>CM062805.1:1208750132-1209950132 GCA_031772625.1 Pinus tabuliformis | reverse complement strand
TCAATTTCCAAATGACAAGGCATACCTTTAGGTTCAGGAGGCCCACCTTCAAACATACGATCATGGTAGATGGGCGAGGGACCACATGGCTAGCTCAGGTGACGAAGAAATGGCTCAATGAGCTAGCTAGTGACTGTAAGGAGTTGTTCGCTGCCCGCTGAGGACCATCTTGGAGAAAAAAAATTCTCCTAGGGATATCACCCACAAAATGGTGGGTAACAAGACCTATAACAAGAGGTTAAGTTCATTCTTCACAAGTCCACAATTTGCTCTCTTCATTTTTAATAGCTAGTTCATTATTTTGCACTTAATACAAACAAACAAGAAATCATAATAACATACAAACATTTATCTCAGGACAACCTACCGTAGGAAAGTGCACATCCAAGATGACACCATTGTATATGGCTAATCCAAAGATCGCTCCAACCTGGAAATTCCAATCAAACGTGATAGTATAAATGTAAATTGGTTAAAATTTTAAGCATTCTAGAACAATTCTTTCTTGAAATTATATGATGAACATACCAACCAAAACTCATGGTCAGATTCCATAGAATTTGGATTAAACCAAAAATTTCGTGTATCGTCATTATAAATGAACATCCCTGCAACCAAATAAATATGGGTGAGATACATATAAGCCTAAAATTGAGGATGTTGAATATCAAATTAAAATATGCAAATCACAATGGGTTTTAGTTTTGTACATTACATCTTTGAAATCTTCATAACTCACTTTTTGCCTCAATCTTTCTCTATCATAAAATTTGGTTCAATTACTAAAGTCATTTGTGATATCGACACTTTCTTAATTCTTCATCTCTGTGTTACCTTATAACTATTAATTGAAATATTTCTTCATTAACACACTAGTTTATTTCTTATTAGTGAAAAAATGAAACTAAAGGAAATATAGCTTGGATTTAGATGTTATCATTCTTATAAAGCAATCAACTTTTCAAAAATAGTAATATCATCTTTGGTCTAAAGATTATGATACATGCAATTTGACCTTCACTCTAAGCAAATGCAACCATGGACTCAACTAGTGTCTCTTTGACTAATCATGTCCAATTTTAGAAACAGAAATACATAATGGTGGAATAAATTTGAGGAGGCAAATGGGCTATGTGGTTTAACATGGATAGGCAAGGAAGGAATATATAAAGTTAAAAAGACGAAGTCTATGTTGCTTCAAAATTGAAATTGATAGGTTAGAAACTAAACCCAAAGAACTTCACCATGTATTTCATGAAGGTCTAAGAATTTTGAAGAACTATTAGGCAAAAGCTTATTTAATCTATAAATGGAATTACAATGAAGATCTAGTTCTTTAATTTGTAATTAGAAAATATCGTTTTCATGAAATTTGTGCTTGATTGTTATCTTTAGCCTATACATCACTTGTCAACATCATCAACCACTATAGTTTCCTAGTGGTGATGTTATGGGATTACTTTAGGATGGAATTTTATATCCTTGTTTTATCTGATTTACATGAGTTGTTTATACAAGGACGTTGCACATTGCTTTCAAGGTTACTCAGAAAATGTTTACACCATGTTTGGGGGTGCTTCATTAGATTTGTGGTACATGGTGTTTGATTAGCCCCTAGATGGTCCATGATGGATTTTCACCGTGGAGATGGTTTACTCAGTGAGTGCTTCACCTAGATTGGATTTTTGCATGACAATTTTCCTTAGTGTTGGACATCTTTAAATAAGATGGTGGCATTTTACATGCTGGCCACATAGAGGAGGTTACTTGTTTAGAGAACACCCTTCATTGGAGGATTTGGCATCTAGGAGAAGGGCGTTGAGCCCTAGACAAAATGGGATAGCTTGAAATGCTTGCATGAACATGGAGTTTTGTTTTGTGATTAAACCCTAGATTATACTTGCTAACAATCTCACCTTGGAGGACATGCTAGTGTGACATTTGCTAGTTAGAGCTGCTTGGTATTGGCTAGGGTTTTTATTGGTTTTCCTTGGCTATGGTTCTAGAGAGTTATGTTAAAATTGGGCAACTTCAGGTTGAGTTTCCCCAAAAGGAAACCTAGCTACCTCAAGAAAACTGCAAGGCCCAAAAAGAGAAATCAATTGAGCTAAAAGAAATATTATTAATATGTGACAAAAGCAGTTTGGACAGCTCTTATTAAGGCACATTGAAAAATATATTTGAATATTATTTTGGCCAAATTTGAATTTGAAAGTTCCCTCCCAGAAGATTTCAAGTCAGCGTCACAAAAGGCGGTCCCATCAAATTATATAAAAAGAGGATATTTGTGAATCCTTGGATATGGATCAAAGAGAAGGAGCTCACTACATATCTGAGGTTCAATACTCCTGTGGCATTCAATGGTTCGGATCGAATTTGAGTTTTACATGATGAGGCTCGCTATTATTATAAGTATGACTTCGGTAGTATCTCACATTATGACAACGCATCATAACATAGTATTGTTTGATTCTACGGATTGCATCATACACTACAGGTGGACTCACTCTCTTTATTTGGTATCGCTCTACAGGCTCTATCATATTACAACGGGGCGTATCACTCTATAGTATGCACGGTATTGACACTGTATCTATAACCGTTACATCGAACTTTAACAATGGCATCACATTTCCATCTGTGGCATCGAACTTTAACTGTGGTTCGATTACTCTGGTTTGCTTTAGCTTTGTGGTTAGGATTGCATTGGTTATGAGCACATCACACAACCTAAGGCAAGATCCTATGAGCAACCTCCTATATACCTGGTACAACTTCATATGTATAGTCAATATTATCACTGATGCAAGATTGTATATCCTGTGCAAAATCGTATGGACAAATTCGTACACACCTATGCAAATCCACATATACTTCTATGGTACAAAATTGTATGGTATGTATGTTATCTTTGTGCTAAGGCTTCATTCTTATCATTCGTAGAGTAGTATGTTTTCCTATGGATGAATTCGAGAACCCCTTGACATCTAGGTCCAATATATGCCTCATATTTGTCACTATGAACTTGCATCGCTTCTCAAGAAACCCTTGTATTAAAGTGGCATTATTTGTATGGAAAAACTCGTATGAGTCTTATTCATCTTGTTATTATTTTGTGGCTTATATTCATCTTAGAGAGGCTTGTTTTTTTGAGCGACCTAGATACTTAACAGTGATCATTTGGCAATAACAGATGGAAATTAAAATGATTAGATATGAATGATGATAACTTCTTCATGATATATATGACAATATTATTTCATGATACATATGAAAGAGATCTGTAGTACATAGTGTGTGATGACAATGTCTGTATTCTTAATGACTGTGACTTAAAGTTATTGATATAACAGTAACCATGGAGACAGTAACTTTGACAATGGCAGTATCCGTATTGCATATGACCTATGACAGTGATGACAGTTCTCCTATGACGGTGATGACAATGCTCCTATGTCAGATGTGATTATGTCTCTATGGTAGAAGTGATATTATGTCATGATATCAGCTCTCCTAAACTTGTCTCGTCTAGTTCACAAACGAAGTTGTGAACTAACTTGGGTTGGCACTAGGAGGCCAGATATGATTAATGGTGGTATCCCATTCTCATTGTACTTTGTATCTCAGTTGAACAATTGATGAATATCTAATAGAAGAAGAATTTGATAGCTTTTCCCCGTTTGTGGGGTTTTGCCCTGGTCTCTGACCAAAATCATGTTTTCCCCTTTGTGCATGCTTTTCTTTTGTTGTTCCTTGATGTTCCGCTGCAACGTTGATGTTATTGTTCTTTCTACATAATTGCTAATGATGATAATATGTTATGGGGTGAATGTGATATATAAAAGATGAAAAGTTTAAAATGAAATTATCTTCAACAAAGAACAATCTAGCCTTAAGTAAAATTAACATGGTATCAGAGTTGGGCTGAAGAAAAGTCATTGAGACCACCCCTAAGAAGACACCAATGGATCAAGCACAGTAAAAGGAATAAAGATGGCAAAGACCTAAAATAATCCTACGGTTTGAAGGAAACCCAAAGGGAGCTTTGTTCTTATAAGAAAAGGTAAGGGTTGGGAGAAACCCTTGAAGTAGCCTTGGATGTGACTTGGGTTCTATAGCATTGAAACCATAGTATGAAGTTGAGTCTGCTTGATCTGTGAAAATTCATTGAGTTCTTCAAGTACCTATGACAGATTTAGAGAAACCCTAGTTTGACTTGTCTCCTACCCAATGGGAGATGATGTGTTGCAGTGATTATCTTGTAACTAGGTTTGAAAGGATCAGAAAGAGAATACAGGTGATGCTCAAGAGGATGCATTTCTTCTGAAGACAACATTGACATATGATCGATGGACAGTGGTGCCTCCTGGCTAAGAGGGAGACAAGATCAAGAGGGAGCTGAGAGCCTCCTACAATCTACATTAAAGATAAGTACTTTCAAGACTTATGTCATTTCTGTGTCACTATTCTTGTGAATTTATTCTTTTCGATTATTGGTGATTCTTCCTACATGAGTATTTTATTTGTTTCACTAACTTCTTGGATGAACATGTGAACCATCTTAAGGATCATCAAGATGTATAGTACAGGAAGAGCAAGCTCCTAGAGGCTATTCTTGTGAATTTATTCTTTTTTATTATTGGTGATTCTTTCTGCATGAGTATTTTATTTGTTCCACTACTTGGATGAACATGGGAACCATCTTAAGGATCATCAAGATGTAGAGAAGTACAGGAAGAGCAAGCTCCTAGAGGGAGCAAGTGCAAGAAAATTCAATGGGAGTTGAAACATGAAAATGAAGGAGCCACTCTTTACATCAAGAAAGACAATCCTACCTCATCACCAGGTACACTTTCATTATGCTTATTTATTTTGATTATTAGTGTTCTTGCTCTTGTCCTGGGGTCATCAGGTACAACGGATGAATGTGAGAACTAAGCCCTCCATATCGAGATTGAGGAAGACGTGGGACCATCCCATACTTTGGAAATGGGCAAGAGCTCGAGACCTCGAAGGAAGGGTTGCAGTCTCCTTGGTTGATAACTATGATTGAAGAAGCTTCCTATTATAAGGGAGTAGATTGAGTGCAATAGTCTGACATGATGCTAAGAGTGATATGTCCTTCATGCAACGACTACTCTTGATATATGAGATGTAGCAGTATCTAATGCTTCTACGATATGGTTCATGCTATGATAAGAAATATGCTTGCTAAGAAAGAAGGCTATGATGAGATCTTAGCACCTATTGTCGAATGCTCTATTATCAGATGTATGTAAAATTAACTTCCTCCACGATGACTATAATGAAGGAGCGTACCTAGAGCTACCTCAAGAATTTGAGGCACATGAAATGAGATTCATGATTACAAATGGAAGAAAGCCCCATATGGACTCGAGCATGCCCTCTGGTTTTGGTATGCTTGGATTGATGGTCATCTAATGCTGACACCAACCTCTCCTTAGGGTTGCAAGTATGTCTCTAATATTTGGTTTTAGAAACTAATGAATTATTTCTAACAGGATTAAGATTATTTCAGCGTTCAATCCCAGAGGGAGTTGTCCCCTGAGTGCAAATGATCAACATCTTGAGTGCATCAGAAAGACGATGAGGACCTACTTGTCATGAGAAGTATATTGACAAAGATTTGGCATGATAATTTACACTGAAGCAGTTGAGAGAAACTCCTCTTCAAATACAGGTTTGATGGATACTATGATGAGCTAGAAGTTAGATTAACTCTTGCTTTATAGCATGAGCCAAATAAAGCATGGTGTGTATAATGGGTTGGTGATAAACATGTGTTGAGATATCTACATGAAACTATCATTCATCGACTGAGACATACACTAATGCTAAGAATGTTGTTGTCTGGAAGAGCACATATGTGTGCTACCTTAAGTCTGCACTGGTTTCTAGATGATTTCCTGGTATAGAAATGTGTTGCTTTGAGAGGCAGTGCACATTGTTGCTAACATGCCTGGCAGCGAGGCAGTATGGTTGAGAAAGATCCTTGGAGAGTTGCTTGAGCATATGTTGGGCATGACTATGGTATACAATGATATACTGTGGGATCCGACATGCAAAGAATCCTATGTTCCATGACAGGTCCAAGCACTTTGAGAACAAATATCACTATATCCAGGAGACAACACATTTTTTGAGCCAGGACTAAGTATATCACTATATCCAGGACTAAGTATGACTTGAATAGTATCTTACATTATGACAACGCATCATAACATGGTATCATTTGATTCTAGGGATTGCATCATACACTACAGGTGGACTCACTCTCTTTATTTGGTATTGCTCTACAGATGGTATCGCTCTACAAGCTCAATCATATTACAAGGGGGCATGTCACTCTATGGTCCACATTGTATTGACACTATCTATAACAATTGCATTGAACTTTAACTATGGCATCACAATTCCATCTGTGGCATCAAACTTTAACTTTGACTCGATTACTCTGATTCGCTTTAGCTCTATGGTTCAACTTGCATTGGTTATGAGCACATTGCATAGCTTGAGGAAAGATCGTATCAGCAACTTCGTATATACCTAGTACAACTTCGTATGTACAGTTAGAAACATCACTGATGCAAGATCGTATATCCTGCGCAAAATCGTATGGACAAGTTCGTATACACCTGTGCAAATCCGCATATACTCCTATGGTACAAATTCATATTGTATTTATGTTATCTCTGTGCTAGGGCTTCACTATTATCATTCGTAGGGTACTATGTCTTCCTATGGATGAATTCAAGAGCCCCTTGGCATATAGTTCCAGTATATGGCTCATATTTGTCACTATGAACCCACATAGCTTCTCAAGAAACCCTTGTATTAAAGTGGCATTGTTTGTATCGAAAAACTCATATGACTCTGATTCATCTTGTTATTATTTTGTGGCTTATATTCATCTCAGAGAGGCTTGTTTTTCTTCGTGACCTAGATACTTAACTGTGGTCATTTGGCAATAACAGATGAGAAGTAAAATGATTAGATATGAATGACAATAACTTCTTCATCATATATATGACAATATTCTTTCATGATACATATCATAGAAATCTGCAAAACAAAGTATGTGATGACAATGGCCTTGTTCTTAATGATTGTGACTCAAAGTTATTGAAATAACAGTAACCATGGAGACAATAACTTTAACAATGGCAGTATCCTTATTGCATATGACCTATGACAGTAATGACAGTTCTTCTATGACGGTGATAACAATGCTCCCACGTCAGATGTGATTATGTCTCTATGGAAGAAGTGATATTATGTCATGATAGTAGCTCTCCCAAAATTGTCTCATCTAGTTCACAAACGAAGTTGTGAACTATTTTGGCTTGGCACTAAGAGGCCAAATATGATTAATGGTGATATCTCATTCTCATTGTACTTTGTATCTCAATTTAACAACTGATGAATATCCAATAGAAGAAAAATTTGATAGGTTTTCCCCCTTTATGGGGTTTTGCCTTGGTCTCTGACCCAAATCGTGAGGTTTTGCCCTGGTCTCTGACCCAAATCCTATTGTCCCCTTTGTGCATGCTTTTCTTTTGTTGTTCCTTTATGTTCCGCTGCAATTTTGATGTTATTGTTCTTTCTACATAATTGCTAAAGATGATAATATGTTATGGGGTGAATGTGATATATAAAGTATGAAAAGTTTAAAATGCAATTATCTTTAGCAAAGAAAAATCTAGCCCTAAGTAAAATTAACAAGTTAGAGAATTGTACTAGCCTTAGAATGGGGCTATGATATGTATAGGAACTTCATATTTATACATTTAAATGAAGTTTCTACATTGTCTTATTGCAGATTTGATTTTCAACTATCATGGTTTAGAAACTTCCGGCACTAGTATGTCTTATTGATTTGATTTATGTTAAGGCTGAAATTGTTAGGTGATTTAACATTAATCTTGAAGAAGATAGGGAAGATTCATTGTTGCAATCACAATTGTCATAAAGTGAATTTCAAATATGTATTATTCATGATAAAATTTCCCTAGAGGAATGAAACTTTTTGGCACATTTTTGTTGGTTGATGTAGCTCGTACATGTGTTCTAGCCTCAAGTGGTATCGATGACGCTAGAAACACAAGAGCAAAAAATATCTCGAAGCCCACATTATTCTTTTGAATGGAAATGTCTTAATTAAATTAATTAATTAATTAGTTGTTAATTATTTTCCTGAGTTTTAACTTAAATAAATTAATTAATTAATTAGTAATAATTAAGTAGTAATATCACTATATCCAGGACTAAGTATGACTTGAATAGTATCTTACATTATGACAACGCATCATAACATGGTATCATTTGATTCTAGGGATTGCATCATACACTAGAAACACAAGAGCAAAAAATATCTCGAAGCCCACATTATTCTTTTGAATGGAAATGTCTTAATTAAATTAATTAATTAATTAGTTGTTAATTATTTTCCTGAGTTTTAACTTAAATAAATTAATTAATTAATTAGTAATAATTGAGACATGGTCAATTTTCCGTTAGAGACTTCTAGAAAAGTTTCTAAGTGATCTTAGCCATTGATTAGATCATTTCAGATCTAAATCTTGGTTCTTGATTACTCAACAAGAGATTATAAAGGAAATCAATGGGAAGCCTTGGAGATCATGATCATGGTTATTGAGTTTGACACCAGCGAGGGTGTCAATAGTAGTTGAAGCAGTGAATATTTTCTGGGATTTTCTTTCAGTAGTATTCTTTCAGTTTCTGAGATCCAAAGGAGGCATTCTCTCGGAATTCTTCTACATGCAAGGAGGTTGAGTTATTGAGGTTGTGAGGGGTCTAGTGTTGGAGAATCAAGTAGGGAAGCTATTAATTCAATTCTCCTTATCCTTGATAAAAGCTTGTGAACTTATGTTATCTTCTTGTTATTCTTTATTATATAATTTTCATCAGACAATTATGATGAGCATAAATCATGAAGATCATAAAAGACAATCGACACAAAATATAGGATCCAAGACAACACAAAACCCCTCCAAGGGGAAAACCCAGAAAGAATCTCTTCTCTTCATATAGAATCAGATCAAATGAGACATCCAAGACCCAAAGACCATAGTCAAGACCTCCATCAAGCACCAAGTCAGAAATGTGGCCTGCCCAAACAATACTTCCCCAAGTCAAAACGCAGTCAAAATAGTCCCAAAACTCCTTGGTCAACGCTAGTCAAAGTTGACTGTAACTGGAAATCAATGCAAAAGATAAAGATGCCTAGAAAATATTTCGCACGTGTGGGGAGAAGAAGTTTCCTTAGGTGTACAAACCAATCAGAGAATGGGAGTGAAGCTGATGTGATGAGATGCCAAAATGAGGTGAACTTATGTTGTATTTACAGTGATTAACGTGGGGTCAAGGGTCATGACTTTTCACTAATGGGGTCAACTCCCTCTTACATTAATAAATGAGAGGGTCTACACCAATCAGAAATAGATCATCAACATACAAGACCAAAACAAGTGGCATGTCCTTTTCAACCTTGAAGTATAAGTTCAAATGAACATAGCTCCTTGTAAACCCCTGATTCATAAGATAGCTATCAATCCTCTCATACCAAGGCCTAGAGGCTTGCTTTAACCCATAGAGGGCTCTCTTCAACTTGCATACATGTGTCGTTCTATCCTGCTCTTCAAACCCTTGAGGTTGTTCCAAGTAGACTTCTTCTTTAAATGAGCCATGTAAGAATGCAGCCTTGACATCCATTTGATGCAAGCTCCATCCTTGATTTGCAACAAGAGAAATTATGGATCGTATAGTGGTGTATCGAGCAACTGGTGCAAATATCTCATCATAGTCAACTCCTTCCTTTTGAGAAAAGCCACGAACCTTGCCTTATATTTTTTTGCACTTCCATCAGCTCCATGTTTAATCTTGTAGATCCATTTCGAAGTGACCACAGACTTGTCCTTGGGTCTAGGCACCACTTCCCAGACATTGTTCTTCATGATTGACTCATATTCCTCAACCATAGCATCTTTCCATACCTGGTGCTTCACAGCTTCTTCGAAAGTGCAAGGTTCAGTTTGAATGATAATACTCATGGCAGCCAAGTATCCTTGATACTTGGTGGGCTTCTTACTTTCCCGAAATGTTCCTCTCGGGGCAACATGTTTTTCAACATCTTGAAGTGTATCCTGAAGCCATAGTGATCTTTTCTTTGAGGTAGAGGGATCACAAGGAGGTGGATCAAGTGGATCCATTGGGCCATCAACATTGGGCATGGGTTCATCCATCAGAGGTTCTTCTTGACTTTTAGCAGCATCATCATCCTTCCTTGTGATAGGGAGATCCCTTGCTTTTCCGAGGGAAGAGTCTTCATTAAAAGTAACATCTCTACTCACTTCCACATTTCTTTGACTAGGTACATAAATTCAATATGCCTTTGAATCTTCACTATATCCAACAAATACACCTTTCTTCCCAGAGGCTTCCAACTTGTTCCTTTTCTCCTTTGGTACATGAAAATATATAGGACAACCAAAGATTCTAAAATGAGCAACATCAGGTTTCTTACCAGTGAAGACTTCTTCGAGTGTCTTGAAATCCAAGCTTTGATGAGGACTCCTATTTTGAACATACACAACAATGTTCGCAGCTTCTCCCCATAAAAACTTTGGTAGACCTTGATCATGAATCATGGCACGGGTGGCTTCCATAATTGTTTGATTCTTTCTCTCGAAAACTCCATTTTGTTGTGGATTATATGGAACGATTGTCTCCCTCTTAATACCTACCTCTTGGAAAAAGTCATTGAATTCATTAGATTCATACTCAATTTCATTATCAAGTCTCAATGTCTTGATCTTCTTTCCTATACGATTCTCCACCAAAGCTTTGAAAGAACGGAACCATCTAAATAATTCATCCTTCTTCTTTAGGAAATAAATCGAAGCCTTGCAAGAGAAGTCATCCACAAATATCACATAGTATAAGTATCCTCCCAATGAAGTCATGGGCAAAGGACCAGCCATGTCTCCTTTTAGCTACGTTTGGATCCCACTGCTTGATGGGGGTGGGGGTGTGAGCTGGCTTGTTTTAGAAGTTATGTTAATTTAGGTTTTTCTGCCCTAGAGGGAATGAGGTGAGAATCTTTTTATAACTTGCGAGACAGATCTAGAAACATCCAAAAATTAATTTAATCACCAAGAAGAAAAGTCAAAAGAAAAAATGAAAAAAAAAACTTTTTTTGTCAAAAACACGTCATTCGGGCTTCAAACGTGTTTCACGCCGTATGGGCCATGTTTTAGCCTTGTGACACACACCCATACAGCCTGAAATGCATTTCAGGCTCGTACCATGTGCGTTTCAACATTTTGTTCCAGTTTCCAGGAGGAAATGACCCCATGGCCCGCGTTTCTTGCAACCATAGTATTCAAAACCGGCCGGTTCAAACTGGAAACTGGCCAAACTGGCAAGTTCATTAGCAAACTCCACCGGACAAGTAGAAAATCCCAGTTAGACCACCCTCCTCGCCGATTTTTTGGTCAAACCGGGTATAGAGCATCCGGTTTATGACGATATCGACCGGTTTCCCCATAAATCAGTCGGTTTCGCCATAAACCGGTCGATTCCATCATAAATTGGTCAGTTCACTACTAGGCCAGTGCAGACCTGGAAAAAGTGGTTTTGTGAGTTTTGAAGCGGTTTTGAGGGAAACTTGGGGCTATTTCCTCCAAAAACAACCCCTCCAAGAAAAGCATGTCTCCCCTCTCATTTTCCTCACACATCTCAACCCTAGCAACACTGGAAATCAATGGTAATGTTAAATTCTTAAAGTAAAAGTGACATTTCCTTTATCTTTCATTTTCATCCTTTTACTTAAATTTTTAACATTACCATGAAATGACTCAGGATGTTTGAGAGTGGTTTCAACCTCATTGGATGTCATATGGAGAAACTAGAATTTTAGATTTCACTCAAAATTCAGTAGACTTAATGGTTTTCAAGATTTCATGGTTTGGGTTTTTGCAATGTTTGCATTTCATTCTATCACATGTGAAGGTATTAGATTGCCATTTGATCAAGAGCATGAAGCCCTTTAAGAACCTTGATGTTGGTGGCATTGATTGTTGAACTTTGTTGATGTTGGTGGTATTGATTGTTGAACTCCTCTACCATGGCCTTAACAAAAATGTACCTTTCACTCAAAGGAAAATAATTGGTTAGGCATGCTAAGCTTTTTCTACCACATTATAAGGTTGAGGAGATGAACCCTTCACTCAAACCAAAATCACTAGTTAGGCATGTTAAACTTTTTCAATTTCTATCATACAAGTTTGAAGACTTTGAGGATGATGTTTATGTATATCTTGTTGATGATCCCATTTCTAGTAGCGTTGAATCAATGATGAGTTTCATAAATGATCACGGTGATCAGTGATTTGTAGTTTTGATGTCTAGTTTTGTTGTTACTACTACCACTACTATTGAGGTTGCAGAGGAGTTTTAGGAGTCCTCAAACTCTGAGCCAAATTATTTGTGTAGCTCATGTTGATGATCCCATGTCTACTAGTGGTGATGAGTTTGAACATGATAAGGAGTGGTCATGTTGATCACTCATATGTAGCATTGTAGTAGGCCAGTGGCCCCATATAGCTTGTAGCATTGTTTTTGGACTCTAGAGGCCATTTAGAGCCTCATTGATTACGTATTGTGTCGTTGATATGTATTGCATTTGATGCCATTTTGATATATTCACCTTTACATGGTATACAGATGAGCAAACGTTGCATATTTTGTCTCTATTGGTTTGGAATCATGGTTCGACATCTTAAAAATAGTTTTTTTTCATTAAAAATTAATTATTTCATGTATTTTTTTAAAAACTGATTCATTGAGATCTAACCAGTCTCGGTTTGACAGGTTTCAGTTTGAAACCCGATTTGATAGGTGGACCAATTCGGTCACTAATTCTGGTTTTGAATACTATGCCTGCAACATATGTTTGTAGATAATGGAGCTTCCAGACATATGAAGTGAGACAGCACTTCACGAGTCTCACAGAGGATGATATTGACTTGGAGGTTGTGCTTGGTGATAACTCCAAGGTCAAAGCAGCAGGAGTGGGGCCAGTATCCTTTCAGAGGGAGTCATCACCCCCTTTGAAAGTGACAAATGTTTTTTATGTTCTAGGGTTGAAGAAGAACTTGATTTCAGTCTCCAGTATTGAGGACAAGTGCTTATATATCCCAGGGGATCTATTATCACTTATGCTAGAGCAATTGGAGTTTTTGTATGTTTACACATGCAAAAACATTTGGAACACCATGGAGCAAAAGCAATAATTTTGAGCCATTTTATTGCAATTTGTAAGCTAATTGTGTACAATATGAGATGGAATGAGTGCACCTGGGCTTGCTACAATAAGCATGCAATACCCAAGTGAATATGTGTGAATCTCCTCACTGAAAATGGCTAGATGGGTTATACGCTCTGCTTAGAAATTTTCTACAACTACTGTTGGAGGCAATCTGTGATTTGGGACCTCAAATCTACTCCAAAAAAATTTCAAAATTAGGAATGAGCTCCTCAAACCCCCACCAACAAAACCCAGAAAGCTCTTGGGCTAATTCTGACTGCTCGGAATTACCCAAATTTAGTGTGTTTTCCTCCAACTGTTAGCCCAACGTCCAACCCAGAAATGATGTTAAGATTCTACTCCAATACTCCGTCAATTGGCTGGAAATTTCCAATAAGATTTCCTATGAGAATGTGAGTGAAATTCCTGCCCCAATTTGGCACAATTCCTACTCCAATTTTGCTCTACAAATTAACCCAAAAATAATCCCTATGCAGGCCCTAGGAGATATAAATTTGGCCCTCAAAGAAGCAGTTATCTCCAGCTCTGCAAATCTCCAAAATTATTCACACTTCCTCCAGGGAAATTCCTACAAATTCCCCAAGTGAAACTCCCCGAGATTCTCCTCTTCCAAGTACCACGAACTTTTGTTTTTGCGTCCTCCTAAAAACTCACAATAGATGAACCGGTGATGAAAGCAGCTCACAACACCTATGTTTTGGCTCTCCACTCAACTCCTAAATCTCTCTTAGGGTGGCACTCTAGGGTCACTGAAGGAGAGTTGGAATTTTCCACTTGGAAATCCCTGTGTTAAGCAACACCAGTTGACTTGGCTAAACAGCTCAAGCAAAAAGTCTGAAAATGCACAATCAAGGAACCCTCAAATGAGCTTGCTTCTCCTATATATAGTTGTTGCCCCTTCTATTCCTTGTGGGCCCACTAGTTCGAACTCCTTCCTTGCTTTTTTCCTCATGTGGTACAAATTTCTCCAAGGGGTTCGATTTCATTCTTGGGATGTCCCCCACAACCCACCAACTATTTAATTAGTTCATTTTTCCTAAGTTGGTCACATTTTTCCTCCTAAAAATTAATTCGAGCCTCCAACCCCTTTCTCCTAAGCAAACATCTAATAATTATCAAAATTACAAAATTGTGAATTCACCTTAGCAAAATTTATTTGTTGGGGACATGATAATGACTCATCACTTAACTCAAGCTCCCTTCCTCAAAAAATGTGATTTCTCTCCAGAACTTGTGGCCTTCTCAAGGAATTCGATTTCCTCAATTGAGCACATGTTTCTCCTTGATCCTTGGTCTTTGGTGGAGTCCACATCACTTTTAAACTTGACTTCAACTTTTAGTGAATTTCCACCTCATTCTAGCATGTGTGAATATTTATTTTTCTCCCATTTATTTATTTTCTGGCTAATTTATTGCCACATTTTCCCTAGACTTAGGGAAAATAGATTTTGAGGGTCCAAAAATGGTTTTCACCCCTCAAAGTGTGCCTTAGTAGAAAGTTGAGGTTTGGTGTGTAACTGTGATTACTCATACCCCCTACAACTTCTCAAGACATCACTTATTACAATTTACATAGGAAATTTACTAAAATTCTCGTCCAGAGGGAAATTTAAAAAAAAATAAAAATCGACACCTGGACCTAGTCAAATTCCTAGAAATTTTACAAGTGATCTAACATGGTAATATACATTGACTCTAGACAATAAGACTCACTTAAGGCCAGAATGATCTTGCTCATATAGCATAGTTTCTGTTGCCCAAACTATAGACTTGTTCTTCGCTCTGCTACTCCATTTTTCTATGGGTTGTATGGAGTTGTCCATTCCCTTCTGATGCCTTCCTTCGCACAAAACCCTGTGAAATCACTATTTATGTACTCTCCTCCATTATTTGTACGAAGCACCTTGATCTTTTTCCCTGTCGAGTTCTCCACAAGAACTTTGAAATCTTAGAAGTGATTGAAGACCCCATCATTGGTCTTCAAAAAGTAGATCTAGGTCTTCTTGGAATAGTCATCTATGAAGGTGATGAAGTACTCGTACACTCTATGAGATATGGCGGACATCAAACCGCAAATATCTGAATGTACAAGCTGCAACACACCATCTAATCTGTTGTCACTTCTTGGGAACACTGCCTTAGCAGATTTCCCAAGCATGCACCCCCCTACACACGTCATTGTGTTCCGTGCTCAATTTTGGAACACCCGTCACTATCTCCTTGAGCATCTTCAGTGCTCCATAGTGTAAATGTCTCATTCTCCTATGCCACAATTCACCCATGTCTCTACCATTGTTATTGTTGTTGCCAACTAGTGCCTTTGGAGAGTCGAGTTGCAACTTATAAAATCTATTTCTTCGAACCCCAATTAGCTTCACTTTCTTCCAATTTTGGTGTTTGATTTGTGAAAATTCCTTAAACCCGCAAATCCCTAATACAACAATTGATGATATTTCTCCTACTTGTTAGATTTACATGAACAAGTTATTTGCAATTTCCTACGGCAAACACTGAAATACATACATTGCAGCCTACATCATTTAAATAATATGTCGAAACAAGAAACTCAACAATAGCGGAAGATAAAATACAAATGACCCAGTTGTTTTTGGACAAACATCCCCGGAAAAACCCAATGTGGGAAAACTGATGCAGCAAATCTGAGGGTTTTTATTATTAAGCTGAAGTATTTCTGAATACAACCTTTGGATGCCTTGTTGCCAATCCAATATAGAGAATATCACTCGGCGGAAGAAATAAGCGAGATTACCTCACTCTACACTTCAAGTCCCATATGATCTAGCTGCTGAACCAGCGAGTTCCCTAGTTACTTTTCTGTTGCTCTTGCATGGGACCTACGTCAACGTCTAAGGCACTGCGTCACCTCTGCTGGGAATCAATTTGCCCTCTAGCGCTGATTCCAGCCCTCCCAGCTCAGAAATGTCAGCCCCCTCAGCAAATTTGGACTTTTGCGTGGATGGCTTCTGTGCCACTCTGCGTGAGCCCTTCCTCACTATGCATCACCCTCTCTAGCTTTTGCATTGCCTCCTCTGCATGTCTCTTTGCCTCTCTGTTGAAAATTCTTGGCTCCGGAGAAGATCCTCTAGCCAAAACTCCCTCTGCCTCTCTCTGTGTGATCACTACAAATCATTGCACTGCCTCTAGCTTCAGCAATTCGATCTGACTAATCAACTCTCTATGTGTCTTCCAAATGACCCTCAAGCCTCTTTAAATAATCTTCATGTTGACATTCAACGGCCCGAATTAGAAGCTAATCAATGGCTAAGATCATTTCTTCTTGATCCACGTCTTCTTCTAGAAGTTACACCCACAATTAGATTAATACCCATTAATTATTTTAATTTGCTAAGTTTAATTTAGGAACACATTAAAAATAATTAATTATTTTAACAAAATTGTCTTAGAGTGGAATTTCCCAAAATGCTTTCTGGGTTCTTTGGAATACATGTGCTCAAGCCTCCCTGCAAAATTTGAGACTTAGAGCACATCCGATGCTACCAGAAATCAACACTCCCTCTTAGCAATGCCTCCCACTAAAGCATCACCCTGACTTCATAACATCGTCCTCTGCATTGT
Source organism: Pinus tabuliformis (assembly GCA_031772625.1). Lineage (NCBI taxonomy): Eukaryota > Viridiplantae > Streptophyta > Pinopsida > Pinales > Pinaceae > Pinus > Pinus tabuliformis. The sequence goes on along the minus strand of CM062805.1, from coordinate 1,209,933,166 downwards.
TGATGTCTGACATGCTTCCCACCAACCACTATGTTGCTGCTGTAATTGTATTGTTGCTGACACTGCCATTGTCAACGCTGCATCTGTACTACAATTCCCTCTTAATTTCTGCATTCGTGATGTTGCTTGCACTGCCACTGCAAACTTCCACTGCTTCTGTCAGTGTTGGGCAGCGATGGCTGCTCCAAGCTCTGCGTTGGAACTGCATCACCTCCCCTAAGAGCTACGTCACCCTCCCAATGAGCCTTCCCAGCTTAAAAATTCAATATGTTGAACTGTTGCTCGATCTACCTCACAAAAACGCCAGCACTGCCTCTAAGTGATTGTGTCAGCTCCTCAGCCTCTGCGTCAACCTTTCTGGAGATGCGTTGTCTCTCTTGGTGCTGCTTGTCTCTACTATGTATTCTCAACCTTGGACTTAAGTCCCTCTACCAAACTTCCCCTCTCTGCTAGAGATCTCCTCAATTGATCTTCCTCCTGAGAACTTCTCACCTTAGAAAATCGACTTCCTCAATCTCTCTGTGTGTCTTCTCCAACTAACCCCAAGCCTCCATTTATACTTTTCCTTTTAAGATATCAACGGTCGAGATTAAGTCTCTAGTCAACGGCTCAGATTAAATTAGACTTCATATTCGTCTCTTAGAAGCTTTGCACCCATTTTTCGTTAATACCCATTAATATTTTAATTTTCCTAAGTTTAGACTTAGGAACCCCATTTAAAATATTAATTATTTTAATAGAATATAATCCGGGTGGAATTTCACCAAACGATTTATGGGACTTGGATATCTCATGTGTTTTAGCCCCTCCACAAAATTTCGAAGCCAGAGAACATCCGATGCTACCCAAAAATCAATAATATATAGATGACATGTTGGCTCAATAGAAGGACGCAACGATCAAAGTCAGCTTACATACTGAACAAACCACTATATATATACCCAATAAGGTCTTCACAAAAATGAGAGAACTTATCTCAGATTTTCTCTGTAATTCTTCGTGGGTTGTAATGTCCCTTCCTAAATTATTTTGGAACAGGACTAATTTCTACTTTCTGGGGCTAATTTTGGGGGTGACAGGGCCCATTTGATTTTATTAGGAGGCTAGACTTAGTAGAAATTTTCGATGTGGTTAAGTTATACCTGGGGGCCACCCACACTAGGAGAATATGCATTCTCTAGTTCGATTTGCATGGAGGGGAAATCGATGGTTGAGTGAGGGACCCACAATGGAGGGAAGATGGAGGGAAAAGTGCTCCACGAAATCTATATAAGGAAGGCAACTCTCCTCATTTTAGCATCTTATCTTTTTGACATATTGAACTAAACCTTAGTTGCTCGAGCTGCTTAGTCGGGTTACTGTTTTATTGTTAAAATTGGCAACTAGGGCCAAACTCCATGTGGGTCATCTTATTTATGGCAGATGATATTTTTCTTGGATCCCTCTCATCGAGAGGTGTAGGATTGATCTAAAAATCATCCAATTCCGATAAGTATTCATGGAGATATGAATTTATTTGTGTTATGGAACAATTCGTCAAAGTCGGCCAGCAACCAAATTACCCTCATGTATGCTCAACGTTTTAGTATAAAAGGAGGTGACTTGAGAGTCATTTCACACTCACTTCACTCTTGATTTCTCTCCACTCGTTTTGGGTTTTAGTGGAAGAGAAATCTAGGAGGATGAAGCCCTAGACGCAGAAGGAAAGGAGACTAAACAAGCTGCCCTAGCTGCAGTAAGGAACACAAGGCAGCGAGGGTTTGAAGGGACATTGGAGGTCAGCTTCAGGTGGCCGAGTGCTAGAGGGAGGGTTTACCTATGCTGCTAGGAGAAGCCTTCTATATGCCGTCTAAGGAAAACTTATACGTTGTTTAAAGGAGGTCTCTACAAGCCCTAGCCGCAATCCAACAAGTGCCACAAGCTGGTGTTCTAATATGCCCTAGACGCAGTAAAAGAAGGAGGCCAAATACAAGCCCTAACCAAAAACAAAAAGGTTCAAGGAACAGCGTGGAAGAGGTCTGCTACAATAGGCCGAGTTTGGTCACTGTCCTAAGCATGAAACAGAGTTGTTTCTAGGGCCGAGAGGGCAGGCTGTTAGGCCGAGTAAAGGAGGAGCAAACATTGGTCATTGGGTGACTATTTGGTCACTTTTTGGAGGAGGCCGAAAAGATACAGCAAGCTAGGCCGTCGGCCATAGCAAGCTGTTGGTATTCTAGGGCTGTGTTGAGGTGGACAAACCCTTGAGAGGACAACATGGCATGGGAGGACCCTCTCCTAGGCAGCCCACAAGGGCTAGTCTTGCTGACTGTGTGTTGGGTTAAGGGCAGTGGTACATGCCCTAACCAGAAGTGCAGGGACAACAGTGCAAACAGTGGTGTACAGTGGTCTTGTAGCAGTAATTGTGATGTGTGTTAGATCCGTTCTTTGGGTCAGTTGGATCAGATTGTTGGCCAGTTTGTGGGAGCCAAATTGGTCACTGTACATAGCAGCAATGGCACATGGGACAATCATGGCAGCCTGGTGCAGCAATGGCACATGGGACAACTGTGGCAGCATGGTGCAACAATGGCACATTGGACAGTTGTGGTAGCATGGTGCAGCAATGGCACATGGGACAACAGTGGCAGCATGGTGCAGCGTCGTGTGGCAGCATGACAGAAGTAATGGTGCAACATAGTGGTGATGGGTGTAGCATGGTGCAGCACAGTGAGGTGCAGCATGATGATGAGGAGCAGCACAATGTTAGGTGCAACAAGACAATGGAGTCACCTTGGAGAATCAGTTGAAGCAGCATGTCTTCAACTGAGTTTAGCGACCTCGTGTATCATCTTCTTAGAGATGATCTATGCTCTTATTTAGATAAGTCAAAGTGTTGACTTCTGTTGTATATGTACTATCTCTCTCTCTCTCTCTGTTGAACTATTGAAGAACATATAAGAAGAATTCACCAAGGGTTTCCCCACATTGGGGTTTGTCCTTGGGTAGCGCCACATCTTGTGTCCTCTTGTCTTGGCTTGTCTTCTGCGATTTATATTTATGTTCTATCTAGTATTTACTATTATGCTAATGTGATTACTAATCTGGAAAAGATATTGAGCTAACTGTGAAAATTGAAGTAAATTACTCTAAGCATAGAACATACCTAAAAATAACAGTTGTTTAGCACATGAGTGTCTCCGAGTGGAGATCTCAACCCTTGTTGCGGTGGACTTCGAGTGCCAACCCTAGAAAGGAGTTCTTCTTCATCTCAATTCATAGCAGCAAAAGGGAGACGAGTTACAATAGCTGTAAGTTGAGTACCAACAGCAGGGGGAGTAACAACAACGCAGGGATTGCGCAGTCACATCATGAGGCACTCCGGGAAGTTGGGGAGACAAGACCATCCTTCATCATTTTCAGGAGTATAGAGGGCAACTACAGACAAAGGGGCCATCCTACACGCAGCGCTCATTTCATCACACGCAGGATTGTGTCATCTCTTCCATATCTGAACAGTCATTGGAGTAAGACTCTTTGGGGCACCACCATCCTGGGGAGTTTGGAGCTAGGAGGTTGGGAGATCATTTAGAGGGACATTTGAGGAGGATTGTTGGAGTTGGGAGAGCAGAGATTGACAAGATCAGTCATAGTAACAAAATTCGAAATTGGAGGGCCAAGTTGTGACGGGTCAATTTTTGAAAGTCGGAACCAAGGGAAACCCTTTCTGGGTTTTTCTGGGTTTTGGGCAAGGCTCACACTCTTAATTTTATAGAATTTTCTAGGCAGATCTAAGGGGTCAAACAGGGGTCCCAACTCAACCAACAACTAGAGGAGCTAAGGGGAATTTGGGCCAAAATTTCGAGGGTCAACATTTGGCCAATTCCTTCGTGGGTTATTCTGGGTATTTGGTGGAGAGGACAGGGTTAATTTCCCATAATTTTCTGAGCACCGGAAGTGGGGTTTCCAGTAGCATCTTTGCAGCATACAACACAGTTTCACATGGGCAACACAGGGCACCATGGTAGCAGTTATTTATGCTATCTGGGCTTGACATATTACCACCTGGGCTTGATCATGCTTGCCACTAAGGCAAGCCCAGGTGCACCACACCCACTTTATTGTACTTTTCTCCCAAATTATAATAAAATGGCTTAGTTGTTGGTTATTCCTGGACTTTTTATGGCTCAGTTTCAATTTTATGGCGTTGCTTTTATTATTTGCTTTGCATAACACCATTTTTCCTAGTTTGGAATATTGCAGTGGTATCATATCATGATCATGGCCCAACTGTGGGAAACTAGCCAGAAGATCATGTAAGCTTTGGGTATGAGTGCACAGTGATGAGTAAAACCAGAGACAAACCCATGGCTCAAGAGAAATCCAATATGCAGAAATTTTGGGGTGCATTTCATTGGGACGATGAGAAGTTGGCTCAGTTGAGGAGGGTGACAAACCAAACCCATCCTATCCCTTACAACAAAGGCATTAGTGGTGAGCAGGTCGTGGGGGTGCAACCATCTATGTCATCTGAGGGAAGTCGACCAGATTAGGGCACCAGATCCCCTAAAAAGGAGCAGGCAAGACAGAGATAGTTAGAAGGTGAGACCAGAGGGCCCTTTTGCTGGTGGAGACCTGGCTTTAGATATCCAAAGCCTGACAAGAATGTTGAGCAAGATGCTGAGAGCCCACAGGATGGTGAGGAGCACATCAATATACCCGATGTGGCATAGGATTCACCTTTATTAGAGACCTCTTTGATAACCCCAGTTGACACCTTAGTGGGGAGGATAGAGCCTACACACATAGAGCCATCTGCTGAGGGAGTGCCACCTATCGACGAGATGCCAAAAGTTGATGAGGTACCCGGTGCTATGACCCAGTTTCTAGACAATGGTCGCCCATAACACGTTGATGAGGTGCTTGGAGGCATAGTTGTCGTTGAGGAGGTACCAGAAGAGACGAAGGGTTCCAAAGCGGTGATCGAGTTTACAGGGGATAGTCGCCCTCCACAGTTTCATCAGTACTAGGCTAACCTTCTAGCATTGAGAAAGAAGGCCACGACAGTACGAGAGGCCATTTTGCTGCAGAACAAGGAGTTGGAGGACATGAGAGTAGTTTGTGCCAAGTCCACAGCCAAATTGACTCATGTTTGGGAGCGGTTGGATTCCCTACTGATGCAGCTAGAGTGCACGTTGGAGCATGAGAGCATACCTCCTCGGGCATACATAAACGAGGTTGGCAACACTGTCAGGTTACCTTTGCCCATTGGACAGAGAGGGAGAGAGATAATTAGTCTGGTTTCATGTATTGACCAGGATATCGAGATGGCACGACTTGAGTCGCACAGGGTGCAACATCCGCATGCTGAGGTTGTTTTATGTGTTGGAGTTCATGCATTTGGTCCCTCTCTTGGGGTTGGATGGCGAGATATTCTGAGTTGGTAACTAGTGGAGTGGGCTATGGAGATGGCAGTGGACCCAGGTGGAGCTCAATAGGAGCTTCCAGGCACTGGGGATACTGGCAGCGCAGACTAGCATTGGGTTCTAGGTGGGACTACCTATCATTTCCCAAGTATGTCGGTTGACTACAACCAGGATGGTGCAGTTGACCTAGCAGTAGAGCATGCACATTCGCTAGGGGAGTCTCGATCAGCACCAGTGGTCGACCAGTTTATGGACAGACTCTTTTGGTTTTCTTGGTATGGCATTTGTACACAGGAACACTGGGTGATCAACATACTCTGGCAGGAGTTTGTCAGAGGAGGTGCCACTGGCAGGCCACCAGATGATGCCTTGTATGGAGTTGGGGACTCTTCACTTTTGTATGGGGCACAAAGGACGCAGAGGAGTGAAGTAGTGGTGGCATCACTACTGACACATAGGGAGAGTCACTTCTTGGATCCCTCAGGGGGGATTTGGAGAGAAGATCAATTCATCGGCGGGGATAGTGATGTGATGGTGGAGGAGATGATACTGATCAGGGGTGGCCTAACACGTAGAGACATAGCTCTAGGCCATCACATCCAGGGATGTGTGGGAGCATCTAGCGTTGAGCAGTGGTCTACAGGTGGGCATGGAGATGCATGGAGGTGTTCTGTAGTATGTTGGACTGCGTTGTGGAGTGGGAGTGCCTCACATCGCATTGATTACATGCAGGGAGTGACAGGTGTAGTGACACAAGCGGGAAGCAGGATGATACAAGATGGCATAATTGTAGCCGAGGGTATCCAGCAGTGTATAGGGGTAGGCCGTGTGTACAGTGGCATGTCCAGGAGTACTGGGATGATCGGTGGTATGAAGGGGCATATAGTGTTGCACAGCGAGGTCTTGGAGTGTTGCCTCCAGGGAAACCCATGGACAGAGACACCGGGCATACCTTTGGGTGTAGTTCACCCAAGATCGATGGGGGCACAGACAGTGTTTTTAAAACCGGAACCGGTGACCGGACCGGTCCACCTAATGAACCAATTTACCGACCGGAACCGGTCTAACCGGGACTGGTTTGGTCTAAACGAACCGGTTTTTAAAAAATACATTAAATAATTAATTTTTAATGAAACAAAACTATTTTTAAGATGTAAAACCATGATTCCAAGCCAATAGAGACAAAATATGCAAAGTTTGCTCATTTATATACCATGCAAAGGTGAATATATCAAAATGGCACCGAGTGCAATACATATCATCGACAAAATAGCAAAATACATAAGAAATGAGGTTCTAAATGGCCTATAATGTCCAAAAACAATGCTGCAAGCTATGAGGCCATTGGCCTAGTAGTATCTTATCTTATCTCACCATCCCTTTTAGATCTCGTTTGAATAACGAGATAATAAGACACTCATATTTGTCAGGTAAAGATTAATATATAAGCAAATTGGCATTATTCATAATTTCGTGTATTCAGTAGCTATACCTTTCTGGCATTCAGTCACACAGAGAAGCCACCCTAGTGATGATTACATATCATCCCAAAGTGAGGGAAGAAGGTACTACAGCAACAGTGGTAACTTTTATGTGATCCATTTGCCCTTTAACTTGGTTAAGTCCTTGCACCCAAAGTGGGAGATCAAAGAGGTAATACAACCTAATCTGCGAGCTTTTCAGATCATAGTTTTTGCACCAAGCTAATCAACAACTCCAATTAAAAAGTTCAATATCAGCACTCAGGTTTGCAATATATGTACCTTCATTCAGATTGTTCAGTGTTAATCAACTTCTTCCACATCTTTCATAAGAACATCTTTCCCATACTTTCCCATAAATGTTTATGAACATTTAGCACTTATTAAAACTTAAAGGACACTAAATCAAGAAATGCTCTGCTTTAACCTTGGTTGAAGACTGAAGTCGACTGAAAGCAAAATAGGAACTCATTAAGGATGAAATTTCGCGGAAAATTAGCAAAAAGAATAAATAAATAAATAAAAAGCATGCAATAAAGATAAGAATTTTGGGGAAAAATACAGTGGGGCGAAAACAAGAATTTCACAAATTAAAAAATACAAGATTATTTTCCACGTTATTAATATCAAATTCTTCTCGAGTTATGTACACTGTAAACCAACCATTTTTTGCAGCAATGAACATGATCTCTCGTCTCCATCTTGTCAGCAATTGCTTCCCAGTTGATGTTGTCACGAAGCTGTCAAACAATCCAACATTTTACATAAATGAGAAATGTTCATAAACCGGCCGGTTTAGGACGGAACCGGCCGGTTTGCTATAAACCGGCCGGTTCCGCCCTAAACCGGCCGGTTTTTACCGGTTAGGGCCGTTTTTTGGGCACACAAGGGTATAAACCGGGTTAGATAGGCCGGTTCGGACCGGCCAGGCCTCCAACCGGCCGGTTAGACCGGTTACCGGTTTTTGTGGCCGGTTTTTAAAACTATGGGCACAGATAAGCAATACTTGATGGTATCCGCGGGGACTCACACGCCTGACCCTCTTCTATATCACTTATAGGAATGGGCGATCTGGTTGTTGTCCTTTGACACTATGGGCACGAGCAGCAAGGGACAGGGAGCTTACCTGAGATATTTTGATGACACTTGATGTGATAGACGAGAGGCTTCTCAGCGGGGGCATCGGGTCGGTGCAAAAGCTGACAACCACAAGTCGAGGGATGAGGTGATCATCGTCAGGAATGGCATATTGTTAATCATTGATCCTGTGCCTAGGGAGTTGGTCACAGGGGAGACATGTGTCACTCTTTCCACAGGGCATGTTTGGGCCATGCATGAGCAGAGGATATCGTGTATGGTTGAGACAATTGTCCAATATGTATCTGGATTCTACTACTGCAGCAACTGATTATTCACAATAACTTATTTATGAAATCCCTTCAATAAATATTAAAATAAATTCTACTGCAGTTATCACACAATTACCCAGAGAAAAAAATACATGCACAAGAACCAATCACATCAACAAAGTTATTTTTGACAATTGTCCCCGGAAAAACCCAATGTGGGAAAACCAATGCAACAGATGAGGGCTTTAATAATCTTCAGCAGCAATTACTTTTATAAGGAATGATTTTACAGAGAAACTGAAAGAAAACACCTGAAACTTTCACTTTGAGACCCTCTGACACTTTGGAGAACCTGCTCCCACTTCTGCGTCACCCCTAAATCACTCTGTGTGGCCTAGCGTGGCTCTTAGTGGCTCTGCGTCCCTCTATGTCAGCCTGCGTAGGCTCTACGTCCCTCCCTGCGCTGTCTCCCACTGCCCCTGCGTCACCTCCTCCTCTTTCATTGCCTGCTACTGATGCCCTCCTCTTCCTCCACCCTGCAACTCTCCCTCTGAAATCAATCTCCTCTATTAGAGAATTGATTTTCCTTGAGATACTGAGTATCTGCCTGTGTCTCTCCAAATGATCGTCAAGTCTTCTCTTATACTTTTCCTGTTGACAACTCAACGGCCGAGATTAAGTCCCTAATCAATTGCTAAGATTAAAACAGACTTAATCCTCATCTCTTAGAAGCTTCTCACCCTTATCTTTATTAATACCCAATAAAAAATTTATTTTCCTAATTTTAGACTTAGGAAACCATTAAAAATATTAATTATTTTAACAACTCCTCATCCATGTGGAATTTCTCAAAACGATATCGGAGTTTTGAAAATCTCATGTGCCTTAGCCTCTCCTCCAAATTTCAAGGCTAGAGCAAATCCGATGCTACCAAAAATCAACACTCCCTCTTAGCAAGGAATGTGCTCTAGCAATGTTTCACTATAGAAACATCACACTGATCTTCTGCATCGGTACCTGTGTTGATGCTTGGCCTACTGCCTCACATCGCCTGCACTGCTGCTTCATGTACTACTGCCCATGACACTGCCACTGCAACTACTGCACCTGTACTGTAGCTCCCTCTTAACATGTTGTATCATGCTACCCATAGCACTGCCACTGCTAACTACTAAACTGCAACTTCTGACACTTATCCATTTCTGCTAATGAATTGGATTCTTTACCATCCCCATCTTCTCCCTGAAATAAAGAAACTTTGTTCTTCCTAGAGCCTTGGTGAGGATGTCTGCCACCTGCTCTCCTGTAGGACTGTATCTCAATTGTACTGCCCCTCGTTGGACACAATCTCTGACAAAGTGACACCTGATATCAATGTGCTTCGACCGATCATGAAATACTAGATTCTCAGAGAGCTTGATGCAACTTTGATTATCACACATGATCATGGTCACTTCCATCCTTCTCCTGAATAGATTCACAAGCAATTTCCTAAGCCATATGGCTTCGAATGAAGTTGTGCTAGCTGCATATATTCTACTTCAGCGGAGCTCAGAGCCACAGATTTGTGTTTCCTACTGCACCAGGAGGTCATTCCTGATCCAATGTTGAAATAGTACCCAGTTGCACTTTTCCGATCTACTGAACTTCCAACTCAATCTATGTCAATGAACCGACTCAGCCCGATGTCATTGCCTCTAGTGTACAATAGTCCATGCTTGATTGTTCCTTGTATATACCTGAGAAAATGTTTGGTTGTTCCCAAGTGCGCCCTCTTAGGTTCCACCATGAACTGACTGAGGATGTTGACAACGTAACAAATGTCCGGCCTGGAATTGACGAGATACATCAGGGATCATATAAGCTGTCTGTACAAGGTGGGATCATCTTTATCTTCTGATGCATCAATCTTCTTCTAGTTGGTGATCATTGGAGTAGCTATAGGTCTACAATCCTGCATCCTGAATCTCTTCAAGATTTTTGTAGCATATCTCCCTTGTCCAAAGAAGATCTCAGCCTTCTGCTGCCAAACTTCAAACCCCAGGAAATAATGCATCTGTCCCAAATCCTTCATATCGAATTCTATGGCTAGGTTCTTCTTGCAGCCTTTGATGAGCCTGGATGATCCTGTTAGGAAGAGATCATCCACATATAACACTAGGATTAGAGGCTCATTCTCTACAACCAGATAGTAGATATTAGGGTCTGCGTCACTCTTGACGAACCCCATCTTCTGCAAATAGCAATCAATTCGACTGTACCATGCACTAGGTGCCTATTTAAGCCCATACAAGGCTTTCTTTAATCTGCATACATGAGATTTCTTCTCATGTGTCTCAAAACCTTCTGACTGTTCAATGTATACTTCCACTTCTATTACCCCATTCAAAAATGTCGTCTTGATATCCATCTGATAAATCTCCCACCCCATCTGTGCTACAAGAGATATCACGGTTCTAATAGAAGTATACATGGCTACTAGGGCGAAGGTATCTTCGTAGTCTATCCCTTCCTTTTGAGCACACCCCTTAGCCACAAAGTTGGCTTTGTATTTCTCCACATTGTCGTCTGCAGCATATTTGACCTTGTAGATCCATCTTCAACCTACCACTGATCTGTCCTGAGACCTAGGTACCACTTCCCAGACATCATTGACCATTATAGAGTTGTATTCCTCCACCATAGCATCCACCCATACTTGACCCTGAACAGCCTCCTGAAAACTAGAAGGTTCCCCAACCTGTGCTACTAATACCTAGTATCTGTCTGGCTATCTTCGCTCCCTTTTACTATTCCTGGGTGCACCAATGAAGTCTTCTGCATCCCGTAGAATCTGTCGGAGTTCCCGACTCACTCTTCCACTAGTAGTAGGCACATCTATCAACTCTTCCTCTTCCTGATATTCCCCCTGTTCTGAAGCTTTGTCTTCAGGAGAATTTCTGGAACTAGTTTCCGCTAGTTGAAGTGGTTTGACCAACGACTCGTCTTTCGACTGCTCCTTGAAAGCCATTTCTCGGGATTTCCTGAAAGCTCTATCTCCATGAAATTTACGTCCCGTCGAACTACTACCTTCCTACTCCCTGGAAGATAGACTCTATATGCCTTAGCATTCTCTCTATATCCCACAAGATATCCTTTATCAACAATTTGATCTAATTTCTCTCTCTTCTCTTCCGGTATACGGGAATGCGGTAAACTCCGAAATATCTTGAAATGACTGACCTCAGGTGTCTTCCCAGTGAAGACCTTCTCCGGAGTGATTTTGCCTTATGCCCTATGAGTCGTGTTTTGGACATAAATTGTCGTGCTACATGCTTCTGCCCACAGGAATTTAGGCATATCTTTGATCATACAGCATTTCCCTAGTTGCTTCCACAATAGACCTGTTTTTCCTTTCTTCTACTCCATTCTGCTCCGGATTGTAGGGAGTTGTCCACTACCTTTTGATGCTTTCCTTAGAGCAAAAATCGGTGAAGTCCTTGTCAACATACTCTCCACCATTGTCTGAGCGCAACACTTTTATCTTCTTTCCCGTCAGATTCTCCACTAGAGCCTTGAACTCTTTGAATCGACAAAAAACCTCATCCTTGGTTTTCAGAAAGTAGAACCAAGTATTCCTGGAATGCACATCGATGAAGGTGACAAAGTATTCGGCACCACTAATAGATTTTGTGGACATCGCTTTGCAAATGTCTGAGTGTATCAATCCTAGCACACTCTTAGCCCTATTGTTACTTCTGGAAAACGCTACTTTGGCATACTTGCCCAGAGCACACCCTCTGCATACATCATCTCATTCAATACTTAGTTCTGGAATTCCTGATATGTTTTCCTAAGAATTCTTAGAGCCCCATGGTTTAAGTGTCCCATCCTCCTGTGCCATAGTTCATTTAAATCTTTGTCTCCATTACCGCCTATCAATGCCATTGATGATTCTACTTGCAACCTGTACAACCTGTTACTTCTGATTCCAATCTAGGCCTTCCTTTTCCAACTCGGGTGTTTGACATATACTTTCTCCTTAATGAAGAAAACGTCATAGCCCTTGTTTCGAAGTTGACATACGGAAAGTAAGCTCATCCCCAATCCTGGCACATGCATCACATTGGTTGCTCGAAGCCGCTCTCTTGCTTCAGTTTGAAAATCTATACTACCTCTTCCCAATAGAGTACACTTTGCCTTATTTCCCATGGTGATATCAAAAATTCATTCTTTCTTCCTGATAATCTGAAAAACATTCTCAAATTCCTGTCACATGCCAGGGAGCTCCATTGTCTATATACCAAACCTCCGAGGAAGCAACGCTTGCTAAGCAACCGACTTCTTCTTCCAATCTGGAAGCTAACATAGAATAATCGTAATTTATGTCCCTTGTGCATTCTTCTGGAAATCTGCATGAGTCCCCTTGAGTGGATGCCTTTGCATCATGTCCTTGACCCATAATAGATTTTCCTCTCTTGTTGCCAAATCTCTACTCTAATACCATGTAAAAATTTCTAAGCTAAAGTTCTACTACTGCAGCAACTGATTTATTTCACCTACTTATTATTCACAATAAGTTATTTACAAAATCCCTTCAATAAATATAAAATAAATTATACTGCAGTTATCACACAATTACCCAGAGAAAAAAATACATGCACAAGAACCAGGCACATCAACATAGTTATTTTTGGACGATTGTCCCCAGAAAAACCCAATGTGGGAAAATCGGTGCAACAAATGAGGGCTTTATTAATCTTCAACATCAATTGCTTTTAGAAGGAATGATTTTACAAAGAAACTGAAAGAAAACACCTGAGACTTTCCCTTTGAGACCTTCGGACACTTTGGAGACCCTGCTCCCACTTCTATGTCACCCCTGTGTCACTCCACGTGGCCAAGCATGGCTCTGAGTGGCTCTGTGTCACTCTGCGTGGCCCAGCATGGCTCTGAGTGGCTCTGTGTCACTCTGCGTCAGCCTATGTAGGCTTTGCGTCTCTCCTCTAGAATGTGTGTCTCTCTGCACTTCTCCCACTATCCCTGTTGCCACCTCCTCCTCTTGTTAGTTTAGGTATGTTCTATGCTTAGAGCAATTTATTTCAATTTTCACAGTTAGCTCAATATCTTTTCCAGGTTAGCAATCACATCAGCATAATAGTAAATTGTAGATATAACATAAACATAAATTGCAGAAGACAAGCCAAGACAAGAGGACACAAGATGTGGTGGTAGCCAGGGACAAACCCCAATGTAGAGAAACCCTTGATCAATTCCTCTTATATGTTCTTCAATAGTTCAGCACAGAGAGAGAGAGAGATAGTACATATGCAACAGAAGTCAACACTTTGACTTATCTAAATAAAAGCATAGATCATCTCTAAGAAGATGATACATGAGGTAGCTAAACTTAGTTGAAAACATGTTGCTTCAACTGATTCTGCAAGGTGACTCCATCACCATGTTGCACCTCATCATCATGTTGCAACTCACTGTGTTGCACCATGTTGCACCCATCATCACTATGCTGCATCTCATCATGCTTCACTAATCATGATTGTACCCATCACTGTATTGTTGCACTATGTTGCACCCAAATGCATGCTGCAATACCTCATCATCCTGTTGTTGTATGCATTCTCGTTGCTGCTATATGTCCATCATTACCATCTTTTCCCATCGTTGCTGCAATGTTCAACAACACTGATCTACACCACACTGCACCATCATATACTGCATTGTACATCATGCTATGCATTGTTGCTCCTATGTGCACTATCTTGCACTATACAACATGTACTCATAGCTGCTCCTATGTGAACTATACATCCTGCTATGCTGCTCCAAGTTTGTATAGGATTAGGGCTGACTGCATCAAAACTTTGACCCAACACGCTGCTGCAATACTGTTGTTCCTGGTTAGGGCATGAGCACGCTGCAACAATCCTTATCAACCCACACAAACAGCCTCCAAATAACTGCGGCCTAGTCAAGGTAAAGTGTTGCCTCCATATGCTGTTGTTCTGGGCATATGGCAGCCTCTCAAGCCTACACACAACCCTGTTTTGGAGTGGCTAGGCCTGCGGCCTACCACAGATCTTTGCGGCACCCTAACAGCCCTCCAAAACAGTCATACCTTACCTCTTTCTGCCCTCACAGACCTGCGTGCTCCCTTCTTCAAACTCGGCTTGGCTGTAGCATAGAACAACCCTCCACGCAGTCACCAAGAGGCTCCAACAGCCCTAAGACACCCACGTTGTCCCTACCTTCTTTGCTGGTTAGGGCATCCTTTAGACAGCGAGTTAGGGAGCCTCTTTACTGCAGTTAGGGTATCTCTTTTCCAACGTCTAAGGGTTGTCTCAAACAACGTATAGATTACGGCATCTAGGGTATGATAAGATTGTGTTTAGGGACAGCTGTTAGGCCTCCTTCACCGTGCTAGATCTCCCTCTGAACTGCGGACAAACCTTCACAAGACCTGCCACTAGGGCATCCTTATTTTACTGCAAATAGGGTCTCCTTCTAGACCTACATTGAGGGCTTCCTCCTCTTAGACTTCTCTTCCACTAAAACCCAAAACAAGTGGAGAGAAATCAAGAGTGAAGTGTGTGCACAAATGATTATCAAGTCGCCTCCTTTTATACTAAAACGTTGAGCACACATGGGGATTATTTAATAGCTGGCCGACCTTGACAAATTGTCCCATAACACAAATAAATTCATATCTCCATGAATACTTATTGGAATCGGATAATCTTTAGATCAATCCTACACCTTTCGATGAGAGGGATCCAAGAAATGTTGATTTGGGGTAGCATCAGATGTGCTCTAGCCACGAAAATTGGTGGAGAGGCTAAAGCACATGAGATCTCCAATACCCAGAAATGGTTTGGGTAGATTCTAAACAGTTTGGGAGATATTAAAATAATTAATATTTTTAATGAAGTCCCTAAGTCTAAACTTAGAGAAAATAAAATATTAATGTGAATTAATATAAAATTGTGTTAGAAGGGTCCAAAAGTCATGGATCAAGCCAGAGTTAATCTTAGTCGTTGATTAGGGACTTAATCTCGGTCGTTGAATTGTCAACGAGAAAATTATAAGAGGAGGCTTGAGGGCCACTTGGAGAACACACCGAGTTGATCAAAATTCAATTTTCTAGGGTAGGGCTTGCTGAGGAAATCGAAGGAGTGATCAGAGTTGTAGCTGAGGGGTAGTGAATACAGAAGCAGAGAGGCAGAGAGGGTACTGGAAGCATCAGTGCAGAAGTCGGGAGAGAGGAACGCAGAGCCAGCTAGAGCCAGTCAGGGCCCACGCAAAGGCAGCCACGAGTTGCGCAATGCCAGAGAGAACCGGTGTGGGTGACGCAGAGGCTCTAGAGGCTGACGCAATGCCTCCAGAGGTTGACACAGGGCGAGTTGGGGTGATGCAGTCCTTGGATGTAGACGTTGGAGGTTTTGTGGGGCAGATTGGTGCTAAGAGCTGTGGGATTGTTCATCCGAGGTTTTAGCCGGAATATCTATCTCCGACTAAGAGGTACTACTGCTGAGATCATTCATTGTTGAGTGAGCCAGTTTGGCACCCAGATTGTATTCTGAAACTGATTAATAATAAAACCCTCAAATAGCTGCACTGGTTTTCCCGCATTGGGTTATTCCAGGGACATTAGTCCAAAAACAACGGTGTCACTTATGTGCCTATTTTTCCTTCAGTTGATGATCTATAATGTGTTGAGCATGTACTTGTATTTATTTTCAGTTTACATGGTAAATAACTTGTTAATTAAACAGAACAAGTAGGCGTACATGAAGGATTTCTAACACTTAGACTTAGAAATTCCAACATGGTATCAGAGTGTGGTTGCAGATCACAGGAGAACTAAGGCCATCAGCCGAGCAGAACAACAGTAACAGAAACATCTGTCCCAAGTGACAGAAGTTGTTCCTAGCAGAGAAGCAGCAAAGGAGGGGTGACACAGTGCCTGCATCATCAAGTTTGAGCCGGGAGGAGGATCAGCATAGTGGCAAAGGGAGTAGACCTGAACTACATAGTGCCCGGTCATCTTTCTCAGTCAAGAAGGATTGACGCCCGTGGTGAAGAGGTGCAGATTTTGCTGGTGCCGAAATTGCGCAGACCCTAGAAGCTCTAACCTTCAGTTTGCTGAGCCATAAGAGGCTGTGGGTAAGTTGCGGAGTGAAGCTGGTGGGGTACTGTGGTCAACACGATACCTAACAGGGCAAGACCAAGGAGGAGGGAGTCGTTGCCAAGGATTTCTAGCCAAGAAATCCAGATCAGTGGTGCAGCTGCACTAACGATCGGATCAGGGCATCTCGACATTGGCAGAGGATTTTCCAGGAGGGAAATCAACGCTCAGAGGAAGTCACACTGAGAACCTCCAGAAGGGGAGTAGAGGAGCAGCGAAATGGCAATGAACGGGGTAAGAGACCAGGACAGACTAGACGGAGCCTCAAACTTCGTAGTCTGGAAGGCCAGAATCTTGTCTGTTCTAGACAGGAATCGTCTCAAGCACTTCGCCTTGAAGACAAAAGCGATCCCAGTTGACCCAGTTGAGAGCGACAAGTACGGGGAGGCAATGGCGAGGACCAAGAGCATTATCCTTGACGGGGTCAAGGACCATGTAGCACAACATATTGCCGAAAATGAAATGGCAAATGCAATGTGGGAGGCCCTAACGAAATTGTATCAGCATGAAGAAATTTCAACCCCCACTCCGGTTATCAGTTTTCCTTATCACTCCATGCATTTAGTTTTAAATCCAAGCATGATAAAAATTCTAAAATCTGGAAATGATAATATTTTTCTGAAAACACAAATTTAGAGATTTTACAACTACTGAAATTGCATAAATAAAACACAACAAAATTATGACAGCCACACAGAGAAAATAACACAGTGATTTTTGGTCAATGTGACCCTGGAAAAACCCCCTACAACTCTTGGGGAAATCCAGTTTGAGAGCTCTTCTTTATTTCTGAAAATGTTGTTACAAAGAAACTAAAATACACAATAAAAATTCCAGTAATCACAAATTACAACTTATCTCGATTTCCGTGCTTGAACTCCGCCTCAAAAATCATGTTAATCAACAAACAGCCAAAACAAAAAATTTTACAGCAAAACAACATTAAATGTTGTACGGCCAGCCTCGAAAAATGTGCCCAGAACTTGCCGTCCCTCTTCCTCGATTTCTGTGTCTTTCTCCTGCTATACAGTTTTTCCTTGGGATGCATGCCAATAAAAGTTGCTGCCCAAATTCGCTGAAATGTCTTCTTGCTGCTCTCCTTCACTTCCTCACTGCTCAAAAATTTTCTCCTTGCTCTCTCTTTTCTTTCTCTCAAATGTTCATGAAAGAATGAATGATCTTTTCCTCTTCTCTTCTCCTCTTATTCTCTAAATGACCTTTTGGGTTACCCTAAGATCTAACGGTTAAGATTCATTTAGATCTAGGGATGAGAATAAATGTGCATTTAATTCTCACTTTCTATTTTTTAACTCACCCACTTAAATAAAGACCCACTTAGCCTTTTATTTCCATAGTCACTTTTTCAGTTTCTAATTCTTCATTCACTTTAATAAAGTCACCTTTAAATTAGAATGTAACTTTACCACTTATAAAGTCACTTTTAAATTAGAATGTAACTTTACCACTTATAAAGTCACTTTAGGAGAAAAGTAAAAAATTAAATTTGGACTCTTTTCCCTAGGCCAAAGATCAAAGCCTTAGGGAACCACTTGTCCTCTAGTACCCAAATTTTAACACTCCCTCTTACCGAGGAAAGTGTTCCTCACCACTCCCATCTTGTCTCTGAAGTATACCTGCTTGCCGCATGGTAAGGCTTTGGTGAAAATGTCTGCTACATGCTCATTTGTGGAAATATACTCAAGCTTGACAGCTCCCTTTTGGACATAGTCTATAATAAAGTGATACTTGATCTCAATACGCTTTGACCTGTCATGAAAAACTGGATTCTCCGTGAGTTTTATGCAACTCTGATTATCACAGTAAATTACTGAAGGTCTCAATGCCTGACCAAATAGATCAAACAACATCTTGCGAAGCCATATTGCCTCACAACTAGCCAAACTAGCAGCCATACATATACTCTGCCTCAACTGAACTCAATGCAACTGATTGTTGTTTCCGGCTGATCCACGACACAACTGCCAAACCCAACCCAAAACAACACCCGAAAGTACTCTTCCTATCTGAAGCACAACCTGCCCAATCTGAATCCGTGTACCTTGCCAGTCTCACTCCATCACCCTGTCTATAATCCAAACCAAAATCCACTGTCCCCTGTAAGAAACGAAGAATATGTTTTTGTAGCTACCCAGTGCACTCTCCTTGGCTCACACATGAACTGACTCATAGTGTTAATTGCAAAACATATATATGGTCGAGTGTTGACCAAATACATCAAACAACCAATCAACTGTCTGTATAGAGTAGGATCCACCAACTCGGAATCAGAAGCGTGAAGCTTCTTCCAGTTAGTGATCATAGGTGTAGACATGGGTTTGCAGTCCTCCATGTGAAATCTGCTAAGAATATCCACAATGTACTTCCCTTGTCCCAGGAAGAAATGCCCCTCCTCCTGCCACACCTCCAATCCCAGAAAATAATGCATCAAGCCAATATCCTTCATCTCAAACTCTGAAGCAAGATCTCTCTTGCAGCCCTCAATGAGTCTCTCTGCACCAGTGATGATCAAGTCATCAACATACAACACCAGAATGAGAGGCTCCTCACCCACCACAATGAAGTATAGGTTCGGATCAGCCTCACTCTTTGTGAAACCCAACTGCTGCAAGTATGTATCAATCCTCGAGTACCAAGCTCTAGGAGCTTGCTTCAGGCCATAGAGTGCCTTTTTCAATTTGCATACATGGGACTCCTTCCCATGCACCTCAAAGCCCTGCAGCTACTCAATATAAACATCCTCCTGGATGAAGCCATTGAGAAATGCAGTCTTCACATCCATCTGGTGGATCTTCCAACCCATCTCTGTTGCAATCAATATAATGGAGTGAATAGATGTATACCGAGCTACAAGAGCGAAGGTCTCCTCATAGTCAACTCCCTCTACCTGTGAGAACCGTCTCGCCACAAATCAAGCCTTGAACTTCTCGATGCTGCCATCTGCAGCATGCTTTATCTTGTGGAGCCATCTGGAAGTAACAACTAATTTACCTTCAGACCTCGGCCCTACCTCCCAAACATCGTTCTTCATAATAGAAGAATACTCCTCCATCATGGCCTCACTCCAGACCTGCTGGTTGGTTGCCTCCTCATAACCAGAAGGCTCGGAGTCAACAATGCTTGTTACCAATGCCATGTAACTACAGAACCGCTCAGGTGGTTTACTCTCTCTAACCTGTCTCTTTGGCCCAGCAACTGATGTGGCCTCGCGCAAGGTATCTTGAAGCCACTTGGGATTCCTCTTCCCTGCGCATACTTCTCCCACCGGAGTGAAAGAATCCTCATCATCATCGAAAGCTTGAACTCCTGAAGGCCTGTCAACTGAACTCATGCCTGAACCTGTGCCTGTAGATGTTGAAGTACCTTGCGAACTGTCCATTATTGGACTACCCTATGAACTGCTCTGCAGACTGCCCTGCATGCTGCCCGAAGAACCACCCACCTGACTCTGAGAGCCACTACTCACTAATGGCCCTTACATTGTAATCGACGTACCTCCTAATCCCTGACCACTAGATCCTTGTGACTAACTCAGCTGCTCTTGAGGGTCTGGTGACTCTAGATACTCTAACTCCCATGACCTCCTGAAAGCTCTCTCCTCTTCGAACTTCACATCCCGCCTGACAACCACTTTCCTCTACATAGGAATATAAATCCGATAAGCTTTCGAGGTCTCGCTATAACCCACAAAGATCCCCTTGTTTGCAGTGGGCTCTAGCTTGGTCCTGTTCTCCTTGGGGACATAGGAATATGTAAGGCACCCAAAGATATGAAAGTGCCCAACATCAGGTTTCTTCCCAGAAAAAGCCTCCTCCGGAGTCACATTCCCCAAGGCACGATGTGGACTCTTGTTCTGCAAGTACACAACAGTGTTGCAGGCCTCTGCCCACAAAAATAAAGGTAACCCCTGATCATGAAGCATGGCTTTGGCAGCCCCTGCAATGGATCTGTTCTTCCTCTCTACAACCCCATTCTGTTGGGGGTAGTAAGGAACTGTGAACTCCCTCCTAATGCCTGCCTCAGCACAAAAATCAACAAACTCACCAAGGGTATACTCCCCTCCATTGTCCAACCTGAGGACCTTGATCTTCCTACCTGTCTGGGTCTCCACAAGAGCTTTGAACTCTTGAAACCGCTTGAAGACCTCACTCTTGGTCTTCAAGAAATAAATCCAGGTCTTCCTAGAGTGGTCATCAATGAATAAAACATAGTACTCATAGCCACTCAAGGATACATGAGACATCCGACCACTCACATCGGTATGAATCAAGTCAAGGATCCCGGTTGCTCTGCTGTCACTGCTGGGAAAAGGGGATTTGGCAAACTTCCCCATAGCACATCCTCTGCATACATCAAGGTGATCAGAACTGAAATCTAGCACACCAGTGGTGATCTCCCGCAATGTACTCAAGGCCCCATGATACATGTGCCCCATCCTGCGGTGCCAAATCTCACACAACTCTGAACTACTAGATCTGCTATCGGTCATGTCCCAGGTACTGCTACTCAATGCCATCAGTGGCTGGAATGAGAACTTGTACACCTTGGCATGGCGCACACCAATCTCTCTAGCTAAAGAAGCTGGAGTTCCCCTAGGATATATAAGCACCTACCCTCTCCTGAACAACACATCATACCCTCTATCCTCAAGTGCTAAGACGGATATCAAGTTCTTCTTCATTCCAAGCACATATAGAACATCTAACACTTTCAAGGAAGGTTTGGGTCCCCTATCAAATGTCAATGTCCCCACACCGACTACTCTAACAATGTTGTCATCACCAAGTACTACCTCCATATCAATATCACCCTCTGAAAGCTCTGAGAAGTACTCTCTGACTCCTGTCATGTGGCGAGAAGCGCCACTGTCAACATACCAAATGCTAGAAGATGCTTTGCTAGTAGCAGGGAAGGCACACTCCCTCTGAACTTGTATGGTAGGTGATCCTGCACTAGCGACCTCACAAGCTATGAACCCAAACTCCTAATCAAATCTCTCCGAGAAGCTCTCTATCTCTGAAGAAGCTGCCATGGGTTGGTCTTTCCCTTTGTTGTTCTTCTTCTCCGGACACACAATAGTATAGTGTCCCAACTTTTGACAATTCCAACATTTGACTTTGGAATAGTCCTTCTCCTTGCTCTGCTGCTTGCCTTTACCTTTCCTTTTGCCTCCACTATTGGAAGCTTGCTTATTTGCTCTGCCCTTCTTGCCTCTTGCTAATAATGCCACATTGTCATCCTCCTCCACTTGTTTCGCTGCCCCAAGATGGTTCTTTCTTATCTCATTTTGAATGCAATCATCCCACAACCTCTCCCAATCGAGAAGGTTTTCCCATGCAACAATGCCATCCACAAAATTCTCCCAAGTCTTGGGAAGACCATTCAAAGCAATTCTCACCAACTCAATGGGTGCAATGATCTCACCTACAGCTACCAACTCATCTATCATTGAAGTGATCTTTGTGAGGTATGTTGTAGCACTGTCAGTCTTAGCCATTTTAATGGCCTTCAGTTTCTTCTTTAGGACCATTTTTCTGTTTTCATTTGAGCTCTGGTAAACACTGGTCAAGGCTCTCCACATCTCGTGCATAGGTCTTTCCTCTCACATGAGGAATGACATGGTCTTTGATTCCTTCCAAAATCAATCTTTTTGCCTTAGCGTTCTTTTTTTTAAACTCTGCCAACTGTACAAGGTCAGCAGGTACTGCTACTGGGTTCTGTGTGGTATTTACCATAATGCCCCAGACTTTTGCTTCTTCAAAGATGCTCTGGATTCTCTCCTTCCATGCATTGTAGTTGTTCTGCCCATCCAACCTGTCTTCAACTCTCAAACCCAAAGACATGTTTCACTATCCTATCAAACTAAAATTTTCAAATCTGTAGTAAAAGTTTTGTTTTTTGTGTAAAAATCAGCTTGCTGTAATTTTCACTTTGATGTCCCAAACTACACTTTTCAGCCAACCAAGCTATGATACCATGAAGAAATTTCAACCCCCACTCCAGTTATCAGTTTTCCTTATCACTCCATGCATTTAGTTTTAAATCCAGGCATGATAAAAATTCTAAAATCTGGAAATGATAATATTTTTCTGAAAACACAAATTTAGAAATTTTACAACTGCTGAAATTGCAGAAATAAAACACAACAAAATTATGACAGCCACGCACAGAAAATAACAGTGATTTTTGGTCAAAGTAACCCTGGAAAACCCCCCTACAACTCTTGGGGAAAACCAGTTTGAGAGCTCTTCTTTATCTATAAAAACGCTGTTATAGAGAAACTGAAATACATAGTAAATATTCCAGCAACCACAAATTACAACTTATCTCGATTTCCGTGCTTGAACTCTACCTCGAAAATCGTGCCAATCAACAAATAGCGAAAACATATATTTTTACAGCAATAAAACAGCGTTAAATGTTGTACGGCCAGCCTCGAAAAATGTGCCCAGAACTTGCCGTCCCTCTTCCTCAATTTCTATGCCTTTCTCCTGCTATACAGTTTTTCCCTGGGATGCGTGCCAATAAATGTTGTTGCCTAGATTCGCTAAAATGTCTTCTTGCTGCTCTCCTTCACTTCCTCACTGCTCAAAAATTTTCTCCTTGCTCTCTCTTTTCTTTCTCTCAAATGCTCATGAAAGAATGAATGATCTTTTCCTCTTCTCTTCTCCTTTTATTCTCTAAAAGACCTTTTGAGTTACCCTAAGATCTAATGGCTAAGATTCATTTAGATCTAGGGATGAGAATAAATGTGCATTTAATTCTCACTTTCTATTTTTTAACTCACCCACTTAGCCTTTTATTTCCATAGTCACTTTTTCACTTTCTAATTCTTCATTCACTTTAATAAAGTCACCTTTAAATTAGAATGTAACTTTACCACTTATAAAGTCACTTTTAAATTAGAATGTAACTTTACCACTTATAAAGTCACTTTTAAATTAAATTGACTTTACCACTTATAAAGTCACTTTAGGAGAAAAGTAAAAAACAAATTTGGACACTTTTCCCTGGGCCAAAGATCAAAGCCTTAGGGAACCACTTGTCCTCTGGTACCCAAATTTTAACACAGCATACTTCCGCGCAGAGGAAGATGCTACTAGAAAATTAATTGCGGTCATACTAGATGTAGAAGGGAGAACAGATCAACACCTTCCTCGGTCGATTGAAGGAGATACAGGATCAGTTGACTTCCACAGGAGCCACCCCAGATCAAGAATTGATGGTGAGGACAGCCCTGAATGCAGTCTCAGAAGACTCGGAGGTGTTTGTCCAGAGCATACTAGGCAGGTTGACCCTTTCAGATTAGGAGGAATTGTGGGTGGCTCTTCGCCAAGAAGAGATCAGAACGCTGACCAAGGCGAGAAGCAGCGGCAAGGGGGTCAAATCCAAGAAGGAGGAAGAGGATGCTGCACTAGCATCTGAGGGAAAGCAAGAGAAGCGGAAGAAGAAGGACCTCTCCAAGGTCAAATGCTTCCACTGTGGGGAACTGGATCACTATGCGATCCAGTATCTGAGGAAGAAGAGCAAGGGAGAGGCTTCTGAGACCAAGGCTGCGCCAGCAAGGGCAAAGAAGCAGGTGGAGACAGATGATGATTGTGCCATGAGTGCTCACACACCACTTGAGAGGAAGTGGGGAGACATCGAGCTGTAGTCAGATGGACTACAGGCGAAGAGAGGCAGGATCCTCGAGGTACCCAGCCTCTTGGATTACACCTTGCTACGAGAGCCCCGAATAGCAGTACTGGCAGATGTCAGTAAAGACGGATGCGGATCGAGTGATAGAGGGAGCTACAGTGCAGGATTCTCACGACAGCGTGAGGTAGCAGTGCGAGATGCATGGAGTTGTTGCAGCAACGCAGAGGTCAGAGAAGGTGCACTTGTCAGAGACCTATGTTGCAGGAAACGTGGGGGTGTCGTTTCCGGCTGGAAACTGGGACGAAACGCAGAAACGCATTTGGTACGGCCAGGAAACATGTTTCCGACCGTACTGCCACGTTTCCCGAAACGGAAACGTGGCAGTACGGCCGGAAACGCGTTTCCCAGCCGTACAGCCCGCGTTTCCCAATTGAATTGTGTTTTTTTTTTTTTTTTTTTCAAATTTGTTTTTTAATTTTCTAGATGTGTGTCTAAAGTTATAAAAGTGAATTTTTGCCCTAGTGTTGATATGCAGTTCATGGTAATGTTAAATTCTTAAAGTAAAAGTGATATTCTCCTTTATTTTTCATTTTCATCCTTTTACTTAAATTTTTAACATTACCATGAAATGACTCAGGATGTTTGAGAGTGGTTTCGCCCTCATTGGATTTCATATGGAGAAAGTAGAATTTTAGATCTCACTCAAAATCCAGCAGACTTATTTGTTTTTCAGGATTTCAGGATTGGATTATTGCAATGTTTCCATTGGATTTTATCATGTACTAGGGTATGGAACTTGTATTTAATCAAGAGAACCAAGCCCTCTATGCAGGGGAAACTCCCAATAATCAAGATCATGTAGGGTACTAGGGTATGAAACGTGTATTTAATCATGAGCACTAAGGTCGTTCGACTATGTAGGAGGAGACTCCCAATACAACAGTGGTCCTTCTAAAGAATGGGATGTGGATGCAGAAAATCCTAATTTGGATCTCTCTCTTGCAGCCTTATAGTCTTTATTGTACTTGCAGCCTCATATATTAATATAAATAAAGGCTGCTTTTGATATTTGGATATCTAATAAAGGTTGCTTTTGGATATTCCGATATTTTTATTTTCATTATGTGATCATTCATGAGTAAATGTGATGTAAATTAAATCTTAATGTTTAAGTGTAATAAATTATAATGTATCATTTATGCTTTATGATTGCACACACACACACACACACACACATATATATATATATATATATATATATTCGCGTTTCACCGTTTCCAAAATTTGGGGAGGTCGCGTTTCGTATCGCTTCCCGTTTCGGAAACTCGTACCCGTTTCCCCATTTTGTGCAACTTAGTCAGAGACAGAGGGTGTCTCTAGCCTGACAAAGATGTCAAAGTTGGGAGATTGGTTACTTAATTCTCAGTAACTGAGTTGCAGTGCAGCAGTTAGGAGTGGCAGTGCTATGGGCAGCACGATGCAGCGTGATGAGGGGTTCTCGTACAGATGTAGCAGTGGCAGTGGCAGGGCCATGGGTAGTAGTGCAGAGGATGTTGGGCAGCAGGCCTAGCATCAGCACCAAGGCCGATGCTAGATGATCAGGGTGATGCTCAGTGAAGAGTACTACTATAGCACAGTCCTCGCTAAGAGGGAGTGTTAGTTTGGGGTAGCACCGATTGTGCTCTAGCCATGAAAATTGGTGGAGAGGCTAAAGCATATGACATCTCCAATACTCAAAAATGGTTTGTGCAGACTCTAAACAGTTTGGGAGATATTAAAATAATTAATATTTTTAATGGAGTCCCTAAGTCTAAACTTAGGCAAAATAAAATATTAATGTGAATTAATATAAAACTGTGTTAGAAGGGTCCAAAAGTCATGGATCAAGCCAGAGTTAATCTTAGTCATTGATTAGGGACTTAATCTCGACCGTTGAATTGTCAACGAGAAAAGTATAAGAAGAGGCTTGAGGGTCACTTGGAAAACACACCAAGTTGATCAAGAATTTGATTTTCTTAGGCAGGGCTTGCTGAGGAAATCGAAGTAGTGATCAGAGTTGCAGCTGAGGGGCAGTGAATACAGAAGCAGAAAAGCAGAGAGGGTACCGGGAGCATCAGCGCAGAAGCCGGGAGAGAGGGACGCAAAGCCAGTTAGAGGCCACGCAGAGCCAGTCAGAGCCCATGCAGAGGCAGCCAGGAGCTGTGTAGTGCCAAAGAGAGCCAGTGTCGGTGACGCAGAGGCTCTAGAGGCTGACGCAATGCTTCTAGAGGCTGACGCAGGGCGAGTCGGGGTGACGCTGGGCTAGAGAGGCTGATGTAATCCCTAGAGGCAAACGCTGGAGATTTCATGGGGCAAATTGGCGCTGAGAGCTATGGGATTGTTCATCCGAGGTTTTAGCCAGAATATCTATCTCCGACTAAGAGGTACTACTGCCGAGACCATTCTCTGTTGGGTGAGCCGGCTTGGCACCCAAATTGTATTCTGAAACTGCTTAATAATAAAACCCTCAGATAGTTGCACCGGTTTTCCCGCATTGGGTTTTCCCAAGGACATTAGTCCAAAAACAACAGTGTCACTTGTGTGCTTGTTTTTCCTTCAGTTGATAATCTGTAATGTGTTGAGCATGTACTTGTACTTATTTTCAGTATTTACATGGTAAATAACTTGTTAATTAAAAAGAACAAGTAGGCAGAAAAAAATCAGAAATTACATGAAGGATTTCTAACAGTTAGACTTAGAAATTCCAACAAGAAAAATATCAGCTGCCATAAATAAGATGACCCACATGGAGTTTCGCCCTAGTTGCCAATTTTTACACTCCCTCTCAACTAGGGAGAACTCCATCTGCTGATCCATCTGCCAGACTATACTATCTCTGCCATCAAGCCCTGCACTGCTCTGCTGTGCTGAACCATGAAGAAGAAGAATTGTTGAAGAATGTCTCATACCATTCTCTACTGACCCGAAGTCAGTCCCATATGAAGAGAGTATGTCATACCACTCTTACTGATCCCAGATCAGTTCCAAAAGAGAGTGAGTAATGTCACTCTTACTAACCCGAAGTCAGTCTCATTGATCCCAGATCAATATCAAAAGAGAGTGTCTCAAACCACTCATACTGATCCTACATCAGTTCCAAGAGAGAGTGAGCTATATCACTCTCACTGATCCGAAGTCAGTTCCAATTAATCCCAGATCAATGTCGATCATCCTAGCATAGGGAGTATAGTAGATACATGATGCGTCCATCGGTATTACTATGGTCCCTATCCTCACTTCCTGCTCATTGGCCAAATGAGAGGTACTTCCCATGAGTCTCAGACTGCATGGGTAGGATGCCTCGACAGGAGAACCACTCATCCTGCCCACAAGTCGCCATAGGGTATCACAGGGGAAGGCTAAACCATTCACCCTATACGCAATGCACCACTATGGGAGGGTGAGTCACCCTGTGGTTGCTTGTTGCTCCAAGAAGTAAACCAAGCCCCCCGGAGCTCCCAGAGCTCAATGTATGCATCATACAGGACCCTCATAAGAGGGTCTCTCAATGACTCCAAGTCGTCCTAGAAAGTCAAAAATCTAACCTTTCCCCGGGGCTTCGACAGAATGTCTGCGACCTGCACATCAGTGCCAATGCGATGAAGCCTTCTTGCTCATCGATGTACCATATCCCAGATAAAGTGGTACCTGATGTCTATATGCTTGGAGCAATCATAACACATGGGATTCCTCAACAATCGAATCCCCCTCTAGTTGTCACAGAACATCACGGTGGTATCCATCATGTGCCAAATAGCTCAGTGAAGAGCTTCCACAACCAGGCAGCTTCACACGAGGTCATACTCGTAGCTATGTATTCGGTCTCAGCGGTGCTCAAAGCAACCGTCTTCTGCTTCCTGCTCATCCAGGATATCGAAGCAGAACCCAAAGAGAACCAGCACTCAGAAGTGCTCTTGCGATCCTCCACACTACCTGCCCAGTCAGCATTCGAATAATCATGTAGCTTCACATTTCCAACAGTGTATCTCAATCCATGAGAGATTGTGCCCTGAAGATATCTCAGAAGATTCTTGGCACCAATCCAGTGAGGCTCAACCATATATGAGCTCACCATGCTAACTGCAAAACATATATCCGGACGGGAGTTCACCAAGAACATCAATGCTAGAATGAGTTTATAAAACTCAAAGGCATTTCCCAAATCAGGTCCGGCATTACTGCCACATAACTTCCGAAAGTTAAGCTCCATCGAGGTAGTAACGGGCTTGCAGTTTACCATTCCAAATCCGAAATCCAACTCCCTCTTACTTTTGCAAGTGAGAGGGTCTGCACTTGTCAAAAAGAGGTTGTCCTCATAAGGTGCCAGTATGAGAGGTCTATCATCTGCAACCTTCAAACAAAGGTTTAGATCTGCTTCATTCCTAGTGAATCTCAGCTTCATCAGATAGTTATCAATCCTCTCATATTAAGCTTGGGGTGTTTGGCTTCAAGCCATAGAGGGCTTTCTTCCACCTACATACATGAGATTCCCGATCATGAATCTCAAACCCCTCGGGTTGTTCCAAACCTATGGGCCTGCTACATGAGGGGAATGGTCCCCTTGTAAGATTTTCCTTCAGTACATCTCGAACATGTACCTTCATGCTCTTCTTGAATTCAAGCATCCTTGTCACCATCTGACTCACATCGGGTAGGGCCCCATAATAAGCAGACCTTCGGTGGTATAGATGAGATGTGTCAACTAACATGGTCCCCAATGCACTTCTTGTAACTTGATACAAATTGTCAATCCTGAACTCAAGTATGAAAGCATCTTTGAAAATTCTATTTTCAAACACGTACCTTTCCATCAATGACTGCCACCTTGAAACCTTTGACTTCCATTACCGAAATGGACACCAGGTTCTTCTTGCAATCAGGTACATAAATGATATTTTTTGTATATGGATAGAGTTACCCTCATTCAATTGAGGGGTAACATTCCCTACACCCTTTCCGGGATAGGTGGCATTGACTCCGAGTATAATCCCATGATTGTTTCCATCATAGCCGATGAAGTGCCTTGATGCACTACAGTCAATAAGCCAGATTCCCAAAGAGTTTGGAGGAGAAGGCCAATATAAGATTAATGCTTCTTTATCTTATCGGAAACAACATTTGATTCTTCATACTTGGGGTTCTTTGCTTTCTTTGAAGAGTCGACTATTTCTTTGATGACCTGCATTACCTGTCATTCCTCCGATCATTGAAGATGTCCTTGGAATGATTGTTATCATCATCAAGTGATGTGTCCCTACCATTCGAACACTCCTTCGCATAATGGCTGAACTTATTACAAACAAGGCATCTGCCTTTCCTTCCACCCTTAGATCCAGGCTTCCCATTGAAGTGATCTTTAGGTAGGCCATCAGAAGCTTCCGTTGTGCCATTCTAATAATATTCTCTGCTTCAACTTCACCCTTGGTGAATTTGAAGAGGGATGAGGAATCCATTGAGCCATTTGTCCTTTCCCAACTGTCTTCGGTGATTGCCCTTTCACTATTGCTTGGGCTTTGTCTTCACCTCAGCTCTGATACCATGTTAATTTAGGTATGTTCTATGCTTAGAGCAATTTATTTCAATTTTCACAGTTAGCTCAATATCTTTTCCAGGTTAGCAATCACATCAACATAATAGTAAATTGCAGATAGAACATAAACATAAATCGCAGAAGACAAGCCAAGACAAGAGAACACAAGATGTAGCGCTAGCCAGGGACAAACCCCAATGTGGGGAAACCCTTGATCAATTCTTCTTATATGTTCTTGTTAAATTATGGTATGTTCTATGCTTAGAGCAGTTTACTTATCTTTCTTATTATTATCCACAGATTAGCAATCACATGTACATAAGTAAAGTGCAGATAGAACATTAAATGATCAACAGAAAACAAGCCAAGACAAGAGACACAAGATGTGGCGGCTAGCCAGGGACAAACCCCAATATGGGGAAACCCTTTGATCAAATCTTCTTTTATCTTCAATAATTCAGCAGAGAGAAATAGTACAAAAATCTGATTTATATCAGCAGCAGCAAACCCTAGATCAGCGACATCAGCATCAGCGGCATCAGCATCATCGGCATCAGCAGCATCAGTATCATCGGCATCAACGGCATCAACATCATCGGCATCAGCATCAACGGCATCAGCCCTAAACTAGGGCAATCAATATCTTCCAAACCAGAGGTCAGATCACCTCGATTCCTATGCCAAAAATTGCGGATTTCCAATGAGAGTTAGCTTCACCTACTGCGCAGTCAAGAGAGAGAATGTTGGTCAACACTGGTCAAAGTTCCAATCTGCAGTTTGTAAACCCTTAAAAAACTACGTCCTTCCTTCCCACGTGTGAGAGAGAGAGACCTATCTGCGCAGGAGAGAGAGAAAGACTCTTTTTTGCACAGAAGAGAGAGAGAGATGGATGAGAAGTGTGTGTCCAAATGAGGAGGAGACATCTTGTATTTATATGCAAACATTGATGATGAATAGATGTGTCTTTTGGGCTTCTGAGCCTACATAAGTTGCTGGCCGACTTTGACAATTTGTCCATAATCAAAATAAATTCATATCTCCATAAATACTTATCGGAATCGGATAATCTTTAGATCGATCCTACACCTCTCGACAAGAGGAATCTAGATAAAATATTATCAGCCATGAATAAGGTGATCCTCATGGAGTTTGGCCCTAGTTGCCAATTTTAACGCTCCCTCTCAATTAGGGAGAACTCCATCTGCAATTCGTCTGACCATCACTACTATTCATCCATCAAATGCACAGCTTGACCCCTGCTCTGCCTTGCTATGCTCTGCTTTGTTCTGCTCTGCTCGAACTATGAAGAAGAAGAAATGATCGAGGATGTATCATACCATCCTCCACTGACCTAAAGTCGGTCTCAGAGTGTGTACCACTCTCACTGGTCCCAGACCAGTATCATTGATCCCAGATCAATGAAGGTCATCCTAGCATAGGGAGTACGATAGATACAACGATGCGTCCATCGGTACTACTATGGTCCCTATCCTCATTTCCCTGCTCATTGATCAGATGAGAGGTACTTCCCATGAGTCCTAGACTGCATGGGTAGGATGCCTCGACAGGAGAACTAATCATCCTGTCCACAAGAGAGCGAATCATCCTGTCCCACAAGAGAGCGAATCATCTTGTCCACAGGAGAGCGAATCATCCTGTCCACAAGAGAGCGAATCATCTTGTCCACAGGAGAGCGAATCATCTTATCCACAGGAAAGCGAATCATCCTGTCCAGTGGATGACATGGAGAACTAATCATCCTAGCCTACAGGAGAACGAATCATCCTATTCCACAATCGTCATGGAGAACACATCATCGAGGTCCATAAGAGAACTAATCATCGTCGCCATGGAGAACGAATCATCCTGGCCCACAGGTGAACTAATCATCCTGTTCCATAATCGTCGTGGATAACACATCATCCAGGCCCACAGGAGAACAAATCATCCTGGCCCACGGGAGAACTAATCATCCTGTTCCATAGTCGCCACAGGGTGTCACAGGGGAAGGTTGAACCTTTTACCCTGTACAAAGTGCACCAACAGGGGATGGTGAGTCACCCTGTGGTCAAATGTTGCTCCAAGAAGTACCCTACGCCCCCCTGGAGCTCTCAAAGCTCAGTACATCATACTTGACCTTCATCAAAGGGTCTCTAAACGACACCAAGTCGTTCTCGGAAAGTCAGGAATTTGACCTTTCCTAGGGGCTTTGTCAAAATGTCGGCGACCTGTTCATCTGTACCGATATGTTGGAGCCTTATTGCTCCTTGCTACACCTATCTCAAATATAGTGGTACCTGATATCGATATGCTTGGGGCGATCATGAAATATGTGATTTTCTAATAAACGAATCCTGCTCTGGTTGTCACATAGTATCACGGTGGTATCCAATGTAAATCCAAATAGCTCACTGAAGAGCTTTCGCAACCAGACTGCCTCACAAGAGGCCATGCTAGCAGCAATATACTCTACCTCGGCAGTGCTCAAAGCCACCAACCTCTGCTTCCTGCTCATCCAAGATATCGAAGCAGATCCCAAGGAGAAACAGTACCCAGAAGTGCTCTTATAGTCCACCACACTACCTGCCCAATCAACATCAGTATATCCAAGTAGTCTCACATCTCCGACAATGTATCTTAACCCATAAGTATTGTGCCACGAAGATATCTCAACAGATTCTTGGCACCAATCCAATGTATGTGGTGAGGTTCAACCATATGTTGACTCAACGTGTTGACTGCAAAGCATATATCTGGACGGGAGTTCACTAAGAACATGAATGCTCCGACGAGTTGACGATACTCTGTGGCATTTCGTAAAATAGGGCCAGCAGCACTACCGCTTAACTTTTTGAAGTCAAGCTCCATCGAGGTAGTTACGGGCTTACAGTCCACCATACCAAATTTTGCCAATATCTTCACCACATATTGTCCTTGAAATAGGAAAATTTCCCCTGGCTTCTGCCAAACTTCAAGTCCTAGGAAATAGTGCATCAATCCTAGGTCCTTCATTTCAAATTCAGAAGCCAACTCCCTCTTACATTTGTGAATGAGAGGGTCTCCACCTATTAGAAAGAGGTCATCAACATAAAACACTAGTATGAGAGGTTTGTCATCTTCAACCTTAAAGTAAAGGTTGGGATCGGCTTCACTCCTAGTGGATCCCAGCTTCATCAAGTAGCTATCAATCCTCTCATACCATGCTCGGGGTGCTTGCTTCAGCCCATAGAGGGCCTTCTTCAACCTGCATACATGAGATTTTCGATCATAAATCTCAAATCCTTCGAGTTGCTCCACGTAGACCTTTTCTTTGAACGAACCATGCAAGAACGCGGTCTTAACGTCCATCTAATGTAGTTTCCATCCTTGTGAAGCTGCAAGGGCTATGATCGAGCGGCTGGTGGTATATCTGGCAACATGTGCAAATATCTCTTCATAGTCTATACCTTCCTTCTGGGAGAAGCCACGAGCGACAAAACGAGCCTTATACTTTTCCATTCTTCCATCAGCTACATGTTTTATCTTGTAAAGCCATTTAGAAGTGACAATTGTCTTGTCCAGGGGTCTGGGAACCACTTCCTAGACATCATTCTTCATAATAGACTCATATTCTTCAGTCATAGCATCCTTCCATACTTGATGCTTGACGGTATCTGAGAATGATGAAGGCCCATTTTGAATGATCATGCTCATGATGGTCAGGTAGCCCTCATGCCTATTTGGTTTCTTACTTTCACGGAAGGTTCCTCGGGGTGCAGTGTGTCCTTCAGCATCATCAAGTGTCCCCCTAAGCCATGAAGGCCTCTTCCTAGAAGAGGAAGGCTCAGGTGGAGGAGGATCAATAGGATCCATGGGTTCTTCCACATCGGGCATTGTTTCATCATCTTTTTCTTTCGGTTCCCTGGTGTCAGCTTCTTGAGAGCTCCTCACTGTAGGAAGATTGTTCACCTTGCTGAGAGCCATATCTTTGTCAAAGGTGACATCATGACTAATCATGACTTCCCTTTGACCAGCTACATAGATTCTATAGCCCTTAGTATTTTCACTATAGCCCACGAAGATTTCTTTCTTTCCAGATGCACCCAATTTATTCCTTTTCTCTTTCAGCACATGAAAATATACAGGGCTTCCAAAAATTCTAAAATTACCGGTGAACATTTCTTCAGGAGTTTTGGAATCCAATGCTTAATGGGGGCATCGGTTTTGTACATATACGTCGGTGTTTGCAGCTTCAGCCCATAGAAACTTCGAAAGTCTTTGATCATGAAGCATAGCACGGACAGTTTCCATAATCGTACGGTTCTTCCTTTCCACCACACCATTTTGTTCAGGAGTGTATGGTGTAGTAGTCTCCCTCTTAATGCCAGTCTCTTTACAAAAGTCATGAAACTCATTAGATTCATATTCAGTACCATTATTAATTCTTAAGATCTTGATCTTCTTTTCGGATAGTTCGGACTGAAGAGATGTGTCACAAGACATGACACCTAGCGGACTTCCTCCGACCTGATACAATGAATCAACTCGAAACCCAAGAGTGAAGGCATCTTTAATATTGATTTTCCATCCACGTACCTTGCCATCGCTGAAAGCCACCTTGTAGCCTTTGTCTTCCATTGCCAAAATGGACACCAGGTTCTTTTTGAGATCAGGTACATATAATACATCATGTAGGTGGATTGTATTACCTTGATCCAATTTAAGAGAGACATTGCCTACACCTTTCACGGGATATTTCATATTATCTCCAAGGACAATTTCCAAGTTGGTTTCTTTCTCTATCAGATTATGGAGAACTTCTTTGTAACCAGTGAAGTGCCTTCTTGAATGGTTGTCCTCTTCCTTGATTTCTAGCACTCCTTTTACCTCGGCCATTTGACTTGCCATTTCTTTGATTGCCTTGAGAGGGATTTTGATCATCATCCCGATGTGAGTTCATTTTATCAGGACACTCCCTTGCATAGTGACCTGGTTTATTGCAATGGTAACATTGTCCTTTTCTTCCACCCTTTGGTCTAGCCTTTCCTTTGGATTTAGCCTCGGAATTGTTTCTTCTTTTAGCATGAGAAGAAAAGGCAGCGGGATGACCTTTAAGTGTGGGCATTTCCTGTTCTTCCATCCTTGCTTCTTCTTGAATGCATCTTGCCATTAATTCCTTCCTGGCAGCAGCGGATGCATTTGATGGAGGCTCAACAATATTGCTTCTCACATGGTCCAACATTTCCTGATCTTCTAAAGTTAGATCGAAAGACATCTTCCATCCATGATAGTCAGACTTCTCACGAAACTTGTCTTCGGCAAAGAAGAGTGTTGAGGACCCCATAGTTCTTTTTAGATAGCCTTGCCAACCTTCTCTTTGGTGATTGCTCTTGCTCTTGCTTGGGTTTTGTCTTCACCTCAACTCTGATACCATGTTAAATTATGGTATGTTCTATGTGTTAGAGTTGGTCTAGTAGCCCTTCACCAGGGATCAAAGCTCTTTGCATTTCATGATTAGATGTCCCATCAGTGTGATCATGTTGCATTCCGTTAGGCATGCCATAATCCTGGTGGAGGGAGTTTGTGTCTTTTATTCCCCTCTTGTTTGGCACTGCTGGTTCAGGTTTGTTTAAGTAAATAAAATCCTCAAAGGGTCATTCATCTTGCTTTAAGTTTTGAGGTCTTAGGTCTAGGGTTGAGTCCATTTTTGTCTTGAGAGGTCATAAAGGACCAGCAGGCTAGAGGGATGTCCTTCATTAAACATTTCTCATCATTGTACAGCTAAATTTTTACCTTGTTCTCAAAAACTCTGTTTTTGAAAACAAAGGTCATTATCTCATTTTTGTAAAAATTCTCAAAATTTCAAATTCTTCAAATGTCGAAGTGCAGCCTTGGTCTCCTTTGCCAAAGCACCTTAGAAGCTATCCCTGCAAAAATTTTCAGAAGAAATCATCATTTCAACCAATTTTTCAAAGAAAAGAAATCAAAAGTCAGAGCCAATTAATTTAAAAAAAGTGTCAACACTCAAAACATTACAAAGTGGGTTTGGGCAAGTAAAAATCAAAAGGAAGCCTATAAAAGCATATCACTCCTCATTTGCAACTCATTTGCCTCTCACAAGCTAAGTGAATCCTTGCAAAGGCGATTTTAGGAGTTCTTGAGCAAGTTGAGCAGTTTCAGAGGCGCGCTACGCGTCAGGGAGATTTTTTCAATGTTATTTTGCACGTGCGCTACGCGTCAGAGGGGCGCTACCCGTTGGGCAAGGCGCGCTACGCGTTGGGGTTTCAGCTCAACAAACTGCCAGCAAGTCATCAAATCGATTTTTCTCTCAGGCAAAGTGCAGGTAGGCCTCTCCTCCATGGTTAGATTTGGTTTTGCAAGATGAAAGAGAAATTTAATATGTTCAAATGCTATGAAATTGATAAATCAAAACCCTACTTTCTTGTGAAAAATTTAAAGTCTCAATGGTGCTAGGGTTTCAAATTTCTCTTGCTGTCCAAGGTTGCCCATTTGTAATCCTTTCTTTTCCCTCATTTTCATCACCTTTCCCTTTAAAATTTTCCCATGAAATTTCATAATTCTCCTCTCTAAAATTCCTAAAAGCATACTTAATTCCTAAACCCTACTTCACTTTAAAATCCCACAATTTTGTAATTTCCCATGCTTGTCTTCCCTAAATTCCTTCTTTGTGTTTATTCTCCCTAATTCCCACATGTTCCCCTATCCCTAACAATTCCCTTGTATTTATGTCCCCTTGGTGACAGCATTTGAAAAAGTCAAAAAGCAGTTAATTGGGTGCCAAGTCAGCAATATATTTCAGTCATCTTGCCTTCATAACCATGTCAGAAACTGAATCAGATTATGAGCAAAGTTATGACAGTGATTCAACACCAGAGGTAGAAGTGCCAAGGAGGCATCACAAGGGTGGTAAGGGTGGTCGGCATGTCAGAGAGGAGCCCACTTCATTGGCTCATTTGCAAGCTTGTCCACTTGCAATGTCATGTTTTCAGTATCAATCATGCTTTGGATATTGTGAGAGGATCTCACAAATTCAACACCATAGAGAGCTGGTCCGCTTGTTTGTCCTACATTTGCACAATGGCCATGTGAACCTTGCAGGAGTGGATTTCACCTTATCACCTGAAATGGTTGCTCAGGCCACCGGGATACCAAATGTTGGGGAAGAGTGGACCAAGCGCAAGCTGCTAGACAAATTTCACTATCAACCATACATCAAACCCGGATGCATGAGGCACCTTACTGCTGTTTTTCCTTTCAGATTCCTAAGGGATGAGTATGCACCCTTGATGAGGCTCATTATGCGCTATTTCACTTGTGAGGGCAGATTTTCACGTTTCTATTCGTACCATATCCGTTTGTTGATGCATTTCACCCGAGTACGAATGATGAACATTCCATTTTTCATGTGCCGAAATATAGAGAAGATGGTGCCTGTAGTGCAAAGGAAGAACCCCGCACAGCAACTCAAAAGCATATATCATTATGCACTGATCGAGATCGTAGTAATGCATCAGTTAGCACAGCAGGGTATTGCTTGGGAGGATTTCATTTCTCGCGACTTCTTCATGGTGCCACAGCCACCTCCCGAGATTGTCCATGATGAGGGAGGGCCTTCACATCAGTTTGACATTCCTGAGCCAGAGCATGTCAGCACTCCTCCATATGTTACATATCAGAGAGGCCACAGGGTCTTATTTGCATCTGCACGGCGAGTATTATCTCCACACCAGGTGGAAGGGGTCTCGCCTTCTTCATCAGCACAGCGAGTGTTATCTCCACATCAGGTGGAAGGGGCCTCGCTTTCGACAGCAGCACAGGTACAAGAGAGAGGCAAGCAGCCCAAGATTGATGAGGGGCCATCAGGTGATCCAGACATAGATATTGTTGACCTTGATATCAGCTCTCCTAGCTTAGAGTCAAAGGAGATCATTCAGCAACTTAGGGCGGAAAATGACTTGTTGCAGCAAAAGTTGGAAATGGCAAATTGGACAATCACATACTTAGAGCAGCGCAACAAGCAGTTGGAGGATGAACACACTCTTGATGAGTTGCGGAGGATCCGAGAAGACCGGAACTTGGCTCGCAAGAGACCCGGTGATTTGACACCTAT
The DNA here is from genome assembly GCA_031772625.1 of Pinus tabuliformis. Taxonomy (NCBI): domain Eukaryota; kingdom Viridiplantae; phylum Streptophyta; class Pinopsida; order Pinales; family Pinaceae; genus Pinus; species Pinus tabuliformis. Next base: position 1,209,895,417 of record CM062805.1, on the reverse strand, counting down.
TGAGCAAGGGTCTATGCTCATTCGGGTGAACTCTCATTTAGAAAGGTTGATAGCCAAGGCAAACAGGGACAAAGACATGCTCCGCCACATGAAGAATCATTATTGGGCCCGCATGCATGTGTGCAAAGCAAAAATGAAGGTACTCAAAGCACGCTTGGCCAAGGCACTAAAACGGAGGAAAAGGCCCGATCCGCTTCAGATTTTGGCTGAAGCCACCTTGAGGGAGCATGGTGCTCAATGATATACCTCCAGCTCAAAATTCAGGAAATTTGGAGCAATTTTGGTCAATTTTGAATTTTTTGTGCCAAAAACAGGTTTTTGCCCTCAACGCGTAGCGCGCCGCGCGCTACCCTTAAGTTGGGGAGGTCCATTTCAGGAAAACTCAGCATTTTTGGATTTGTCATGACAAAATACACTTGCTCAGCCACTGCCAAGAAGTTTCATGGAGATTTGAGCCCCCAAAAGGTCAAAAAACAAGCAAAAAATGACCTTCTGCCACTTTTTGGACACACAGGAAGCAGTCTTGGGAGATTGCAATTTTGGAGGGGCAAATGGCCACCAAATTGAGAAATTCCACTTGGGCTGGAGAGTAGACATCTAGACCTTTCCAACAAGCCCACTTGTGCCTCATTTGGATGCCAGGAAGTGCCTCAAAAATGGCCTGAAAGGCGCGCTATGCGTTGAGAAACGGCGCGCTACGCGTTGGGAAAATTTGCCAGTTTTGCACCTTCAGCACAGGAAAACGCAGCAGTGACTAGTTTTGACTTTTTGGTTGGATTTTTCATCCTCTTTGATGTAATTGATGTAATTTCATGTTGACATGATACTTTTTTACCTATTCTAGAAGATTTATTCATAAAATGGCAAAAAATTAATGAATTAATTGGTTTCCTAGCTTATAGAGGCAAGTTGTTTTGATTGCCTAGATTGTAGTGCTCAGTTTAGAATTGGTTGAAACAGCTCCTAGGTGATGAGCTCGACCCCTAGAGGCAAGGGAATGTGTTAGCTTGCCTATATTATGTATTTTCTTAGTCATTTTCATGGTTGGACTCTTGAGGGATAAGCTTAGACTGTTTTACACTTTGTATCTCTACAATTTTGGCAAAGGAAAGACCAGGGTTTTGCAGCACTATTTGGGATTCCTGTGGTTATTTGTGTTGATGGTGTGTTTCTCTCATGTACTTGTAAGTTTGTTATGTGCATCATTTTCCTACTCTTCTCTTCTGCAAATTAAGTAAATGAAGTGTTAAGATAGAATTCATGGTTTCTATGCTCTGCCTTTAAGTTTGCTTAATATCAATGTTTTCATCTGTTTAAGGAGAACTCTCGATGGTTTCTTGCTCTCCTTAGCTCCTCACCGGTCATATCCATCCATTCACTTATTTCAAAGGCATCAAGACAATCTCCTACCTTGCCCCAAAAAGACCTCTGCAAAAACTGTGTCTCATTCCCGCACCCAAAATTGTCGTGCTTAGTTTTCCAACAAAACCCTAAAAATTTAAAATCAAACTTTCCCCATCAGTTTACTAGCCTAAAATCAGTGTTCCTTATTGGTCATCTCAGCCCTTTGAAGACCTTTTGCCGAGATAGACCCGGAGAGAGCCCTCTCCTTCCCCCGTAGGGCTAGCTACGAGGCTAAGTGGTTTGATGTTGCCTTGGATTTTGTCTTTTTCAGCCTGAGGCCAAATTCAAGCGCTAACACTATGCTTAGAGCAGCTTACTTATCTTTCTTATTATTATCCACAGATTAGCAATCACATGTACATAAGTAAAGAGCAGATAGAACATTGAACGATCAACAGAAAACAAGCCAAGACAAGAGACACAAGATGTGGCGGCTAGGCAAGGACAAACCCCAATATGGGGAAACCCATTTATCAAATCTTCTTTTATCTTCAATAATTCAGCAGAGAGAAATAGTACAAAAATCTAATTTATATCAGCAGCAGCAAACCCTAGATCAGAGGCGTCAACATCAGCGGCATCAGCATCATCGGCATCAGCATCATCGGCATCAAATCAATCCTACACCTCTCGACGAGAGGAATCTAGATAAAATATTATCAGCCATGAATAAGGTGATCCTCATGGAGTTTGGCCCTAGTTGCCAATTTTAACAGTTATTCAATAGTTCAACAGAGAGAGAGAGAGATAGTACATGTACAACAGAAGTCAACACTTTGACTTATCTAAATAAGAGCATAGATCACCTCAAGAAGATGATACATGAGGTAGCTGAACTCAGTTGAAGACATATTGCTTCAACTGATTCTCCAAGGTGATTCCATCACCATCCTGCACCTATCATTGTGTTGTACCTCATCGTCATGCTACACCTATCATTGTGATGCACCTCATCATCATGTTGCACCTCACTGTGTTGCACCATGCTGCACCCATCATCACCATGCTGCATCTCATCATGCTTCACTAATCATGACTGTACCCATCACTATATTGTTGCACTATGTTGAGCTCTTCATTGCACTATGTTGAGCTCTTCATTGCACTATGTTGCACCCAAATGCATGTTGCAATACCTCATCACCCTGCTACTGTATGCATTCTCGTTGTTGCCATATGTCCATCATTACCATGTTGTCCCATCGCTGCTCTAGTGTCCACCAACACTGATCTACACCATGTTGCACCATCATATGTTGCATTGTACATCATGCTATGCATTGTTGCTCCTATGTGCACTATGTTGCATTGTACAACATATACTCATAGTTGCTCCAATGTCAACTATACATCCTGCTATGTTGCTCCAAGTCTATATAGGATTAGGGTTGACTGCATCAAAACTTTGACCCAACACACTGTTGCAATACTTTTGTACTATTGTACTGTTGTTCTTGGTTAAGGCATGAGCATGCTGCAACAGTCCTTATCAACCCACACAAACAGCCTACAAATAACTACGTCCTAGTCAAGGTAAAGTGTTGCCTCCATATGTTGTTGTTCTAGGCATATGGGAGCCTCTCAAGCCTACAGGCAGCCCTGTTTTCGAGTGGCTAGGCCAGCGGCCTACCACAAATATCTACAGCACCCTAACAGCGCTCCAAAATAGTCATACCTTACCTCTTTCTACCCTCACAGACCTGCATGCTCCCTTCTTCAAACTCGGCTTGGCTGTAGCATAGAACAACCCTCCACGCAATCACCAAGAGGCTCCAACAGCCCTAAGACACCCACATTCTCCCTACCTTCTTTTCTGGTTGGGGCATCCTTTAGACACGAGTTAGGGAACCTCTTTACTGCGGTTAGGGTATCTCTTTTCCAGCGTCTAACGGCTGTCTCAAACAGCGCATAGATTAGGGCATCTATGGTATGATAAGACTGCGTTTAGGCATCCTTCTTTTACTGCGAATAGGGTCTCCTTCTAGACCTGTGTTTAGGGCTTCCTCCTCTTAGACTTCTCTTCCACTAAAACCCAAAACAAGTGGACAGAAATCAAGAGTGAAGTGTGTGCACAAATGACTATCAAGTCACCTCCTTTTATACTAAAACGTTGAGCACACATGGGGGTTATTTGGTCGCTGGCCGATTTTGACGAATTGTCCCATAACACAAATAAATTCATATCTCCATGAATACTTATCAGAATCGGATGATCTTTAAAACAATCCTACACATCTCGATGAGAAGGATCCAAGTAAAATATCAGTTTCCATAAATAAGATGACCCACATGGAGTTTGGCCCTAGTTGCCAATTTTAACACCTTTGTCACTGCCTGCTACTGATGCCCTCCTCTTCCTCCACCCTGCAACTCTCCCTCTAAAATCGATCTCCTCTACTTGAGAATCGATTTTCCTTGAGATACTCAGTATGTGTCGGTGTGTCTCCAAATGATCCTTAAGTCTTCTTCTATAATTTTCATGTTGACGAATCAACGGCCGAGATTAAGTCCCTAATCAATGGCTAAAATTCAAACAGACTAGATCCTCGTCTCTTAGAAGCTTCTCACCCTTATCCTTATTAATACCCATTAATATTATTATTTTCTTAAGTTTAGACTTAGGAACCCATTATAAATATTAATTATTTTAATAACTCCTCATCCGGGTGGATTTCTCAAAACAATTTATGGTTCTTGGAGATCTCATATGCCTTAGCCTCTCCTCCAAATTTCAATGCTAGAGCACATCCGATGCTACCAAAAATAAACAACAGCCACAGGTCGAGGGATGAGGTGATCACTGTCAGGAATGGCATATCGTTCATCACTGATCCTGTGCCTAGGGAGTTCGTCACAAGGAAGACATGTGTTACTCTTTCCATAGGGCATGTCTGCGCCATGCATGAGCAGAGGATACCGTGTACGGCTGAGACAGTTGTCCAGTATCTATCTGGATTCCCGACATTGTATCGGCACACTCTCCAGAGGGCAGGTAGTTGAACCAGAGGCGATGGTTGGAAGGAGCAGGATGGATCTGCATGCACTGAGTCGATTGCGCATATCAGATACCCATCTATTGGTTGCATTCAAGGGGTAGCTATTTGGCACACATGATTTCCAGTGGTCATCAATACTACACAGTGGCAGGCACTGGAAAATTTAGCATGCCTCAGATTAGTTCATGATGTATGGAGCTTATATATGGGTGGCATGCAAGGACTAGAGATGAGGGCTAGAGGGATTCCATCAGTTGTCAGGGCTATGCCACAGCAGGTCTGGCTATGGGATGCGGGGATTCATTTGATCGATAGATCACTCGTGATGGGCGGAGTCGTGGCAGAGAGTGATATAGTTCGCTCTTGGGATGACACATGGGGATTCACAGAGGGTTTCATCATATGGGGAGGCAAACATTCTCTGTTGCGACACAGGTTTGGAGTTAGATTTGGATGGGTAGGCCTTGGCGTCATGGAGATGTTTCGACGGGATGTATCTCATCTCTATCAGTATTTAACCAACAGGTTCTAGGAGAGGAGGATACAATGTACACATGATGGGCAGTTAGCTAGAGCCACGATGGTGCAGCGATAACATGGTAGCACCCTTTTATGGCTAACCTGGAACCAGTGATGCGAAAATCACGATATTATTGCGATAATATCGGATTATCGCAATTTTTAAACTTTCACGATAATATCGCCCAATTTTTACAAGTATTTTTTTCGCGATTTTTTTGGAAAAAAATCACGATAAATTGAAAACTCGCGATAAAAACGAAATAATCGTGATTCGATCGGTTGTTATCGCTAGGCCGGCAGACAATGGGTTTATAACACCAAAAAATGAATTTTTTAATTCATTTTGACAGATAGCGGCGTGGATTGGGAGTGACCTAGGAGAAAAACCTTGGTCAATTAGGAGCTGAGGAGGAGAAAAAAGACTCAAAAACCCTGGTGGATTGAGAGCTGAGGAGGAGAGGATCAATTTTCTCCGGTAAACCGATATGGGCACCAAATTTATGTGTTTTGTTTTGGTTTTTTGTTTTGTTTTTGGTTGGGTTTGGATAACCCTTGTTTATCAAATATTTTTGAATTGATTTGATGGTGTTTTTGTTTGTTAAATTGTCAAAAATTCAATGTGTTTTGTCATGTTACTCATGTATGTAATTTTTTTTAATTTTTGTAACTTGCAACCCTTATTTTGCCATAGGTTCACTGTTCAACTTCAAAGTTCAAACTTCAAACTTCATCTTACAAATTTAAAACTCGACAGTCAAGAGTTCAACCAAGTTACAAACATGCCAAGGAAATTGGACCCTCTGTGGGAATTTGGTGAACCTGATGGAGGGTTTGATAGAATAAACTTGAGTTGCAAGTTGTGTGGGCATCATATGTCAGGGGGGGTTTATAGATTGAAGTATCACCTTGCACAAATCCCTGGATTTGATGTAGGGCCTTGCACAAATACAAATCCAGAAATCATCCGAAGAGCCATGAGATCATTGGAAGAATTAGCGCACGAGAAAGAGGCCAAAGCAGAAATGAAGAAGCAACTAGCAAAGAGGGTGTTAGGTTCAGGTGAACAAGTAAGTGGCACTGGTTCTACTTCAGCATCAATATCTACAACCAACTCAGTAGTTGCCTCATCATTTTTTGTTCCTAGAACCACGCCTAGTTCACAACCATCTATCACTTCAATGCTTAAAAAAACTGAGAAAGAACAAGCTGACAAGTTGCTGGCCAAATTTCTCCTATGGAATGATATTCCTTTCAGTGTTGCAAGGAATAATCCATTTTTCCAGCCTGTTGTTGATGCTATTACAATTGTTGGCCCAGGGTACAAAATCCCTTCTTATGATGACTTTAGAGACCGGATTCTTCAAAATGAAAAGGTTGACTGCACCAAAAGATGGGAGGAGTTTAGGGCATCATGGGCACAAACAGGATACACTGTGATGTCAGATGGTTGGACCGACTAAAAGGGGAGAACCCTTATAAACTTCTTGGTTAGTTGTCCCAAGGGGACAATGTTTATGAAATCTGTGGATGCATCTTCACATATCAAAGATGCAAAAACTTTATGCGATTCGTTGGATGTGTTTATTTTGGAGGTGGGTGCAAAACATGTTGTCCAAGTCATAAGGGACAACACTGCAAATTATGTTGTTGCTGGCAAGATGCTTATGGAGAGGCATCCTACTTTATTTTGGACACCTTGTGTTGCACATTGCATTGATTTGATGTTGGAAAACATAGGAAAAATTTCCTTTGTCAAAGATATTGTTGACTCATCAAAAAGCATTCCAAAATTTATATATGATCATACATCTGTGTTTAACTTGATGAGAAAATTCACCAACAAAAAGGAGTTGGTGCGTCCCGCCATTACACGATTTGCCACCAGTTTCATATCTCTTCAATGCCTCTTGAATTCTATGTGGGATGTTAAGAGAATGTTTCTTTCAGAGTGGCGTGCTTTGACAATGAGCCGCAAACCAGAGGGAGAGGCCATATGCAGATTAGTTTCATACCAAGAAGACTTCTAGGCAGGAGTGCAGGAGGTGTGCATCGTTACTGAACCTTTGGTAGAGGTTCTTCGATTAGTTGATGGTGAGAAGCCCGCAATGGGCTATTTGTATGAGGCCATGGACAGGGCCAAAAAATCCATTCGGACCTATTATGATGATAAGGGAGATGAGAGGTTTCAGAAACAACTCCTATGGGAATTGATTGATGAATGATGGAACAACACACTCCATCGTCTCATTCATGTTGCAGGGATCTACTTGAACCCCGCATTTTCTTACCCATGTGGGTTCATATTTGATGCTGAGATCATGGATGGATTCTTAACCTGTGTTCAGAGGATGGTGCGATCTCCAGCAGAACATACAGAAATCTCCAAAGAAATGGAGACATACAGGATGGTAGGTGGCACATTTGGCTTTGAGATGGTTGTGACTGATAGGACGACTAAAATGCCAGGTATTTTTTAGTTTGTTTCAAATTTCATTGTCTCTTCAAGTTCATAACTTCATACTTTGCTTCAACTTTCAAATTTCATTTTTTTCTTATGTTTATTTAAAATTTTATTTGTAATTTTGTTGTAGATGCATGGTGGAGAATGTATGGTGCCAGGGTACCCCATCTACAAAAGCTTGCCATTCGAATCCTTAGCCAAACATGTAACTCCTCAGGATGCGAGCAAAACTGGAGCGTATTTGAAAAATACACAACAAGAAGCGCAACAGGTTAAACTTAAAAGTTAAAACTTAAAATATTGCAAATTTCCAATTAATTTTTTGAATTCATTAAACAATATTTTTTTGATAATTATTATTTCATGATCTTTGTACAGGTTGGAGTCCCAGCGACTTAATGACATGGTCTACGTCTACTACAATCTTCGATTGTGGGTGAGGCAACTTGAGAGGATACCTGATATGGAGGCCATCTCATTGGATGGGATTGACACCACTGCTGCATGGAGGGTTGTGGAAGGCATAGAGGGGGAGGAGGAGGAGCAATAGGAGGAGGAGGTGACACCACCTACCGAGCTACCCCTACCACCAGTGAAGGACGTGGTCTACCTCTTGTAACTCCTAGTTCTTCAGCTTCTAGAGCACAGCAGGGTCCACTGCCAACTCCACCGGCATCTACATCTAGAGGGAAAGGGAAAGCTATTGCATTTTCTCGCAAGAGGGGCAAAGGAAATCAATAGTATTAGAGTTTAGTTATTTGGTTCATTTCATTGTATATGACATTATGACTCATGATATGAGATACATTATTATATTTTTTGTTGATATTTTGAGGCTGAGTTGAGACTCATAAGTCAGGACTTACTATTCAGGACATGATTCATTGTTATGTGTGATGTAGCACTAGAAATGATATTACACATCTTATATATTAATTCTTTTATCATATTTATGTGTCAATGTAGATATTTTATGTTGTAGATGCTTTAGATATTAAAAAAATTGAAAAGAAATTAATATTTTTGTATTTTACAATTTTTCCTGATTTTTACGATTTTTTCCGATTTTTTCCCTTGTCGATACTATCCCGATAACGATGACTGCAACATTGCCTGGAACCCAGACATCACAGTACTAGACAGCTTTGCGATTATTAGGGGTGAGTCAGTTGCAAAAGGGGGAGGTCATTCAGGTCTCCCTTTGAGTTTTAGCGAGTCACCGATGGCATGGGGGACTTCTAGTATTTATACTGGACAAGATAGTGAGTGGAGCGAGGGGAGCTTTAGGTGGGGCAGAATGGATTGGGATCTTGGCATTGAGGGATTCTTTCATATCAGGACAATGCAGAGGTCAAGGACGATTTAGTGGCACAGCTAGGACCCTGTCATATTTTGTAGTGACAGTGGGGAGCAGCAATTAGAGAGGATGCGTGTTCAGGCATTGCTTGAGGACAAGCAATTTTTGGTGCATTTGATGAGCTTGTCGAATGAGGATGCTACTTGGGAGGGTGAGCAAATACTTGAGTACAATGTTTTAAAACTCCGACTCCGACTTGGAAATGGTCGAGGGTCGACTCCGACTCCAACTCTGACTCAGTATCGACTCGGTCGGTTTGATTTCAATGACTCGGTCGTTGTAAAAAATACATTAAATATTTTTTTTATAAAAAACATAATTTTAAAGATTTTCATTCATGTTTCCAAACACAAAGCTTTAGAATATAGAGAGAAGACAACATATGATCAAAGTAGGCTCATGAATATATCCATTATATCAAAATGGCACCCAATGCATTGTCCAATACAAAGTTCATACTTAGCCACCAATGCCAGGATTCTTTTCTGCCTCAGCCTAAGGACAATCACTAGACTACAACAACAATAATACCAATTCTCTACCCCTAATGAAGTCTCAAAACCCTTGATTTAATTCTGGTCAATCTCTAGAACAATCAGAGGTAAATATGTATTTATTAGTCCACTGCCAGAACGTTTGGATTTTTAAAAACATTGTATGGCTCAATGCATTGTTTCAGTTTTCTAATTCATGCCACTAGGATAACTATACTTCGGCCTTGTAATTTTCAAAACTTTCTCACAGTGATAGATTACTTTAGGGCTATAAATATGCAATAAACAACAACCCAACCATTGATATGTAGGAGGCGGAACAAATTTTGACAAATGTGCTTCAAGATTTTTGTCAAAAACCCAGCCGGCCGAGTTGTTACCGAGTCATTACCGAGTTGGCCAAGTTGTTACCGAGTCGACCGAGTCAATGACTGGCTCAGTAACAACCTGGCTAGCCGTTCCGTTTCGGCCACCGAGCCGACCGGCGGCTGTTTTTTAAAACAATGCTTGAGCATCCAGCACTGAAGTTGCTGGTGGACAAGCAACATTTGGGAGGGGAGGACTGTAATGTCCCTTCCTAAATTATTTTGGAATGGGACTAATTTCTACATTTTGGGACCAATTTTGGAGGTGATGGGGCCCATTTGATTTTGTTAGGAGGCTAGACTTAGTAGAAGTTATTTTGATGTGGTTGAGTTATACGTGGGGGCCACCCACACTAGGAGAATCCACATTCCCTAGTTCGATTTGCATGGAGTGGAAATCGATGGTTGAGTGAGGGACCCATGATGGAGGGAAAATCAAGCGAAAAGTGCTCCATGAAATCTATATAAGGAAGGTAGCTCTCCTCATTTCATCATCTTATCTTTTTGACATATTGAACTCAACCTTAGTTGCTCGAGCTACTTAGCCAAGTTACTGTGTTGTTATGCACACGAGTGTCTCTGAGCAGAGATCTCAACACTTGCTTCAGTGGACTTCGAGTGCCAGCCCTAGAAGGGAGTTCTTCTTCATCTCAGTTCGTGACAGCAGCGGGGAGACGAGTTATAGTAGTTGTAAGTCGAGTACTAGCAGTGGGGAGACAGGTTACAGCAGCTGTAAGTCGAGTACCAGTAGCAAGGGGAGTAACAATAACGCATGGATTGCGGAGTCACATCATGAGGCAATCCATAAAGTTGGGGAGACAAGACCATCCTTCATCATTTTCAAGAGTACAGAGGGAAGCTACAGACAAAGGGGTCATCCTACACGCAGCTCTCATTTCATCACACGCAAGACTGCCTCATCTCCTCCATGAGTGCGCAATCATTGGAGTGAGACTCTTTGCAGCAGCACCATCCAGGGAAGTTTAGAGCTAGAAGGCTAGGAGATCATTTGGAGGGGCATTTGAGGAGGATTGCTGGAGTTGGGAGAGCAAAGATTGACAAGATCAGTTACAGTAAAAAAATTCGAAATTGGAGGATGGCCAAGCTATGACGGGTCAATTTTTTAAGGTCGGAACCAAGGGAAACCCTTTCTGGGTTTTTCTGGGTTTTTCTGGGTTTTGGGCAAGGCTCACACTCCTAATTTTATAGAATTTTCTAGGCAGATCTAAGGGGTCAAACAGGGGTCCCAACTCAGCTAGTAGCTAGAGGAACTAAAGGGAATTTGGACCAAAATTCTAATGTAAACATTTGGCCAATTCCTTCGTGGGTTATTCTGGGTATTTGGTGGAGAGGCCGAGTATAATTTCTCGTAATTTTTTGAGCACCAAAGGTGGGGTTTCCAACAACATTTTTACATCAGACAACATAGTTTCACAAGGGCAGCACAGGGCATCATGGTAGCAGTTATTTATGCCATTTAGGCTTGGCATATTACCATCGAGGCTTGACCACACTTGCCATTGAGGCAAGCCGAGGTGCACCACTTCCACATTATTGTCCTTTTCTCCCAGATTATAATAAAATGGCTCAACTGTTGGTTATTCCTGGACTTTTATGGGTGAGCACTGAATGTTTCAATTTTATGGTGTTGTTTTTATTATTTACTTTGCATACACTATTTTTCCTAGTTTGGAAATTTACATGGGTACAGAATAGAGTCTCGGACATCTCTGCAGCTTTCAATGGTAATCAAAGTGAGTGAGGACAGTTCTAAGATCTCACAATCTCAAAAGGTATTTGTCCTTCGAATGGGTAAGATAATGAAGATCTCGGTGCAGTCAGAAGAACAAACTCGCTCTCACCATTCTAAACAAAGTCTTTGATCTCAGTAATTGCACAGTGCACTCTCAACATGTTATCTAGTCACACGCTCTGACACGACATACAATCTCGGCATTACTTCTAAGTCAACACATAACCTTGATCACTGATATAATCTATGACTCGGCTTAACTACGATGAAACGAATCTCAATGATCTCACAAAAGGCATACTCAGTATTGCTATATTCACGATGAATAAAACTCACAGTAATGCACTATGGCACATCATACATTCTATACGAAGTTATAATCTCAGCCTATGTTTTACGAAGACTTAGTAACAAGTATTGATTATGAAAAAGATCTTCGTGCAAGTTCTCACCGTTATAGCGTTGATTCAAGTGAAGACATGATCTCAATAACAGAACAGTGAAGATCACAGTAACAATGGAGCAGCATTCATGATCTCATTGTTATAAATAATATCTTAGTGAAGATGCAACAATGATGACCTCCATGAAGCAACAATGTCAATGATGTTCTGAACAGCAAAAAGAGGATTGGTGTCTTGGTCTTGGAGTGGCCTAGTAGGTCTGTGGTCTTGGTGTTCGTCAATAGGAATCTCTATAAAGAGAATTTTGTGTGGGTTTTCCTCTCCAAGATGGAGAGGTTTTGGCCCTGGCAGAATTCCATATCTTGTGCTCTTGTCTCTTTGCTTTGATAGTTATTTGTTGAAGTAAGAAATACACACACTAATGATAATAAGCAAAAGATTGTGCTAATAATCTAAAGACAAAATGCCTCACAAATAGTTATTATGCAAGAAGAATCTCATTAACTACATTAGCCCTAGATTCTTCAACATGGTATCGGAACAATGGTTACAGCTGATGGAAGGGAAAAAAAGAGACATTCAAGGATCAAGTTTCTAGCAAGGCATCAAAGCAAGCTGAAGGACATCAAGATCTACATTGTAGAATCAAACCCTAATCTTGATCAAACCCTAGATCAAAGAGCAGCCTACAACAACAAGAGCTCGTGTCTCCATAGTCATCATCAAAAGGCCATCAAGACACTCATCAAGTTGTCCACAAAGCAAGGTAGCTTGAAGGACCTCAAAATGAAGATCACATCAGCTTGGAGAAATTTGAAACCCTAGAAGCAGTTCTGATCTACAAGGCAAAGCATATTAAAAGCAAGAAAACATTGTCATCATCTTCAAGAAAGCAAGGATCATTTCCTTACCCTAGAAGAAGATCATTCAAGAAGAAGCCCTCTTCAATCTTCATCAACATGATCAAGGTAAAGATTTTGTCTTCACAAATCAAGTAAGTATTTTTCATTAATCAATTTCGTAAAATGACTTCATGATTGCAAGGAGATCTATAGGTCGATAAGTCATCGAAAGTCCCTAGAAAAGAGAAGTCGTTGATGTCTATGGAAAGGTCTCTGAAAGTCAAACATTGTTTGAAATGCAACAAGAGACTCATAGGAAAGCACTCAAAGGTCCTCTGGTGCCTATGTAGCAGAAGGGGAGACATAAAGAGAGATATATGAAATGCTAGAAGATATACTCTCTGAATTATAGTAAAGAAGGTCACATCACTTAGACCTACACAAAAATAAAGGTATCAAAGAATGAAGGAATATCTTCATGAGATCTCAATTGGGATATCTGGGAAATATGATAAGAAGTTAGTCATCATTGTAACAAATGTCAGTGAACAAGAAGGTTACCCCATCCGGCAATTTGTGGTCTCTATAGAGAAAGATAAGTTGTAGACAAAAGTATTTCAATCATGTGCAAAAACAAAAGAAAAGTTTAGTCCTCAAATAGTATAAGGTTCAATGTTGTGAAAAGAATATGGAAGGAAGTTCATATCACCACTAAAGGGCCAAGGAAAGAGGGAGAACAAATCTCCACTATGATTAGCTGGCCTCCCTCCCAAAAGGGGTCCCATCATAAGCTCCTAAATCTTTAGATATGGCTATGAAATTAAGATGCATCGTGGCATCATGAAAGCATTAGAAGAAAGAGCTCGTGGCATCACCATGGGAATCATGGAAAACAAAATCCATGGCAGTCGAACATGAAGGACATAACTCTTGAAACCTCAATGGGCATTAAATCAAAGGAATAAGTCATCTAGGACAGATCTTATGATTTATCATACATCAAGTCAAAGGGGAAACATCTGCCATATGAGGATATACAAGATCCTCAAAATTCTCTAATAGAAACCTAGACAATGGATTCACTAATCAAGAGAGGAAGCAAGCGTTTCATCAAGAACTCCAACTTATGGAATTTATGGGATGATGGTATGATTTCATAAGAGATGAAGCAGATCAAGGGATTGAAGACACTTCAATCAAGGAAGCTGCTAGAAGAAGCCTAGATGACCTAAAGATAAAATGAGGTATGTATGCTTGTATTAATTTTTATAATGTCATGTCATATGGTTGTAGCCTTGTAGGTAATATAGATCATCACTTCTATTTTAAGAAGCATTATCAAGGGAAAATGATCTCCTCCTCTGAAAGGATGCAGAAGGGCATAAGTCACACTAGATGAAATCAACATAATATGTCCTCTTATAAAGCATGTGGTACTTAACTATGATTACTCTTATTAGAAACCCCTGAGAATGGAATGTGTGAGGAAGGAAGAGATCGTGAGCTTTGCAACCATGATGAAGGAAATCAACATCCAAAAGACCAAGAAGAGTTGACTAGGAAATCTCCTTGAAATATGATAAGACTCTAATAGAAGTCTGGAAAGATAGAGACCATTGACAATGTATATCTTTGGTCAATATGTCAACAAGTATGCAGGATGTTGATACCTACAGAAAGATGTCATGATAAAGATCCATCTTGAAAGGTACGATTTGATTTAATGCTATGTTTTGATTTCTTGAATAATATCTGGATGAGTTTATGCAGGGCTACTGGAACAAGAGTTGTAAGCGCAAGTACAACTAAGCATCCATGTGGTGGATGAAAATTCTTGAAAGAAGCATGAGAAAGAAGTGGCCATATGATGAAGGTTCTGGATATGTATCAAGAAGTCTGCTTTCCATGAAGAAAGGAGTGACATGGCAAACCAAGAAGGAAAGTGATGGATGACCAAATCCCTACAAGAAAGAAGCTCAACTAACCTTCATGACATCAAGGAGAGAAGTTGATCAAGCAGTTGAAGTACCCATGAAGAAGAAATTGTTGATGTATTGAAGAGTCCCTAGCTAAGAGGAAGCTCTGACAAGTCCCTGATCAAGAGGAAGCTTGAATTAGATCACCCCTGATTACAAAGGAGTGACAGTTGTGTTTTCCTATTTCATGTGTCATGCACTAGACCAGGACGAACAGTCGGAACTCTAGGTGAAGGCCATGAGTAGAAATGTAGACACATGATAGACACAACATTCTTGTCTTCACCTGCGAAGAAAGAATGGAGGGTTGGGTAATCATCTGGCATCTGATACTCTTTGAAGATGTGTAGGGCGTCCAAGATAAGAGTAGGCAAGAGGACCGATATTCTTTGAGGGCTGGGAACCCAAGATAAGAATTGTCCTAGAAGGTCATACTTAGTGAACACCCGGGTGGGTATGTACCTTGAGAGACAATGATGAAGGTGTCTATAAATCATTGGTCTCGCCAGCATTGTAGCTCATGGTCTCATGGAGAGATGGAGTTGTTAGTCAAGGCCTTGCACTGTGACAATGTTGGTTGATGTGATGCTTTACAGATGGGATTACCAATCTGATTCTTCTTATGAGAAATTCTTCAGATTGAGAATGACCAAGTACCATTGTAAATACCTCCCTAGTTAAGAGGGAGTGTTGAAGAAAGTGTAATTAGGTTTGGTATTTGTAAGTGTAACTTTGATCTTTGTACTTGACAAGAAAAAGAAATATTACTTTTGTAAATTATTCCAATGAGTTTCTTGCTCATTCCATAGGTCTGGGAAAGTCAAAGAATCAAAGTCATGTTAAATAGCTCTTCTTGAGCATGAATATGGGTCAACCTAGTGTCATGTAGCCCTCCAAGACAAGCACCATCCTCCAACGAAGAACACTGCCAGCAAAAGATGTGAAAGACAGTCAAGTCGGCTTCAAGGTATATATAGATGACATGTTGGTTCAATAAAAGGACGCAACAATTCAAGTCGGCTTACACACTGAATAGACCACTATATATTTACCCAATAAGATCTTCGCAAAAGTGAGAGAACATATCTTGAATTTTCTTTGTAGTTCTTCGTGGGTACAGAATAGAGTCTCCAACATCTCTGCAGCTTTCGATGGTAATCAAAGTGAGTGAGGACAATTCTAAGACCTCACAATCTCAGAAGGTCTTTGTCCTTCAGACGGGTAAGATAATGAGGTTCTCGGTGTAGTCCGAAGAACACACTCACTCTCGGCATACTAAACGAAGTCTCTAATCTCAGTAATCGCACAGTGCACTCTCGACATGTTATCTAGTCACACGCTCTAACACGACATACAATCTCTGCATTACTTCTGAGTCAACGCATAACCTTGATCACTAATATAATCTTTGTCTCGGCTTAACGACGATGAAACGAATCTCGATGATCTCACAAAAGGCATACTCAATCTTGGTATATTCACGATGAATAGAACTCACCGTAATGTGCTATGGCACATCATACATTCTAGACGAAGTTATAATCTCAATCTATGTTTTACGAAAGCTTAATAGCAAGTATTGGTTATGAAAAAGATCTACGCGCAAGATCTCATTGTTATAGCGTTGACTCAAGTGAAGACATGATCTCAGTAACAAAACAGTGAAGATCACAGTAACAATGGAGCAGCAATGATGATGATGATCTCAACAACAAGAAGAGGATTGGTGTCTTGGTCTTGGAGTGGCCTAGCAGGTCAAGGCATGTGGTCTTGGTGTTCGTCAATAGGAATCTCTATAAGAAGAATTTTGTGAGGGTTTTCCTCTCCAAGAGGGAGAGATTTTGGCCCTGGAAGAATTCCATATCTTGTGCTCTTGTCTCTTTGCTTTGATAGCTATTTGTTGAAGTAAGAAATACACACACTAATGATAATAAGCAAAAGATTTTGCTAATAATCTAAAGACAAAACGCCTCACAAATAGTTATTATGCAAGAAGAATCTCATAAACTACATTAGCCCTAGGTTCTTCAACAAAACCGGTGTAGCAGATCTGAGGGGTTTTATTATTAAGATGAAGTATTTCTGAATACAACCTCTAGATGCCTTGTTGGCAATCCAGTATAGAGAATATGACTCAGCAGAAGAAATTAGTGAGATTACCTCACTCTACACCATAAGTCCTGACTGATCTAGCAGCTAAACCAACGAGTTCCCCCGCTACTTCTACACCGCCCCTGCATTAGCCTCTAAGGCACTGCGTCACCTCTATAGGGAATCGATTTGCCCTCTGGAGCTGATTCCAGCCCTCCCAACTCAGAAATGCCAGCCTCTTCAACAAATTCAAACTTCTGTGTGGATGGCTTTTGCGCTACTCTGTGTGGGGCCTGCGTGATCCCTTCTTGGCTCTACGTCACCCTCTCTCGTTTCTGCGTTGACTCCTCTGCGTGTCTCTCTGCCTCTCTATTGAGTGTTCTTGGCTCCGGAGAAGATCCTCCAGCCAAAACTCCCTCTACCCCTCTCTACATGATCACTACAAATCATTGTGCTGCCTCTAGCTTCAACAATTCAATCTGACTAATCAACTCTCTATGTGTCTTCCAAATGACCCTCAAGCCTCCTTAAACAATCTTCTCGTTAACATTCAACAGCCCAGATTAGAAGCTAATCAATGGCTAAGATCAGTTTTGCTTGATCCTCGTCTTCTTCTAAAAATTACACCCACAGTTAGATTAGTACCCATTAATTATTTTAATTTCCTAAGTTTAGACTTAGAGACCCATTAAAAATAATTAATTATTTTAATAAGATTGTCTCCGGATGGAATTTCGCAAAACGCTTTCTACGTTCTTTGGAATACATGTGCCCAAGCCTCCCTGCAAAATTTGAGACTTAGAGCACATCCAATGCTACCAAAAATCAACATGATGAACACCTTCTTCCCTATGAAGTAGACATCATATCCCTTGTCATGTAGTTCAAAAACTAAAATTAGGTTCATGCCTAAACCTGGCACATGCAACACATCTGTAACACTGGGGTTTGCTCCTGACTCCCTCTAAATGTCGACGGTACCTCTCCCAATTGGAGTACATTTCTATTTGTTTCCCATCAGTATTTGGAAGTCCATCTCCTCCTCCCTATCGCTGGAGAATGAGTCTCTAACCCTTGTCATGTGTGTTGACGCTCCACTATCTATATACCAGACACCTTGTGAAGTCGAACTAGAGAGGCAAGCTATCTGAGCAACTCCATCTTCCACTCTGGAAGACAAATCCATATCATCCTGGTATTTGAATATTTATGCGACCAAATCTAGATATTCAATGAACTCAAATACATCTAAGAAAATCAATAAACTAAGTCGAAACCCTCATTTGCTTTCTCTTCCTTGCCCTATGTTGATCTGCTACTGCAAAACCCTTATGCTGCAAATCCTTTGCGCTAGATCTACGCTACAAAATTCGAACTATCTAACCCTTATGCTGCAAATCCTTTGCGCTAGATCTACGCTACAAAATTCGAACTATCTCCAGAAACCCTCTTCGGCAACCTCACTACCTGCGACTCACTGAGACAACTAGCACTTCCTTCGGATCACAACCATGGACAAGAAATCGAATTGTTGCCTTTGTAATTGGCATTGCCTGGTTGGCATGCGCAAGTCTATTCTTCAGTGCTCAGATCTCTCTTTGAACTGCACCAACTTTGCTCTAGAGCTTCTCTGATCTGAACTACTCTGGTATCATGTGAAATTTCCACGAACTATAGCAACTGGAAATTTATCTCCTAACTTATGCAGTTTATCTGTCTTTTGTTAATTATTAACGACAAATAATGATAAACTCACACTACGATTCTTCACAAATAAAACACACTACGAAAAATAAAAATAAAAATGGAATTGAGAAAATAATGCACGCACACAATAATTTTGACGCCATTAGTTTTGGACAAATGTCCCTAGAAAAACCCTGAAGGGAAAACAAATGTAGCAAATGAGGGTTTTATTATTAGTCAGCAATTTGAGAAACTACAATTGGTTGCTATAGAATGGAAAACCTCCGGCAAATACTAATCTCCACTATCAAAATAATTTGGGGACTCACTATCTCCCTCTACAACTCAATCTGGCCTCTCCCAACCAATTCACACTTCCTCTCGCTATTCGCACTACTTGACTAGAATGTGCACTCTTAGTCCCAAGAAATTTGTACAACCTCTACGAAAATATCCTTGCAAGTTAAACTACCTCCAACAGTTGCTAGACCCACTCGCTCTGCCTCCAGGAAATAGTTCCAGCAACTGGAAACTGAAACATGGTCCCTCCTACAACTCGCACTAGATAAAATAACCAACTCGCATTGCTAAATCAACCTACTTTGTAGGTCATTTCAGCCTCCTCTTCCTATCTCTCAAACACTGGAAATGCTGAGGAAATATCCTCTGAAATCTTGCTCCCAAATCTTTGTTGAAACCCTGCTGCTGACTCTCCCTAGCTTCAACTGCACCTTTGTTGAATCACTGCAACTGAGTAATCGTATTGCTCAACTTTGTATCTCTACTATTGTGTCTCTCCAACCCCATCAACCATGCTCCTATAATCTTTTGTTGGACTCTCAACAACGATGATCATATCTCAATCGATGGCTAAGATCATCTTGACTCCGCCAATTAACTTTTTTGGAAGTCTCCAGAGCAAAATCGACCTCCCTCAATTAATATGATTTAATTAACCAGTTTTCCTAAGTTAGACTTAGGAAATATTTAATTAATTGGCTAATTAATCCAATTGAGGTTTTTTAAGGCTTTTCTCGTAAAACGTTTTCTAGGTTTTGGAGATCTCATGTTCTTTAGCCTCTTAGACACCATAGAGACTAGAACACCTGTATGCTACTACCAAAATCTAACATCATACAAGAAGAGGTGTACATTGAACAACCACAGGGCTTTTAGGTGCATGGGAGAGAGTCTCATGTGTGTAGGCTTAAGAAAGCCTTATACGAACTGAAGCAAGAACTGAGAGCATGGCACAAGAGGATTGATGCCTACTTGTAGCAGATGGGTTTCCAGAAGAGTGATGCAAATCTGAACTTGTACTTCATCATGGTTGTTGACGATCCACTCATTTTGGTTTTATATGTGGATGACTTGTTTATTACAAGAGAGGAGAGACATCCAACACTGCAAGAGGGACCTTGTTTCAGAGTTTTACATGAACGATATGGGATTGATGCATTACTTTTTGGGGTTGGAGGTTTGGCAGGACGATGGGCATATCCTAGTGGGCCAGGGTAGATATGCAGGGGACATACTAAGGAGATTTTGTATGGAGGATTGCAGGCCTATGGCTACTCCGATGATCACCAACTAGAAGGCATTACATGCTTCAGATTCTGAGTTGAACCCCACTTTGTATTTTCAGTTGATCAGTCCATTGATGTATCTAGTTAACACTAGACTGGATATTTGTTTCGCATTCAATACATTGAGTGAGTTTATAATGGAACCTAGGAGAGTGCGTTGGGTGGTTGCGAAACATGTGCTATGGTACCTACAAGGCACAGTGGACTATGGTCTGGACTATATCTGAGGAGATGGAGTCAAGCTGACAGGTTGTACAGACTCATACTAGGTAGGTAGAGCTAGTGACTGAAAGAGTACTTTCAGATGTTGTTTCATGTTGGATTCGACGGTGGTGTCATTGTTCGGTGTGAAGCAGAGATCAATGGCACTTAGCTCAACAAAAGTTGACTATATTGCATCTAGTTAGGCCAATTGCGAGGCTATTTGGCTTCGCAAGATGATATGTGGCTTATTTTGTCAGAGGCTGAGACCAACTACGATATATTGTTATAACCAGAGTTGCATTAAACTTGCGAAGAATCCAGTATTTCATGACCGGTCAAAGCTCATAAAAATCAAGTACCACTTCATCAGTGATTGCATTCAAAGAGGAGCAGTAAGGCTTCAATATATATCCACTGATGAACAGCTAGCAAATATTCTCATCAAATCATTGCCAACGGGCAAGCATGTGTACTTCAGAGACAGGATGGGAGTGGTGAGAAAGACCTTCCTCGGTAAGAGAGAGTTTTGAAGAAAAAGGTGCCAAGGAGGTGTTTCCTAGTGCATTTGCCCTTTTCCTAGGAAAGCACTTTATAACACCTGTTTAGCATGTGACTTTATGAGTTATATTAAATTCATGTTATAAAGTCACTTTATGGGGTACTTTATGTACTAGGTACTTTTAATATTAAAGTCACATTATAACTTTACGTTGACTTTACGTGGAAAATGTTGAAGAATGTAACTAGGTTCGGTCTTCATAATTGTATTTGAGTCATAATGAAATGTATTTATCAAAAGAAAGGAAAAAACAAATATTATTATTATGACTTATTAAAGCATGGGTTTCATGCTTGGGTCATCATGTTTTAGGTCAAAGTCCCCATTGAGGACTTGTAGGTTTTGTCTTAAGTCATTAGAGTCATTGTCCATTAAAGAGACCCTTCTTGGGCTTTTGAATCATGTAAAAAGATTTATTATTGAGTCAAATATGTTATTTGTCACCTCCACACCAAGTCGACCACAAGGAGATCAAGTCGGCCTCACCAGAAGCCTATATATTGGAGCAGTTCAATTCATTTGGAGAACACTCACTCACATAAGTTCGATTTACAAGAAGAGGCAGCTAAAAAGTGTGAAGTTGGAGAAGGAGGAGAATTGCAGAGAAGGTCAAGATCAAAGTTTTGGGCCATCTATCTCTCACACGTGTGAACTTTCTAGGAAGATCAAAGTCTCTATTGCAACCAGTTGTTGCCAGGTCAAAGTTGTTGCTGCTATGTTGAAGTTGCCACTGCCAGTTGTTGCTGCTAGGTCGAAGTTGTTGCTGAAAGGGTTATCATCTATAGAAGGAAGAAAGGGCTGACTTGGTGTGGAGAAAGTTTG
Organism: Pinus tabuliformis; assembly: GCA_031772625.1. Taxonomy (NCBI): domain Eukaryota; kingdom Viridiplantae; phylum Streptophyta; class Pinopsida; order Pinales; family Pinaceae; genus Pinus; species Pinus tabuliformis. The sequence goes on along the minus strand of CM062805.1, from coordinate 1,209,873,895 downwards.
TGTCTAGGTCAAGAGTCTTGGATTATCTCATGAAACTATTGAAGGAAGAGTTCTTGACTGGGTTTTCCCCTAAATTAGGGTTTTTCCCTGGTTGTCCGCCTACATCTGGTGTCTTTGATCTTCGTGCTATTGTTTTGGTAATTGCTTGATGAACTAATATAAAAGAAGAACACAAGAAAGTTAATAAAAATATAAGAATCTCACAAGTAATTATCAACATAAAGAAAATATTTCTGCCTTTTTTATTGGTACAAATATAAAGTGATGAAGTGACTAGGGAGGCATTAATGAGAAGGACCACATGAAAAGGGGGTCAAGTGAGGAAATGATCTCCACCATTGATCTAGAGGGCTGAGATCTAATCTCAGCCCTTGATCAAAATGGTTAGGGTTCAACTATCTAATGAGAGCTAAAAAGGAAGAAAAATATGGGAAGCTCTATCATTCTTCATGTGCATTTGGAGATGTGAAGGGAAGAGCAAAGGAAGAGGAGTACGCTGTGATAGCAAGGTTGAGCAGGAGGAAACACACAGCAAGAAAGTTACCATAAACCTGTGTTTTCCAGCAGAGGTACGAGGCATGCAAATCAAGTAACTCAGGCAGTGTTGGCAGGCCGAAATTCCAGGCATATTTTGCGCAGGTGCTTTTGTGGAAGGCTGAGAGGGATTCTTAGCAAAATACTTGGAGAGTCAGAGCTGTTTTCCAGCTCATTCTTCTGACAAATAAACATATCTGCAGGCTGAGTTTTAAGGAGAGTTATCAGTCAATCTAGCACGCAGAACAAGGACAAATAGGACTGCTTGCACCAGATTCGAGGTAGATTTAAGAGGAGGTTTCGTCAGGACAAAGATCGATTTCTGAGCAGACAAGTTGACTGTGGTTCTAACTCCAAAAATTGTCAGAGGTCTGGAACAGTGAGCTAAATTTCCATAACTAGAGCTGGAGCTGTGACACATATTTCAAGAGAGCAAGCTTGATATTCAAGGGAGATAAGTACATTTATGTGTTCATGCTGTGTAAATTATTTTCTCTAAAATAAGCTAGTATAATCCTCTCCTTAGTACTGGTTTTCCCCATTGTGGGGTTTTTCCAGGGTCACTGTCTGACCCAAAATAACTGTGTTAAAATTCTGTGCATGCTTGTTGAATTTTCTATCGGCTGTAAAGTGTAAAAAGAAGTAGAGTAGACCTGAAATGTTTCTCTGAGAATTGCATTAAGTTTATATATCAGCTAACATGTGGGGCTGTGGGCATTAAACTCTATGTAAAACCTTTGAAACTGGGTTGGGGCTACAGATCTGAAAATTTCTACAAATGACAGTGGGCCTTTGTCTTGTGTGCACCAGCCATAATAGGATCTTCAACAACTTGCCAAATGGAGTGGTGACAGGCCTTGTATGGATTAAAACAAGCGCCCCAATCTTCGTATGGAAATATTGATTATTATCTTAGATCCAATGGTTTCAAGAGACACAATTCTGATTTTATCTTGTGTATCAAAGTAAAAGAAGAGATTCTCATTGTAGTTGTATACATTCATGATTTAATACTTATAGGTGATAGGACTGAATTAATTAACGAAGAAAAAGGTAATGTTTGCAAAGCATTTGATACAACACTTGGGGCTATTTCATTATTGTTTAGAAATTGAACTGTGGCAACAAAAGGACAATATTTTAATGTTACAAGCAAAGTATGCTTCAGAGACGTTGAAAAAGCTCGGATTGTAATCCTAGCAAAATACCAGTGGAGGTAAACTTAGAGCTTTGAAAGGATAATAGATTACTCTGACGTCAGCATATTGTAAGCAGTTTGATATATCTCACAACAAGGAGAACAAACACTAAACTTTGCAGTTGGTATGTTGTCAACGTGTTTAAATTGTTCCAAGCAGACACGTTGGAATGCAGCCAAAAGAGTACTTATATATATATATATATATATATATATATATATATATATATATATATATATATATATATATATATATCAAAGGTACCTAACAATTTGGTATTGTATTTGAGAACAACAAAAACCTCTGATAGGTTTTTGAGATACAAATTGGGCAAGGGATGTAGATGCAAAAAAGCCCACAAGAAGTCATGCCTTTAATCTAGGTAATGTTGTGATTTCAGGGCAAGTAAAAAGTAAATTTCAGTGCCCCTTTCATCGATAGAAGCAGAGTACAAAGTTACAAACTGGTTGTTGGAGCAACTTGTAAGGCAACGTGGTTATGCAGGATTTTGTGTGATTGGAAACTTCAACAGATGCAACCAACGAGCTTAGACAGGGACAATCAGAATGCAATCAAGATGACAAAGAAACCGGCTTCCATTCAAAAACAAAACAGCTAGTAATTCATCATTACATCAGAGAACAGGTTCAAAACAACGAGAGAATCAGTTTAACAGGTAATAGGATCAGGGTAGTGAACATTTTCACTAAGGCAATCAGCACAAGAAGTTCCATAAATTCTGAGAGCTGTTAGGAATCATGGAAAACAACATAAACATTCAATGGTGTTAGACATTGTGGGCCCCATTTAACAAAGTGATATTGGAATGCTATGAAGTCAAGGTATAAATTTAGAATATAAAGTTATACACTAGAGCTAATGAGGTATTAAAACAAGAAATGTTGAGGCATTCTTGTAATAAAGAGATTAGGTGAGCAGTTCCTGATGAGAATAATGGAAATTGCTTGATATATACACTGACACCTTTGCATAACACTTTTAAAAAGTACAATGATATAATAAGTTCCTTTATTTCTGACTATCTGTTCTCCATATTTTTTTTAATAACTACAGTTTCCCAAGGAGATATTTTTAGAAATGAATGATATAATAAGATCTTTATTTCCATCTCTTCATCTATTCTCCATATTTTGTTAACTACAAGTTCCCAATGAGATAAGGACGTTCTTCACTAACTTAAATGTTAAAGATAGGAGAGATGTATCAAAGGTGGCTTGCTGTGTCAGAGAAAGCAAAGCACTATGAATGCCCCCACCAGGGTTCAAGTCTCTCCAATGGCACACTTTTGGTTTTTCTGGTGTTAGTTGTACACCAATACTTGCAACAGAGGTTGGGGCCAAGAACAAGACTTTAGTGTCATTAGCAGAATGATACCCCTCACCAGTGGTCTCTTAGCCAAATGATTCCATCTGGAATATTGTCGGTTGCACTCACTCCTTGGTGGAGTTATGTGAGTTCACTGCACTGTGATAAGCAGAAGCTCATGAAACAAGTTCATGAAAAAGAAAAATACTGAAGCAACCTAGAATGGAAACCCAATTGGGTTAACCTTACTTGAGTATCGCTCAAATAACATTTAGTGTAACTCCTTCAGGAAAGACCCCTTAGAACACTACTGCACACTTGATAGGACTAACTCACCCTTCTAACTAATGAAGGGTTGACCCTTCACTACCATCATTTATGCTAAGTATAAACACGCTTTATAAGGCAAGTTACTTGATTTTGGGTTGCCTCTAGCTGAAAAAAGACTACTTTACATATCTCTTTCAAGGAATATTTTGGATGTATTTATATTCGCATAAATAAAATAACTTTCATCAAAACACTAGTGTTTTGATCCAAGTATGACAGTAATATTCACGGCATCAATTCATTTCAAGATCCTTTTGTAAGAATCATCTTTAAATTGTTAAACATTTGCATTCAATAGTATGATATTGTTCTATTACAACTCTAGGATAACTTAGTAATTATAACGATCTGACATTAGTAAATTCAAATAGTGTCCTCAAGTATTCCATTTTGAATAATTTTATTAACTTTCCAATTAATTGGAAAAAAGGACAAGAAACAGAATGCTACACACATCTTGATTCAATGTGATAATAAAGAGAAACGATAGGAATCAGAATACAAAAACCTACCATATCCAACATTAAAAAGATCACGAACTAAAATCTGGAAAAATTCTTTTGTCACACCTCCCTCATCCACACCTTCCTCTCCTTCAAAAATCACCTGAACATATCCAATAAAATAAGTTTTGAAACATTAATTTTAAAATAGAGATAGGTTTTTTTGCAATACTATGTGAAGTCACGTGCCAAATTAGATAAGAAAAGTTCCTATCAAACAATGGCAGACAAAGGTACAAAAGCAATGGTTGTTAATGGAAAAGTAAATTATTAAGTTAAAAACAATAGAAAACAATGAAAAGGTTTAAATGATCAAAATGAAAATATTTTTTCAATGGAAACAACATGGTGAAAATTTGTGTTTCTCTAACATTGATTTACGTCTAGACTTTGACCTTAAAAGCATCGTTTCATTCTCCAAGAGAATAGTTAAACAATTGTTCAAAAGTCCAATATAAATCATGCAAAAATCCAAAATTCAAACTAACTGAATAGGTTATGTTGTCACTCAGATTGTACAGGCACCGCGACAACGGCTCAAGGCGGACACTGTTACTCTGATCCAACAACATTTTTTGGCGTCGTTGCCAGGGACCAATTTATTGGACCTTGGTGTTGACAACACTCTCATTATTCTTCACAATATTCGGATCCCTCATCATTCTCCATCTCTTCATCACCCTATCTTTCTTCCTCTCACTAATCCTTTCATTTTGTTCATTCACACTTTTAGCACCTGGACATTCAAGTTGGTTTCCTGTTTGGGTGGCGACTCCACTTGTTCAACCATTCACAAGAGCTTACTCTAGAAGGAATCCTGGTAGCTTGGTTAACCCCACTCCCGATCCTAAAAAGGTTCTAAGAACCCGGTTAAACAAATTACATTCTAGAGAGGATTTAAATTTTCTCGGACAGGAAGCCCTCCCTGATCTCCACTTGCTTTTTCTTAATCCCATCAATCAAGACTCCATGGCAGATTATTTCACGCCTTGCAACTTCACCAATATCTAAGGGTATCCTCACAATCTTCCAGATGAGTCTACCATGAGAAAGCTCCCGACTTTCCAATGAAACAATTCCATCAATGTCAAAGCTCATATAAAGAAATTCAACACATTTGTGCAAAGATTCGCTCACGCTACTGCCTACAATCATGAAGATGTCAAAATGAAGCTATTTGTTCTATCATTAGAAGATGGTGCTCTCGACTAGTTTCATGATAAAGCAGATAATGCCTTTGACTATTTAAGAGCCCCCACTGATGCATTTAAAGATAAATATGGGGATAGGAAAATACTTAGTCAAAGAGCTCAATACTATAAAGAAAAGAGAGAATGAAACAGTGGAAGAATTCAACCAAAGATTTAACAGTATTCTGAAGGATATGACTCAAGATTACAAACCTCCTGAAAAGACAGTTTTAGAACATTACTTTGAGGCTTTTAATGGTGATACTCAATATGAGATTAGACATGCCAAGCCTGATATTTTAGTCGTTGCCCAAAGTATAGCTGAAAAGTTGGAAAAAGATAGGAAAGCTTCAAGTAAATTAGAAATCCCAAAATTTTGAAAGAGGTCCAGTCAAATCTAAGGGAAAATACAAGAAAAACCAGAACCAATCAAAGAATTCACCCCAGTAATCAGAGAAATGAAAATTGAGCATGCCAGACAAATAAGTGATATGCAAAATCAGTGAATACAGATGGAGAGAAGCTGAATGCAAAATAAGTCGCCCATGAATAATAATAATAATAACAGGGGTAACAACAATCCTTGGCCAAGAAGGAATCCCCCTAGTGATCAAAAGCCCCTTACACCACTTGAGTCTGCTAATGTTGTTGATGAGCCTATCCCTTTCTACAGACCTTGTGAAAGTTTCCATGAAGAAAGTACATGCGCCTTTGCTAAAAGAATCTTAGAGGAAAACAAGAATCAACAATATAATAATGCAAGTCAAGATGACTCTAAGGAAATTCGATGTGCCGAAATGATTTCTTCATCTTTGGCCATCAATAACTTCAGTGAAGAAAAGGACCCCATCACTCAAGCGTACGGTGAAAAGCCATCTCAGGAACAAATTTTATAAATTGCTAGAAGTAAAGGTTACACCTATCAGAGAAAGGGTAAACAAGATGCTTCTTAAAGATATAAATCTGGATTAAAGATGGATTGGGCCACATGGATTAAAAGCATCAAAATGTCATTCCCATTCTTAGAACTTTTGAAGGTCCCATCGCAAAGAGTTTCATTCTTCAAAGTTGTAGGCATTGCTCAACAAGAAAGATTTGATACTCAGCCTAAGGATGAAGAGATTAAGTTGAAAGATCTAAACTGCTATATGACTAATCAAGACCATCAACCCTTCTTTCTGACATTGAATATTAATGACCGTCTACTTCACAATTGCATGCTTGATTCTAATGCTTCAACGAATCTTATGACTAAGAAAGTTATGTAACAATTGAGCTTAAGAATTTCTAGACCTTACCATAACATTTTCGCAATGGATTCTAGAAAATTTGAAGTCCTTCGCGTGGTTAAAAATCTACACATCTCCTTCGCTGATTAACCATACCGGATCATCACCATGGATATAGCAGTAATTGATGCGCCGAATGTATGGGGAATGCTTCTTTCCAGAAAGTTTGCAGTTGATTTAGGTGGGTCTATTCAAATGGATCTATCTTATGCCACTATTCTTGCAGCAGCAGGTGGAATGGTCAAATTATACAGAGAATTGGAAAAAAGATACCATGTGGAAGTTCCAAAGAAATTGGAGAATGGTGAAGAAGTTGTGCCATAGGGTCATCCACTACATTTTGAATCAGAATTTATCCAGTCGATGTATCAATTTTTCTCATCGCATATTCCATCCTACTTTCAGAGCAAAAAGAGAAAGAGAGTTCAGTATGATAGAGATATTCAACACAATGATCAGATTCTTCATCAACCAAAGAGGGTAAAGTTTCAGCAAGGGACATCTGATAAGCAACTTATGGATCCACCAGTCAGCAGGCAGATGCCTGAGATTGTGCCACATCGATGACATCTAATGCCATAGGGCATCATTTGTATAGTATCTCTAACCCTATTCCTTTTTACTTCATATCATTAGTTAGTTTTATTTCATGCATTTATGTTTTAATGTTCTTTTCCAGTTTGATTAGAGTAGAATTTGTCTATTCCAACTGATTTATTATATATGCATGATGATTTCGATTTTGAATGGATATCTATTTGATTGACTTCTATTTTATTGGATGTAGGTAACTAGGGTTCTCACGTTACTTCATGAAAGCAATGTGTCCCCATATGTAGCCAGATGTTGTAGTAATCTTCATCAAAGTTTTGAGAAAGCAGATGTACCAATTTTTCAAAGGATCGAGATCATCAGAACATTGGTTTATTGAGTCATTGTAAACCCATTCTACAAATTTGTAATGTAAATGATGCTAGTAAGACCATGTATGTATGTAACAACCTAGGTAAGCCTATTATTTTGGCGAAAATTTCATCCTAGGAGGTTTTTTATCTCACTGATTCATCTATGTTTCTAAACATGAATGGTCGGCAGAGTTTTTTCCTCCAACCTCACCCCAAAGCTAGGGTGGAATTTGTCGTCAAAGTCTTAGGTGAGTCCTAGTGTTTTAGTCGAGTCTTATGTAAAAGTGATTTGGGAATAATTTAAGCTAATTGGCTAAATTATTTTATTACAAATCACTTGGTCTACTAGATCATGTTGTGTCGCAAAATTGGGTGTGTAATTTGAGGGTCTATACCGAATGGGTGTTCCCCCTTTGAGGGTTGAAAATGTAATCATCTTATGTAAAAAATATTTTAGTGCATGGTCCCTCATACTTAGACACCATGGCTAAAATATTAGAGAGTGGAAAAAATATTTAATCCCCTCAATTGTCAATTAATTAATTTTTCTAGCAAAATTTAAATTAATCCTATGCCAGAAAATTAATTAATTAGAGTCAAATTTAGAGTCTTAGAGAAATTAAATTATCCAAGTGGAAAAATTCGTGGGTATCAAATAAATTAATTTTTGGAAGTCCCTCACCAAGGTTATATAGGAAATTTCAAGAAAAATTGGACCATTGGGCCTTGGTGATCAGGTCAAAGTCAATTTTTTGGGGACATTAGCTCAAAATAATTAATTTTGAGCTAATAAAAAAAAAGTTAAATGAGAAATTCAAAAATTCCTCAAAAATAAATATTTTCAACGATGGAGATTACAAGATGATCAAAAAAATTTCGACGACAGAGATTATTTTGACGGGGATCAAGCCAACTAACCGTTATTTTTCCACTTGAAGGATTTATCTATAAATTGAGAGTCAATTATGTCTCAAGCCATCTAGTTTTGGTTCATGTAACTCTGAAAAGCTGATGTAAATTACCGTCCTGTTGGAAACGTTGGAATAAGCATAATAAAGACTTTGGGGTACATTTCATGGTGTCTTTGATCTAATAATTTGTGGTATGTGTTGGGTATGGGCATTCCTATATTGTGCTTTATGAATATTTTGATCATTATTTCATTGTAGGTGATAGGAACATTCTATTGGTAAGTTGTGGGTTTATCTTACGTGATCTGATTCACTAGGTGTTCTAACGATTTGTTCTTCAGAAAGATGTAGTGTTTGTAGGTTCCTCAACCCTTGGAATCCAAGTTCACGAACTTTGGATAGAGGTTGACTGTGTTTGGACTCTTATTATTCTTATGGTGTTCTAACTTTGTTAAGGTTGTAGTTTACTATTTATCTTCCGAAATACATTTAGCCACTACTAAAGATTTATAAAATCCCAAAAATTTCTCAAGCAATTTACACATATTTTGTAAATATAATTTGTATAATACACTTGTAAATTATTTTATTTTTCTAATCTTGGTTTTGTAGCTGTGGTTTTGGGGGTTTGAATTATTTTTGAATTTTTGTATATATTGAGGTTTTTGGGTATTTTTATTTTCCTTTGTGCGGGTGAGATCAAGTGACAAAAGTTGGATTAGAGCTAGATCTAGGCCCTTGAGGGTAAGATATAGCCTCTACAATTTTTGCAGGGCCAACGATTGAAGAAATTGAGCAATATTGAAGATCTGAAGCAAATAATTTTTTCTGGCAAGGGTTTTGGTATCTTCAGGCCTCCTAGGCCTAGCATGGCCTCTTCCAGCCTTCTCAGCGTCAACCTCAACGTCAGCCCTTAGGGCCTTTTCAAGGCTAGTCGTAGCTCCCTCAAGGGTTGTGACCTCCTCTAAAGCAAACATCTATCCCTTAGAGGCTCTCGACCTACCTCCTTAGCTTCTCTCTCCCTCACTCTGCCCTCAATACTTCTTCTAGTTGAGAAATCAATGCTAGTAGAATTAGGGTTAGATTTCTCTTCCTTGATAATTACTTGTGAATTATGTTGGCTTCTTTTATTTCTTTATTATATTATCTTTCATCAAGCAATTACCAAATTATGTGTGTATGAAGATCACAAGAACAAGAGACACAAGATGTAGGCACTCTACCAGGGCAAAACCCCTATCTAGGGGAAAACCCAGTCAAACTTCTTCCTTCAATAGTTAAGACGAGATAATCCAAGACTCTTCAACCTAGACACAGACCTCCTCCAACCACCAAGTCATCCCTTCATTCCAGCAACTTTGATCTAGATATTTGACCTTGCAGCAACAACACTTCGACCCAGCAAATCCAAAATTTTGACCTTCCCAAAAGTGAACTTCAACCCAGCACATTCAGAATTTCGTCCTTCCCAGCAATAGAACTTTGACCCAACAAATAGCCCAGTATCTTCACAAAGAAGAGAGAGAGAGAGATGGCCCAAAAACTTCAACTTGCAATTCTTCGTTTTCCTTGAACTTCGCACTTTTTCTGCACTTCCTTGATGTGTATCAAACGTGTTGAGTTGATGTCCAAATAGATCGAACTGCACTTGTATATATAGCCTCTTATGTGGGTCAAATTGTCCTCTTGTAGGCCGACTTCATCAGGATGTGGAGGTGACAAAATACATTTTTGACTCAATAATAATTCTTTTTACATGATACAAAAGCCCAAGAAGGGTCTCATTAAATGGACAATGACTCTAATGACTCAGTATAAAACCTAGAAGTCCTCAATGGGGACTTTGACCTATAAAATGATGACCCAAGCATGAAACCCATGCTTTAATAAGTCATTGTAATAATAATAAAAATTTATTTTTCATTCTTTGACTCAAATATAAATATGAAGACCGAACCTAGTTACATTCTTCAACACTCCCTCTTAACTAGGGAGGTATTCATAATTTACACATGTATATAAAAGTACAAGGAAGATCTCAAAACACAAGAACTACGAAGAACTTTAGCACACACGGTGCCACGGACTAGATTCTTGACCAAGGCAATCTATCTGGGTGGGACTAAGATGGACTAAAGCTTTCAGCCTCTCTAGGTACCATTAGGCTTACTTGCTAACCATCAACCTAGGGAACTAGGTGTGTAATGCAAGGTTAGAGCTCTATGACTAATGCCACCCTCCCTACTTTGGGAACATCAACACATATGCCAGCCACATGTCCTCCCAGGCATTTTTTTCACACAAGATGCCTCCTCAAGTCTCTTCTAAACACCTTTCATTAACGAAATCAGTAATATCAACCAAACCAACCATGATTCTCACATATTCAAACCTCGTATTAGGAAGAGACTTTGTTAACACATCAGCTACTTGTTTGTTGGTCAGCACATATTGTAGCTTCACGATCCCATCGTGTACTAAACTTCTAATATAGTGGTACTTATTGTTGATATGCTTTGTCCTTGCATGGAATACAGGATCTTCAGACATCTTAATGCTGCTTTGATTATCGTAATTTATCATAGTACGACTTACATGTTTCTCAAACAAATCTGACAGAAGTTTCCTCAACCATACATCCTCCTTTCCTACTTCACATGCAGCCACATACTCAACTTTAGCACTACTTAAAGCAACAAAATCATGCTTTCTACTCATCCATGAAATCATTGCAGATCCCAAACTAAAACATCCACCAGTAGTGTTTCTTCCATAAGTCTCACTGCCACCCCAATCAGAATATGTATAACTTGTCAGCTTAAATTCCCTGTTATCATACTTTAGGCAATGATGAATAGTACCACAGATATCTTAATATATGCTTGGTAGTTATCAAATGATCATGACAAGGCTCCAACTGAAATTGACAAAGAATGTTCACAGCAAAAGATATATCCGATCTAGTGTTTACAAGATACATCAAAGAACCCACCAAATTTTGATAGGTGGTAGGATCTACGAGACTTGAGTCACAGTTTCTTAACTTCTTGAGATTGGTGATCATGGGAGTAGTCATGGGCTTGGAATCCATCATACTAAATTTCTGCAACAACTTAATTATATACTTTCCTTGCCCTAGATATATCTCCCCAGGTTTCTGCCATACATCCAATTCCTAGTTAATAATGCATTAGACCCAGATCCTTCATCTCAAACTCGGCTTCCAGCATCATCTTGCATTCTTGTATCCTTTGCTCTACACCTGTAATAAATAGATCACCCACATATAGTAAAATAATGACTAGCTCATTATCCACAACCTGGATATAGAGATTTGGATCAACAGAACTTTTGACGAACCTGATTCTTAGAAGGTATGCATCCATTCTTGCATACCATGCCCTAGGAGCTTACTTCAAACCATATAAGGCCATCTTGAGTCTACAAACATGAGTGTCTTTGCGATTTATTTCAAAGCCTTCAAGTTGTTCAATATATACTTCTTCATCGATGGTTCCATTCAGAAATGTTGCTTTTACATCCATTTGATGGATATTCCATTCCATTGTTGCAGCGAACGAAACCAAAGATCTTATAGTAGGATATCTTGCGGTAGGTGCAAAGGTTTCTTCATAGTCTATACCTTCCTTTTAAGAGAAACCCCTTGCAACGAATCTAGCTTTTTACTTGTCTATGCTTCCATCCACAGCGTGCTTGATTTTGTAGATCCATTTAGAGGTGACAACTGATTTTTCACTTGGTCCAGGAAAGATTTCCCAAACCCCATTCTTCATGATGGATTGATATTCTTCCCGCATAGCCTTCTTCAATACTTCTCAATGAGCAGCTTCCTCAAATGTTGTTGGTTCAGCTTCTATTAGTTTTGTCATGTATACAACATATCCAGAATATATTTTTGGTTTTTTGCATTCTCTAAATGTTCCTTTTGCAGCTCCATGTCCTTCAGCATCTTCAAGAGTAGCGTTTAACCAATTTGGCCTCTTCCTAGTGTCGAGTATGATCACAGGTTGAATAGGCTCACTTGGTCCTTCTTCTTCTTCTTCTTGATTTGTAGTAGGATTGTCATGATGCTCTTCTTCTTCAAATAGTGGTATGTCTTCGTCATCAAAATCAATAGGAATATCTTGGATCTTTTGTAGGCATGATTCCATCAAATATAACGTCCCTGTTTACTTCAATATGTCTTCCTTCCTTGATGTAGATTCTATATGCCTTTGAAGAAAGATTGTAGCCAACAAAAAACCCCTTAATGCTTGTCGAATCTAGCTTCTTTCGTTTGTCCTTTGGAATATGGATATAGACAGGACATCCAAAGATTTGGAGATGGTTCACACATGGTTTCCTTCATGTGAAACCTTCTTCGAGTGTCATATTATCGAGGATTCTATGAGGACTTCTATTTTGTATATACAGTGGTCATTGCAGCTTCTCCCCATAGAAATTTAGGAATATCTTCATCAAAAATCATTGTTCGTATACATTCTTCAAGTGTTCTATTTTTCCTTTCTGCAACTCCATTTTGTTCGGGATTGTCGGGAACAATGAGCTCCCTCTTAATCCCTGCTTCTTTGTCATATGTGATTATTTCTTTTGAAGTGTATTCTCCACCATTATCGAATCTCAATGTCTTTATTCTTCTTTTCGTTAAGGCCTCTACTTCAGACCTAAATTCCTTGAACTTTTCAAATACTTCGTCATTTGTTTTAAGTATATAGAACCATGTCTTTCTAGAGTGATCATCAATGCAGGTTACATAATAAAGATGACCTCCAAGTGATTTCTCAGACATAGGCCCAAACACAACAGAATGAATAAGGTCCAATATTTCTTTAGACCTTATTTCACTGCTTGTAAATGGCTTCCTTGTATTCTTTCCCAAGGCACATCCCTTGCATATTCCTTCACGATCTTTTTTAATATTGGGTATGTTGAGAAATATACGACATCAATAGATTAGGTAATTTCTCTATTATGATAATTGCTTGTGAATGTCCTTTTTCTTTCTTGATTAGGATCTTATCTTGCTTATGTTATTATAGTGTTATTTTCATCAAGACAATTATCAATTCATGAACAATAAAGAGACGAGACACTGTGTAAAGGTTGTCAACCAAGGCCAAAACCTCTCACTCTTTGAGAGGAAAACCCAAACAAATTCTTCTTATAGAGCCTTCAATTGACAAATACCAAAATCGTGACAAAGACACTTCACACTAGAGTCTTTCCAAGACCAAGTCACAAGTCGCCTCTTCTCCCTTAGATCAACGTTGTCCTTCCTCTTCCTCTTCTCGAATTCCTTTACAATGTCGGCCTCTTCTAGTAGAACTGCAAATTATTTGCTTCTCAACGGAAACCCTAGACCAACCTTTTGATCCTTGAATAGTCTCCTTTTGAAGGGAGACTCTTTCTCTTCTACTCGGCTTCCTTTAGCAAAGTCTTTACCCAAACAAGATCTCCCTTGTATGACTGCAACCTTCAACCTCCTTCAAATCTGTAATCTTCGCACATGTGAAGGTAGACTAGCCCAAAAACAGTCCCACAATGATGTTACTTTCTTCGTTATCCTTTCTTCTTCCTTCATTGATGTTAAGGCTCTTTCTAGGATGATTCTTGCACTTGTTTTATCTCAGACTTGCTTCACCAAATTGATGTCCTCCAAATGAGATGTGAAAATTCCTAACTCTAACACATCAGAAACCCCTACTGCAATCACTGGTTTACAATCTCCTACTTTTTCTTTACATTAACAAGTTTATTTAATTGCATAAACATAGAAGTAAACACTATTGCAGCCTTCACAAATACACAGATCATGCACTCAAATAAACCGAGACAATAACAGAAGGGACACCGTTATTTTTGGACAATCGTCCCCAGAAAAACCCAATTCAGGAAAACCACTGCAGCATATAGAGGGTTTGTATTATTAAGCAGATTCTTGAATACAACTAGAGTGCCAAAAACGGCTCACCCAACTGAGAATATCCTCGGCAGTAGTACCTCTATCCGGAGACATATATTCTGGCAAATCAGCAACCGGATGATCAAGCCCCACAGCGACTCTGGCTGTTCCCTATGCTAGACAGCGAAAGCTGCTCCAAGCACTTCTTTGGAACCGTGTCGCTCCTCCAGGTCTGCATCACCCTCCCCTGCTAAGAATCTGTTGATCTGCTCTCAGTCTGCCCCACAGAATCTCCTCAGCACGCCTTTTGCGTCACCTGTGTCAACGTTCTGCGTCCTCTACGTCAGCCTTCTAGGGCCTGCGCTATCTCTCCCAACACTGTGTTGCCTCTCTGCTATGTATTCTTTAGCCTCAGATGAAAATCCCTTGTTAAACTGCCCCTCATTGCAACTTGGATAACTAACTCGATTTCCTCAGCAAACCTTGCCCCATAAAATCGAATTCTTTGATCACTCGATGTGTCTCCAACTCACCCTCAAGCCTCCTCTTATATTTTTCTTGTTGACGAATCAACGACCGAGATTAAGTCCCTAATCAACGGCTAAGATTAGAACTAGCTTGATCCTCGTCACTTAGAACTTTCTCACCCATATTTTATTAATACACATTAATATTTTTATTTTCCTAAGTTTAGACTTAGGAACTCATTAAAAATATTAATTATTTTAACAATTCCTCATCCGAGTCGAATTTTTCCAAACGATTTATGGATCTTGGAGATCTCATGTGCCTTACCCTCTCCACCAATTTTCAATGCTAGAGCACATCCGATGCTACCCAAAATCAACACTCCCTCTTAGAGAGGAATGTGCTCTAGCAAAGCTTCACCATAGAAGCATCACACTGATCCTCTGCATCGGTCCTCTATGTTGATGCTTGGCCTGCTGCCCCACATCCTCTGCACTGTTGCTTCCTGTACTGTTGCCCATGACACTACCACTGCCGCTGCTACATCTGTACT
Organism: Pinus tabuliformis; assembly: GCA_031772625.1. Classification (NCBI taxonomy): domain Eukaryota; kingdom Viridiplantae; phylum Streptophyta; class Pinopsida; order Pinales; family Pinaceae; genus Pinus; species Pinus tabuliformis. Next base: position 1,209,858,764 of record CM062805.1, on the reverse strand, counting down.
ACAGCTCCCTCTCAACATGCTACACCATGATGCCCATAGCACTGCCACTGCTAACTATTGCACTGCCACTCAGTTGCCGAGAAGTAAGTAACTGAGTTCACCCAATACTGACATCCTGGTTAGTCTGGAAGCCTCGTGATGTTGAAACTACCTCTGCTGCTATCATGTGCTCCCTCTGCTGCCACTGCATCGTTGCAACCTCTTTTGTCCCTATCGCACTGTTACAACCTCCACTGTGCTACTACAGACTTCTGCACTCTAGCACTACCTTGTCGATCCATCACACCTTGCTCCACCTGACACCTAACATCATGCTATTGTCTTTAAGGGCTCCCGTAGTCGTATGTGATCCAAGAGTTTGAGTCTACAGTTCCAAGTCTCCCCAAGCACAATCATCATCAGTCTCGACATACTTCTCCGCCTTTGCTGGAGCAGCCTTTGAGTCAAAAGCTTCTCCCTTGCCTTTCTTCGTGGGGCACTGAGCGGCATAATGTCCCAACTCCCCACAGTTGAAGCACTTGACCTTGGAGATGTCTTTCTTCTTCCTCTTTGTACCCCTTGTTGTCCCGCTGATGCGAGAGCTGCATCCTCCTCCTCCTCCTTCTTGATTCGAACTCCCTTATCGCTACTCCCCGCCTTGGTCAATCTCCTGAGCTCTTCCTGTCGAAGAGCTGCCCACATCTCCTCCCAACTGGAGAGAGTCACTCTGCCCAAAATGCTTTGGAGAAATGTCTCCCACTCCTCGAAGACTACATTCAGGGAAGTCCTGACCATGAACTCTGGATCAGGTGTAGACCCCACAGAAGTAAGTTGGTCACGAATCCCTTGCAACCTGAGAAGGAAGGGATCTATCTCCTCCCCTTTCTGCATCTGGTATGACCTCAGTTGATTCTCCAATAACATCTTCCGTTGCACGGAAGAGCCCTGGTATAAGGTGGTCAAGGTCTCCCACATCTCCCTTGTTGTTGTCTTCTCAGCAATATGTGGTATTACATGATCCTTGACCCCATCTAGGATCATGCATTTCGCCTTCGCCTGGGCCTCCTCATACTTCTCATTAGCATCAAGGTCAATTGGGACAGCTACAGTTTTCAAGGCATAGTCTTTGATGCGATGTTTATCTAGGATTGCCAAGATCCTGGTCTTCCAGACAAAATTGGAAGCCTTGTCCAATCTGTCTTGATCCCTCAATCCGTTCACTGCCATCTCTGCTCCTCTTCTCTAGACTCAGTCTAATCCTGATTTCCCTCTCGGAAATCCTCAGTCCAACCGTCGAATCACTCCTCTCCAATCCTCCTTTGTCGCTGCAACCCAGATCTAGATTTCTTGGCAAGAAATCTGTCGATGTAGCACTTCCCTCTACTTTGGTTCAGTCTCATTAGACATTGTTTTGCACCGATAGAAACAACACCCCACCAACTCCTCAAATCAAAATCCACACAGATCCCTTAGCCCCGGCAACTCAAAGAATCTGAGCCTTTTAGGCTCTGCGCAATCAATGCATGGGTTGAATTTGCCCCTCCTGGCAACCGCGTCAATCCATCTTTGCTAAGAAAGATGACATGGCTCTGCGTGAGCCTGATCTGCCCTCCTCTGTCTCTGCGCTGGCCCTTCGTCACCTTCTCTGCACTGCGTCACTCTTCTTGCCTCTTCAGCTCTGGAACAACGTTGTCTCTCGGGACAACTTCTTCTCTGCTACAAACTCTCAAATTTCTCAGTCGGTGTCTTCAGTTGCCTATGATCTACAATCCCTCTGATACCATGTGAAAATACCTGAATCTAACACATCAAAAACCCCTACTGCAATTACTGGTTTACAATATCCTACTTGTTCTTTACATTAACAAGTTTATTTAAATGCATAAACATCGAAGTAACACTATTGCAGCCTTCACAAATATATAGATCATGCACTGAATTAAAACTGAGACAATAACACAAGGGACGCCGTTATTTTTGGACAATCATGCCAAGAAAAACACCATTAGGGAAAACCAGTGCAACATATAGAGGGTTTGTATTATTAAGAAGATTCGTGAGTACAACTAGGGTGCCAGAAATGGCTCACCCAACAGAGAATATCCTCGGCAGTAGTACCTCCATCCGGAGACAGAGGCAAATCAGCGACCGGATGATCAAAACCCATAGGGACTCCGATTGTTCCTTATGCTGGACAGTGAAAGCTTCTCCAAGCACTGCTCTGGAACTGCGTCACCCTCCCCGGCTTAGAATCTGTTGATCTGCTCTCAGTCTGCCCCACAGAATCTCCCCAGCGCTGCCTCTAGGACCCAATGTTAGGCTCTACAACTTTTGCGTCACCTACGTCAGCGTTTTGCATCCTCTGCGTCAGCTCTTCGACCTCCACGTCAGCCCTTCTAGGGCCTACGTTGTCTCTCCCGGTACTGCGGTGCCTCGTTGCTATGTATTCTTCAGCCTCAGATGAAAATCCCTTGTTGAACTGCCCATCACTACAACTTTGATCACTAACTCGAATTCCTCAGCAAACCTTGCCCCAGAAAATCAAATTCTTTGATCACTTGGTGTGTCTCCAACTCACCCTCAAGCTTCCTCTTATACTTTTCCTATTCACGAATCAACAGCCAAGATTGAATCCCTAATCAACGGCTAAGATTAGAACTAGCTTGATACTCATCACTTAGAACTTTCTCACCCATATTTTATTAATACACATTAATATTTTTATTTTCCTAAGTTTAGACTTAGGAACTCATTAAAAATTTTAATTATTTTAATAACTCCTCATCCGGGTGGAATTTCTCCAAACGATTTCTAGGTCTTGGAGATCTCATGTGCCTTAGCCTCTCCACCAATTTTCAAGGCTAGAGCATATCCCTACCCAAAATCAACATGAGGCAGAGCACTGCTATATATAGTGGTTTGTCCATGACTGTTAGGCCGACATGATCACTGGAGTAGGTCGACTTCGTCTTTCTAGAATAATCCTTTTCATTGTAGGCTGTCTTGAGAGAGGACTAGTGACAAGGTCTTGGAGGGTGAATTACAAAAACAAATTTGACTTTTTTACAATGTGTAACATGTCTTCATGACAATGAATAATCCTTTTCATTGTAGCCTGTCTTGAGAGAGGACTAGTGACAAGGTCTTGGAGGGTGAATTACAAAAACAAATTTGACTTTTACAATGTGTAACATGTCTTCATGACAATGACTCTTTAGACTTTTATGACTAGATGAAAAAATTGTTGATTTGACATAGCATCAGATGTGTTGTAAGCCTCAAATTTTGCAGGAAGGCTTACGCATAGGTATTCCAAAGAACTCAGAAAGCATTTTGGGAAATTTCACAGTGATTTTATTAAAATAATTAATATTTTTAATGGAGTTCCTAAGTCTAAACTTAGGAAAATTAAAATATTAATGGGCATTAATCTAATTAGGAGTGAAACTTCTAAAAAAACCATGGATCAAGCAAAAACGAACTGAGCCTTTGATTATGATTTAATCTAGGTCGTTGGTTGTCCAATAGGAAGATATAAGAAGGGGCTTGAGGGTCTTTTGGAAAACACACAGAAATTGAGAAAATCAATTTTCTGAAGTGAGAAGTTCTCAGTAGGAAAATCAATTGAGGAGATCTTGCAACAGAAGGGCAATGAGAATCCAAGAGAAGGAATTTCCGGAGAGTACGAGGCAAAGGGAGGACAGAAATACGTTCATAGGAAGGTTAACATTGGCCCATGCCGCGCTGTCACAAAGGCAACACAGTCCTTGAGTGGAAATCGAGTTCCTACTAAGGGAGGTTGAAGTTCAGTTGTCGAAAGCCAAGGTGTGAGTCTAGGAGGCAGAAAGTCGATTTCTCAGCCAGCAGAGGACCCACAGGAGAGGCAACGTAATACCTAGGAGGGGTGACGCAGAAACTACCTAGGGTGACACAATTCTACGCAAAGGCCATGCAGAGGGTGATGCAGAGCCTCCAAAGCAGCAGGATCAGTCACTGATTCTCCAGTGACAGGGTGAGATCATTTCACCAGTCTTTTGTTCAGTATTCTCTTTATATCGGATTGCTAGTTGAGCATCCTAGAATTGCACTCACAAATTCTCCTGCATAATAATAAACCCTCAGAGTTGTTGCACCGGTTTTCCCAAGTTGGATTTTCCCAGGGACTATTTGTCCAAAAATCATTGTGTCCTATGTGTTGTATTTTTCTTTCTTGCTTAGTATTTTGTTTCCCCATATATGTTAATTAAGTGAAGGTTGCAAATGTATTTGCTTCGATATTTACTGTAGAACACAGTAAATAACTTACAAGATTTAAACAAGTAGGAGAAGTAACATCAATTTGCTACAGTAGGGATTCCAGCTTAGGAATTTTCACATGGTATTAGAGATAGTGCAAGTGAGATAAGAGCAGAACCAAAAACCCCAGCGCTGAGCAGAAGGGTAAATCGAAAAGCTGCATGAGGCAGCAAGTCAAAACCCCAGAAGGTTTGCGCAGTTCTAGCCGGAGGGCTGAAAATTCAAGGTAGTCTTTCTCCGAGTAAGATGGCAAAGAGAAAGAGCTTCCAATTCGAATTTTTTCATGGCAGAGGGAGCAGCGCTGAGCCTCAGCGTGAGGAGCAGTCGATGGACGCAGATTTTTCAGTGGGCAGTTTTGTCGCACTGAAAGACATCAGAAGAAAGAAGAAGAGCATAGTGAAGGGAATACTTCCTCGGTGATTACTTGCCGAGGAAATTAGCATTTCTCAATTGCAGAGCAGCAGCTTACCAGCTCCATCAGGGAGTGCATAAGTCAGCATAGGAGCTATGCAGTAGGTGTTGGACTTGATGGCAACCCACTCATCTTAGATGATAAATTATAGTGCAGCAAAGTTCACGCACTTTCATGAGGATAAAAGTTTCTTTCATGTAGAGAAAAGTTCACGCACTTTCATGAAGATAAAAGTTTCTTTCATGTAGAGAAAAGTTCACGCACTTTCATGACAATAAAAGTTTCTTTCATGTAGAGAAAAGTTCACGCACTTTCATGCAGAGAAAAGTTTCTTGCATGTAGAGAAAAGTTCACGCACTTTCATGCAGAGAAAAGTTTCTTTCATATAGAGAAAAGTTCACACACTTTCATGCAGAGAAAAGTTCCTTTCATGAAGAGAAAAGTTCACACACTTTCATGGTTGGCTCATGGTATTAGTCCGACAATTTTTGATCCTATGGTTTTGGTCCGTGGTATTGCATCCAAAAGTGTTGACCCCAAGTATTGGGTCCATGGTATTGAATTATTATGGTTTTGGACCGTGGTATTGTGGAAGGCCTAAGACTATAAAAGAGGAAGGAGATCATTTGGCAAGGCATCTTCTGATTGATTGAATATCTGATAAAGCGCTATATTTGGAATACGGTGATTGGGTTATGGTGCAGATCTAGATCTGAATAAAGAAGGAACTTGAGCGCAAGGAGAAGGATAAGTTCTATTGATGGGTCAAAATCTTAAGGCTGGAATAGTGGTATCTCTATATGATTTTGATCTCTGATATGTGGCGCACGTTTGATCTATAAATCTGATAATCTGGGTTAACTAATATCTGAATGTTTGAAAGAATGAATTTATATATCTATACGCAGGTTTCTGTTGGTGAAGTTGCGGACTTTACTTGAAATATGTTTTAATTGTTTTTATCTATTACTGCGGTGTTCAAGGTTCTAATTTGATATCTGGTTGCTGTGTGCTGAGAAAGTATTAATTCAGTTTATGCACAAAGAAGTTGGTTGATTGCAGATCTGTTTGATACTTGATGGATTGGGATCTTAAGGATTGGAATGTTTATCATTATCTGGTTTGATAGACTAGATCTGAATTATTGACGTATGTTTTATGAATGGTATGATCTGGGTATGTCTGATGTATGGAATAGCTGCAAAGTTATAAGGAAATATTTGCAGATCTATATGCGGGTTGGCTTTGGTGAAAGCATTGATTCAGTATTGGGTAATTCAGAGATTCATGATGCTATTATTGATTGATTATGAGCTTCAATGATATTAATGGGTCCAGTATGAAAATTGGATGAAATGTGGCCTTTCAGATTATGATGTTGTGCTTCAGTGTATCCAATCTGAAAATTGATGAAACGTGGTCCCTGGAGGAAGAAAGAGAAGGTTGTAGCCTTCGGTAGGTCAACACCTACGTACTAGTACATCAGCTAGTACAAGAGCCAAGGGGGTGGTAGCTCCCTTCTAGTAGCAGCTGGAAAACAAGTAAAGGTTGGAGCATCTCAGCAGGCAGCAGCCTTCGCAAAGGGGGTTGTAGCTCCCTTCCAGGAGAGTCTGGAGAACGAGAGAAGGTTGTAGCCTTCTGCAGGTAGAAGCCTATGTACTGGCATAAGTCTGCACCAGTACAGAACTATTGTAAAAGGTATTTCTTATTAAAGAAGATTGAGACGACTTGCAGCAGGTGGTTTTCACCCACATTGGGTTTCCACCTTACATCATGGTGTTCATGTGTGCTTCTTGTGTGTGATGATCTGTTCTATTTTACTGCTCCAGTTTACTGCTCATATGGTTAATAATGTTCTGATGCACTCATTAGAGATCAACTAACTGAATCGTATGTTTAATGGATATATACTTGTTGCATCACATATGAATCTTAATATGGAAAGAGAAAAAGTTATATTGATCTGATAATACTGATTCACCCCCCCCCCTCTCAGTATTATTTCCAACAATTGGTATCAGAGCAGGTCCTTTGTAGAAGCTTGATCGCTTGAAGGAGATCCGTGGAACAATAGGAAAGAAGCTTAAGAAGAAAGCGCCTAAGCAGAAGAAGACATCTCAGAAGAACTATGACAGTGGGAGAATCGATTGGGGATTATGTGGAAGAAGCACTTCAGATTCAGAATCATTTCAGAATGAAGATGAACTATCAGGTATGAATGTGTTATCCTCTAATGTTCCAGCTATCTATCCATTTGGAAAAGATGAAAGTGATAACGAAACAACTGAATTTGCTCTTATGGGTGAGCAAGAAAGATATCAAATAGAGGTAGAATTCAAAAGGCTTACAGACAAAATTAGAGATCAACAAGATCTATTGAACAAAAGGGAATGTGCCTTCAAAGAAGAAGCTACCAAACTAAAAGCTCAACTAGAGGAAGGAAACAAGGTAAGGAAGTTATTCAAGGACAAATATCAAAAGTTGCAGGATGAAGTAACATCTCTAAGAGATGAAGTCAGTGAGAAGAGCACAACAATCAAGAAACTCAGAGATAGATCCAGTTACTATGAAAGTCTTGAAGCTACGATCCTCTTGCTGAAGGAAGATCTTGAAGAATCAAAGAAGCAGAATAACGAACTTCTCCAAGCTCATGAAAAACAAGAAAATGAAGTCCTCAATCTAAGACATTAGTTGGAAGAAGAAAGAAAAGTTGAAGAAAACATGAAGAAGCAGCATCGTGAAAAGGAAGAGCATCTTCAGGTTGAGGTAACCATTCTAAAGGATAAATTAGAAGAAAAAGATAAGATCTTACGATTTCAAGATAGTACTAAGATTTTGGATGATATTCTTAGTAGTCAAAGGTCTCCTGCTATCAAAACTGGTCTTGGTTTTTATGAATCTATTGAAGGTGAATCTAGTTCAGGAAATAAGACAAGGGACTCTACTACAAAATCTGAAATGCTCAAAAAGGAGATGAAAGGTCAATCTCATCATCAACCAAGGAAAGAAATTCTTCAAAGAAAATCTTTTACTCCTCCTATGAATAATGTTGAATGTTATGTATGTCATAATCTTGGACATGTTGCAGCCAGATGTAGAAGAAGAAGGGTTCAAGACCATCATGCAAAAAGATCATCACATTCAAGGTACTTTAATGGATATTGCTTTGCTTGCAATATGTTTGGTCACAGAGCTATTGATTGCTATAGAAGAAATATGAGACATGTAAGATGTTACACATGTAACAAGCTTGGACATATAGCTAAGGAATGCAGGAACAAAGTATGGGCACCATACCAAAAGAAGAAAACATCATCATCACACTCGAAGATGTGGAAGAAGAAAGAAGTACAGTCAGAAAGAGGCGGCACAGCACAACATACAGACATAACAGAATCAGAGGGAGCTGGAAGTGTAAAACTTCAGTGTCCTAAATCTCATACGCAAGTTTCTTAAAGAAAAGTCACGTATATACGCAAGTTGGTTATGGCATAGTCGTGTATATGATTGTTTGAGGAAAGGCAGTAGGGACAAGTTCAGGAAAAGGATCAGTTATGATTCGGTTTATTATTTGCGTTGTTTGATAATGGTTACAATTTGCTGATAATGTGTGGAAATGACTTGATGGTTACAAGTGTTTTGTTTCTAACTTGATAATGATGATGGCTTGATACTTCTTGTTGATATGCATGATCAGATCTGACAGCAACCAAGATGGCACAGGTTTAGGCGGAGCATATGCTTTTAATGCATTGTTGGCATTATGGTTAATAGTCCTTGGTGATGATGCTTATATGGATAAATGATTCATCTTGCTATGATATGGTTATGAGTTGTTCAGATGATTCTTGGGGTTACATAGTTGATATTTAGATCAGATTTGTGGTTGATTCTCTAATGGTGCTTCATGGTGATCTTCATAAGGATAAGGAGAAGTACATAGCTTGAATTCACATCTTCTGTACTTGATGATGAGTCACTCATATGCTGTTGTCGTCATATGCATAAAGATCATATATTACAGTTATGATGCAGGATTCCTATTGTTCTTGGCACATATATGGATGAGGATTGTTGGCTGGATACATGGATGATTATTCAAAGTTGCATTGTTGGAGACATGATGATGATGAGTTCTTACCTATATGATGGTAGGTTGTTTCGTACATATGTTGATTGATGCAGATATTCCCAATTGATGATACTTTGTTCATGCAAATCGGATGGCTATGGTGTTTCTCACATATGATAAAATGTGAATGATTCTGTATATACAGAATTCTGTTCAAAAGGATGAGTTGATACAGACATACCTTGATGATTCATGCACTAATACAAGTTGTTGGTCTAGTTGCTGTTGACAAATGCTATGGAGCAGATCATACAGTGTTGTTGCTGATGTTTATCATGATCTTATTTAGGTGTTTGGTCTCTGTTATAAATGTCATGTAAAGGTCATATCAAGATTCATGATGTAATAGTGTGTCTCTATCTATTGTAGTCATTTGATGAGATCTCTTCAGGTCATGTAATGGCCTATGTTGGTTTCCCCACTATGCCTGGGATGAATGATGTTATTCTCTTATGTTATCATATGTAAACTTTTGGTATATCACCATTGTGATGGGAGATAGATAGATGTATGAGTCTTTGGTGATAGGAAGGTCATTTATGATGTATAGAGTCATGTTCTTCTTGTAGAACATCTTTTTGCAGACCTTGCTTACAATCAGCGGGAGCATGAACAGCGTATTTCAGCAAAGCAGAGATTTCAGTATGTTCTCAGAAAGAGCATGGACAGATTGGTGCACCATGGCATATACAAAGGGGGAGCTCATTCAGAGATTTCAGCAAGTACTCAGGGGGAGTATGGACAACAAAGGAAGAAGATATCCTGGTCCGCCCTTTGCCCTTGATGTCAAAGGGGGAGAGTGATTTGGTGTTGTTGCCATCAAGTCCAAAGGGGGAGATTGTTGGCATTATGATACATATGTTGTACTTGATGGCAACCCACTCATCTCAGATGATAAATTATAGTGCAGCAAAGTTCACGCACTTTCGTGAAGATAAAAGTTTCTTTCATGTAGAGAAAAGTTCACGCACTTTCATGAAGATAAAAGTTTCTTTCATGTAGAGAAAAGCTCACGCACTTTCATGCAGAGAAAAGTTTCTTTCATGTAGAGAAAAGTTCACGCACTTTCATGCAGAGAAAAGTTTCTTTCATATAGAGAAAAGTTCACGCACTTTCATGGTTGGCTCATGGTATTAGTCCGACAATTTTTGATCCTATGGTTTTGGTCCGTGGTATTGCATCCAAAAGTGTTGACCCAAAGTATTGGGTCCATGGTATTGAATTGTTATGTTTTTGAACCATGGTATTGTGGAAGGCCTAAGACTATAAAAGAGGAAGGAGATCATTTGGCAAGGCATCTTCTGATTGATTGAATATCTGATAAAGCGCTAGATCTGGAATACGGTGATTGGGTTATGGTGCAGATCTAGATCTGAATAAAGAAGGAACCTAAGCGCAAGGAGAAGGATAAGTTCTATTGATGGGTCAAAATCTTAAGGCTAGAATAGTGGTATCTCTATATGATTTTGATCTCTGATATGTGGCGCACGCTTGATCTATAAATCTGATAATCTGGGTTAACTAATATCTGAATGTTTGAAAGAATGAATTTATAGATCTATACGCAGGTTTCTGTTGGTGAAGTTGCGGACTTTACTTGAAATATGTTTTAGTTGTTTTTATCTATTACTGCGGTGTTCAAGGTTCTAATTTGATATCTGGTTGCTGTGTGCTGAGAAAGTATTAATTCAGTTTATGCACAAGGAAGTTGTTGATTGCAGATCTATTTGATACTTGATGTATCGGGATCTTAACGATTGGAATGTTTATCATTATCTGGTTTGATAGACTAGATCTGAATTATTGACGTATGTTTTATGAATGGTATGATCTGGGTATGTCTGATGTATGGAATAGCTGCAAAGTTATAAGCAAATATTTGCAGATCTGTATGCGGGTTGGCTTTGGTGAAAGCATTGATTCAGTATTGGGTAATTCAGAGATTGATGATGCTAGTATTGATTGATTATGAGCTTCAATGATATTAATGGGTCCAGTATGAAAATTGGATGAAACGTGGCCTTTCAGATTATGATGTTGTGCTTCAGTGTATCCAGTCTGAAAATTGATGAAACGTGGTACCTGGAGGAAGAAAGAGAAGGTTGTAGCCTTCGGTAGGTCGACACCTATGTACTAGAGTCTAGTACATCAGCTAGTACAAGAGCCAAGGGGGTGGTAGCTCCCTTCTAGTAGCAGCTGGAAAACAAGTAAAGGTTGGAGCATCTCAGCAGGTAGCAGCCTTCGCAAAGGGGGTTGTAGCTCCCTTCCAGGAGAGTTTGGAGAACGAGAGAAGGTTATAGCCTTCTGCAGGTAGAAGCCTGTGTACTGGCATAAGTCTGCACCAGTACAGAACTATTGTAAAAGGTATTTCTTATTAAAGAAGATTGAGACGACTTGCAGCAGGTGGTTTTCACCCACATTGGGTTTCCACCTTACATCATGGTGTTCATGTGTGCTTCTTGTGTGTGATGATCTGTTCTATTTTACTGCTCCGGTTTACTGCTCATATGGTTAATAATGTTCTGATGCACTCATTAGAGATCAACTAACAGAATCATATGTTTAATGGATATATACTTGTTGCATCACATATGAATCTTAATATGGAAAGAGAAAAAGTTATATTGATCTGATAACACTGATTCACCCCCCCCTCTCAAAATTATTTCCAACAGTAGGGAGAAAGAGGGAGTCGTTCAACAGTTTTCGGAGGAGATGGCAACCAGTGGCTTGAGGGATCAAGACAGGTTGGACAGGGCTTCCAACCATGCCATCTGGAAGGCGAGGATGCCTTTCCATCTAGATGGTCATGCCCTCAAGGTGTATGTTGATAATGTGGTAGTTGTCCCGGCGGATGCAGATCCGCTGAAAAAGTAAAGAGATGAGATGGCTAAGGCAAAGAGGATGATCCTGGATGGAGTCAAGGATCACGTGGTGTGCCACGTTGCAAGCAAAGGGATCGTTAAGGAGATGTGAGATGCCTTGGCCACATTGTATTATGCATCTTCCGAGCAGCAAAAGATGTACTTAGAGTAGAAGTTGAGATTTGCTCAGATGCACAAGGGAGAACGTGTGGATCCGTTCCTCACGAAACTAAAGGAAACCTGTGATGAGCTGTTAGTTGCGAGACATACACCTCAGGACTCAGAGTTAGTAAGACCGGCTCTAAATTTCGTCTCGGATAATTGGCAGATCTTTGTCCAGAGTATCCTAGGCAGAGAAGCATTGCCAAATTTGGACGAGATGTGGGCAGCTCTGAAACAAGAAGAGTTGAGGAGACACCTTCTCAAGGTCAAACTTGACGGGAGAAGCAGCAGCAGTGGGTCGAAGCCTAAAGTGGAGGAGGAGGATAACGCAACCCTTGCATCGAAGGGACAGCAGGGGCAACAAAGACGAAAGAAGGACGTCTCCAAGGTGAAGTGCTTCAGATGTGGCGAGATGGGCCACTATGCATCCCAGCGTCCTTTGAAGAAAAAGGGCAAGGATGAGAAGCATGATCCCAAGGTTGCAGCTGCAAAGATCGACGCGAAGGAGTTCACCATGGCGGCCGAGATACCTCCAGGGGAGAGGTGGGCTGATATAGAGCTATAGTCATGAGGACTACAAATGGGCAAGATCCTTGAAGAGTCCACCTATTGGATCATCACCTTGCTACGAGTGCCCATGATCAGGAGTAGAAGGATGGTGGAGTTTCAGTTGGTGCCATGGAGTGCTGATTCAACAGATGCAGTGGCTAGGATAGCCAGAGACTGAGCAGCCCAGAGCAGAGAAGCATCATTGCGAGGAGGCACAGAGCAGAGCTTCAGCAACACAGTGGCTTCAGAGGACTAATGGAACTAGCAGTAATCAGGATTTCAGCACCAAGGAGCATGCACTGGATACTTGTCCAGTTTTGGGTGTTTTCAGTTGCTTCTCTCAGCAACTGAGTTGCAGTACGGATGCAGTGTTAGCAGTGGCAGTGCTAGCAGCATAGCAGATGCAACATTTGAGAGAGAGTTGCAGTGCAGATGCACTGTTGGGTGGCAGGACCAGCAGCAACATGGATGCAGAGGGAGTTGCAGTACAGATGTAGCATTGACAGTGGCAGTGTCAAAGGAAGCAGTACAGTAGCAGCAGCAGCGCAGTGGTTGATGGACAACATGTCAGACATCAGCAGCGCAAAGACGGTGCTTTAGAATCAGAGTAGTATGCAGAGAGGCAGTGTATTGCTAGAGCACATTCCTCACTAAGAGGGAGTGTTGATTTGGGATTGCATCAGATGTGCTCTAAGCCTCAAATTTTGCAGGGAGGCTTGGGCACAGGTATTTCAAAGAACCTAAAAAGCGTTTTGGGAAATTCCACCCAGAAGTGATTTTATTAAAATAATTAATATTTTAATGGGGTTCCTAAGTCTAAACTTAGGAAAATTAAAATATTAATGGCCATTAATCTAATCAGGGGTGAAACTTCTACAAAAAACCACGGTATTTGATTATGATTTAATCTAGGTAGTTGGTTGTCCAACAAGAAGATATAAGAAGAGGCTTGAGGGTCATTTGGAAAACACATCGAGAGATTGAGAAAATCGATTTTCTAAAGTGAGAAGTTCTCAGGAGGAAAATCGATTGAGATCTTGCAGCAGAGGGGCAATGAGAATCCTGGAGAAGGAATTTCCGGAGAGTACGAGGCTGAGGGAGAACAGAAAGACTCCAGAGGAAGCCTGACACTGGCCCACGTAGCATTGACGCAGAGGCAACGCAGTCCGTGAGTGGAAGTCGAGTTCCTGCTGAGGGAAGTCGAAGTTCAGTTGCCGTAAGCCAGGGTGTGAGTTTGGGAGGCAGAAAGTCGATTTATCAGCCAACAAAGGATCCAGAGGAGAGGCAACGTAATACCTAGGAGGGCCCAGGGGTGACACAAACACTGCTGAGGACACAGTTCTGCACAGAGACCATGCAGAGGGTGACACAGAGCCTCCTGAGCAGCGGGATCAATCACTGATTCTCCAGTGACAAGGTGAGATCATTTCACCAATATTTTGTTCAGTATTCTCTCTGTATCGAATTGCTAGTTGAGTATCCTAGAATTTTACTCAGAATTTCTCCTGCATAATATAAACCCTCATAGTTGTTGCGCCGCTTTTCCCAAGTTGGGTTTTTTCGGGGACTATTTGTCCAAAAATAATTGTGTCCTATGTGTTGTATTTTTCTTTCTTGCTCAGTATTTTGTTTCCGCATATATGTTAATTAAGTGAAGGTTGCAGATGTATTTGCTTCGATATTTACTGTAGAACACAGTAAATAACTTGCATGATTTAAACAAGTAGGAGAAGTAACATCAGTTTGCTGCGGTAGGGATTCCAGCTTAGGAATTTTCACAAAAATCCCCAAGGGCTCACAATGGGAGCCTTAACTAAAAATAAAATCTCCTGCTCATGAAACCCATGATGCAAGTATTACGATAATTTTATTTTTCTCCTTTACATCTTTTACATAAAATCACAATTACATGTCATTATGAAGACTGAACCTAGTTACACCTTTTCAACATTCCTTCTTAACTAGGGAGGTATTCATAATGGCATTTGGTTATTCTCAAACTAAAGAATTTCTTATGAGAAGAATCGGATTGGTAACCCATCTATAGAACATCATATCAACCAACATCATCACATAGCAAGGCCTTCACTAACAACTCTATCTCTCCACAAGATCTGAGCTTAATGCTGGCGAGACCATAGACACCCTTATCATTTGTTGATTTGTGGTAGCATCGGATGTGCTCTATCTATGAAATTTGGTCGAGAGGTTAAAGCACATGAGATCTCCAAAACCCAGAAATCGTTTTGGGAAATTCCATTCGGATAAGGAGTTATTAAAATAATTAATATTTTTAATGGGTTCCTCAGTCTAAACTTAGAAAAATAAAAATATTAATGGGTATTAATAAAGATAATGTTAATTTTAGGTATGTTTTATGCTAGAGCAATTTATTTCAATTTTCACAGATAGCTTAATATCTTTTCCAGATTAGTAATCACATCAGCATTACAGTAAACTACAGATAGAACATAAATATAGAAGGCAAAAGACAAACCAAGACGAGAGGACACAAGGTGTGGCGCTAGCCAGGGACAAACCCCAATGTGGGGAAACCATTCGTCAATTCTTCTTATATGATCTTCAATAGTTCAGCACAGAGAGAGAGAGTACATATACATCAAAAGTCAACATTTTGACTTATCAAAATAAGAGCAGAGATCTTCTCTAAGAAGATGTCACATGAGGTAGCTGATCTGAACTTAGGTGAAGGCAAACTACTTCAACAAATCCTCTAAGGTGACTCCATCACCATACCGCACCTCACCGTGTTGCACCTCATCATCATGTTACACTCGTCGCTGTGTTGCACCCATTCACTGAGATGCAACCAGTCATGGTTGTACCCATCATGGTGACCTATGCTGCACCACTCACAGTTGTGCCCATACATGCTACTGTACATAATGCCTTCACTATGCTGCAATCATTACAATTGTACCTATACATGTTGCTGTACATACTGTCTCCACTATGCTGCAATCATTACGATTGTACCTATACATGCTTTGTACATACTGTCATCATGTTGTTGCACTAACTGTCACCTACAACCAACCAAAACAACTTTTTCCCTTACCTTAAAACTGCCCACACAAACCTGAGCACTCCTTTCTTCAAACTCGGCCTAGCTGTAGCATTTAACAACCCTCCACGCAGTCACTAAGAAACCCTTGCTATGATGCTATGGCCTATGGCCTAGCACATAGCAACTCTGAAGTAAATGTCCTCAAAACAGTTACATAAACATCATTAACGCAGCAACACTAAGGAGCAGACTTCAACGCTTTCCTTTACTGTATAACTATGGCTTATCAAACAGTCCTTAAGGCATGTCTATATCAGCTTCCTTTATCACACAGTCACCTACAGCAAACATGCATATTAATGTTGTGATAAGACATTTCCTTGTTGCGTTATAGGGCTACCTTTGTTGCTTCATTGACAATGGATGAATGCTCCCTTAGGACTGTGGATAAGGGTTGCTTCAGGCAGCGTATTAGGGCCTTCATTAACAGCATATTAAGGCTCCTTATGGACTGCATATAAGTATCTCTTGGACAGCGTATTAGGACCTTTCCTAACTGCGGGTTAGGGCCTTCAGTTAGGGCCTATATTAGCTATGTATAGAACCTCCTCTTAGCTGCGTATTAGGACCCAGTAGCTGTGGATTAAGATCATTGTTTAGTTGTGAATAAGGGCTCAACAGACTACGGATTAGGGCACCTTAGGACAGCGTATAAGGGCCTCTTTAACAGTGAATTAGGGCCACCCTTAACTGCGGATAGAGCTCCCTCCTTGACTGCGTAGAGCCTTCTCTTTTGACTGTGCCTTGATCTCGTATAGAACAGCAGTTAGGGCATCTCCCTTTAGGTCAGCATTTAGACTTCTTCTCTCCTCCATGACAGCGTTAAGGTCTCTCTCAGAATGCGGATTAGGGCATGGCATATTCCCTTTGACTGCGTCTAGATGTTCCTCCTTTGACTGCGGCCAGACTGCTGCTAGGGCATCCTCCTTACTGCGGCTAGGGCATCATAAGACTTAGGCCAGCGTATACTCTTAGGATCTCTCCTCCCACCAAAACCCAAAGACAAGTGGAGAGGAAGAGATCACAAGAAGAGTGTGTGAAAATGACTTGCAAGCCACCCCTTTTTATACTAAAACGTTGAGCACAAGTGGGGTTTATTTGGTTGCTGTCCGACCTTGATGAATTGTCCCATAACACAAATAAATTCATATCTCTGTGAATATTTATCGGAATCAGATGATCTTTGGATCAATCCTACACCTCTCGACGACAGGGGTCCAAGAAAAATATCAGTTGCCATTAATAAGGTGACCCACGTGGAGTTTGGTCCTAGTTACCAATTTTAACAGATAAGGATGAGAAGCTTCTAAGAGACGAGGATCAAGTCTATTTTAATCTTAGCCGTTGATTAGGGATTTAATCTTAGTCATTGATTCATCAACAGGAAAAGTATAAGAGAAGACTTGAGGGTCATTTGGAGACAGACGAGCAGATACTCACTATCCCAAGGAAAATCGATTTTTCATAGAGAGGGAAAATCGATTTCAAAGGGAGAGTTGCAAGGTGGAGGAAGAGGGGGTGATTAGCAACAGTCAGGAAGCTCAAAAGAGGTGACGCAGGGCCTCTAAGAGACAACGCAGAGGGAGACGCAGATCATAGAGATGCAGTGGATGATGCAGTTAAGGACAGAGCCAAGCAGAATGACGCAGGGCTGACGCAATAGGGAAAGGAAGTCCTCCAAGGTGTCAGAAGGTCTCGGAGAAAAGTCTCGGGTGTTTTATCCCAGTGTCTATGCAAAAAATTTCTGTAAAAGCGATTGTTGTTGAAGATTAATAAAACCCTCCTCTATTGCACCGGTTTTCCCGCATTGGGTTTTTTCAGGGACAATTGTCCAAAAATAATTGTGTTGATGTGTTTGATTCTTGTGCATGTATTTGTTTCTCTATAATGGTGTGATATCTATAGTAGAATTTATTTTAATATTTACTTAAGGAATTTCATAAATAACTTATTGGAAAATAAGTAGGTAAAATAAATTTGTTGTTGCAATAAAATAATTTATGTTTAGAAATTTTCACATGGTATCAGAGCAAAGATTCAGAGATAGGAAGGGAAATCAATTATGGGTCAAGATCATGGTGCAGAGGCATCCACGTCCGGAGAATCGTGCAGATTTTTAGAAGATTGCAGAAGAGATAGAAATTTAAATTTCTCTGTGTTGGCTTCCAGATTGGAAGAAGAAGTTGCTTACGTAGCAAGATCTGCATCATCAGGGGTATGGTATATAGACAGTGGAGCCTCCTAGCATATGACAAGAATCCGGGAATGTTTCTCGGATTATCAGGAGGAAAGAATGAATTTTCAGATCACCATGGGCAATAAGGCAAAGTGTACTCCAGTAGGGAATGGTACTATAGTTTTTCAAACAGAAACAGGAGAGCAGTTCCGAGCTACCAATGTGTTGCATGTGCCAAGACTGGGGATGAACTTACTTTCCATATCTCAACTTCAAAGCAAGGGCTATGACGTTTTCTTCATTAAGGAGAAAGTATACGTCAAACACCCGAGTTGGAAAAAGAAGGTACAGATCAGAATCAGAAGTAACAGGTTGTACAGGTTGCAACTAGAATCACCAATGGCACTAATACGCAGTAATGGAGACAAGGATTTGAATCAACTATGGCACAAAAGGATGGGACATTTGCATCTTGGGGCTCTGAGAATTCTCAGGAAAACTGTAACAGGAGTTCCAGATCTTAGTACAAAACGAGATGATGTATGTAGAGGGTGTGCTCTGGGCAAGTATGCCAAAGTAGTATTTCCTAGAAGTAAAAATAGGGCCAAGAGTGTACTAAAATAGATACACTCAGATATCTACGAACCGATGTCCACAAAAGCTCTTAGTGGCGTTGAATACTTCGTCACCTTCATCGATGACCATTCCAAGAAGACTTGGAAGGATGAGGTTCTCTGTCGATTCAAAGAGTTCAAGGCTCTAGTGGAGAATCTGATAGGAAAGAAAATAGAAGTGTTGTGCTCAGACAAAGGTGGAGAGTATGTCGACAAGGACTTCACCAATTTTTGCGCTAGGGAGGGCATTAGAAGAGAGTGGATAGCTCCCTACAATCTGGAGCAGAATGGAATAGCAGAAAGGAAGAACAAGACTATTGCGGAAGCAACTAAGGCTATGATGTATGATCAGGATATGCCAAAATTCTTGTGGGCAGAAGCATGCAGCACGGCAGTCTATGTCCAGAATAGAACTCCTCATAGGGCATTGGGCAAGATTACTCCAGAGCGGGCCTTCACCAGGAAGACACCTGAAGTTAGTCATTTCAAGATATTTGGGAGTTTAGCATATTGCCGCATACCTGAGGAGAAGAGGAAGAAGTTAGATCAAACTGCAGAGAAAGGATATCTTGTGGGATATAGCGAGAATGCTAAGGCATATAGAATCTATCTTCCAGGGAGCAGGAAGGTAGTAGTTCAGCGAGATGTGAAGTTCATGGAAGATAGGGCCTTCAGAAAATCTCGAGAAATGCCTTCCGAGGAGCAGTCAAAAGATGAGTCGTTGGTCAAACCACTTCAACCAACGGAAGCCAATACCAGAAATTCTCCTTCAGAACAGGAGGAATCACAGGAAGAGGAAGAGCTAACAGATGCACCTACTACCAGAGGAAGAACGAGCCGGGAACTCCAACAGATTCTATGGGATGCAGAAGATTTCATTGGTGCACCCAGGAACAATAAAAGGGAGCGAAGATAGCCAGATAGATATCAGGCCTTAGTAGCTCAGGTTGGGGAACCTTCCAGTTTTCAGGAGGCCGCTCAACATCAAGTTTGGATGGATGCGATGGTGGAGGAATACAGCTCTATAATGGTGAATGATGTCTGGGAAGTAGTGCCTAGCCCTCAAGACAGATCAGTTGTAGGTTCGAGATGGATCTACAAGATCAAATACACTGCAAATGGCAATGTGGAAAAATACAAAGCTAGTTTTGTGGCTAAGGGGTATGCTCAGAAGGAAGGAATAGACTACAAAGAGACCTTCGCCCCAGTAGCCAAGTATACATCTATTACAACCGTGATATCTCTTGTAGCACATATGGGGTGGGAGATTGATCAGATGAATGTCAAAACGGCATTCTTGAACTGGGTGATATAAGAGGAAGTATACATTGAACAGCCAGAAGGCTTTGAGACACATGAGAAGAAATCTCATGTATGCAGATTGAAGAAAGCCTTGTATGGGCTCAAACAGGCACCTAGAGCATGGCATGGTCGAATTGATGGCTACTTGCAAAAGATGGGGTTCGTCAAGAGTGATGTAGATCCCAATATCTACTATCTAGTTGTAGAGAATGAGCCTCTAGTCCTAGTATTATATATGGAAGATCTCTTCCTGACAGGATCATCTAGGCTCATCGAGGACTGCAAGAAGAATCTAGCCACAGAATTCGACATGAAGGACTTGGGACAGATGCATTATTTCCTGGGGTTAGAAGTGTGGCAACAGAAGGGTGAGATCTTCCTTGGACAAGGGGGATCTGTTACAGAAATCCTGAAGAGATTCAGGATGCAGGACTGTAGGCCTATGGCTACTCCAATGATCACAAACTGGAAGAAAATTGATGCATCAGAAGACAAAGATGTTGATCCCACCTTATACAGGCAACTCATAGGGTCCCTGATGTATCTAGTCAATACCATGCCAGACATTTGTTACGCTGTCAACACCCTCAGTCAGTTCATGGTGGAACCTAAGAGGGCGCATTGGGAAACAGCCAAACATGTTCTCAAATATATACAGGGAACAGTCGAGTATGGACTATTGTACACCAAAAGTAAAGATATCAAACTGAGTGGGTTTACTGATACAAATTGGGCTGGAAGTTCAGTAGATTAGCAAAGTACCTCTGGGTATTGTTTCAACATTGGATCGGGGATGACCTCTTGGTGCAATAGGAAACACAAATCCATGGATCTAAGCTCAACTTAAGCAGGATATATGGCCGCTAGCATAGCTTCGTGCAAAACCATATCTCTTAGAAAATTGCTTGTGAACCTATTCAAAAGAAGGATGGAGGCGACCAGGTTCATGTGTGATAATCAAAGTTGCATCAAGATCTCTGAGAATCCAGTATTTCATGATCGGTCGAAGCACATTGATATTCGGTGTCACTTTGTCAGAGACTGTGTCCAACGAGGAGTTGTACAGTTGAGCTACACTCCTACAGGAGAACAGGTGGCGATTCTTACCAAGGCCCTTGGAAGAAAAAAGTTCGTTTATTTTAGGGAGAAGATGGGGATGGTAAAGAATCCATTTCAGTAGCAGAAATGGATAAGTATCAGGTGTAGCAGTGCAACAGTTAGCAGTGTTATGGGTAGCATGATGCAGCAATTGAGAGAGAGTTGCAGTGCAGATGCAGTGTTGGGAGGAAGGACTAGCAGCAGCATGGATGTAGAAGGAGCTGCAATATAGATGTAGTAGTGGTAGTGGCATTGCCATGGGCAGTAGTACAGGAGTCAGCAATGCAGAGGATGTAGGGCAGCAAACCCAGCATCAACACAGGTACCGGTGCGAAAGGATCAGTGTGATGTTCAATGGTGGAGCATTACTAGAGCACATTCCTCACTAATAGGGAGTGTTGATTTGTGGTAGCATCGGATGTGCTCTAGCCATGAAATTTGGTGGAAGGGCTAAAGAACATGAGATCTCCACCCAGAAATCGTTTTGGGAAATTCCATTCGAATAAGGAGTTATTAAAATAATTAATATTTTTAATGGGTTCCTAAGTCTAGACTTAGGAAAATAAAAATATTAATGGGTATTAATAAAGATAAGGATGAGAAGATTCTACGAGACGAGGATCAAGTCTATTTTAATCTTAGTCGTTGATTAGGGATTTAATCTCGGTCGTTGATTCATCAACAGGAAAAGTATAAGAGAAGACTTGAGGGTCATTTGGAGACACAACAGCAGATACTCAATATCCCAAGGAAAATCGATTTTTCAAAGGGAAAATCGATTTCAGAGGGAGAGTTGCAGGGTGGAGAAAGAGGGGGTGATTAGCAACAGTCAGGAAGCTCAAAAGAGGTGACACGGGGACTCTTAGAGATAGAGGAGAGGGAGACACAGATCATAGAGACGCAATGGATGATGCAGTGAAGGACAGAGCAGCGCAAAGCCAAGCAGAATGATGCAGGGCTGATGCAGTGGGGAAAAGAAGTCCTCCAGGGTGTCAGAAAGTCTCGGAGAAAAGTCTCAAGTGTTTTCTCCTAGTGTCTATGTAAAAATTTTCTGTAAAAGTGATTGTCGCTGAGGATTAATAAAACCTTCTTCTTCTGCACCAATTTTCCCGTATTGGGTTTTTCCGGGGACAATAGTCCAAAAATAACTGTGTTGCTGTGTTTGATTCTTGTGCATGTATTTGTTTCTGTATAATGGTGTGATATCTGCAGTATAATTTATTTTAATATTTACTGAAAGAATTTCATAAATAACTTATTGGAAAATAAGTAGGTAAAATAAATCAGTTGTTGCAGTAAAAGAATTTCTGTTTAGAAATTTTCACATCATTGTCTCTCTTGGAACATACCCCACCCGGTTCTCAGGGTGTGTTCCATCAGGACTATTCTTTTGTATTGGATTCCCAGTCCTCAAAGAATATCAATCCTCTACGACTACTCTTATCTTGGATTCTCTATCTCATCCTCAAAGAGCATCGGATGCCAAATGTTTACACAATCCTCCATTCTGTCTTCCCAAGTGAAGACCAAAATGATGTGTCTATCTCTCCCTCTTAATTAGGGAGGACATATTTATTCCAATAAAGTGTTGAAATTTCTAAGTCTATCCATTAGAAATTTAATTTGTATCCTTCTGGTTTATTTCTTCTACTTGTTAAATTCGAACAAGTTATTTAAAACATTTAAATACCGAAATAAACACAATACAGTCACAACATCTACAGATCAACAACTGAAAGAAAACAAACACACAAGTGACACCGTTATTTTTGGACAAATGTCCCTGGAAAAACCCAATGCGGGAAAATCAGTGCAGCTATTCTGAGGGTTTATTATTATGCAGTATTTCCTTGAGTACAACTAGGTGCCAAATTGGCTCACCCGACAGAGAAAAACAACTGGCAGTAATACCTCTCTATTCGGAAACAAGTATTCAAAAAACCTGTCCCAAGAAACCCTCTCCAACGACTCTGAAGCTTTGCGCTGGCCCTTCTGGCCGCTGCATCAGCCCTCTGAGGCATTGCACAGCGTCTGGGACCCTCTGCGTCACTCTAGCTACCCTCTGCGTGGATGACGCTGTCCCTCTGGCCTTTGTGTTGTCTCTACTGGGCTCTGCATGGCCTGCTCTAGCTATTACTCCTCGCTCTCTGCCTTTACGTTGATCTCTTGGCACTGTCTCTGCCTCTCTGTCTAGTACTCACTGCCCCTTGTTGTTGATCACTGATTCGACTTTGCTTAGCAACCCTGCTCTAGGAAAACGAATGACCGATCACTCTGGTGTATCTTCCAACTGACCCTCAAGCCTCTTCTTATACTTTTCTCGTTGGTCCTTCAACAGCCGAGATTACATCTTTAATCAACGGCTAAGATTAGATTTGGCTTGATCCATGACTTTTGGAACCTTCTAACCCAGTTTTATATTAATACCCATTAATATTTTATTTTTCCTAAGTTTAGACTTAGGAACTCCATTAAAAATATTAATTATTTTAATATCCCCCAAACCGGGTACAATCCGTCCAACCATTTTTGGGTCTTGGAGATATCATGTGCTTTAACCTCTCCACCAATTGTCATGGCTAGAGCACATCCGATCCTACAGAAGGAATGTACCTAAGCTCCCTCCTGGCTTAGGAATTTTCCAAGTTTCTTCCAAGTAGGAAACTTGTTTCCAGGCTCCCTCTTAATTAGGGACCCCTATAGCAGCTCCTCAAGTGGAGATGAACAGACAACCAGCTGCTTGAAAAGCTCCTTCCTTCAATGTCATGAATTTCTTCTTTGTTATTGAGTCTTCATTTTTTGGGACTTCTTCATAGGGTACAAACCATCCATCACTTTCATCCATGAGTTAGTCATGCCATCATTCCTTTCATCAAAAAGCGATCCATCAGTCTACATTTGGCCTTGCTTCATGTCATGCTGCCTTCTTCATGCCATCCTTTTCGGAAGGATCTTACATCCTTCTTCATGGTTCTCTTGAAAGACTTTCACAGTTCTTCTCTTAACAGTCCAACATAAGCCCATTCAGATATTTGTTCATAAATAAGAAATGAACACTTAAATCAAAAATTACCTTTGTGATGGTCTTTTGTCATGACATCTTCTAGTTTGCATCAACATCTTGCATACATATTGACACATCTCCCAAAGATATATATATTGTCAAGGGTCTCTTTCATTTTCAAACTTCATCAGAGTCTCCATATCTTTCATGGAGATATCCTAATCAACTCTTCTTGGTACTTTCGGATGTTGATTACCTTTACCATGGTTGCATATTCCATGATCTCTTCCTTTCTTCACACATTTCATTCCTAGGAGCTTCCAATTAGAGTTCCTTAATTAGTCAACCACCTCATACTTCATATCAGGGCATATTATGTTGATTTCATCTAGTGAATATGTGACCCATGCCTTGTTGCATCCCTTTGAGGAAGGCAATATTTTCTTTTATAGAGGGAAATGCATTCCTCGATTTGCATGTCATCCTTGGAAAATATGCAAACCCTTTCTTCCTTATCTTTCTTTTTCCTCAGCTCTCTATCTTGCTCTCTCTCCTCATTAAATGCTCATAATGAATGTCTTTCCTTAGAAATTTTCCTTTTTTATAATTTCTCATAATAATATTGACCTAACCTTAAGATTTAATGGCTAAGATTGCATCTTAGCCAAGATGATCAACAATTGTGTTATAATTGCTCATTGACACAAATTACGGCATCTTAAGTTACTTTATCATTAAATTTATAAAAAAGCCACTTTAGCTTTAAATCTTATAAAGCCACTTTATATCTCATATAAAGTTATATATTTATAAAGCCACTTTATATCTCATAAAGTTATATATTTATAAAGCCACTTTAACTTTATATATCATAAAGTTATATATTTTTAAAGACCACTTTGGACACTCTTCCACATGCTAGACACCAAGCCAACGTGAATGACACTTGTCCAAGCTAACTTTTTCAACAACACATACATACCTTTACACATGCATACATGCTGTAGTTGATAAGGGTCACTCTAGGGGATTTTGTTCCCACTTTGAAACCTTGCTTAGGAGTGAAGTGCTTCAGGAGAGCTCTTCGAAGCATGGACTCAAAATGCTTTTAATTAGGAACAGTGTTGGGAGTGCACTTCTGACCTGCCTCATCATGTTCTTGGGTACTCTCAAGACGTACACATACATATTAAAATATATACAATGTACATATCTCCGTGTGCGGAACAATGTTGTCACACTCTTATTCAGCAAAGATTCAGTTGGCCTAGGACTTGGAAAGACTTAGTGACTTGTCAAAAACTCGGAAAATATCTGGTAAATACAAAAAAGCCTTTAAGTATAGTAAATTCTGTTAAAAAAACGAGTTTGATGGCAAGTATGTGGCAAGCCTTGCTCAGTTTGGTAGGTCTCCCACAAGTCGGGTGAGTGGCAACTTTCAAGGGTAGGTCTTAGGCAAGTACTAATCCCAGCCAATACTTGAAAAGAATCGTGAGTTTTATCTGAGTCAAATTACAGTGGTATGGAACACTTGCCAATTTTTTTCTAGGAAGGACCGTTCTCTGCTCTTGTTTCCCACTTCACTTTGAACCTCTGCCAACATTGATACATGCAATACATATATATGTTTAGAGTCTAGACATACAATTGTACGTACACACAGATAAACAGACATCCATACATACATGCATGCACCATATACATACATCCACACATCCATGCATGCAATACATACATGCATAGAGCACACACAGTGCAACCATATCCATACCTGTGCAACCAATCCTTGGTGATTCCATCATAGGTACCTCAACCATACCCAAGATACCCATGCCAATATGCTTCTTTGTAGTGATGTTATTATCTCATAGGTATGAAGTGAATAATTCTAATATGCAAGCATTTGCAACTAAGATAAGTACAAGTTTACATGACTGTGGACAATTCAGGAAACAGAAGTCTAACAAAATGTCAAAAAAGCTAAAAATGTTTCAAGGAGAATGAGATCATATCATATGAAATACAGTGCACCTATTGCCATACAACCTCCATTCACTTCACCAGTTCATTAAGCTGTGATTCCTCCTACTTTGTTCTTATGAAAACCAATCATACCACTTTTTCATGCTTTCCACGCTAAACATCAAAACCATGCACAGGGTGGGAAACATTCGAGATGGCATTCCTTACTTAAAACTGACCTTCAAAGGTTTCTTAAACTCTTCTGTGCTTGATGCAGAAAGCTGGTGCAAGGTGTCCCTAATCAGGTTACTCCGGTGCACCTAAAAATGAATTTGACATATTGCAGTTAGATAATAATCACAAACTTTATGATCATATCTTCATATCTTAGTAAGATAGGATGTTCATTTTTATATACCGTCAACACAAGGAAAGGGTTCGTGAAAGAGTGCAAAATGATCTGTTGCATAACTGATTTCTGCACCGAGAGTTGCTTATATATACTAGCTTCTATCTGTACACCAAAAGGTAAATAACAACTATTAGAAGGGCACAGCATGTGGGCACTCTGCAGGAAAGTACAATGTCTGCATCAAAGAAAAGAAGTACCTGCAGTATTTGGCTTTTGGTTTTTGGAGTCAACAAAAATGGAACCTACAATAAGAAAGGGAAAAACATCAAGCCCTATGCACAACTTTGTCAGTTCTTCAAATGTAATAATCAAAACTTAAAATGAAGGAATAATTGAGATCACCTATTTTAGGCAAAGGGTTGATCCATTGTGTTCTGTAAATAACAGCAGAAATAATGCATTGATGGCAACCTAAAGGAAAAGCTCTATGAGATAGAGGAAAATGTAAGCAATAAATCATAGAATTCTATTCTATGTTTATTATCTAGATATAGACTTCATGAAAGATAGTGCTGGCATTTCGTATTTCCAGCTGCATTATCTTTGGGCTGATGGAAATACACACGTTTTTTAAAGAGTAATGGTTTTTGTTGCTCTCTAAAAGGCAAGCGTTTATTTGCAGATCAATTTGGCCAGAATAGAATTGTTTCCTCTTTCAATCTCTCTAACTTGTAGATTTTGGGCTTGTTCCACTGTCATGTTGAGGATAATATTCTATCAGTGGCTAATACCCATCTAGTTATACGTCTTTTTACTGCTCTAAAATGGCATTACCAGTCACCTTATAATACTCATAAAATTTATGATAACATGCATTAAATGATGTGATTTCCCGTATGACAGTAAAATGGCTCTAAAACAATTGTAGCATTGTACAGCATTTTTGAAAGAACAGAATTAAACAAAAAAAAATGAAGGAAAAATCAGTTATATCAAAAACATGTAGAAAAAGTGTTCAAAAAACAATAGATCATTTGAAAACAATGGATATCGATATCAGTCCTCACTATATGATGCTGGAGCATCCCTGAACATGCGAAGTATGAGCACATGACAGGGGAGCATAATAGAGAAAAGAGCAACAGAAGTAGAAACATGAAGAGAAGCACATGATGAACATGACAAGAAGGCAACATGCAGATAAGATAAAATAAGTATAAAAGCAGCAAGGTAAAAGCAGATCTAAACTATGATATACCAGATAAGATTTTGCGATCTAGTACAATGAAATGTGAGAACAGATTGAAGATACAGAAACATGCAAGTACTGCTGAGAACCCAGGAATAACTCCTCCAATAGGGGGGAAGGAAGGGGAAGAGGGGAATGATATCATCGCCTGCGAAAACTGCAACAGTGAACTGAATCAAGGTGAGAGGTCACATTAGTTGCAAAGGCAGAAGTTGAACTGACAGCAACTGAGTTGGATAGCTTGAGTACAAGTTGAAGCAATAGAGGAGATGACGAGTTGCAGAAACAACTGAACCATCAGCCATTGGTGTAGGTTGTCCAACAATAGAATTAGCATCATTAGTGAGTTGTAGTGAGTTGGCTGACATCCAAAGAGTGCAACACCAAGAACGCAGACTGTGAATGCAATCTATGTACACTTGTATTAATCAGAATGAGCAGACCTCGGTCCCATGACTTGTGACCTGGTTCCATACAACATTGCAGGAAATGATCCCCGACGCACCTATTACTGCAAAATCTAGCAGGCCCAGTGCAAAGCCTCAATAGGCAATCTAGGTCTTATGGCAACAAAGAGATCAGCCACCACTATCACCTCAACGACCTGTCTCTTACCATTGTGTGGTTGGATGTTATCCCTGCAAGGGAGGCTTCCCTGGCAAAACTTAGAGGTTAGATTGGCTAGTGTCCCAAGCCAAATGGCTCTCCAAGGAGCTTACAAATAAATTACCAAGAAAGGTATTCAATAATGGAGCATTCAAAGGCAATAAGAGACCAGTGATTATGGGTAAATTTACATTATTAGTGACAAAAACCAAGTATCATAGTGGACCATATTCAATGTTAAGGGCACAAAAATACTTCACACAAACCTTTCCTTCAAATATCTTTCTAGCTTAGGATTTGTAAGCTAGTTAACACACTTGTGATAGGGATGATTATACAATTATCCCTATTAGGTGCTTCCATTGCCTACGTGGAAGGACATTTCACAGGTACACCCATCAATCCATAGAAGCATATGATAAATGTGGTCATGCAATGGGAAAGACTTCAAGATAGCCATAGCCATGATACCAGTTGAAGGTGGTCCAACATCCTTTAGTACAATGATGATAAGAGGGAGCAATCGTGGAGGCATGAGTTACCCTTTTCCTCAACCTGCTTTTTCCACCTCTCTGATGTGCCTTTTATTCTAATGATTTGTCCTTCTTTCTTGCGTAACTTAGCTGACCTAGCTTGCTTTATGCTTTTTGAATACCCCTTAAAGATGTAGCAATTTATTGCTCATAGGGGTTGGGACATTAATAAGTTCCATTGTTTTAAATAGACCATGAAATGCTTAGGAATTGGGTGATGGCTAATGCTAGACTTTTTCCCACGTGCTTATTATGTTCCAGCCATCTTTTGCATTTCCCTTTTCTCTCATTGTGACTCCATATGCTTTTATCTTTCTTTCAGTTGCATCAAACTCTTAGGGGTTGGGCCCTGACTCAGAGATGAGGATATAGGGTAGCAGTCCCAATGACCAATGACAATCAACAACAAAAAGTGAAAATGGATATAAGGTGGTAAGTATGGACTACCTTGGCCATGTTATATCAATCAGTGCCTCCTATTAGTGCTCCTAACAGTGGAAGAAAAAGGCCTCAAGGGAGGTCACATGGTGCTAGGGCCAAAGGATAATCTCATACGTGAAGTATTGGAACATGTAATGTCCCTTTCCAAGAAGATTGATTTAATTGTTCATTTTCACTTGGAGAGAACAAGCAACAAGAAAAAGTGAAATGAATAATTAAAATTAAAAAGGTTTATAAAGAAAAAAAACCAAGGTATTTTGATGACCCATGATATTATATGATAAAGATATAAAAGAAAATCGAAGCTCACTTTTGGGGTATGATTGGAATATTGTGAATTGAAAAATGAAGCTCTAGTGGCTTACTGTGTGAAGGGAAAACCTTGTGGAGATCTCAGTTTTGGTTTTGGAACTATACACCCTAGCTGTGAGGGGAAAACCTTGTGGAGATCTCAGTTTTGGTTTTGGAACTATACACCCTAGCTGGTGTCGCTTAGTTTTAGTGGTGAAACATCCACCCTAGCTAGTCAAAAGGGAGAACCACTTCAGGTTCTTCATTGGCACTTAGCAAAGAAAGATGAAATTTTGCAGCGTCTTGTTAGAAGGTTGAAGCAACACATGTTTGCAATAGGGGAGTCTGTTGATTTGGGGTAGCATCGTATGTGCTCTAGCCATAAAAATTGGTGGACAGGCTAAAGCACATGAGATCTCCACGACCAAGAAATGGTTTGGGCAGATTCTACCCGGTTTAGGAGATATTAAAATAATTAATATTTTTAATGGAGTTCATAAGTCTAAACTTAGGAAAAATAAAATATTAATGGGTATTAATATAAAACTAGGTTATAAGGTTCTAAAAGACATGGATCAAGCCAAATCTAAACTTAGCCATTGATTAGAGATCTAATCTCGGTCGTTGAAGGACCAACAAGAAAAGTATAAGAGAAGGCTTGAGGGTCAGTTGGAGAACACACCAGAGTGGTCAGTGATTCGATTTTCTAGAGCAGGGTTTGCTAAAGAAAGTCGAATCAGATCATTTGCAACGAGGGGCAGTGAGTACGAGACAGAGAGGCAGAGATAGTGTCGGAAGAGCAACGCAGAGGCAGAGAGGCAAATGCCGAAGCCAGAGGGAACCACGCAAAGGCTAGCAGAGACAACGCAAAGGCCGGAAGGGCCTACGTCATCCATGCAGAGGCTGCAGGAGTGAAGCAGAGGGTCATAGAGGCTGCACAGTGCCTCAGACGGCTGACGCAGAGGCCAGGAGGGCTGACGCAGCGCTTCAGTTGTGCTGGAGAGGGTTTCGTGGGGCAGATTTTCTGAATATCTGCTTCCGAATAGAGAGGTATTACTGCCGGATTAGTTTCTCTGTCCGATGAGCCGATTTGGCACCCAGTTGTACTGAAGGAAAGAGTGCATAATAAAATAACCCTCAGAACTGCTACACCGGTTTTCCCAAGTTGGGTTTTTCCGGGGACGAGTTGTCCAAAAATAACGGTGTCACTTGTGTGTTTGCTATTTCTTTCAGCGGTTGATCTGTAGATGGTTGAGACTGTATTGTGTTTATTTCGATATTTATATGTTTAAATAGCTTGTTCATAATTAACAAGTAGGAGAAATAGACCAGAGATTACAGATAAAATTTCTAACTGGTAATACTTAGAAATTTCAACATGGTATCAGAGCGTTGCAGATCACAGGAGAGCTGAAGGCACCAGCTGAATCAGAGCATTTGCAGTAGAAACAACTGTCCCAAGTGACAGAAGTTGTTCCTAGCAGAAAGAAGTAGAGAAGGGTTGACGCAGAGGACCTGCATCATCAATTTGAGCCAGAGAGAGGCCAACGCAAAGGCTGAGGGCAGAAGAGGCTCACGAAGAGCCAACACAAAGGCTGAGGAGGACAGAAGAGGCTCATGAAGAGCCACACAGAGACCAGGAGGGTTGACGCAGTTGGCTAGTAGCCCAATTCAGCTAGTGTCGGGATTGCGCAAAGCCTAGAGGCTCAGTCCTTCAGTTGTTGGGGCATAGGAAGCTCTGGGCAAATTGCTGGGAGTGAAGTTGGTGGGGTGTTGTTGCTGCCGAGACAGAACAGTACCTAACGGGGCAAAACCAAGGTAGACGGAGTCGCTAGCTAGGCGGATTTCTAGCCAAGAAATCCAGATCAGTGTTGCATGTGCATAGGAGATCAAAGAGGTGGGACTCGACGGTTGGCATGCAGATTTCCAGGAGGGAAATTGAGACTCATAGGGAGTCTAGCAAAGAACTTCCAGGAGGGAAGTAGCGACCTAGAGGGAGTCGAAGAAGAGAACTTCCAGGAGGGAAGTAGAGACTCAGAGGAGTCGAAGAGAAGAGCGGACATGGTCGTTGATGACGATTATGCCATGAGTGTTCATGTACCTCTAGAGAAGAGCTGGGGAGAAATCGAGCTGTAGTCAAAAAGATTACAGGCGATGAGGGGAAGGATCCTTGAGGTACCCAAACTCTTGGATCATACCTTGCTACGGGAGCCCCGAAGTGAGAAGTAGCAAGATGTCAGATGTCGGTAGAAATGGATGCGAATGAAGCGGCAGTGAGTGCTACAGTGCAGTAGTTCCAGGCAACACAGAGAGGCTTGCAGTAGTGCGAGAGGCACAGAGGAGGTTGCAGCAGTGCAGTATGGCACAAAGAGGTTTGCAGCAGTGCAGAGGCAGGGAGGTTTGCAGCAGCGAAGAGGCAATAGAGGGAGCACTTGATAGCGGCAGAGAGAGCTTCAACATCAGGAATGTTTCTAGCCTGACAAGGATGTCAGTAGTTGGGTGGATCAGTTACTTACTTCACTGTAACTGAGTTACAGTGCAGTAGCAGTTAACAGGAGCACGATGCAGCATGATGAGAGGGGGTTGCAGTGCAGATGTAGTGTTGGGAGAAAGGACCAGCAGCAGCACAGATGCAGAGGGAGTTGTCGTACAGATGCAGCAGTGGCAGTGGCAAGGCCATGGGCAGCAGTGCAGAGGATGTTGGGCGGGGAGGCCTAGCATCAGCACAGGTACCAATGTCGTATAATTAGAGTGATGCTTAGTGTGGAGTATTACTAGAGCACAGTCCTCGCTAAGAGGGAGTGTTGATTTGGGGTAGCATCGGATGTGCTCTGGCCATAAAAATTGGTGGAGAGGCTAAAGCACATGAGATCTCCAAGACCGAGAAATGGTTTGCGCAGATACTACCCAATTTAGAAGATATTAAAATAATTATATTTTTAATGGAGTTCCTAAATCTAAACTTAGGAAAAATAAAATATTAATGGGTATTAATATAAAACTGGGTTAGAAGGTTCTAAAAGGCATTGATCAAGCCAAATCTAATCTTAGCAATTGATTAAAGATGTAATCTCAGTCGTTGAAGGACCAACAGGAAAAGTATAAGAGGATGCTTGAGGGTCAATTGGAGAACACACCAGAGTGATTAGTCATTTGTTTTTCTAGAGCGGGGTTTGCTAAAAAAAATCGAATCAGTGATCAGTTTGCAGCGAGGGGCAATTGTTGGAATTTCTAAGTCTAATTGTTAGAAATACTTCATGTACTTTATGATTTATTTCTGCCTACTTGTTTTGTTTAATTAACAAGTTATTTACCATGTAAACATTGAAAATAAATACAAGTACATGCTCAACACATACAGATCATCAACTGAACGAAAAACAAGCACACAAGTGACACCGTTATTTTTTGACTAATGTCCCACGAAAAAACCCAATAAGGGAAAACCGATGCAGCTATCTGAGGGTTTTATTATTAAGCAGTTTCAAAATACAATCTGGGTGCCAAACCAGCTCACCCAACAGAGAATGATCTCGGCAGTAGTACCTCTTAGTCGGAGACAGATATTCCGGCTAAAACCCCGGATGAACAATCCCACAGCTCTCAGCTCCAATCTGCCCCACGAAATCTCCAACGTCTACCTCTAGGGACTGCGTCAGCCTCTCTGGCCCAGTGTTAGCCCAGCGTCACCCCAACTCACCCTACGTCAGCCTCTGGAGGCACTGTGTCAGCCTCTAGAGCCTCTGCATCACCCACGCTGGCTCTCTCTGGCACTGCGCAACTCCTGGCTGCCTCTGCATGGCCTCTAGCTGGCTCTGCGTCCCTCTCTCCCGACTTTTGCACTGATGCTCCCGATACCATCTCTGCCCCTCTGCTTCCGTATTCACTGCCCCTCAGCTGCAACTCTGGTCACTCCTTCGATTTCCTCAACAAGCCCTGCCCCATAAAATCGAATTCTTGATCAACTCGATGTGTTCTCCAAGTGACCCTCAAACCTCCTCTCATACTTTTCTCGTTGACAATTCAACGGCCAAGATTAAGTCCCTAATCAACGGCTAAGATTAACTCTAGTTTGATCCATGACTTTTGGACCCTTCTAACACAGTTTTATATTAATTCACATTAATATTTTATTTTCCTTAAGTTCATACTTAGAGACTCCATTAAAATATTAATTATTTTAATATCTCCCAAACTGTTTAGAATCTGCCCAAACCATTTCTGGGTATTGGAGATCTCATGTGCTTTAGTCTCTCCACCAATTTTCGTGGCTAGAGCACATCCGATGCTACCCTGATCATCCAACATCGTTCCTGGTGTTGATGCTAGGACTACTGCCCATCATCCTCTGTACTACTGCATCATGTACTACTACCCATGGCCCTGCCACTACCACTGCTGCATCCGTAAGGCAGCCCCTCTCATCATGCTACATCATGCTGCCCATAGCATTGCCATTGCTAACTGTGGCACTGCAACTCAGTGACTGAGAAGTAAGTAATTGATCTCCCAACTTTGACATCTCTATTAGGCTAAGACACCCATGATGTTGAAACTCCCTCTATTGCTGACAAGTGCTCCCTCTCTCACCTTTGCGCTAGTGCAACAACTCCATGCACCTCGCACTGTTGCCTCACGTTGTCCTGGGACTCCTGAACTGTAGCTCCCTCTGTCGCTCCATCCACATCCATCTCTACTGACATCTGCTAGTACTGCTGCTCCTCTTCGGGGCTCTCGTAGCAAGGTATAATCCAAGAGGCTAGGTACCTCGAGGATCCTACCCCTCACCGCCTGTAGTCCGTCTGACTACAGCTTGATGTCTCCCCACTTCCTCTCAAGTGGCGTGTGAGCACTCATGGCACAATCATCATCTATCTCCACTTCCTCCTCCGCCCTTGTTGGCGTAGCCTTGGTCTCGGAAGCCTCTCCCTTGC
Organism: Pinus tabuliformis; assembly: GCA_031772625.1. Lineage (NCBI taxonomy): Eukaryota > Viridiplantae > Streptophyta > Pinopsida > Pinales > Pinaceae > Pinus > Pinus tabuliformis. The sequence continues at coordinate 1,209,824,720 of CM062805.1, read as the reverse complement.
TCTTCTTCCTCGGACACTAGCTCGCATAGTGACCCAGTTCCCCACAGTCAAAGCATTTGACCTTGGAGAGGTCCTTCTTTTGTTTCTCCTACTTTCCCTCAAATGCTAGGGCAGCATCCTCCTCTTCCTCTTTGATTCTGACCCCCTTGTCGTTGCTTCCTGCCTTGCTCAGCCTTTTGATCTCTTCTTGGCAAAGAGTCGCCCACAGTTCCTCCCAATCTGGAAAGGTCGACCTGCCCAGTATGCTCTGGACAAACACCTCCCAGTCTTATAAGACTACGTTCAGGGCTGTCCTCATCATCAATTCTTGATCCGGCATGGCCCCTATGGAAGACAGCGGATCCCGGAGCTCCTTCAATCGACCGAGGAAGGTGTTGATCTGTTCTCCCTTCTGCATCTGGTATGACCGCAACGAATTTTCTAGTAGCATCTTCATCTGCACGGAAGTATGTTGATACAATTTTGTCATGGACTCCCACATCGCATTTGTCATTTCCTTTTCGGCAATATGTGGTACTATATGGTCCTTGACCCCGTCAAGGATGATATTCTTGGCCCTCGCCATTGCCTCCTCGTACTTGTTGTTTTCAATCGGGTCAACTGGGATCGCTATCGTCTTCAAGGCGAAGTGCTTGAGACGATTCTTGTCTAGAACAGACAAGATTCTGGCCTTCCAGACTACGAAGTTTGAGGCTCCATCCAGTCTGTCCTGGTCTCTTACCCCGTTCACTGCCATTTTGCTACTTCTCTACTTCCCTTTTGGAAGTTTTCGATGTGACTCCCTCTGAGCCTCGATTTCCCTCCTGGAAACCCCTCTGCCAATGTCGAGATGCCCCCACTCCGATCGTTAGTGCAGCTGCACCACTGATCCGGATTTCTTGGCTAGAAATCCTCGGCAGCAACTCCCTCCTCCTTGGTCTTGCCCTGTTAGGTATTGTTCTGACCACAGTACCCCACCAGCTTCACTCCGCAACTTACCCACAACCTCCTATGCCTCAACAAACTGAAGGTTAGAGCTTCTAGGCTCTGCGCAATCCCGACACTAGCAAAATCCGCACCTCCTGGCCATGGGCGTCAATCCTTCCTGACTGAGAAAGATGATCGGGCATTGCGTAGGTCAGGTCTACTCCCTTCTGCCACCGCGCTGATCCTCCTCCCGACTCAAAACTTGATGATGCAGGCACTGCGTCACCCCTTCGTTGTTGCTTCTCTGCTAGGAACAGCTTTTGTCACTCGAGAAAGTTGTTTCTGTTGCTGTTGCTCTGTTCGGCCAATGCCCTCAGTTCTCTTGTGATCTGCAACCACGCTCTGATACCATGTTGGAATTTCTAAGACTAACTGTTAGAAACCCTTCATGTACTTTCTGATTTATTTCTGCCTACTTGTTCTGTTTAATTAACAAGTTATTTACCATGTAAACACTGAAAATAAATACAAGTACATGCTCAACACATACAGATCATCAACTAAAGGAAAAACAAGCACACAAGTGACACCGTTATTTTTGGACTAATGTCCCCGGAAAAACCCAATGCAGGAAAACCGGTGCAGCTATCTAAGGGTTTTATTATTAAGCAGCTTCAGAATACAATCTGGGTGCCAAACCAGCTCACCGAACAGAGAATGATCTTGGCAGTAGTACCTCTCAATTGGAGACAGATATTCCGGCTAAAACCCCAGATGAACAATCCCACAGCTCTCAACTCCAATTTGCCCCACAAAATCTCCAACATCTGCCTCTAGGGACTGCGTCAACCTATCTGGCCCAGCGTCACCCCAACTCGCCCTGTGTCAACCTCTAGAGGCACTGCGTCAGCCTCTAGAGCCTCTGCGTCACTCACGTTGGCTCTCTTTGGCACTACGCAACCCTTGGTTGCCTCTGTGTGGACCCTGACTGGCTCTGTGTGGCCTCTAGATGGCTCTGCGTCCCTCTCTCCTGGCTTCTGCACTGATGCTCCCGGTACCCTCTCTACCTCTCTGCTTTTGTATTCACTGCCCCTCAGCTACAACTCTGATCACTTCTTCGATTTCCTCAGCAAGCCCTAGTCCAGAAAATCGAATTCTTGATCAACTTGGTGTGTTCTCCAAGTGACCCTCAAGCCTCTTATATTTTTCTCGTTGACAATTTAACCACCGAGATTAAGTCCCTAATCAACGACTAAGATTAACTCTGGCTTGATTCATGATTTTTGGACCCTTCTAACATAGTTTTATATTAATTCACATTAATATTTTATTTTCCCTAAGTTTAGACTTAGGGACTCCATTAAAAATATTAATTATTTTAATATCTCCCAAACTGTTTAAAATTTGCTCAAACCATTTCTAGGTATTGGATATCTCATGTGCTTTAGCCTCTCCACCAATTTTCGTGGCTAGAGCACATCCAATGCTACCCCAAATCAACAGCAGTGGGTACGAGACAGAGAGGCAGAGATAGTGCCGGAAGACCAGCGCAGAGGTAGAGCGACAGACGTAGAAGCCAAAGGGAGCCACACAGAGGCTAGCAAAGACAGCGCAAAGGCCAGAAGGACCTGCGTCATCCACGCAGAGGTTGCAGGAGTGAAGCAAAGGGTCGTAGAGGCTGTGCAATGTCTCAGAGGGCTAACGCAGAGACAAGGAGGGCTGACACAGTGCTTCAGTTGTGCTGGAGAGGGTTTCGTGGGGCATTTTTTTCTGAATATCTGCTTCCGAATAGAGAGGTATTACTGCAAGATTATTTTCTTTGTCGGGTGAGCCAGTTTGGCACCCAGTTGTACTCAAGGAAAGACTACATAATAAAATAACCCTCAGAATTGTTGCACCAGTTTTCCCAAGTTGGGTTTTTCCGGGGAAGAGTTGTACAAAAATAAAGGTATCATTTATGTGTTTGCTATTTCTTTCAGTTGTTGATCTATAGATGGTTGAGACTGTATTGTGTTTATTTCGATATTTATATGTTTAGATAACTTGTTCATAATTAACAAGTAGGAGAAATAGACCAGAGAATATAGATAAGATTTCTAATGGGTAATACTTAGAAAATTCAACAGAGTCTAGCCAGAGGATTTTTCTGAAGAGGATCGAATTATGCCAACTTATCTATTTGTCAAATTTCCTTTCAAAATAAATTTGATGTATTTTCCCTCTCATTATTGTAAATAAGTAGTTGGTGTTTGTTGTGGAATTTGTCTACAAGCTTTGTGATTATCAGCACTAAAATTTATTTAAATTTATTAAATTTTCGGCAAAAATTATTGTGTTTTTTCTTAAGAAAAATCATAGAAAAATTTCTGGGAATTTAATTAAATAAATAAATGGAATATTACAATGGTATCAGAACTGGTTTTCCTGCCAACCTAAGGGGTTTTATTTGAGAAAAGTTGTAGCAAGAATTATTACTCTCAATAGAAAGGGTGGACGTGAAATTCTTGTGTGTTTTGAAGATTATAATAGAAACCTCACAAAGGTGATAGAGTAGGTTAGAACATGGGCATTATCAGAGGTGGCGAAGGGAAAAAGAAATTTCAGATTTGTAGATGAAGAAGTAGCAATGGAGACAAAAATATCAGCCTCACTAGCACAATTGTTGAACAAAATCCTAGCACCCATGTTACAGATGTAAGAGAAACAATGATTGAAGGTGAAAATCGTGATCAAATCTTCTAGGATGAATTGGGAGAAGGGGTAACTATGAAAGAGGAGCCAAATGCAGATATAACACCTTTGCACCTACAAACCAATTTGATGCAACCTGGGGAAATTCACTGAAAAATGGCATCCAACTCATACGATGTCACTTATTGGAGTCATGATGTCGCTCAGGAAGTTTTCAATATGAGGAAAATTCAGCATAAAAATATAGTTCAGTTTATTGGGCTTTGCACAAGGCTACCAGACATTGTCACTGAATATCCAGTTAAAACATACCTCTATCCACAGTACTGGGGTGCTTGTGACAAGACGAATGTATCTCAAACGTAGCATCAAGGGCACGCTAAAAATTTTAAAATTCAATACAGCAATGTTGTTAGTCTTTGGGTGCTTCCAAAGTCAACTCATACACTTGCGGCGGCCACACCTGATCCACCAATTCACAAAGGTCAAACATTTTAATCATATATTGTCTTGCAGGTTACAGCGGAAGAACTAGCATTGTCTAGACTCTACAGTCTCAATAAACAAAGAGTCGTTAAATCCCAATTATGGGTACTTTGTGGCAGAGCGTGGTCCCTTTCCAATTGCTAGCATAATGATTCCCAAGATAGTTGTCTCCAAGGTTTTGATGGATTACTATAATTATGAGACACAAAAAAACTCCATATTATGTTGTTGTTGGATACAGTGTTGAAGCAGCAATCGGTGATGGAAGAAACACATTGTTCAATCAAGAGGCACCCATGGTCACTTGGTTCTCATCCAAAGGCCTTGACATCATTAATAGCAACCAAGAAGCTGCATATGTCATGAAGCTTGATATTATTACACCTAACTATCTCATATGCTCTGCCTCGAGGCCCTACAAGGTCATTGATAACATCCTTAAACGATACAATTTTGCACTACTATATGGTACCAACATGGCAACCCCTCATATCACTGGAATTCTAGCACTAATAAAGCAACTAAACACATCATGGAGCCTAGCCATGATAGCTTCTACCATGATTGTTACAACATCAAGGACTAATAAGAAGGAAAAACCAATTATGGCCAACGGATTAAACATCAGCCATCTAACCCCAACTACACCAATCAACTATGGAGGTAGATTTATCAATGCTACATCGGCATCAAGGGCTTGTCTTCCAAGAAAATTTTGATGACTACTTGAGTTTTATGTGTTCATTAATGAATGTAAATACATAAGCGATTAAAGCAGCAACAGGGCATAACTGCACAATTATGTTGCAGTGGCATTCTAACCTAAACATCCTTCCATTATTGTGTCAAGGCTTATTGAATCCTACACAATGAAGAGGACTATGACAAATGTGGGGTAGACCATGGAATACTTTGAAGCGTCTGTGGTGAACTCGAGGAGGGTTGAGGTGATTGTTAGCTACTCTACTTCACCATATGAGGAAACAACTGTTAACACAACTTAGGTAAGAAGAATTTTAACTATGAGTCTTCCATTTAGAAACCATCATGGAGAGCAGATTGTCTTTGGGCCTACTGATAACTATTTATATTTCACGACGGGGGATGGTGGCATACCTGAATCATTGGATGATATGCCCAATCTGAAATCCTCAATTTGTCAAGTAATCCACTAGAGGGAACATTATGCAAAAGATGGTGCAACTAAAGGATCTGATGCAGTTGAATTTGAGCTTTAACCATCCGCGTAGTATGAGTCAAGGGTGATTTCAGCCTCGTCTTGACAAGTATTTTCCTACAACAACTGAGAATGTTGTGTCAATAGTTGATGAGGCTCATCGTGTAATGGGAAATTACTCTTATTGTGATGTCTTCGGTGAATTAATGAAAGAGCATGTGCAAATGCACATATTGGTTTTAACAACACTTGGATCAAAGCAAGCGGCCAACTAGACAGTCATGGATAGCCTTCACATTTCAACTCTGAAGCACCGCAATGAAAGTGATCCTAATACACTCAATTATAGTACCTTCGGCAAAAGCAGGGCCAAATGAGCCGCATGTGGCAAGCGCAGCCTGGTTTGAGGATGGCCTACCAGAGAAGCAAGGACTAGGAATATGGGAGCATGGAATTAAAGGTACTGATTTGCAAGGATTATTAAGTTCCAGAATTTTGTCTCACCCCAAGTTGTATTGTGTACAACTTAAGAATGGGCTACACTATGTGATTCTCCCCAACAAAGTTCCTCTTAATAGATTCGAGGTTCACAAGGAAATTCATGTTAGATCTTTCAATGAAAATGAAGATGAGCAAGGCATTGCCCATATGATTGAGCATGTTACTTTCCTTGGAAGTAGGAAATGTGAGACACTTCTTGGTACAGGAGCTTCGTCTAATGCATACACATATTTTCTTCATATTGTGTTTCATGACCATTCTCCTTTCATGAGAAAGGATTCAGATGGATCTTTGCTGCCATTTGTACTAGACGCCTTACATGAAATCCATTTCCAACCTAAATTTCTTTCATCACAAGTTGAGAAAGAGAGGCAAGTTGTTCTTTCAAAGCTTCAAATGATGAACACTATAGAATACCAGGTTGATTGCCAGTGGTTGCAACAACTACATTCAAAAAACAAACAAGGTAGAATGTTTATGATTGGATTGGACGAGCGGATAAAAAAATGGGATGTAGAGGCAATTAAAAACTTTCATGAGCGTTGGTACTTCCCTGCTAATGTGACACTATATAATGAGGGAGATATAGATAGTGTTCCAAAGGAGATTTAGATATTGTTATGTTGTCGCTTAGATTGTACAGGCACTGCGGAAATGGCTTAGGTCAAGGGTTGTCACTCTAATCCCCAACCTCTCCATTCTAGTTGTCCCCCAACAGTAGGCTATGGAGGATAGTCCCTATGGAAATGTGAAGACAAAGGACAAGTTGGCAACCAACGAGTCTGGGAGACACGATGGAGTGGCCTAGCTACTTGGTTAATTTAAGCAAGATTCAAGAATTAGATTAAATTCAAATTTGAGACCAATACCTTATGGAGCGAATTTCTTGTTTATTATCAATTAGATACCAAGTAACTGGATGGCCAACAGCTGCTTAGGTGCTTCACTAACTTATATGCTATGCAAATCCTAAGACCTAGATATGGTGCAAGAATCCAGGTTATTTTTAGTTATATGCCTATTCTAAGTATGACCTTCCTCTTAACTGTTTTGGAGCCAATCTTTAGAGTAGGCTGTGGGATGGAAGCCAACAAGAAGCAAGCAAAGGCTTGATTAACGATACCTCCCCCTATGTTCCAACCACCTGCTGCCTCTGACGCTGTAGAGACTCTGGCTCTAACGACTGCAAGGTCATCTGTTAACCACTAGAAAGGTGTTGAATCCCTCAAGCTAAATTGAGGAAGGGTGGCCATAAATGTAATGTCCCAAACGGGCATTTTCATTAAAATTTCATGTGGGTTTTAACTCTGCACAATTTCACCAAGAAACATAACCAAAGCATCGTAAATTGATAGAAACAATAGACCCAAAAATTATATGGCAATCTCAAAAAATACGTAGCATGGGGATAGTGAAAATGCGGCAACAATAACAAAATCCAGCTTTATTATATATAGAGAAATAGGTCCCAATACAAAAGTTGGAAACAACCCTCCAATATATGCTATAATGTTGATGTTGGCCTCCAAACTGAAACAAGACTATCAATCACTATACCTATGGATTCTGAATGAAACCACCAAGGGGGGAGATGGATTTTTGCCCAACTCTCACTGAATCACCCGAGGATTTCCGTCCTGGGGCTACTAAAGTAGAGAACTATGTTCTGAAACCTCTCACACAAAGACAATGCACAAATCCAAGATGTCCTTCAATGGCCTCTTCCTCTTCTTATATAGATCTGATGGACCACTCTAGAACCTCCTATTTTATTATTATTTTAATCATGGAGCACTTTTCCCTCTTTTATTTTAATTAAAATATTCTTTTTAATGTGGGAAAATGGTAAATTGGCCACCATGTCTCCTTATGTCACTGAAACTCACATCTAACCATCCCATCATGTAAATATTCTCATTTCGGTTCCAATGCGCTATTATACTAAGGTGTTATGTCAAGTATTCTTCCCGGAATGCCACTTTAAGCATAATTAATTGAGTTAGCCCCAATAATAACTCTGTTTTCTGAAAGTTGTCAGAATGCATGGGAATGAAAAGCAAACTGTGTGGATGATGGAATATACCAAGAGAATGCCATCGGACCTCAAAGAAACTCCTCAAAACACCTCATATCATTGAAATAGGCCGACGTGTCCTGAATCTGGCGAATCGGACATGATTCGTGCCAATTCGTGTCCGGAAATCGAGACACATCGTGTCCGATTAGTACATGATCGAATCCGGATCGTGTCCCAATCAGACACGATGTGTCCCGATTTCCAGACATGAATCCGGAAAAGGTGACCTGCACAGCATAAAAAAGGTGAGTTGTTCTTTTTATTCATTTTCTCTTCTCTCTTTTGTTGTGGGTTTGTTGTGAGGGGTTTGAAGCATAAGCAAAGGGTGTAAAAGCATTTTCAAAGAGATTCAAGCAATAGGTAAGTGCATTTCCTCTCTGTTTTTTTGCATTTGTATTACAGCAGTTTTCATATGCATTTCTTTTACAAATTTGTGCATTTTTTGTTTATTATTTTTACAGTATTCATGGCTCAATCAAGGGAAGCAAAGAAGGAGCAAAGGAAGGGGACGAATGTCCCCATTGGAGATGCCCCTCCTCCCCCAATTTCATCAGAGTTTGCTACAAGTATTCCCTCTATTACAAGTAATGTTGAGGGAAGACTTCCTCCTCAATGTAACATTGAGAAATATCCCTTGTGGAAATATGTCACAAGAGAGCAAGGGCCAAGCAACAAGGTGAAGGGAGGAGGCAATGTGAATTGGAGATGCAAATTTTGCCACAATACTTTCACGAGCACATATTTCCGTGTGAAAGGCCATTTGTTGGGTTTATCAAGTTGTGGAGTTGGAGCTTGTACAAAAGTTCCTTTACAAAAGAGGAAAGAAATGGAAAGAGAGTTCAATGTTGGTATGGCAAATGTGGCTGCAAAATCTAAAAAAACCAAGAATGATGACCCCCTTCCATTTTTGAGGAAAGGCAGCAACAAATTCCCATTTGAGAGTTCTAATGGGGGACAAACAGCGAAAAGAAAGGCAATTTCACTTGGTCCAATGGACAAGATTTTTCAAAAGGAGAAACGGGAAGAGCTTGATTTCACCGTTGCCTTTTTTTCTCTTAAAAATTCATATCCTTTAATGTTGCACGCTCACCTCTATTTATTAAGATGTGCTAAGCTCTAACTCAAGGGTTTCCATCAGCGTATGTGCCTCCTATTTCAAAGAAGCTTAGAACCACATTGTTGACGAAGGCAAGAAAAGAGGTGCAAAAAATGCTTGAGCCTATTAAAGTATCATGGCCAACATCTGGGGTTAGCATTGTTTCTGATGGATGGACAGATCCAACATGGCACCCACTCATCAACTTCATGGTGTCTTCCTTGAATGGTCCAGTTTTCTTGAAAGCAGTGGATACACTTGGAGAATACAAGGATGCACAATATATGGGTGAGTTGTTTATTAAAGTTATTGAAGATGTAGGTGTTGATTCTTGTGTGCAAATCATTACAGATAATGCACCTGTTTGCAAGGTTGTTGGCATGATTGTGGAAGCTAAATATCCACAACTATTTTGGATATCTTGCGTTGTCCATTCATTGAACTTAGCACTGAAATCCATTGCTTCTTATGTGCTTTGGATTGGTAACATTATTGAGGATGCACGACATATCTGTAACTTTGTACAAAATCATACAAATGCCCTCACTATCTACAAGGAGTACAACAATCTATCATTGTTGAAGATTGCAGATACATGGTTTGCCTCTTCATTCATCATGTTGAAGAGGTTGAGGGAGGTCAAGACCACTCTTAGGGCCATGGTTATTTTAGAGTTTTGGTCTTTTTGGTGAAAGACAGATCAAGTAGCCTCTAAAAGAGTGAAGGACACAGTGCTAAATGATGCTTCGTGGGATAGGGTAGGTCTACTTATTCAGATCATGGACCCTATCATTTCTTTGCTTCGATTTGCAGATACAAACCAACCCATCCTAGGAGAGGTTTATGAGGGATGCGATTCCATGATTGAGTCTATGAGGAGCATTGTTTTACAGAGTGAATGCCCCAAGTATGAGACATCACCAGAGGCCTTCTTCACCACTATACAGGATATTCTTGTCAGCAGATGGGACAAGAATTGCACACCTTTACATTGTTTGGCTCACTCATTGAACCCAAAATACTACAACCATGAGTCGTTGAATGGTGGACCTTCCCGCAAATTCCCTCCTCACATGGATGGTGAAATCTCACAGGGGAGGAAAGATGCATTCAGGCGGGTTTTTCAAGATAGAGCATGCTTGATGAGGTGGAGGATGCCTTTGCATAGTTTTCCACTAGCACTGGTCAATTTGCAGGATATGATCTGATTAGAGACAGGGGAGCTAAGAAGCCCTATTCTTGGTGGGCAAATCATGGGGCAACAAGCCCTCCTATACAACAATTAGCCATGAGGCTCCTCTCTCAGGTGACTTCATCCTCTTGTTGCGAGAGGAATTGGTGCACATATGGGAATTTGTATAGTGTGAAGAAGAGCAGGGTTGAGCAGTACAAGGCAGAGACAATGGTGTATGTGCACACCAACCTTCGTCTCTTTTATAGGCAAAGGAAAGAGTGGTTGAAGGGAAAGACAAAGATATGGGATGTCTTTCCTGATGATATGGATTTGCGCAGCATTGTTGAGTTGGCATTGGCCAACATGGATCTCAATGATCTAGTGCTAAAGCCTGTTAGATTTGATAATGGTGATACTGTAGAGGGGTCATCCTCCACACCAACAGATGAAGAGATGACTTTGGATACAGGGGAGGAGGATGCAACAGAGGAGAGCAGTGGTAACCATGATGACGAGGATAGTGATGTTGATTTTGATGATGACTACGAGGATTGATGACTCATGAGTCATGAGCTACCTACTGCCTTGAGGCTTGTATACTTGTAGTTGTTTTGTATTTTCTATTTCTATTTGCCATTGGCATTGCACTACCTATGTTTATAATGACTTAATGAGAAAACTACAGTTGTCAATGTCTTTATCTTACTATCTTGTCTTTCTCCTATTGGATCATTGATGAATTGAATATGTATTATGAATTCAGAATTTATCATTTATCATTTATCATTTATGTGACATGTCATAAATTACAATTGTATTTGAATTTTGTATGTACTATGCATGCCATAATGTTACTAACTTACTTTGTAAACAGTAAAACTTACATCTAGATGAAGATCTATGTTTGAAATCAATGAATTTGTATCATGAAAGAGAATTTGTGTAAGAAATATCTAATTTTTAATATATAATTTGTATCATGAAAGAGAATTTGTGTAAGAAATATCTAATTTTTAATATATATATATATATCATATCCGAACGTGTCCTATTCCAAAGGGTCAACGTGTCCAAATCCATGTATCCGTTGAATCTCGAATCCACGTGTCAAGTGACTTAGACCTGCACTTGTGACCTGTCTGCCCCCAACTCTGAAAGTCCATCCTAACCATGTCATAAGGAACACCAAAAAAAGGAACATTACAAATCCTCCTGCCCCAAGATTGCTTGCCCTCAAGCAATCCATTCCTGTCAACCATTCTGGTGGCCCAACGCAACTGGGACCCAATCCCTGAATCCCATACGAACCACTGGGTGATGCTCTGCGTCTGTGTCAACCCATCATTAATGGACCCCTCAATGCCCAGATCCCAAATTGATCTCTGACTGTACTTGTCATCAACCAATCCTCCTGGATCCCAATGCCACCATGGCCAATCATCACCCAAGTCCCATGGCTCAAAATGTGCTTTGTCTCCATCTATAGTTGTTGCTCCATAAAGCGAATACCAACTCGTCAACTCTCTCCAATCCTGCCTCTAGCATAGGACGAGGTCAACCCCACTCTGATAATGTTGGGCTAGTGCTACTGAAATACTGATGAGTTGTCAATCCACATCCCACTGCCCACTGAAACATATAGTAACTGTGAAAATTTATAAACAGAAATCCAACTACAGTGATTAATATTATTTCTTCTACTTATTATCTCAGAAATAAGTTATTCACAACGTTCTTACAGCAAATATCGAAATATATTCTACTGCAGCCTTCACAATTAAAATATTGCAGAAAGTAAATGCAAAGAAAAATACTGGCACAAATACAATTACAATGACTCAATTATTTTTGGACAATTTTCCCTGGAAAAACCCATTGTGGGAAAAGCAGTGCAGCAGATAAGGGTTTCTTTATTATTCTTCAGCAAAATCTCATGTACAAGTTACAACCAACAAAACAAAAGTGAGAAAATTTACAGACGCTTCTTGACAAATCTCTGATCCAGGTGAAGTACTCCTCTTCCCTCTGAATCCTTCTGCGTCCCTCTACATCAATTTCCCCACGTTGGCCCAACGTCTAGCTTCCCACACAGTCCCAGCGTCAACCTGTCTCAACGCTGCCTCTTTCGGCATCAACCTGCTTCTTCGGTGTCTCTCCCTGTTCTGCATCTTGTTGTCTTATAGTCTTGAATGATGTTGATGCCCTCTCTTCCTTTCTCACCTGCAACTCTCCCTCTCATTCAATTTTCTCCTGCCGAACTTCGACTGGTGAGAAAATCGATCTTACTTGGGTAACTGAGTATCTGCCTCTGTTATGTTCTCCAAGTGCCCAACAAGCCTCCTCTTATAATCCTCTCGTTAATCAATCAACAGCCTAGATTAGATCCTAATCAATGGCTAGGATCATAGTGACTTGATCTCTGCCTTCTTCTAGAAGTTTCACCCACAGTTTAGATTAATACCCATTAATTATTTAATTTCCTAAGTTTAAAATTAGGGTCCCATTAAAAATAATAAATTATTTTAATAAAATTGTCTCCGGGTGGAATTTCCCAAAACGAGTTTTGGGTATTGGAGAATGCATGCGTCTAAGCCTCCCTACAAAATTTGAGACTCGGAGCACATTCGTTGCTACCAGAAATCAACACTACCTCTTAGCGAGGAATGTGCTCTAGTAATGCAACCTGTTGAAGCATCGCCTTGTTCTGTAACATCTCCCTCTACACTTGCTGATGTCTGACATCGAGCCCACCAACTACTGCGCAAATTCTGCATCTGTATTGTTGCTGACCCTGCCACTTGTCAACACTGCATCCGTACTACAACTTCCTCTGCCACTGTAACTAAGAAATCACATGTTTCTGCCACTGAAACAGATTCTCTACCATACCCATATGCTCTCTGAACTGAATGAACTTAGCTCTTCCAAGAGCCTTTGTGAGTAAGTCTGCTACCTGATCTCCTGTGGGGACATATTGTAGCTATACTGCCCCACGCTGAACACAGTCTCTGATAAAGTGACACATGATATCAATGTGTTTCGACTAATGAAATACTGGATTCTCAGAGAGTTTGATACAACTTTGATTATCACAGTAAACCCTGGTCGCTTCCATCCTTTTTTAGAACAAGCTCACAAGCAGTTTTCTGAGCCATATAGCTTCGCACGTAGTTGTGCTTGCTGACATATATTCTACTTTTGCTGAGCTCAGAGCTACGATTTCTGCTTCCTGGTAGACCAAGATATCATCCCTGATCCAACATTGAAGCAGTACCCCAAGGTACTTTTTTGGTCTACTGAACTACCTACCCAATCTGCATCTGTGAACCTATTCAATCTGACGTCCTCCCCTCGGGAGTATTTCAACCCATATCCGACAGTTCCATGCACATACCTAAGAATGTGTCTAGTTGTCGCCCAATGCACCCTTTTTGGTTCCAGCATGAACTGACTATGAGTGTTGACAGAAAAGCAAATGTCTAGCCTAGTGTTGACTAGATACATGAGCAACCCAATGAGCTGCCTATACAAGGTGGTGTCCACTTCCTCGTCTCCTGATGCATCGATTTTCTTCCAGTTGGTGATCATGGGAGTAGCCATGGGTCGACAATCCTGCATTCTGAATCTCTTCAAAATCTCTGTAGCATATCTTCCTTGTCCAAGGAAGATCTCTCCATTCCTCTGCCAAAATTCCAACCCTAGAAAATAATGCATCAACCCCATGTCCTTCATGTCGAATTCAGCTTTAAGATTCTTCTTGCAATCCCGTATGAGCTTGGATGACCCTGTTAGGAACAAGTCATCTACATATAATACCAGAATAAGTGGCTCATTCTCTACCATCAAGTAGTAGAGATTGGGATCAGCATCACTTTTGACAAATCCCAACTGCTGCAAGTAACTATTAATCCGACCATACCATGCTTTGGGTGCTTGCTTGAACCCATACTGGGCTTTCTTTAATCTGCAAACATGAGATCTCTTCTCATGAGTTTCGAAGCCTTAGGGTTGTTCTATATATACCTCCTCTTCTATCACCCCGTTCAAGAATGTTGTCTTGACATCCACCTGTTCAAAACCTTGCTTGTCAGCTGCATTTGTAGCCCTTTACTTTAATACCTGCCAGTGTGGACTTGATAGCATGCTAGCCAATAACTCTCTTACCTTCAAAAGGCGCCTGAAGATGAGGTAATAGCTAGCAAATCTAGTCTTCACAATCTTCAACAGCTCCAATCTTGAGTGACTGCAGAAAAGCCCATGGGTATTGCTATGATTTGTAATAAATTTTATCATTTGTTTGCCTCTCTTGTACAAATTACCAATCCATTTGTATTGTTGGTTTTTGTTCTTAATAATATCATGCATCAAAAGGTTCACTGTGCGAACCAAACACCAAAACCAAAATATGTTGGGGTATTTATCCTCAATAATTGCTCCCGCTACCTTACAATTAGCTCCATTATCAGTGATGACTTGGATGACATTGTATGGCCCAAAACGTTCAATTGTTTCAAGTAATGGATCTGTAATGTTGATGCCGATCTTGAACTTGTCTGAGTAATCGTATGCTGAAAGAAAGATAGCACCACTAACAGACACACCAAGAACACTTATCAATGGCTTGCCTTTTACATTTGTCCATCCATCAGATACAATGGACACCCCATGCTCAATCCAAGAATTTGTCATTTTACTCAAAGAATGTGATATTTTTGCTTTTTCATGATCAAGTCCAATGGTTCTAGCCTTGTCATACCTAGGGCTCTTGTATCCTTTAGGGGCATCATTTATGGCAGAAACCATTTCATGCCAATAAGGTGAGCGAAGAAAATTGAATGGTATCCCACATGCATAGAGAAACCGGTAAACTTTTGAATCCACATCATTCCTACACCCTTCATCAAGGAAACCTGATATGGTTCTACATCTTAAAGAGATGTTTGGTGACCTTGTGCCTCCATATCCACTACCATGGGAAAATGTTGAAGGAGTTCTTTGTGCATGTGATTGTGAGCTTGGTTCAAAGAAACCAATTCATTTTTCAGATTTGTATTGGGCTTCCTCCTCTTCCCTTATGTATTTGGCTCTCTCTGTCGCTGACACACCTGCACAAGTTTTGGTTCCTATTTGTTTATCTCCATCCCATGGCCTTTTCCCATAGAGATGCTTTCTGGCATGGGTGTATGAACCTGTGTAATTATTGTTGCAATGGGGGTAGTGAAATTTAGTGGTTCCACCCCCTTTCCCTGCTTTAGGCCTAGTAACATATTTCCACAATGGGGTTTGGTCTTGTTTAGTTTCTTGAGCTGAATCATGTTCACTCTCCTCCAGCTCCTCCTCACCAAGGTACTTCTCTCAGGGTTTTTCATCAAATCCACTATAACCCACTTCTTCATCCCCTTCTTCATGTTTAACCCTCATTTTCTACTCTCCAACACCATAATAACCAAAAAAGGAACCAAGAAGAAGAAAATGCCAAGCAATATAACCATGATGTTTGAAATTTGAAGTTTTGAATCTGCAAAAAAATGGAATGGGAAATAGAGAATTTTATTTATTTATTTATTTAACAATGAACATATTAAAAAAAAACAAAAAATATTGCTAGATTAGAGTGTAGATCCTACCTCTTTGACCTCCAATCACAAGCTCCAATCTCCCCTTGCAAGCTCTTCAAACTCCTCCAAGCTCCTCTCCTTGCTTCAAACTCTCTCCAAGCTCTCTTGCTCTCTCTCCAAATTCTCTTGCTCTCTCAATGAGATGAAGTGAATAATGGGAGGGGAGAGGGTCTATTTATTCCCCCCCTCTTCCCTCTCTCCCTTTTTCCCTCCTTTTTCCCTCTCTCCTAAGTCATCATCGCCTCTCTCTCGGCCGCGTGGGCGTCTCTTTCCACTGGTCGAGAGCGACTTTTCCAACTGGGGAGCAGTCGGGAGCGATCGCTCCCCGACCGCTCCCCAATTGGAAAAGTCGCTCCCAAAGCGGTGAGAGCAACACTCCCGACCTCGATCCCAAAAAAACCAGGGAGCATTTTTTTGGGTCGAGAGCGTGCTCCTCCTTACCGGAGCGCAGATTGGAAGCGAGATCGAAGAGGGGGGCACTCTCCCACAACCCCGAAATTAACAATTAGAAAAATAATTTCCATAAATGAAATTTTCACAATTACCTCAGGCTGAATGATGGTATAACACTTCTTCTATATTGCAGCAAAAATGACCCCATTTATGGCACTTTATGGATATCATCCACCGTCCATCACATCATATTTAAGAGAAAATTCTAAGGTTCAAGCAATGGAAGATCAAATCAAACATCGACAACAAGTTCTCCAACTCTTACAGGATAACCTCACTCAGGCGCAGAATCGAATGAAACAATAGGTAGATCAGCATCGCAGTGAAAGAAGTTTTGATGTAGGCGACTGGGTACTTTTACGACTACAACCATACAAACAAATGCCCCTCAAGCAAGCTAAGAAGGATAATAAATTATCACCCAAGTACTATGGTCCTTACAAGGTGTTGCAAAAGATTGGTACTATGGCATACAAATTGGAGCTGTCTACATCTTCCCAAGTACACCCAATTTTCCATGTTTCATGCTTAAAGAAGGTTATTGGTGACAAGCTCCCAATTCAAACAGTGTTACCAGAACTGGACGAAAAAGGAAAAATCATAATGGAGCTTGAAGCAGTCACATAAAAAAGAACCCGACAACTACGGAACTGATCAATTTCAGAGTATCTCATTAAATGGAAGAACTTACTCGCTGAAAATTCCACATGGGAGGAGGAGAATTTTAAACAGAAGCATCGAGAACTACTCAAGCGTTGAGGACAACATTTTTTTTGAAGGAGAGAAGCATGTTAGGTCCATGTAATATTAGTATAGACCCCTTATTGTTATTGTTAGTGTAGCCCCCTTAATGTTACTGTTAGTGTAGCTCCATATTGTTATTGTTGTGCCCAAGTAGCCCCCATATTGTTATTGTTGTGCCTCGTAGAAGCTCACTATTGTTAGTGTTGTGCCCTTACATTATTATTGTTATGTAGGCTCTAATTATATTGTGACCCCTTAGACTCCTATATATACCAAGGAGGTCTTATCAATTGTATCATTCAAGAAGCGTTCATTTATGTGTTGTAAAGGAGGTTGCCCCTTCGAAGAGGCTAATTTTCAAGTCGTTGACCTATCTTTTCTTTTCTTTTGTGATATGGTTGCATAACAAACGAATTTGCAAGTATAACAAATGTCACTCATATCAATCATGTTGTAGCAAGTACAAACATGGAAGCCCAAGATGGAATGCCCACGATACAAGTACCACTCTCCCAATCCTCCATACATTATTATATAGCACTACTAGCTTGGTCATGGTGGTAAAACCACCAAACCATTAAACTCAACATTGTAATATAACATTGGTCACATGTTACTTAATAAATATACTTGCATCTCATACACAAAATATTTTATTTGTTCATGCTATAATCTAACAAGAAGGAAAGAACAAAAGAAGTCAGCAACAGAAATAGACAACGTGACAATAAATGGGACATCAAAATATGCAAAGACAATGAAGGTGAGGTAGATGAGAGGACACATTGAAGAAGAAAATTACTGCAACAATGGATAAGGCACTTAACACAAACAGATAAGATACTCCATGAATATATTATTCTTTACTTGTTTATAGTAAATCTAGATAATCATGCTTCTCTTACATGTAAAATGATATTGAAAAATATCTATAGAATCTCCCTCACTTACTTGGCAGAATGAAACAAGTTGCTTTGGTTCTTTATCGCCGCAAACATCGACCCATTTCAAAAAGTCTGCTTGCCAAAGCTATTCAACAAAGATAACATATTCGAATTAGAAAACTCAACAATTGAAAGTACTTTTCCCTTAACAGTCCTCCCAAAGAACAAGAAACAAACCTTGATAATAAATCATTGCCTGTTTTGACTTATTCCGTAAAAAATATATTAACATTCAAGCAAAAATTGTGACTTGTTAATTCAATCTCAATTTTCTAAGTTCTACAAATTTTGAGATCACTAATACGACGTTTATACTTCTTATAAAAATGTAGTTTGCTTCAAGGAAATATATTGCACAAATTGGATAAGCAAGATAGTTTATGTTGAAGGAATCTTTCTCAGAAGGAATGACCGCATGATACTTACAAAACTATTGAGATAAAGAATCACAGGAATGCCAAACTAAATATGGTACAAATAAAACTTCGATAACGAACAACCACATACCATACAGAAATATTAGCAATTACAAAAATGTTTAGTCAATAACTGATGGATGAGGTAAACATAATAATTAAAGAATGATCATTTCACCCGGTTCTTTTGAGCAATAAATATTCCATTTGAAGTGTTGCCACCTGAAAAATGCATGGCTTATTTTTCCAATGGGATTTCTTCTCTCACCAGCACATCAAATCCTTGGATTTCAGTGACCATTACAAGTTGCAAGAAGAAAACTTGGAAGCTATGCACCTTGTTCTATCTTGCCTAACCCACAGGATCTCCACTTAATCAACATGTATTATGGCGCCTATGTTCTTGGGATATTAAAGAATACTGCTAATCTCAATAGATATTCATAAAAATACTTCCCAAATAATTTTATTGGACCCACCATCCAACGCATCTTTAAAAAAAATAACCCTACTTCTAATAGATATCCCCTATTTCTCACAAACACCCCTTTTTATACCCCACAATAACTATAAACCCCTACTATTTAATCATTTCTTGATTTGTGCAAATTGTCTCTTACTATGCCCTTTTAGGCGAGAAATTTCTTCGTCTTTATTAACAATAACCTTGTTAAATTATTTTCAGCAATCCTACAATTTTTAGATCGACCAATTTTTAGGGCGCCACTAAGCATGATCTCATTATAGCATCCTACAACATTATCTTCTTCCTCCTATAAGAGTATCAAAAATGTTTTCTTCAAGTTTAAGATAAACATACCCAGTATTTCTAGCCAAGAGAATTATGTCAACATCTCCATCAAACATAGTTGTAACACTGAATTTGGATATGGATATATAGCTATCAATTGTTACTTGTAAGTCCTTAATTTTATATTGCTTTTAACCAAAAGAGTTATTTTTTTAATTATATAATATATATGGCTCTAAAATTAATAATTGATTCGACAAATCAACATTAATGTAATTTTCATTATGATTCACCGTTATTTTTTCTTGAATATTCCCTTTGAATGTTAATAATCCTATGCACAAGGTAAGAAGGCCTTTACGAAAATCCCACCCTTCTTTTTCTTTTCTTAAAATGCATTTTGTACTTTATACACTTCTAATACCAACAATCACATTTTCACTTTTTAAAAGTAACTTCTTTTCTTTTATTAAAGTCAATTTTAAAATCCTTTTTCCTTCTTTACAAACTTCAAATACCCCTTTATATTTCTTGATTTCACTAAGCAATATTAGGGGCATAAATAGTTTTCAATGTCCCACTAAATAATAATAGAGCTTCGACAGTTTTTAACGTTGACTTTTCTACAACTAATAATAGATTCGGTGGGACTTCAGGATTGCAATAGCTCGAATGTCTTGAAATAAAGCTTAACCAAATTTTAATCTGGTAAACCACAATATATGGGTTATGAAGGGTCACCCTTTGCGCATACGCTAGTGTCTTTGCGTCACCCTCTATGCAATGACTGCGTAGTGCTCTAGTGAACTGCGTCTCTTGTCATGCTGTCTCTTTCGGAATTCGTCCTGCACTTCCTTGACCACTGTTGATGCCCTCTCTCTCTCTCTCCTGCAACCCACTCTCTGGGTCTATCTCCTTTACTGAACTTCAGCCACTGAGAAAATTGATCTGCCTAGGCAACTGAGTAAACGCTGGTGTGTTTTTTTCAAGCCCCATCAAGTTTCTTCTTATAATCTCTTGTTGAGACATCAATGACCAAGATTAAAACATAATCGATGGCTAACATTAACGAGAACTTGATGCATGTCTTTTTCTAGAAGATACTCACCATGACTTAATTAATACCCTTTAATTAATCATATTCCCTAAGTTTTAGACTCAGGAAACATTAAAATTTGATTAATTATTTTAATTAAGTTGTCTCTAGGAGGAATTTCCATAAACGATTTCTAGGTTTTGGAGAATACATGTATTCTAGCCTTTCCACCAAATTTTGTGACTAGAACACATCTGATGCTACAAAAATTAATAGTCATGCCATTTGGGTTGTCCAATGCACGCAGTACCTTTATGAAATTGATGAATGAGGTGTTAAAGGAGTTCATAGGGAAGTTTGTAATTGATATGAAACCGGATTCGTCCAAACCCCTGGACGAATCCCGAATCGGACGAATCGGACACGATTCTGTCCTGACACGTGTCATGTTGCAAGGACTCATCGTGTCATATTCTGGTACGTCGTGTCCTGGGCGTGTTCAAAAAATGAATAACGTGTCACGATTTTGGAATCGAGTCCTGGTTTCGGATTCGTTTTTCGGGCTGCTGCTAGGTTTAAATTCGCTGTTGTCATTCCCATTTGACCGCATTTGCAAAGGAAACAGCGATTTGGAGCGATTTGCAAACCGTAACTTCATTACATCATTGCAGCGAGGAGCGGCGGACCGCATTGCAGGTTAGTTTGCTGAGCTGTTGTGCGATGCTACTGTTAATAGATGTAATGACTTGTAAGTTTTAACTGTACAGTGTATTCCTATTGCTATAACTTTATAAGTGTATAGAACGGAACCCTTATCACGCCTGCCACTGTAATACGAACTGTAGAGGGATCCAAATTCCCTACTTATCCAAACTCTGTCTTGAGTTCTGTTCACGTGCAATGGCCGGCATCAAAAGGTGGATTTAAGTATATATTCACGTGCAATGTCACTGTGCGATCCTTAGAGTGAATCACTGTAATGGTCCTCAGAGCTAGGCACTGTAATGATGTCACATAGTCAATTTTTTTGTTACAGCCGTGACTTGAAGTTGATACTAATCAAAGGGTACTGTGAAGGTTTAAGAAGGAAAGAAGCATTACTTTGTAGATCCAAGAGGCTAGATTAATAGCCCTTTTAAGACCAAATCCCTTGATGAAAGGATCAAAGACCTGGGCATAAATACTATGATCTGAAACCTCTATTGGAAAAAGATCTGAATTCGCTGTGCTATCTCAGAAATCCAAATTCTGTGCACTTCTGTGGATGACCAAATTTACAAGTCAAAGTGTGTTTCAATAGGAAGATCCTGAAGTTACAAGGAGACTCCCTCAATGTTCTGAGGATAAGTGTGCATCTACAAAAGAAGCTGAGAACCTGTGCATAGAAAAGGACCCATATTTGGAGTTAATTCACAGTTCTATATCTATCCTAAACAGTTGTATAAAAGCCAAGATATCTGAGACAAATGTTGGCAGTCCTGTAACATATATACATACATTACAAGCTTGAACAGTCACGTTTGAACTTGGTATGTAATTCACATGCGTTTTTTAGGCAGTGTAAGTATCACTGTGGGTACCTGGCACATATCTGAGACAGTGAGACCTATGCGTTGAACTGTCAAGAAATGTGATTCAAATTTTCAATGATGTACCTGTCCGTGGATCAGCAGTAGCACATTCAAGACTTTGAAGACCTAGTGTGAAGCCTACAAATTATGTGAATTCAACGAATAAGTAACTTCTGCACACAATCTCAATTCTGCACCAGACTTATATTCACTACAAGTTCTGCTCTTGACTACAAAAATACTTAGACCTTGGCCTGTCCTGGCAGTGTAGAACACTGTCTTTTATAACACTCAGACCTTGGCCTGTCCTGGCAGTGTAGAACACTGTCTTTAATTTTTTATACAGCAACATAGAATACATTATACAGCCAGTGAGCCACTGCTATACACTATAAAATGAACTTGATTCTTGTTCATTTCTTTTGTTGTTTGCATTTTTAAATTTTTACAGCAGTTTGACTGTTTGTTCATTTTTTTTACAGGTTGAGGTAACATGGCTCAATCAACGGCAGGGGCAGCAAGGAAGGGCAAGAATGTCATGGGTAGAGATGCTCTTCCTCCCCCAATATCATCAGAGTCTGCTGCAAGTAATCTTGAGGGAAGAGGAGTTAAAGACAATGAAAAATATCCATTGTGGAAATATGTCGCAAGAGAGGATGGGTCAAACAGCAAGGGAAAGGGAGGAGGCAATGTGCAATGGAAATGCAGCTTTTGTAACATTTCTTTCACAAGCACATATCACCGTGTGAGAGCACATTTGTTGGCTATACCTGGTAAGGGGATTGGAGCTTGTAAAGATATTCCTTCACAAAAGAGAAAAGAATTGGAAAAGGAGGCCCATGTTGGTATGGAACATGTGGCACTGGCTTCAAAATCAAAAGCACCCAAGGGCAAGAATGAAGACCCCCTTCCATTTTTGAGGAAAGCCACCACCAAATTTCCATTTGAGAGTTCTACTTCTACTGGGGGACAAGCATTGAAAAGAAGATCACTTGGTCCAATGGACAGGATTTTCCAAAAAGAGAGACCGGACGAGCTTGATCTCACCATTGCCTTCTTCTTCTATCAAAACTTCATATCATTTAATGTTGCACGTTCACCTTTATTTGTTGAGATGTGTCGAGCTCTAACTCAAGGGGCTCCAGCAAGGTATGTGCCTCCTGGGTCAGAGAAGCTGAGAACCACATTGTTGACGAAGGCAAAAAAAGAGGTGCAAAAAATGCTCGAGCCTATTAAGGCATCATGGCCAACATCTGGGGTTAGCATTGTTTCTGATGGATGGACAGATCCAGCACGACACCCAATCATCAACTTCATGGTGTCTTCCTTGAATGGTCCAGTTTTCCTGAAAGCAGTGGATACACTTGGCGAATACAAGGATGCACAATTTATGGGTGAGTTATTTATTAGAGTTGTTGAAGAGGTAGGTGTTGATTCTTGTGTGCAAATCATTACAGATAATGCACCTGTTTGCAAGGCGGCTGGCATGATTGTGGAAGCTAAATATCCACAAGTGTTTTGGACACCTTGCATTGTCCATTCATTGAACTTAGCACTGAAATCCATTGCTTCTGATGTGCTTTGGATTGGAAGCATTATTGAGGATGCAAGACATATCCGTAACTTTGTGCAAAATCATACAAATGCCCTCACTATCTACAAGGAGTACAGCAACCTATCATTGTTGAAGATTGCTGATACACGGTTTGCATCTTCATTCATGATGTTGAAGAGGTTGAGGGAGGTCAAGACTGCTCTTGGGTCCATGGTTATTTCTGAGTTTTGGTCTTTTTGGAGAAAGACAGATCAGGCAGCCTCTAAAAGAGTGAAGGACACGGTACTAGATGATGCTTGGTGGGAGAGGGTAGATCTAATTATTCGGATCATGGACCCTATCATCTCTTTGCTTCGAGTTGCAGATACAGACAAACCCATCCTAGGAGAGGTATATGAGGGATGGGATTCCATGATTGAGTCTGTGAGGAGCATTATTCTACAGAGTGAGTGCCCCCCGTATGAGACATCACCAGAGGCCTTCTGCGATACCATACATGATATTCTTGTCCGCAGATGGGACAAGAATTGTACACCTTTACATTGTTTGGCTCACTCATTGAACCCCAAATACTACAGCCATGAGTGGCTGAATGGTGGACCTTCCCGCAGATTCCCTCCTCACATGGATGGTGAAATCTCACAGGGGAGGAAAGAGGCATTGAAGCGGATTTATCAGGATAGTGCATTGCTTGCTGAGGTGGAGGATGCCTTTGCAGAGTTTTCCATTGGCACTGGTCGGTTTGGAGGTTATGATGTGATTAGAGACAGGGGGCTTAAGAAGCCCTACTCTTGGTGGGCAAATCATGGGGCAACAAGCCGTCCTCTTCAGCAGTTAGCCATGAGGCTCCTCTCTCAGGTGACTTCATCCTCTTGTTGCGAGAGGAATTGGAGCACATATGGGAATTTGCATACTGTGAAGAAGAACAGGCTTGAGCAGTCCAGGGCAGAGACAATGGTGTATGTGCACACCAACCTTCGTCTTATTTACAGGCAGAGGGAAGAGTGGTTGAGGGGAAAGACAAAGATGTGGGATGTCTTTCCTGAAGATATGGGTCTGGACACCACTGTTGAGTTGGCATTGGCCAACATGGATCTCGGTGATCCAGTGCTAGACCCTATTAGTTTTGATGACTTAGAGGGGTCAACCTCCATACCAGCAGATGCAGAGGCGACTATGGATACAGGGGAGGAGGAGGATGCAGAGGAGAGCAGTGGGGACCATGATGATGGGGACAGTGATGATGATTCTGATGCTAATTGATGCCTTGAGGCTTGCATACCTATAGTTGTTTTATATTTTCTATTTCTATTTGCCATTGGCATTGCACCAACACTACCTATGTAACAGATTTTGATTTGATGACTTAATGAGAAAACTACAGTTGTCAGTGTGTTTATCTTACTATCTTGTAGTTGTAAGTTGTCTTTCAGTTATGAATTATGAATCATGATTTAAATTTTTAATAGATTTATCATTTATGTGACCAGTACCACTGACATTTATTTGAATTTTGTATGTACTATGCATGCTAATAGCTATAGATGAAGATCTATGTTTGAAATCAATAAATTTGTATCATTAATTAAAATTTGTGCAAGAAATATGCTAATAACTAATTTTTAATATATATATATATATATATATATATATATATATATATATATATATATATAAAATAATATATAACGTGTCCTAACGTGTCTTGTTCCGGGGGTCAGCGTGTCCCGAATCCGACACCACGAATCCCGAATCCTACGTGTCCCGAATCCCCGTGTCAGGTGACTTAGGTAATTGTGTATTTAGATGATATCCTAGTTTACAGCCAGTTCAAAGAAGAGCACTTGAGACATTTGAGTTATGGGTTAGAGAAGCTGCCACAAGAGGAATTGCTTATCAATTTGAAGAAATGTTCGTTCCTGAAGACAGAGCTTGTGTATTTGGGCTGTGTCAAATCGAAGGATGGTTTGAAGATGGATCCTGAGAAGGTAAGAGTTATTGTTGATTGACCCTCTCCTAAAAGAATTTTTTAAGTTAGAAGTTTTCATGGTTTGGCTAGTTTTTACAGGAAGTTCATCAAGAATTTTAGCAAGATGAGTGCTCCAATTGTGGAGACCATAAACAAAAGATAAACAGCCATTCTAGTGGATTGTTAAAGCAGAGAAAGGCTTTCAGCTATTACAGAAGAAGATCACAAAACAGACTGTGTTGATCTTGCCAGATTTCAGTGAACCTTTCCAAGTGAAGTGTGATGCTAGTGGAGAAGCGATTGGTGATGTGTTAAGTTAGGAAGATAAGCCTATAGCATATTCAGTGAGAAGTTGAATGAAGCAAGGAGGAAGTATACTTCTTATGACAAGGAGTTTTATGTTGTGGTACAAGCTTTAAAGAAATGGAGGCATTATTTAATGTCTAAAGAATTTGTTTTGTATACAGATAATCATGCCCTACAGTACATTATGCAGCAGCCAAAATTAAGTCAAAAACATGTCAAGTGGATTGAATATCTCCAAAATTTACCTTTGTTTTGAAGCATATTAGTGGCCAAGCTAATAGAATTGTTGATGCATTGAGCAGGAGGAATTTGATTATGCAAGAAAGTCAAGTCCAAATCATGGGGTTTGACTTCATGAAGGAGTTGTATGAGGAAGACACAGATTTTAAGGAAGCTTACAAGGCTTGTAAAAACCCAGCAATCCAAGATAAAAGTTTGTGGCTTGATAACATGCTTCAAAAAGGACTATTATTCAAAAACAATCAGCTCTGTGTTCCAAAATGTTCGATGAGGGAAAATTTAATCAAAGAGAAGCATAGTGGAGGACTTGGTGGGCACTTTGGACATGACAAGACTTATGGGCAGCTGAAACATCTTTACTATTGGCCAAAGATGACAATTAATGCGCAGAAATTCGTTAGAAGTTATAGAATTTGCCAGCATGCAAAATGAAAGAGTCAGAATACAGGGTTGTATACACCATTACTGATTCCAGACAGACCATGGGATTCGATAAGCATGGACTTTGTAATGGGTTTGCCAAAAACTCAAAAGGGTAACGATGCAATCTTTGATGTAGTAGACAGATTTCAAAAATGGCCCATTTCAGCCCTTGTTTTAAAACCAGTGATGCTACCCATATAGCTAGCTTGTTTTTCAAAGTAGTAAGATTGCATGGTGCCCAAGAGCATTTTTTCAGATAGGGATACCAGGTTCTTGGGACATTTCTGGAGAACTTTATGGAAGAAGCTTTGAACTGATTTGAGGTTTAGTTCAACCTATCACCCTCAAACTGACGGGCAGACTGAAGTAATTAATAGAAGTTTGGGGAATATCTTGAGAATCTTGGTTGGAGACCATCCTAAGCAGTGGGATCAGGTACTTGCCCAGGCTGAATTTACCTATAATGATTCTCCAAACAGAAGCACTGGTCAAAGTCTTTTTTCAGATTCTGGTATATGATGCGTCCAAGGGGAGTGCATGAACTCAGAAACTTGGGAAAAGCAAAACAAAGAAGTGTTGTAGGAGAAGACTTTGTTACAACTATGCAGGAGATCCATGAACAAGTGAAACAGAGATTGCAGGAAAGCAGCCTCAAATATAAGACCAGAGCAGATCTCAAGAGGAGAGAACAAAGCTTTGAAGTGGGAGACTTAGTATTGGCACATTTGAGGAAAGAAAGATTTCCTAAAGGAGAATACAATAAATTAAAATTAAAGAAAATTGGTCCTTGTAAGATCCTTAGGAAATTTTCAGCCAATGCTTATGAGATAGAGTTGCCACCAGGGATTGGCATCTCTCCATCTTCAATCTTACAGATCTGTACAAGTATCGGTGAGGAGAAGAGTTACAGACAGCAAATGACAGCAAACAACAACAAATTCAATGGCAGAAGTAGTTACCAGTAACAGAGCCTTTGCAACCAAAGAAGCTTTTAGACAAGAGATTGATTAAGAAGACCAAGGGCAAGGAATACTATGAGTAGCTAATGCAACTTGGAAGAATCATCCAGAACTGTTGAAGACCTCATGGGAAGGAGCCCATGAATTCTTTGTTCCTTGGGAGTATGATGCAGGGGCATCCATTAAAACCTAATTGACCGAGAGATCAAAATTTCTTTACCAGAGGATTTGGCTCCCCAATGAGAGGGTTGTTAGGATAGAATTGATTTGGATTGCCATTTAATTCATTAAATTTAGAAAATTGTTGTAATTTGTTTCATTTTCCCAAAATTGGTCCATTTGATCCTATCTTTGTGGATCTAGTCTAATAGTGTGATGTATTATTTATTTGCTTGAATCAATAAAAAATAAGCAGAGCAAGTGTGGAGTGGCGAGGATTTTTTTAATCAAAGCTTGTAACCAATGCTTCTGCAACCTTTGTTTAATTCTTAACCAGTCCTATAATCACTATATTAGAGTTTCGCCACACATATATACACATAATATTGTAGAGAATCGTGAGGTTGCAGGAGGGCATCAAGAACATTAACAGAGTCAAAGCCAAGTACACAGGCGGGAGTGACCAACACTTAGTTTTCCTCAAGTTCCAACGATAGTCCATCACTAGACAGTGTCTAGAGATGGAATTTGAGTTTTGTCAAAGAAAAGGTTGTCACTTCATAGCATCGGGTCGGAGGTTCTATCCTAGTAGGACAAGAAAAGGGCACAACAGGAACAGTCAGGCTAACGAGTTTGGTCGACCAATTAGATGAGAGTCAGGATAGTGTGGAGTAGAAGTGGGACTGCATTGACTCATCCCAAAGGCAAAGGGCTTAAACACTTTTTAGAAAGGACCGGGTCAGGATAGTGTGGAGTAGAAGTGGGACTGCATTGACTCATCCCAAAGGCAAAGGGCTTAAATGCTTTTTAGAAAGGACCAGGATCAACAATTGACGGAGTCGTGGTCAACAGTTGATGGAAAAATCCCGGAGTCTGTTGTTATGTAAAAAATTAGTTAATTTTAGGTTATTATTTAATTCTAGGTTTAATTAGATGAAAGGGCACGATCATAAGATCATGCCCTTTCCCAAAGGGTGCCCATGGCGGTATATAAGCCAGGCAACCCATTGTAAACATTGATCATCGGTAATTTTCATCTCTTTAATAAATTTTTACATATAATTTCTGGGTATCTTAAAGTTCTCTGTTTCATCTGGTATCAGAGCGGTTCATTCTCGGTGTAGAGTTGCCCGTCCGTCCGCTGCCCACAGTCCCCCGTCCTCCTGTCGATTGTCCATACCGAAATCTGCTGTCGTCCTCCGCATCTGCGCTGACCATTCCACATTGTTTCACTGCCACCGTCTCACAACAAATCACTGCTTTGGTTGCGACGGCTCAAGTTGTAGCCTTCTCGTCCGTGACAAAGCTACCAGTCACCGACGAACTGTTCAGAGTGCCTGCGGTGACATATATTCCCAGCCTGCGGTGATATATATAAGCGACGTATTGTTCAGAGTTTAACGAAATATATTAGCATGTTCGATAAGTTTCAGGACAGGAGGAAAAGACGTGACTGTCCATTCGTAGGTTATAATTATAACGTGATTTGATTATATATATATATATCATATTTAATTTATATATAATATATATATATATAATTTAATTATAAGTTATATTATAACTTTAATTTATATATAAGGTTAATAATTATAAATCATAATTATTATAATTTATAATTAATTAAAAAATTATTATTAATTAAATTAAATTATTAAATTAATTTAATAAAAATATATATATATATAATAATTAATTAATTAAATTAAATTATTAAATTAATTTAATTTAATTATTTAAAAAAAAAAAAAAAGGAAGAAGGGAAGGAAAAATATTTTCGCTGGCAAATAAATACACGCCTCCGCAAACCCGCTCAATGTCGACAATGACAATGGCGGATTTCCAAAAAAGGTTGTTGGATGCAGAGCAAAAGATAAACAACAACCACGACGAGGTCAGTAAAAGATTAAATGAAGTCGAGAGCAAGCTTGGGGAGCAAGCAGACAAAATCAAAAATCTTGAAGATACGACAAATCGAATAGAGATAAAGATGGAAAGTCAACATGTCCAAACAGGAGTAAACTTCAGAGAAGTCTTAACAATGCTGAAAAGTCTGTGTAAAAAGTCGAATTGTACACCCGAAGAGCTATTAAAAGATGGTGAAGAAAATCAAGAACATCTCTCATCAGATTCAACAAAGTCAACAAATTCTCATGAAAAGGTTGAATCCCCAAGAAAATCAGCGGCACCCCACCAAGAAGCAAGTAACACTGCCTTTACAAAAAAGCAACTTTGGGATACCCTTAATAATCAACACCCTTTTTTTGCTCAACCATTAGCCACATACCAGAAGAGGGTAAAGGTTGAGATGCCTAAATTCGATGGAAACGAAAAAAACAATGTTGCATGGATAAATAAAGCAGAGGAATACTTTGAGATATATGACATCACTGAAGATGACGAAAAGCTCAGACATGCATCCATTAAAATGGAGGGAGAAGCATATAACTGGTATATGTGGTGGAAAAAGACAACACATGTCATTAGCTGGAGGAAATTTAAAGATGCATTCTTCAAAAGATTCCAAGGTGTAAAGGAA
The DNA here is from genome assembly GCA_031772625.1 of Pinus tabuliformis. Taxonomy (NCBI): domain Eukaryota; kingdom Viridiplantae; phylum Streptophyta; class Pinopsida; order Pinales; family Pinaceae; genus Pinus; species Pinus tabuliformis. The sequence goes on along the minus strand of CM062805.1, from coordinate 1,209,794,929 downwards.
GAAGAGTTCTTTTCAAAACTCATCAAACTACGATTCCAAGGTGTAAAGGAAGAAGAGTTCTTTTCAAAACTCATCAAACTACGACAAAAAGGAAGTGTCGATGAATACACTCAAGAATGGGAGACCTTAGTAACACGAGTACCTGGGTTATCAGAATCTCGTCTAATTCAGTGATACATCTCGGGGCTCAAAACCCATTTACAAGCAGAACTTGAGATGCATGATATTACATCTATAGAAGAAGCAAGGCGAAAAGCAAAAACAGCTGAAAAGAAATCCGAACCAATATTTTGGTCAACAGCGGAAAAAGCTTATGCAAGACGAAGGATACCCCAGTATGTGGACTCAAATAATACAAGATATGTTCCACCACATCATTGTGAAGATGAAAAATCTAATGTGGAAATGCAAAGGATAAAAGAGGGTAAATGTAAACGCTGTGGTGAGAAGTGGGACCCCAAACATAGATGTGTTAAAGGAAAAGAACCAAAGAACCTATATAATTGTGAAGCAACCAATGATTCGAACAGTGAAGATTATGACATAGAAGACACAGAAGATGCCGCAGAATTCTCACCAGAATTAGATGACGAAAGTATTCCGCAAGTGTCATTATCAGCCATGACAGGTATATCACAACCTCAGACCTTAAAGTTAAAAGGACACATAAAGAAGAACAACGTAGTGGTTCTCATCGACTCTGGAAGCACACACAATTTTTTAGATACAACTGTGGCAAAGAGACTCAATATATTTTCATTTCCCTTACCAAACATGAAAGTGATGATAGCTAACGGTAAAAAGATTGAAAAGGTGGGAAAATGCCATAAGGTTAAATTGCAGATTCAAGACTTCAGTTTAGAGTCTCCGTTTTTCACAGTACCGTTAGGAGGAGTAGATGTAGTCTTAGGTATCCAATGGCTACGAACTTTAGGTACTTATGCCGCCAACCATCAAGTACAATTTATAAAATTCAAATGGGGAGGTCAGAAGTACAAGCTACACGGATTCCAACCACCAGAAAATCAAGTTACATCATCATCCCAGATGATGAAGCTGAGTCGAAAAGGAGCACCTACTTATGTAGTACAATGTCACCAATTAGAAATGTTATCTGCAAATATGACCAGAGAAGAATCACCAGAGATTCAAGACCTACCTATGAAGATGCCGCCTAATACGGAAATTGAGCGTAGAACAGAAGTTAAAACAGAGTCAGACCTTGTCAACATCAAGCCATACCGATATCCACATCTCCAAAAAACGGAAATTGAGAGATTAATCCAAGACCTTTTACAGTGTGTGACTTTGATCATTTTGGAATATATAATCAAGTGGAAAGACTTGCCGAAGAAAACGCTTCATGGGAGAATGAAGCATTTTGTCAACAACATCCGTCGTTATGTATGCTTTGAGGACAAAGCATTCTTTCGAGAGGAAGGCAATGTTATGTAAAAAATTAGTTAATTTTAGGTTATTATTTAATTCTAGGTTTAATTAGATGAAAGGGCACGATCATAAGATCATGCCCTTTCCCAAAGGGTTCCCATGGCGGTATATAAGCCAGGCAACCCATTGTAAACATTGATCATCGGTAATTTTCATCTCTTTAATAAAATATTTACATATAATTTCTGGGTATCTTAAAGTTCTCTGCTTCATCTGTCTCCTAAAGGATTCCTTTTACGCGCACTTTAGAACAAACGAGGTGACATAAGCTCAGGCTGACGCGCACAAGCAACAAAATAAAAGGAATCGGGACCTAGGTTTTGAGGTGTGGTCGTATTATAGAGTGTAAGTGTCAGGAGCTATAGAGTGGGGTCGTGCGGGTTATAATACCTGCTAACAAAGGTTTAAGCGACGGTATTAATATAAGATAAGCTCCCCTTCTCTTGGCTAAATATACAAGGATTTGCTCTAGTGGCTATTTAAATAGGCTCGGCTACAGTGGTTCTAGTTTGATTTTGATAGGCGTAATCCTGCCACATAATTTTTTTTAAGTAAAGTCTTGCATCACGCTGACTTGACACTTGGTACCTATGTGAAGCCCAAAATTCATAATTTAAATTTTCATTTTGTATAAAATTTTTTAGCCGACTTAGGAGGCATCTTGGCATATGGGAATACCTCTTGATGCTACACAAAAAATCAACACTATGTTCCCAAGAGGGTTGTGGGACACATAGGAAAACATTGTTCTGTCCATGCCAATGGCTCTTACCTTTTCTATCACTTTACTTAAATTTTTAACATTACCATTAATTGTTTTGGGATGTTTGAAAGCAGTTACAACCTCATCATAGTTCATATGGAGAAGATAAAATTTCATATCTCATTCAAAATTCAATACACTGAACAATTTCAAGATTTAAGGGTTGGCAAGGTGCAACATTCCACTAGATTCTATCATGTATAAGGGTATGGGATTGGCACTAGTCAAGATTACCAAATGATGGGATTTTGCATATTGTAATCATTTAGTTAATATAGACATGGTTTCACTCCAAAATAGTATTTACGTGTATCATTCTTATTTTCTTGCAAGATAATGTGTTATTTAAAATAATATTATATATTTAGAAATTTTATATTTTCAATATACCCCATTTCCCCTACACACACATCAAGGGTTGACGTTTCCAAGTATTCTTGTTTCAAACCTATATGTGTTTCCACATTTTGTGCAATTTAGGGTCCTACCCATAGGAAACACATCCCAAGCATATAAAAGATTTGAAAACAACTTATAACAGTGGATTCATAACAATAGTAAATCTACCCCTTTAGGTCCTATATGTTTGTTAAATCACTTAACAAAATCTGCTCAATGTTATGTCAAATCAACATTCATAACCAGCTCAAGAAGCCACTCAATCATGAACAAAGCATAAGGAAATATTCAGATCTGAAAGCACACAAATCCTCAGCACCTACACTTGCATCCCAAAATTGCACAAAAATGTCTCCTGCTCTCTTCTCCACAATAAGCACATCAAATAGCACTAAGGTTTCAAAATGCCACAAAACCGTAGTTTTCTTCTATCACGATTCACAAGGCTACAAGATCAAATGCTACTTTTACTAAAACTCAAGACCAAGCAAGCAAATACAAATGAAGAAGAGTACAAGAAGACAAGTTCACCATAGTCTCATAACTTTAACTTAGGCAGGTGAGTCTATTGGTGAATAACTACAAGTGATGAAAATACCATCTCCTCTATTTAAATGTTGGCTTTAATAGCAATTAGCAAACACCTACAAATATATGAACTTTGAAGCAAGGGACACGGAGAGTATACACTCCAGAAAACCCTGACAAGGAAATTATATTAATAATATCATTCCAATGCATAGTTCTATTGTACAAATGGTCACTTCAGATAACTATAGGTGATCATAACAATGACGTCATAATTGGACATTCAGTTTAAACCATTTCCATAATTTTCTCCCCAAAATATCCATAAATCTCTCAACAGATATTCATCCCTAACTTCTCTTGTTCTTATGTACACTTGTAGAATTGGTCTACATCATTACAAACCATCATATAATTTATTCATTAAACATAACAAGTAAGAGTCATTCCTTCATTAAACACATGAAAGGAATGCAAGGCCAAAAATAACAATGTGGATGTAGTACACAAGAAACCTAACTAAACAGCATATAGGCCTACATGTGAAGCGCTACAAGTTACACATGTCAAGCTCTAGGGAATGCACATCCAACAAGCAAGAGTATAAAGGCATGCACTCCAGAAGAAGTGCATAATACTACTTCACAGACCTCCAATCATTCAACACCACCCCCCCCCCAAAAGCCATGTTTATCTCTGGATCCACCACACCATCATCATTCCTAAATCCAAGCAATCATCAAGTCAAGTACAAGCCTCCATGCATCCCCATCCTACCTAGGGATCAACGCCCTCCTCCCAAATGTCCAATGCTCCTCGTTTAAGGTGTGTAGCCCTCCCAAGCAATCAACCAAACTCATTATGTGTGCACAAGAAAGTAGCTAAGCCACATACTACATAGCTCTCCAAAGTTTCAAGTGTGCCACATTCGGCCAAGTCAAGTTGCACAGAATCAGCAAAAAAGGAATGTCGTGGATGGTTTGGGTAATCTACTACAAAACCCATTATAAAATGGTTTTGCGTAATCTAGTTCAAAACCCATCATCCGCTTCAGGGTGAATAGTTGATCAATAATTGTAACACTTTGTTTGGGCTCTCATTTGAAGGGGAGTATTGGAAGAGAAAACAGCAAACTCCATTAATGTTAATATTAAATACTGTTGTCATTAAAGTGCAACAATTAATGTTAAAAATAGTTAGGTGGTTAAAGCACCATAAACATATCAAGCTGTTATAAATGATGTAATGTGAGATGGTATAAGTGAGAGGGTAGCACACATATACTATACACGGTTAACATACAGTGGACTAACCATGTGGTGTAATTGCTGTAGCATTATTAATAATACTCTGCATTTATTATTCTCTCCATTGCTTTTGTTCATTACTGATGTGTATGTATGGACTTATAAAATCTTAACACTTCCAAGGATGTTAACTCACATTCCTTGCCAGAGTTATTGACCACAAATCTTCCAAACTCAATACAAAATAGGGATCAACACATGATAGAAGAAAACGGTTCACAAACACATACATAAGCTTGTAAAAATTGAAAACTCACATAGTTTAAACATGTTTCTTTGCAATAAACTCGGGATTGAAGAAATACTTTGATTAACAATAACAACAATCAACTCCGAGGAAGAAAGTAAAAACTGTGCAAGGAACCTGTACCTCCAAACTAGTGTTATTAATGTTAATATTAAATACTATTGTCAATAAAGTGCAACAATAAATGTTAAAAATAGTTACGTGGCTAAAGCACCATAAACATATTAAGGTGTTATAAATGATGTAATGTGAGGTGGTATAAGTGAGAGGGTAGTACACATATACTATACTTGGTTAAACTACATTAGACTAACCATGTGGTGTAATGGCTGTAGCACTATTAATAATACTTGGCATTTATTATCCTCTCCATTGCTTTTGTTCATTACTGATGCATGTGTATGCACTTGTAAAATCTTAACATTTCCAAGGATGTTAACTCGCATTCCTTGCCAAAGTTTTTGACCACAACTCTTCCAAAATACAAAATAGGGATCAACATATGATAGAAGAAAACGGTTCACAAACACATACATAAGCTCATAAAAATTGAAAATTCACATAGTTTAAATGTTTTTCTTTGAAATAAACTCGGGATTGAAGGAAGACTTTGATTAATGATAACAACAATCAACTCTCAGGAAGAAAGTAAAAATTGTGAGGAACCTGTACCTTCAAACTAGCGTTATCACATATTGCCTCGTTGTAGAACTCCGTGTATGATATCAAATTTTCCAATGTGTTGGCTTCATTTAAAATTGATAAGACCTAAGAAGTCATGTGATGAGAAACTTAAATCCAAAAACAATGTTTGTAGAAAGCAAATAGACTAAATTGTATAAATCTATGTTTCTTCAAAGCAATCAAACCTTTACAGCTGCAGAAATATCCTTCGGGATCTCTCCTCTTGTACTCAATGCATCTTTCCTGTTAGAGAAGACGTGGATTCAGCAGAATGTACAAATTAACACACCCCAACTGCCTCTATTTGATTTGCATAAATGCAGAAATCTTTTCAATAGAGAGTCGACATGGAATATTAAAACCTGTAAGAGATGTATTTTTGTACGCCCCTCACAAATCGCCCACCAAATATATCTCTTGGATAGGTCCTTAACCAATGCACCATCTCCTGCAGCAATTTAAGAAACATTCTTAATAAAAACATGGTCAACAATCTTTTCCATAGAGAAACCTCAAAAAAACTACTTTTTCAAGACACTGCAGTATGAATGACAGTTGTGTAATAGTAACAAGTATTCAGTGATTAATTTCTCTGGATATTGATAACAATGTCACTAAAGGACCAAGGTACATGTATGCTTAATTTTTAAAATATTACATATAAAGAAATGAGTTCTAGACCATTTAACAATATGATTAATATGACATGTGGAGTTAAGAATGTATCAAACACCATTGGAAAATAATAATAATAATAAATAATTAAAAAATAAATAAATAAATTGTGAACAAGATACAAATCATTGTTTCCATAGAATACAACAGAGCCAAGATTTGGTCTGGAATCTGAATAAGCATCAAAGGAGCATTGCACCAGATAGATTGACAATAGACAGAAACAATGTTGAAAAAATCAGCCTCCAGAATAACTACACAGACGTCAACAAACCAGCAATCAGAAAACTCAGGAAGAAGTCTTAAACAGTCAGCAAAACACTGGCATTTATTTGAAAATGAAAGATTTCATTTATTTTCACATTGGCATACTTTTTAGAAAAAATAATCCTTTAAATACCTTTTTCATGTTGGTAGAATTATTAGAAAACTCACAATTGTTTAGCAGCAATTTCTAGGCATGGAGAATAACTCTCGAAAAACTGAAAAATCGTCATTTTCTCCACAATTTTTTACGTACTGAAAATAAATAATAGGTAATACAATAAGAGATCAAGTGCAAAAATACTCATACCTTACCTGGTATTTAATTCCAGGTTCTTCTTACCTGGTATGGAATTATTGACCAAAGCCATAGATTATTTGATATAATATCACCAATTTTGTGAACATGGGAGTCACTAAGGAATTTTGCCCAATTTTAGTAATATCAATTGAAATGGGGCAAAATTATTGGAGAAAGTTGGCTAGTATTATTTTATTGGATAATAGCGGCAAATTATTGTTTTATTAAAATGGCGGAAAAAGTAACTTAGTGGAAAATGGCCTCACAATAAAATAATATTAAAAAGGAGTCTAGAAGCATGAGGAGAAATTATAAAAGGAGGATGGACTCATTTTGTGGCTAATCTTTTGGCTATTACACTTCATAATTCATCTTCTATTGGAGCTGATTAGAACAAGGGGCAGAGTGTTGTTTAGCACCAGGAATTCCAAGCGGAACTCCACCCTCATTTCAGAGAACTTCGAGTGTCTCCCTAGTGAGGTAATTTGGGAGTCTAATTCAGGGTTTCCCTTGAGCTTTATTGCAGGAGTTTGGCCCACTATGCGTATTTCCTAGGTGCGGAAGGATTCCATGGAGCATTATTTGTAGCAACAATAGTGGGTTAGAGGATTCGGGTTTTTGCAGAGAGATTTTTCCTCATTGGAGCTGGAGTTTGGTGGCATTTTTGCAGAGCAAAGTTTGAGAAGATATTTGGGCCGAGTTCATCTACATTTTTGTTGTGCGCAGAGTTCATTGGATGAAGCTTGCACAGGAGAGAGGAGCAGCAAATTCCAGGAGAGATTGCAGCTGGAGAAAAAGCCTATTTTTAGAGGGGAATTTGGGTGGCTATTCAGCAGTTGTTTAGAGCAGATTTGAGCAAAGCATTTTCAGCAGTTCATAGAGTCTACTTGGCAGAGCCATTCGCTCTTTTTGGGGTCATCCAAGACATTTGGAATTGGGCCAAAACCATTTTTGGGTTTTGTTGGGATTGGTGTGTAGAAGTCGGGGTTAATTTTTGAGAATATTTTGAGCAATATACAGGGCAGAAACCTAGTAGCGCGTATAGCTAGCCAAAGAGCCATTTGCACCCTTTTGGAGGCATCTTCATCATCTGGATTCAACCCAAACCATTTCTAGGTTTTTTTGGGTTTTGGGAGAGGAGTTCAAAGCTAAATTTTCAAAGCATTCCGAGGAGTATTCAGCCCTAAGACAACATTCCAGCCAGTGGTCAGTAGAAAATTATTTTTGGATAGTGTGCAGATCACTCCGAGACTATTTCTACCACTTGGTTCAAGGCCATTCTTCCGGGTTATGCTCAGCTTGCATAGCAAGCCCAGGTTCCAAAATTTCCTCTCACTTTATGTACTCTTTTATCATAAAATTAATAAAATGTCTCAAATTGTGTTGCTAGACATTTTGGTGTTTTAATTGTTGTGTATGAGCTCCAATTTATTTATTGTTCCTAGTCCATTGTTTGGTATTAGCTGTTAATTCCAATTAGGAATATTATAATGGTATTAGAGCATGTTCTTGGCTAGCTGTGGGGAAGCTAGCAAGATCACGAAGGTGAAGGCATGCATGCACAGTGATGGGTGAAAGTATGGACATTCTAATGAAGCAAGAACGAATTCTATCCAAGAGAAATACTGGCAAAAATTTACAAAGGGATTTTACTCTATCTCCGAGCAATGTCGGCACTGTATGACCTCTGAAAAGCTAGCCATCCAAGTGATCTATGCAAGCTCTATGTAACACTAGCTCTGTCTGCCAAACGTACTACCTAAAACAACTGCCAATCTAGTCGTCTTGCCTGCTGCTGACTAGGAACATGCTTCTCCGGCACTCTAGAAAATCTTCCCGACCTCTAGAACTGAAAACGTCCTCCTCTTCAGCCAAATCAAATTAGTCACTTGAGGCTCTACGCAGACTCTTGGAGAAAATTTTCGGCCTCCTCTTTCTGACTCTCCCGAATTGAAAAATTCCTCCAGACTCACTGTCTCTGCCCCTCTCTGTCTTTGTGTCCCCTCTCTAGCTCAAACTCTTCTGGCAAAATGTTGCTGCTCTCTGGAAAATCAAACTGCCCAAGGAAATTGATCTCGAGTGTGTTCCTCTATCTACCCATCGACTTCTCCTTATAAACTCATTGTGGGACCCCAACGTCCAAGATTAAATCTTAATCAATGGTCGAGATTATTTCCTAGTCAATCCATGTGAGTTACCAAAGAAATCTCACCTTCCTCAATTAATAATTGTTAATTAATCATTTTCCCTAAGTTAGACTTTGGAAAAAATTAATTACTAATTAATTAACTTAATTAAGGCATTTCTAGGTGGATTTTCCTTAAACCAGTCATCACATCCATATCACTCAGGGCAAAAACAACTAATTTGCATTCCGAAGAATATCGATGTTAGCACAATTAAGTCTCGTGCTAACAATTCATCTCTGGAAGCCTATAAGCACAAAGTTCTATAGAAGATTGATTTAGGATGGTTACATCATTTCACTGTGGAACAATTTTGTATCACAATTAGCAATTCATATGGTCTTGCATCATCGAAGATGACAGCTCCAAGAATTGGAAAGTTGCAACGACATTATGACACAAAAAGATATCAACCCTTTCATCAATATGCTTTGAGGACAAAGCATTTCTAATGGGGAAGGAAATGTTATGAACATAAATAACATAAAATAATACAAATAATAACTAATAATTAGTATTAACAAAAGGACATGATTGTCTATGAAAGGGCACTCTTGCCTAAGTATATATGCAAGGCACTCATTTGAAATTCTCATCATACATCAATTTTGTACTCACATTTATATATAAATATTATTTATCCTATGATGGATATTCTCATGTTCCAAATATTCTAAATATTTGTGTTATAACAAACTTTTGTTCATATCAACCAACTAGAAAATAAATTACTCAAAACCATAATGAGCTAAAGCAACAAGAAACAGAACTCAAGGGACAAATTAATAAGAATCATGATGAACTAACCGAACATATAAAGAGTCCTTCGTCCAATGTTCATTCTCTATGTACAACCGATCCACAACCAAGTTCATAAAGTACATCTAATCCATAACCAATATCTCCAAATATGACTAAGCCACAACCAAGCATCCCTTCTAATGGTTTAGTGATCACCAACCATTTATCACCCCATGCAAATCAACCAATTTCTGCATACCCAATGAGAAAAACTAAAGCTATCAAAGCTTATCGGAAATGAAAAGCAAGGTACGGCATGCTTTAATGAGGCAGAAGAAAACATTGAAACATATGATATCAATAACGATAATGAAAAATCCAAGACACCTCCAGGAAACTCGAGAGTGACACATACAATCGGTTTACATGGTGGAAAACTCATCTTATTCAGTTAGTTGGGATACAATCAAGGATAATTTCTTCAAAATATTCCAAGGTATAGCAAAGGAAGAATTTTTTTATAGAACTCAGTAAACTACAGAAAAGGGAAAAAATAAACAGATTTACACATCACTAGGAAACATTGGATACAAGAGTATTCGAGATATCAACAAAACATCTAATATAATCTTATGTGATCAAACTAAAGCCATGCATCTAGAACAAATTAAATATGCATGATATTACGACTGCAGAAAAGGCCAAACTTAAGGCAAACGCAATAGAAAAAAATTGAAAGATCTTCATTACAAGGGTTTGACAAGGTTCATTCATGACAAAAGGACAACGAATTTAAATATTATGGAGATAAGTGGTTGCCTAGACTCAAATGCAACATCCAAAAATTCATAGAGATGTGAAGCTGATAGAGAATCAAACACTTCCATCAGCAACTCCAATGAGGAAGGAAAAAAAAGTAAAATATTTTGCGTAGATGTGGCCAGAATTGGGTTCCAAGTCATAGACGTGAATCCAACCACTTATATGACTGGAAAATTATAAATGGGAAGGAGAGGGGTTCTGAAAATGATGACATGCTAGAATCTGACAAGGATGGAAACTCACAAAGGTGTCATTAGTAACAATCACATGTACTAGGAGACTTGTAAGGAAGTAGGATCAAAAGGTCATACTGAAGTTTAAAGCCAAAAAGAAGAAGTACAAAAAACCCCACAATATCGCTTGCAACCATTAGAGGACAAATGGAACCAAGGGTACCAAAACTCAAGGGAAGCATAAAGAATAAAAATATCACGATTCGCAATCCTAGTAGACTTTGGTAGCACACAATTTCATGGAGATCAATCTCGCAAAACAATTACACATTTTTGTATACCTTGTGAAGGATCTCATTGTCAATTTCGCCGATGGTCAACATATCATAGAATAGGAAGGTGCCAAAAAGTTTTGTACAGATACAAAGCTTGGAACTACAAATTTACATTGTACCACTTAGTGGTATAGACGGAAAGTTGGGAGCATAATCGCTAACGCAACAAAGAACCTATACCACAAAACTCCAAAAACAAATTATGGAATTTAAATGGCAAGGGGAGAACTACAAGTTATATGGTTCAAGAAGCCAAAACATCCACTAAACGAACTCACAAATATTACATTTTCACTACAAGATAACCTCCCAAATATTCAAAAACAAATACAAAATCAAGATGACTCTCTACGATGCAAAACAAAATCATCCAAGGATTGCTTTGAGGACAAAGCATTTCTAAAGGTGAAGGCATTGTTACATACATAAATACTAAGCTAAGTAATAAATGATATGAATAGAGATGATGGTTGGAATATTAGTAGAAGTTGAAAAAAGACCCAATAATTTGAATAGGGATGATGGTTGGACTATTAGTAGAAGTTGAAAAAAGACCCAATAATTTGAATAGGGATGATGATTGGAATATTAGTAGAAGTTGGATCCTTGTCCTGTCCTCCTAGCTTTTTAGGTTTCTTTTTGGGATTTATTTGGTTTGTTTGTTTATCTATGCAGGTATTGGCATCCTTTTTATAGTATTTGTTGCTGATTTATTCTTCATTAGAGTTTATTTTTCCTTCGTGTTTTCTTATGTATTTTATCATCCTATTCGTTCTTAACTCCTTTTAGTATTTTTGTTATTCATTTAATGGGCCTGAGCCTCATATTTTATTGTTGACCCCATTTTATTTATTGATTATTTTTCTTTGGATATATATATGTTTCTATTTTTATTTATTTATTTTTATTTCTATTTTTATTTTTATTTTTATTTTTTATTTTTTATTTATTTATTTATTTTATTGTTGACCTCGTTTTATTTATTGATTATTTTTCTTTGGATATGTGTGTGGTTGTGTGTGTTTCTATTTTTATTTATTTATTTTTATTTCAATTAATAAACTAATATCATTATTAAATATTATTTTTCAAAAACTAGCCGTTTATTTTCCAAAGACTTTGCTTAATAAATAATATAATAATAAAGGTATCAGCACAATAATAAAAATAAAAGGAACATAGTTAGTAATAATAATTTAAAAACCCCCGGATGCGGATGATTGAAGAGATGGGACGGGCGATCACCCGCGGCCACCTGCCAGTCATGCGCAAAGGAGCTGGTCACACATGGGGGAAGGGACACTCTCAGCTGCGTGGGATCGGAATTAAAGGCATTCAGCAGAGGAGCATAAATGCTCCGTTCACCTCCGCACGCAAAGCAGGGTCCGGCTCCTCGGCTCCCATGAATGCCACAGTAATGGCGGGAGGGCCTCGAGGCATAGGCAGATGTGTTATATATGGTTGCGGTATGGGATTCACAATGCAAATTCAGGGTCTGTTCCGTTTGTTTTTGCAGCCTCTGGCGCTGCTGGTCGCTCCAAGCGTTTGCCTTTCTGTTTGGGCTACTCCCCCGCCTGCATATGGTCTCCCTTAGCTATTCTAGGATTCAATTTAGCTTTGAGCTCTATCCCGGCCTCAAACATAGAGACTCTATTTGGCCCTGCAGTCATGGTTCGGCCTCGACAATGTAAAAATTCTGTTTCCCACCCCGGTTTTCAGTTTCACCTTATTTCTCCCATGTAGTTAAATGCCCATTCCCATAACCATACATTTAACAGACTGAAAAAATAAATATTGCTGAAAACACAAATTCTGGAAATTTTTCAGAATGCTGGAAATTGCAGAAATAAAAATCAGCAATTAAAAACAGCCATTAAAACACATTTAAACTCAGTGATTTTTGGTCAACTTGACCCTGGAAAAACCCCCTACAACTCTTGGGGAAAACCAGTTTGAGAGCTCTTCTTTATTTCTGGAAAATGCCTTTTACAGAGAGAAAATTTTTCAGCAAAAAATCAGCAAAACAGAAATTTTTCCAGCAAGCAAACTTATCTGTTTTTCAGCTAACAGACAATCTGGAAAATGGCTGTACGAGCTGTACGGACCGTACGGACTGTACGGACGTGCGGACCGTGCGGACTGTACGGACGTGCGGACCGTGCGGACTTGTACGGACAGACCTCGAAATTCGTGCAGAAAATCGCCTCCTCGATATTCGTGCTGAAAATCAATTTTTTCACTGTTTTGCTCACTAAATCTGCCTTTTTCTGCTTGTTCTTTGAGCTGTACGGATTTGCTGAAGTGCTGCCTTGGTATTTGTGCCAAACTGCTGCCTCTTTCTCCTCCTTATCCAGAAATCTCCTTTGCTCTCTTGCTCTCCTTCTCCCAATCTGCTCATGAAAGAATGAATCATCTTTTCCTCCTTTTCCTCCCTTAACCCAACCCTAAATGACTTTTGGGTGATCCCTAAATCCAATGGCTGAAATAAATTTAGATCAATGGCTGAGATTAAATGCTCATTTAAATCTCACTTTCTATTTTTTAATTCACCCCACTTTAATAAAGACCCACTTAGTCATTTATTTCCAAAGTCACTTTTCCTTTCTAATTTTTCATTGACTTTATAAAAGTCACTTTAAAATTAGACTTAGTAACTTTATCACTTAAAGTCACTTTCAAATTAGATTTAACTTTATAAAAAATTATAAAGTTACTTTAGGAGAAAAATTAAATTCTTTTGGACACTTTTCCCTAGGCCAAAGATCAAAGCCTTAGGGAACCACCTGTCCTCCGGTACCAAATTTCAACACTCCCTCTTACCGAGGAAGGTGTTCCTCACCACACCCATCTTGTCTCTGAAGTAGACATGCTTGCCCCGTGGTAAGGCTTTGGAAAGAATATCTGCAACCTGCTCATCAGTGGAAATATACTCAAGCTTCACAGCTCCCTTCTGAACATAGTCTCTGATGAAATGATATCTGATCCCGATATGCTTTGACCTGTCATGAAATACTGGATTCTCCGTGAGTTTAATGCAACTCTGATTATCACAGTAAATCACTGAAGGTCTCAAAGGCTGACCAAATAAGCCAAACAACATCTTGCGAAGCCAGATGGCCTCACAACTAGCTAGACTGGCTGCCATATACTCTGCTTCCGCTGAACTCAGTGCTACTGACTGCTGCTTCCGGCTGAACCATGACACTACTGCTGAACCCAACCCAAAACAACACCCTGAAGTGCTCTTCCTATCAGAAGCACAACCTGCCCAATCAGAATCAGTGTATCCTGCCAATCTCACTCCATCTCCCTGCCTGTAGTCCAGACCATAATCCACTGTCCCCTGCAAGTACCGCAAAATGTGTTTTGCAGCCACCCAGTGAACCTTCCTAGGCTCACACATAAACTGACTCATCGTGTTGACTGCAAAACAGATATCTGGTCTAGTGTTGACCAAATACATCAAGGAACCAATCAGCTGCCTGTACAATGTGAGATCCACCAACTCGGAATCCGAAGCATGAAGCTTCTTCCAGTTGGTGATCATCGGTGTCGACATGGGTCTACAATCCTCCATGTGGAATCTGCTAAGGATGTCCACAATATACTTCCCCTACCCCAGGAAGAAATGCCCCTCCTCCTGCCACACCTCCAAACCCAAAAAGTAATGCATCAAGCCGATGTCCTTCATCTCAAACTCCGCCGCAAGATCTCTCTTGCAGTGCTCTATGAGTCTCTCTGCACCTGTAATGATCAAGTCATCCACATACAGCACCAGAATGAGAGGCTCCTCACCAATCACAATAAAGTAAAGGTTCGGATCTGCCTCACTCTTTGTAAAACCCATCCCCTGCAAGTATGCATCTATCCTGGAGTACCAAGCTCTGGGAGCTTGCTTCAGGCCATAAAGGGCCTTCTTCAATCTGCACACATGGGACTCCTTCCCATGCACCTCAAAGCCCTGTGGCTGCTCAATGTACACCTCCTGTATGAAGCCATTGAGAAATGCGGTCTTCACATCCATCTGGTGGATCTTCCAACCCATCTCTGCTGCTATCGATATAATGGAGCGGATCGAAGTATATCGAGCCACGGGAGCGAAGGTCTCCTCATAATCAACTCCCTCTACCTGTGAGAACCCTCTAGCCACAAACCTCGCTTTGAATTTCTCAATGCTGCCATCTGCAGCATGCTTTACCTTGTAAAGCCATCTGGAATTAACCACGGATTTGCCCTCAGGCCTCGGCACCACCTCCCAAACATCATTCTTCATGATAGAAGAATACTCCTCCTGCATGGCCTCTCTCCAGACCTGCTGGCTAGCTGCCTCCTCATAGCTAGAAGGCTCAGAGTCAAGGATGCTGGTAACCATCGCCATATAACTACAAAACCTCTCAGGTGGTCTACTCTCTCTGACCGGCCTCTTCGGCTCAGCAACAGATGTGGCATCTCTCAAGGTGTCCTGAAGCCACTTGGGCTTCCTCTTCCCTGAGCATGCTTCTCCTATAGGAGAATGAAACTCCTCCTCCTCATCACCATCAGTAGCCTGAACTCCTGACTGTCTGTCTGCTGTCCTCCTGCCTGCACCTGAACCTGTAGAAGCTGAGGTACCGTGTGAACTGTCCATCAGTGGACTCCCTAGTGAACTGCTATGTGAACTGCTCTGCATGCTGCCCGGAGCACCACCCCTCTGGCTCGGCGAGCCACTGCTCACTGATGGACCTGACATCCTCATAGATGTACCTCCGGATCCTCCTGATCCCTGCCCACTGGATCCCTGCGACTGACTCAACTGCTGCTGAGGGTCTGGCTGATCCAGATACTCTAACTCCCGTGACCTCCTAAAGGCCCTGTCCTCCTCGAACTTCACATCCCGTCTGACAACAACTCTCCTCTGTGCAGGAATGTAAATCCGAAAGGCCTTTGAGGTCTCACTGTAGCCCACAAAGATACCCTTCTCTGCGGTGGGCTCTAGTTTGGTCCTCTCCTCCTTGGGTATATAGGAATATGTAATGCATCCAAAGATATCAAGATGACCAAGATCAGGCTTCTTCCCAGAGAAAGCCTCCTCAGGAGTCATGTGCCCCAAGGCACGATGCGGACTCCTGTTCTGCAAGTAAACAACTGTGTTGCAGGCCTCTGCCCACAAGAACAATGGCAACCCCTGATCATGTAACATGGCTTTGGCAGCCCCTATGATGGATCTGTTCTTCCTCTCCGCAACCCCGTTCTGCTGGGGGTTGTAAGGAACAGTAAACTCCCTCCTAATGCCTGCCTCCGCACAATAGTCAACAAACTCTCCAAGGGTGTACTCTCCTCCATTGTCCGACCTCAGGGACTTGATCTTTCGACCTGTCTGAGTCTCCACAAGAGCTCTGAACTCCTGAAACCGCTTGAAGACCTCACTCTTGGTCTTCAAGAAATAAATCCAGGTCCTCCTGGAGTGATCATCAATGAATAAGACATAGTACTCATATCCACTCAAGGAAACATGAGACATCCGACCGCTCACATCGGAATGAATCAAATCAAGTATCCCAGTCGCTCTGCTGTCACTGCTGGGAAAAGGGGATTTGGCAAACTTGCCCATCGCACAACCTCTGCAAGTATCATGGTGATCAGTACTGAAATCTGGCACACCTGTAGTGATCTCCCGCAATGTCCTCAAGGCTCCATGAGACATGTGCCCCATCCTGCGGTGCCAAATCTCACACAGCTCAGAACTGCTAGCTCTGCTGTCGGTACTACTGCTCAATGCCAAAAGGGGCTGGAATGCAAACTTGTACACCTTTGCATGGCGTACACCTATCACTCTAGCTGAATCAGCTGGAGTGCCCCTGGGATACATCAACACCTGTCCTCCCCTGAACAGTACCTCATATCCTCTGTCCTCCAAAGCTGAGACGGATATGAGGTTCTTCCTCATCCCTGGCACATAAAGAACATCAGACACTTTCAAGGGAGGTCTGGACTCCCTCTGAAATGTCAGTGTACCCACCCCGACTGCTCTAACAACTCTGTCATCACCGAGTACTACCTCAATATCAGTGCCACTCTCTGAAAGCTCTGAGAAGTACTCCCGGACTCCTGTCATGTGGCGTGAAGCCCCACTGTCCACATACCAGATACCTGTAGATGCTCCGCTAATCGAGGGAAAAGCATGCTCCCTCTGAACCTGTGTGGCAGGTGATCCTGCACCAGAGGACTCACATGTAGTGAACGCAAACTCCCGGTCAAAACGACCTGCAAAGTCCTCAATCTCAGCTGAAGCTGCCACATCCTGGTTCTTCCCCTTCTTCTTCTTCTTCTCCGGACACACAACTGCATAGTGTCCCATCTTCCGGTTCTCATTGGTACTCTGGTAGAGATTGGACAATGTTGTCCACATCTCATGGGCATTGCTCTTTCCTCTCACATGAGGAATGCAATGGTCTTTGATTCCGTCTAGAATCAGCCTCTTACCCTTGTTGTTCTTTCTATTATAAGCTGCCAACTGAGTAGCATCAGTAGGCACAACAACAGGGTGCTGTGCTGTATGCACCATGATATCCCAGACTTCTGCCTCCTCAAAGATACTCTGCATTCTCTCCTTCCAAACGCTGTAATTTGTATGCCCATCCAACCTATCCTCCACCCTCAATCCCAATGACATCTTGCTGTCCTAAAACTGAAAAATAGCACTGCTGTGGTAAAGATAAAACTGCTGTTTATGAAAAATCAGCTTGCTGGAATTTTCTGAGTGAAAAAATCAGCAGCTGTATTTTTTTCCTTTTGCTGTCCCAAACTGCCCTTCAGCACTCAACCTCTGATACCATGTAAAAATTCTGTTTCCCACCCCGGTTTTCAGTTTCACCTTATTTCTCCCATGTAGTTAAATGCCCATTCCCATAACCATACATTTAACAGACTGAAAAAATAAATATTGCTGAAAACACAAATTCTGGAAATTTTTCAGAATGCTGGAAATTGCAGAAATAAAAATCAGCAATTAAAAACAGCCATTAAAACACATTTAAACTCAATGATTTTTGGTCAACTTGACCCTGGAAAAACCCCCTACAACTCTTGGGGAAAACCAGTTTGAGAGCTCTTCTTTATTTCTGGAAAATGCCTTTTACAGAGAGAATTTTTCAGCAAAAAATCAGCAAAACAGAAATTTTTCCAGCAAGCAAACTTATCTGTTTTTCAGCTAACAGACAATCTGGAAAATGGCTGTACGAGCTGTACGGACCGTATGGATGTACGGACTGTACGGACGTACGGATGTACTGACCGTACGGACTGTACGGACGGCCGTATGGACTTGTACGGACAGACCTCGAAATTCGTGCAGAAAATCGCCTCCTCGATATTCGTGCTGAAAATCAATTTTTTCACTGTTTTGCTCACTAAATCTGCCTTTTTCTGCTTGTTCTTTGAGTTGTACGGATTTGCTGAAGTGCTGCCTTGGTATTTGTGCCAAACTGCTGCCTCTTTCTCCTCCTTGTCCAGAAATCTCCTTTGCTCTCTTGCTCTCCTTCTCCCAATCTGCTCATGAAAGAATGAATGATCTTTTCCTCCTTTTCCTCCCTTAACCCAACCCTAAATGACTTTTGGGTGATCCCTAAATCCAATGGCTGAAATAGATTTAGATCAATGGCTGAGATTAAATGCTCATTTAAATCTCACTTTCTATTTTTTAATTCACCCCACTTTAATAAAGACCCACTTAGTCATTTATTTCCAAAGTCACTTTTCCTTTCTAATTTTTCATTGACTTTATAAAAGTCACTTTAAAATTAGACTTAGTAACTTTATCACTTAAAGTCACTTTCAAATTAGATTTAACTTTATAAAAAATTATAAAGTTACTTTAGGAGAAAAATTAAATTCTTTTAGACACTTTTCCCTAGGCCAAAGATCAAAGCCTTAGGGAACCACCTATCCTCCGGTACCAAATTTCAACAGACAACAAATGCTCAGCCATCGAGACACCTCCCGAGGTGGGTCCTCGTGACCCCCTGTCGACGAAGACTCTCCCCATTACTGCCATTGCCATTGCCATCGCACTCATGGTGCAAGCCCTCTTCGGTCCAGTCAATTCCTGGATGCCAGCGCTCCTGAGTCCTCTTCCTCGCCCGCCTTTGGCTCTGCAATTTTCAATTTCAACAGTTCTTTGAACCGTCCCCGGATCAACGCCCATGTTTCGGTGCTCTTCATTGAGGAGACCCATGATGAGAGCGATTCCAGAGCCAAATAGGGGACGATGCCAACTGATGGCTCCGCGAGAGCCATGGAGACTCCCTCTGTAGATCCTGTGAATGTTTCGGAAAGCCCTCTTGCTGGTCCCACGGGAGCTAAGGAGGCGATGATCAGCCAGAACGAGGATGTCAAGATGGAGCCCGTTCCGACAGCTACGGAGGAGGCTCATGACATGGCGGAATTCGGGTGGTGCAGGGTAGTGGAGGAGGATCCTGAAGACTAGACGCGACTTCTTATCAGGTCTCTGCGGCCCGTTAGTGAGGGCATTCGGTCACTCTTGTTGTTTTCGGATATGCTCTTGTGTCAAAGCTGTGGTGTTACTGTCTGTGTCAATGCTGATGAGAAATTGTCTATGTTTGGGTTCTGGAATTTTTTCTCTGTGGCTGGGAAAGTTTTTGGCTCCCCTGCGCGGGATTAGTTTGCTGTTCCACTGGCGCCCCTGCGTGGGTTGGTTTTTTGGTCTGGTTAGTCCTCTGAGACTGCGGTCTCTGCTGTTCCATGCTGCCATTACCTCTAGGCAGCTGGTTCTTTTTGTTATGTAATGATGTAATTGTTCTCTGATAATGTAAATAATAGAATAGTTTTAACGAGAAAAAAAAAAAAATTTAAAAACATAACTATATAATTAATTTTCCCTGAATGACTCGTAATATCATGTTAAAAAGTTTAAATCTATTAGTGTTTCCAGTCATACACACAATTTTCCATGTGACATATTAGATTTTTGTCGAAAAACTAATTTGCTATGTTGTAATAACAGCCTTGAATGCATGCAAAAAATATAAAATGACTGGCCAATCTTAATTTCATGAATTGACTTACACTCTTCGCAGATGGCGGGATGCAGTCAAACAAAGAAAATAATTCTGTAGAGACCTTATCTCCAAGCCTGTCAAAAGGTCAAAGGGAATATAATTCATATAGTAAACAAATATAATTCAATATTTCATGTTTCTTGAATGATAAATTCAACCAGACTCGAGAAATGTTGTCAGCCTCAAGACCCCATCAATTTTTCCCCTTGGAAAAGCAACCACAACCTCTACTATACAAATTTTGAAGAAGAGAAATTCAGATACAGAAATAGTCACTAGTTAAAAATCATGAAAATTCACAGATTCCCAAGGAACCCAAACATATATAATTTTCAGAACCTAAATTTCCCTCCACTCTACCCCAGAAATAGAGCCAGAAAAATGTTAAATTTTCCTATGGCAGAAAAAAAAGTTCTTGCAGATTATGGAATAAGAAAAAAGGATAGAGGCACATTATTTGGATCTCATATACCTACTTACCTGCCTGTGCATTATTATCTGTCAAACTAGTAATAATTTTATTTCTCATATGGCCTTCGGTTACAAATATACAATTCTCTTATTCTTAGATTAAATCTAAAGACTTTACATATAAAATTGTAAATTTGGTAATGATCAATCAGAAGAAAATAAAACAGTTACCCTTTTTCTCCTACGAGTGGACTCTGAAGTGTAATCAGCAATACCTGTTTCCAGATGCAGAACTTGTTATCAGATAGTAGTATAAACCACATGTGACATTATTAAGATGGAATTGTGCAGACTTGCAAGGAGAGTGGGAGAAAGAATACAAAATAACAAGATACAAGAAATACCAAGCCACCAAACATGAAACTTGCCGAGCAAAATATGTAAAGCATATGGATATCTGTGAAAATATTAATAAATGTGCTAATCTCTAATTTTTGGGCATATGTGAGGTAAATAAAGCAGATGTTCAACCTGTGATAAAAGAGGGTCCATACAAATATTCAAATAATTCCCATATCTGTTTTATCAAATAATTCACAAACATAATTTCTCATTTTAAGAACCTGACAAAAAACTGCCAGCGAAAATGTCTAGGCAAACTTTCCACTGACATTTCAATTTCATGCTTTGAAATGGAGACCTGGTTTGACTATATCCCCACCATCCACAATGCTTAGGCTACCCAAACTAGAACAGCTCAAAACACACAGCTTCCTTTGTCTTTTGTTTACCTTGACTATTTAGTATTTCTTATAAAGTATAAACTACGCTGCCTTTATAATTGCATGTTATTATAATTTCAACTTCAAACGGGACAGCTCAATTTTGATTAAACAAAATGTCTCCTTTGAAAATACATCAGGCTCTCTTTAGCACAAGTACAGTCAACATACCCTGGTCCAGCGAGAACCTGGAACAATATTAATTTGTTTCTTTATCCCACTTAACAATCGAATAATAGAGTCACCAAGCTTTCTCAAAATCTGTAACAGGCCACAACCACAAGATATGAAAACATGGACATGATTCTAAGTGTGCCAAGAATAAAGCATTTCAATAAAGTAGAAGTTATCTACCGCTGTGTTATATAACTGTAGGATACGATGGTACACATCCCGAATTAAAAAAACATCAAGGCCAGGACCATCTAGATCTGCACATTCAATATGAGTTGCAAATATAAGATACCAAGGAATATTGTGCAAAATACTTATAAAAATATCAAAACATCCAAGAAATGGAACTATGCAAGTTTGATTTTGCTTTTGACCTTGGTCAGAAGCTTCTAAGGTTTAACCATATATTTTTGTGGCCATCTAATTTTTCACTTTGTTAACAGTCTTTATTATATTATAAGTTGCTAACTTCCATTATTATTAAAAAAACGCATACAGCAGTCAAAAACATGTAGACATACTATATTGACATTCCAGATATACCCCAGAGCAAAAATTTAGAAAGCTAAATATTATAACTATAGTCAAACTTAAGGCACCAAAGGCTCCAAAACATATGAAGACAGCAACACAGAGATATGCTAACCAAATCTAAAAGCATGTAATATAAGCTATGCAAATGCATTTACTTCTTCAGACAGAATAATAATACGGAATACCATCAGTGTATCACAGATCAGTGTACCACTCCTGCAACCATAACATATAAAAAAAAAAATTAGTGTGATATGCACCTACACAAGTCTAAGGGTAAGCAATAATTGAATGGTATCCTGAAATCCCTTCAATAGTACTCATAAGCATACCCATCGTCAAACCTTCAAGGTAGTCATAACTAATCTACCTAGCATCATTTTCAGCTTAATCGCCCAAGACCAATTGGGACTAGGGCTCACTAAATGATGATTCCACTCCCCTGTGTCACAATATATTTCCTATGAAAAGAATCAATATATCCATCTCCAAGGTAGAAACTGTTAGAAAACTAGGTTCAGTCTTCATTATTATCTTTGTATTTATATCAATTTGTATTTCATGTAAAAGAAGAAAAAGAATTTTATTTAAGCATGGGTTTCATGCTCAAGTCTAGGTCAAGCATGATCTTCATGCTCCTAGGGTTTATTGAGTCAAAAGAGTCTTTGTCATATGTAGAAGACCCATCTGGGCATTTTGTAACAAGAAAGAAAATTTATTTTTGAGTCTAGAAAGACAAAATGACCCCCAAGACCAAGTCAGCCCTGCCAATGAAAAGTCAGTCTAGGAGAGACCTATTCGACCCCTTGAGAAGGGTAAAAAAAGGAAGAGACTTTGACTCATTTGGATACCAATCACATCAAGTTCAATCTGCACAAAGATAAGAAGGAAAACAAGAGTGAAGGACATGAAGACAAGAAGAAAGGCTAAGTGAAGGAAGGAGACCAGAATTTTGGCTATTTCTGCTCACACATGCAAAAAGATTAGGGTTTTTGTGCAAGTTGCAGACCTGAAGTTGCAGGACCGAAACTTTGACTGAAGCAGATTTTGGAGAAATTGAACTTTGTTGACTTTGGTGGACTTTGACTTGTTTGGAAGAAATCTTGTTGGAGGGTTGACTGTTGACTTGGTACTTGGAGGAGGTCTTGGTCTTTGGTCTTGGAGGTCTCATTTTGATCTGATTCTATAAGAAGAGGATTGTTTGGGTTTTCCCCAATTGTGGGGTTTTGCCCTAGCTTGGAGCCTATATCTTGTGTTCTTTGTGTCTTTGTGATCTTCATGTTTTGGTAATTGCTTGATGAAGAAGTAAAACTAAATAATATAAAGCCAACAAATATCACAAGTAATTATCAAGCAAGGAGAATCAACGTTAATCTACAAATACCTTGATTTTCCAACATGGTTTCAGAGCTAAGGTGAAGAAGGCAGCTTAAAGATCACTCTTGTTGGCAAAGTTGACTCCACTACAACAAGTTCCTTCATCAAAGGCTCTTCGTTTTGACTTCCAATTTAATGCAAAATTCTATGGGTAAGGAGGCAAGTTTTACTGTGGAATGGCACCTATGATGTTGGGCACAAAACAAGATCTGAATTTTGGTGATACAAGCATTTCGAGTAAGGTCAAAATCCTGAAGCATGAAGGACTGTTATAAGATATGCAAGGTATGCAAAGTCACAACAGTTATGTTACAGTATAAATGATGCAAGCTTCAGAGTGGATACAAGTAACGTATTAATCTGAGTTACTGTGGAGAGTCGGAGACTCTCTTGTCTTAAAAGTTAATACAAAGTTTTGTGTAAGTAAAAACTATGATCCAAGTATAATAGTAATCCAAGTTGTTGACTGCAAGATGAGATAAAACTTTTTCATGATGACACAAAGGCAGGACAATATGATCCGAGTTCCCTTCTTTGTCCATGATCTGAGTTAAGATTGTGAGATATGACAGAAAGCCATATACTCTTGGACACTGATATATTTTAAAGAGTGACAATGATCTGAAGTCATCATGTTTATCTCCCATTTGACAAAAGATTTGAAGTAAGGTTGACAGTGAAATGATACAACCTATGAAGTTATTCTATGATTCAAAGAAGGTTTGGCAGTGGTATGAATTCTTTGTAAGACTCTGAAGAAGACCGAGAATTTGTAAGAAGTTGAAACTTTGTCCATGTGAAGGAGGTCGTGATCTGATCCACTTTAATACAACTTTTCTAGAATACTTTATAGCTAAGAAGGATCAAGTTCTCAAGGAGTAAGCTGGGTTTTGTATTCTGAAATCTAGTCATGCTCATGGAGGACTTATTGTGAAAATTTCTCAACCGGAATCCCTACTGCAACAACTGATGATATTACTCCTATTTGTTAAATTCCTTTAAACAAATTACTTGCAATTTCCTACAGCAAATATCGTAATACATACACTGCAGCCTTCACTTAATTAAATTATATGCGGAAACAAGAGACTGAACAAGAAAGAAAATAGAACACAATTGACACCGTTATTTTTGGACAAATGTCCCTGGAAAACCCAATGCAGGAAAACCGCTGCAGCAGTTCTAAGTTTTATTATTATGCAGGAGAAAATATGAGTACAATCCTTGGATGCTCAACTAGCAATCTAATATAGAGAGAAACTAGACAAAACGTATGGTTAAGTGCTCTCACCCTATCACTGGGAGAATCTGAGTTTGATCACGCTGAACTGGAGCCTCTGCGCAGAACTATGGCACTCCTACACAGTTCCTGCATCACCCCTACTGGGTATCACGCTGCTCCTCTGAACCCTCTACTGATTGGAAAATCCGAATCTCTGCCTCCCGGTCTCACACCCCAGCTCCCGGCTACTGAAACTCGATTTCCCGCGTTGTCACTGCGTCAACTTTGTGTGGGCCAGCGTCTGCCTCTCTTTGGATGTCGTTCTGCCCTCTCTCTGCCTCGTACTCTCCGGCCCAAGAAAACTTCCTTCTTCCGGATACTCACTACCCCTCACTGCAAGAAATCTCCTCAATCAGAATTTCCTCCAAAGAAATTCTCACTTAAAAAATTTGATCTCTTGATATCTCAGTGTGTTTTCTAAATGACCCTCAAGCTTCCTTAAATAATCTTCTCGTTGACATTCAACGGCCCAGATTTAAAACTAATCAATGGCTAAGATCATTTTAGCTTGATCCTCGTCTTCTTCTAGAAGTTACACCCACAATTAGATTAATACCCATTAATATTTTTAATTTCCTAAGTTTAGACTTAGGGTCCCTTTAAAAAATATTATTTATTTTAATAAAATCGTTTCTGGATGGAATTTCCCAAAACGCATTCTGGGTTCTTTGGAATACATGTGCCCAAGCCTCCCTACAAAATTTGAGGCCCAGAGCACATTCGATGCTACCCCAAATCAATACTTATTCTTGCAATGAAACATCCAAGTGCAACGAACCATAAGGAGGACATTTGAAAGAGGCCACAGACCATTGGAGCTCAAGCAAAGGAGGCAAGAACGTTTGTTTTGGGTTATTTCTAGGAGCCAAGTTTGGTGAGAGTGTTGGTCGTGGAAAGAAGAAGAATTTTGGGCACCCTTTGTGTGAGTTCTTTGTATGGTTCAGACCTCTAAATTAGGTCGCATTTATGTGCAATCTAAGCAAGAAGGCCGAGGGTCCTGTAGCTTCTAAATTGAAGGGACCAAGAAGCCTAAAACAGGTACAGATCAGTCATAAAGGTCAGCATATGAAGGGAGCCTAACAAGGTTAGAGAACCGCAACTAGAGCTAGGACTTTGGCAATAGAAAAGAAGGGTTAAAAAGGATAGTTGACACAGGCCACTACAAGAACCCTTCTTGGATTGTGTCAACTCTGCGTGAGCCCCTTCCTAAGTTGTGTAGGCCTTTGTGCTTCCTCTCTGATGCTACCATTTCCTCTTTGCCTGGTGCTTGTTGGGTCAGAACTCCTTTTCGATCCAACTCTCTGCTTCTACCCCTCTCACTGCAACTTGGATCACTAGTTTGATTTTCTCAGCAAACCACGCCCCAGAAAAATCAAACTGACTGATCAACTTGGTGTATTTCCAACTGACCCTCAAGCCTCCTCTTATACTTTTCCTGTTGATGAATCAATGGCCGAGATTAAGTCCCTAATCAACGACTTCTTGGATTGTGTCAACTCTGCGTGAGCCCCTTCTTGAGTTGTGTAGGCCTTTGCGCTACCTCTCTGATGCTACCATTGCCTCTTTGCCTGGTGCTCGTTGGCTCGAAACTCCTTTCCGATCCAACTCTCTGCTTCTGCCCCTCTCACTGCAACTTGGATCACTAGTTCGATTTTCTCAGCAAACCATGCTCCAGAAAAATCAAACTGACTGATCAACTTAGTGTATTTCCAACTGACCCTCAAGCCTCCTCTTATACTTTTCCTGTTGATGAATCAACGGCTGAGATTAAGTCCCTAATCAACGGCTAAGATTAAAACAGACTCGATCCTCGTCACTTAGAAGTTTCTCACCCATAATCTTATTAATACCCGTTAATATTTTTATTTTTCTAAGTTTAGACTTAGGAACCCATTAAAAATATTAATTATTTTAATAACTCCTCATCCTGGTGAAATTTCTCCAAACGATTTCTGGGTTTTGGAGATCTCATATGTTCTAGACCCTCCACAAAATTTTGGAGCTAGAGCACATCTGATGCTACCCAAAACAACACTCCCTCTTAGCGAGGAGTGTGCTCTAGCAATACTTCTCAATAGAAGTATTACACTGATCCACTGCATCGGTCCTTTGTGTTGCTGATGCTTAGCCTGCTGCCCTTCATCCACTGCATTGTTGCATCCTGTACTGTTATCCATGACTCGGCCACTGTCACTGCTATATCTGTACTGCAGCTCCCTCTCAAAATGTTGCATCATGCTACCCATAGCACTGCCACTGCTAACTATTGCACTACAACTCAGTTACTGAGAAGTAAGTAACTGAAACTTCACCCACAAACTGACATGTTGGTCAATATGGATGCCTCATGATGCTGAAGCTACCTCTGTTGCTAATCTGTGTTGACACTCTGTTGCTACAGTGTTGCTGCAATCTGCTTTGTGCCTCTCGCACTGCTATAACATCCACTGCGCTGCTTCAGACTTTGGCACCCTAGCTCTGCCATTGTTGCTCCATCACATCTCGCACCAACCAACACCTGTCATTTTGCTATTGTCATTAAGGGCTCCCATAGCCGTATGTGATCCAAGAGTTTGGGCACCTCAAGGATCCTACCCCCTCGTGTAGTTCTTCCGACTACAACTCGATGTCGCCTCACCTCTTCTCCAGAGGTGCATGAGCATTCATGGAACAATCCTCATCATCATCCTCCTTGTCAGCTTTTGCTGGAGCAGCCTTCGAGTCAGAAGCCTCTATCTTGCCCTTCTTCCAAGGGCACTAAGTGGCGAAATGTCCTAGTTCACCACACCTAAAGCATCTGACCTTGGATATATCCTTTTTCTTCCTTTTTTGCTGCCCATGTTGTCCCGATGATGCGAGAGTTGATCCTCCTCCTCCTCCTTCTTGACCCAGGCTCCTTTGTCGCTATTTCTTGCCTTGGTTAGCCTCTTGATCTCTTCTTGTCGAAGAGCTGCCCACATTTCCTCCCAACTGGGGAGAGAAGCTCTGCCCAAGATACTCTAGACAAATGTCTCCCAATCTTCGGTGACTACATTCAGGGCAGTCCTGACCATGAACTCAGGATTTGGTGTAGACCCCACGGAAGTCAGCTAGTCTCGAATCCCTTGCAACCTGAGAAGGAAGGGATCGATCTCTTCTCCCTTCTGCATCTGGTACTATCTCAGTTGATTCTCCAATAGCATCTTTTGTTGAACAAAAGTCCCCTAGTACAAGGTGGTCAGCGTCTCCCACATCTCCCTTGTTGTTTCCTTCTCAGCAATGTGTGGGACCACATGATCTTTGACCCCGTCTAGAATCATGCATTTTGCCTTCGCCTCGGCCTCCTCGTACTTCTGCAGCGGATCAATGTCAACCGGAACAGCAACTACCTTCAAGACATAGTCCTTGATGCGATTCTTGTCTACGACTACCAGGATCCTAGCCTTCTAGATGACAAATTTGGATGCTCCATCCAATTTGTCTTGATCCCTCGGTCCATTTACTACCATCTCTGCGCAAAAAAAATATAGGATTGGTTCTCTTCTCCCTCTCCTGTTGTTAATCCAGCAAGACTTGGATCTGGATTTCTTCGGCGATAGAAATCCTCTAAGGAACAAGCTCCTCTAGACTCCCTCTGAGTCTTGATTTCCTTCAAGGAAATCCTCCGGCCAAATGTCAAATCCCGCCTCTCGAATCCTCCTTTGTTGTCGCAACTCGGATCTAGATTTCTTTGGCTAGAAATCTGTCAAGGAAGTGACACCCTCTACCTCGGCTTTGTCTCCACAAACACTATTCTGCACCAACAACAACAACGTCCCACCAGCTCCACTAATCGAATCTACTCTACTCCTCAAGCCCCAGCAACTAACTGATTTGAGCCTCTCAGACTCTGCGCTAGCCCAAAGAGCTGACGCAATCACTGCGTGAGCTCCTCTCGGGTATTGCGTCACCCTCTATAGGTTCGAAATGCTGACACAGGCACTGAGTTAGCCTTTGCGTCACTTCTCAAGCTCTATGTCACTCCTTCAGCGGCTCCTCTGCCTCTGAAACAGCGTTGTCACTCAGGACAGCTACTTCTCTGCAGCGAAATTCACTGGATCTCCTGGCTAATGTCTTCAGTGTCCTATGATCTACAATCCTCTGATACCATGTGAAAATTTATGAATCTACACATCAGTAATCCTACTGCGATCATTGGTTTATCATCTCCTACTTGCTTTTCCATTCAACAAGTTATTTAATTATTTAAACGTTGATGAAAAACACTACTGCAAACTACACTAGCATACAGATCATACACTGAAATAGATATGACAGAAACACACAAGGGACACTGTTATTTTTGGACAAACGTCCCCGGAAAAACCCAATGTGAGAAAACCGGTGCAACAGATAGAGGGTTTGTATTATTAAGCAAGCAGAATCTGAGTACAACAAGTTGCCTCTCACACCGGCTAACCTTTCAGAGAAATCTCGACAGCAAGAAATACATACGAGGGTTTACCTCGTTCTCCCGGTCACAACTGATCCACTGAGTGGCTTGACTCTGGCAAGCACTGCGAAAATCCCAGCGCAATCCCTACGTGGGTCAGTGTCTTGCCTCTAGGAAACCGTGTCACTCCTTCTGCGGGATCGATTTGCTGGAGGGAGACTATTGTTCTTCCCTCCAGGCTCAAAACCTCGCTTCTCCAGCAAAATCTCGGACTTCTGACAATTATCCTGCACTGCCACTACAAGAACCCATCTTGGCCTGCGTCAACTCTGCTTGAGCCCCTTCCTGAGCTGTGTAGGCCTCTGCGTTGCCTCTCTGATGCTACTGTTGCCTCTCTGCCTTGTGCTCATTGGCTCGAAACTCCCTTCCAATCCAACTCTTTGCTTCTGCCCCTCTCAATGCAACTTAGATCACTAGTTTGATTTTCTCAGCAAACCACGCCCCAGAAAAATCAAACTGACTGATGAACTTCGTGTATTTTCAACTGACCCTCAAGCCTCCTCTTATACTTTTCCTGTTGATGAATCAACGGCCGAGATTAAGTCCCTAATCAACGGCTAAGATTAAAACAGACTTGATCCTCGTCACTTAGAAGTTTATCACCCATATTCTTATTAATACCCATTAATATTTTTATTTTCCTAAGTTTAGACTTAGGAACCCATTAAAAATATTAATTATTTTAATAACTCCTCATCTTGGTGGAATTTCTCCAAACGATTTCTAGGCCTTGGAGATCTCATGTGTTCTAGCCCCTCAACAAAATTTTGGAGCTAGAGCACATCCGATGCTACCCAAAATCAACATTGATATCTTTAAGAGTTATAACATCATTTGGCATCTCAAGAATATTTGTTATCCCGGCCAATACCATATTGACATCAATGACAACCTAGATTAACAGGTCAAGGGTCATAAGTCTTGTAATTCGTCAATTGAAGTACTATAAGAAGAGAAGAATTTTGATGGGTTTTCCTCTCAGTTGGAGAGGTTTTGGCCCTAGTTGATT
Organism: Pinus tabuliformis; assembly: GCA_031772625.1. Taxonomy (NCBI): domain Eukaryota; kingdom Viridiplantae; phylum Streptophyta; class Pinopsida; order Pinales; family Pinaceae; genus Pinus; species Pinus tabuliformis. The sequence continues at coordinate 1,209,764,959 of CM062805.1, read as the reverse complement.
GCATACATCTTGTGTCTTATTGTCTCATTGATTATATTGTTTGGTAATTGTTTGATGATAGAGAACACTAATAATAATCAAGTGAAAGAAGAAGCTAATCAAGTTAAGTAAAAATACATCACAAGCAGTTATAAAGTTAAGAGAAATCACCTACACTTGTTGCCCTTAGATTTCTCAACAAGCCTAGAAGTCAAATTGGATCTCCTCCAACACATATAAATAGACCTAATGTCGCATCACTTTAGAGCATCACAACACAAGCATCTTCTTCTCTCTCTTCTTTGGATTAGTTCATATAGGTCTGCAATTGAGAGGTCCGAGTTCACACGTACAAAGGGAAGGAAGCCTAATCTGATTTTTGTGTTGACTTTTCTGCTCGAACAGTTTGACCAACTTTGACCTAGCATTTTGACGTGTTTTAACCTGATTTGGATCTATTTTTGGAGGTCGCATTCTTTGGCACAGAGATCAAGATTTTTTGGGAAGTTTGACTCATGTTGACCGCAAACTTTGACCGCAGGGAATCTGAAGTTTGAACATGGACTTTCTCTCTCCTTTGACAGAGTTCTTGCTAACTATTTTTGGCGAGTTTGACCAATCTTTGAAGGCCAAGTTTGATGTTGCCTTGCCTGAGTTGTTTGGAGGAGCTTCACTGTTGACTTGAGGTCTGGTTAGGGCATCTTCCACTGCTATCGACTTTGACAGAATTGAAAAATTGACTTGTTGACCAAATTTGACTTTTGGACTCATCTCGGATTGGATATTGGTTTGCTTATTGGGATAGTCAAAGTTGTTGACCTTTGAGTTTTGTTGATGAATTGGAACATTATAGAGTTCAGGCTTCTGTGATCCATATCAAGTTTATGAGAGATTTTTCGGCGAAATTCACATGGATTTTCGCCGAAAAATCTCTCATATAATTGGAACATTGTATCTCTCTGTTGAACATTTGATAACAATCTAATAGAAGAAGAATTTGAAAGGGTTTTCCCCCTTGTGGCGTTTTTCCCTGGTCTTTGACCAAATCTTGTGTCTCTTGTTATTGCTCATGGTTGTCTTCTATTGTTCATTGCATTTATTGTTCTATCTACAATTGCTATCTGTTATTAGAAGATTAAATTCATAGTTACACGAGTATCGCTCCCAGGCATTGGAGAGCATGTATCCCACGCTCCCCTGCTCCTGAGAGCTTGGGCACTGGTAGGAAACGCTCCAAAATCGTTGGGAGCTTCAATGGGTACTTTGGGGCTTTTCGGGAGCTTCACTGCAACATATTTTGTCATTTCATGTACTTACTTTGAGCAGATTTTGATGTTTGGGGTACCTATTCTGAGAAGGTAATGTACCATTTGTTTATTTTCTAAGTGATACATCCCTGGTTAAGGGGTTGGACTGCATGAACTCTGTAAAGTGACAGAGACGTGAAGATGTAGCAAAGGTTTCAACAAAATATAGACAATTGCTAGACATTCATTGGTAATTTCTGTTGCAAATCTTGAATTTCAACAATTGCAAATAAGTCTACTCTCTTGAAGCCTATCTTGAAGCTTTAATGATAAGATTCAACGAATTATAATGATGGTCAGAAAGAGAAAGAGTAGTGTGTGTGTTAATTTCATTTTATAAATTTCCATACTTGAATTTCGAAGCTGAATATAATATAGCATTGCTTGAAATCACATAATAACCATCGTTGCTGGTTCGAAACGTCAATGGAAAAGAATCCTTATGCGATGGATCCGGAAGAGAATCTAAACAATAAAAGCATTTTTTCCGGTTTGGGAGTTCCACGTGTTTCTTTGCTAGGAAGGAATTTGATTGGAAAATCTTTGATGGATTAATATTTTGAATTTTTTGGCAGTGTTTCAAAGTTCAATCTTTTACATATTTCTTTGCAAGATGGAATTTGATTGGCAAGTTTTGGATGGAAATAAATAAATTATTTTATTTTTATTTTTAATATATATTAAATTTTAATATATTATATTATTTCCACTCCCAACTTGACGTTTCCTGTAAATTTGGGCAAAGCTTCTAGCCGTGCCGGATACTTGTTCCCCCGTACCCGAAGTACCGGCATACCGGAAACTCGTGCAACATAGATTAAATTAATTTGAAAGTGATTGCTAATTGAAGAAAGAATTGGGCTAAGTGATTGTACTAAGCATAGAACAGTGGAAAATTAACAAGTACAACAAATATAGAGTGCCAATACAACAAAAGTTACTAAAAACCAAAAACCCTATCATGTATTTTTGGAAACTGTATGCATAATATTACTTTAGGCTACATAAAAGTATATCTCTAAGGATTACATTATCCTTTGGACAATCTTATCCTACCACCAAACTTGGCAAATCCTTATACAATATTTAAACATGTAATACCAAATTTTATGTAAGATATGCACAGGTGAAATTCTGTGAGTATGTTCTCTTCTGCACTCTCATTTTTTTGTTATATCTACTGATAGCAGACATACATGATGTATATGTGTGTGGAAGAGCTTACCTAATCTTTATTCCTACTACAATATTATTAAAAGGGAACAAGTCATACAGTAAAATCACTAATCACAATTTTCTTAGTCATGTTTATCTGTATATAAAACAAATTCTTCATTTTACTGTAATACACAAGTTACATGGATGTTAATATGAAAACACGAATGAGAATACTTGTATGAAGCAAATTATATGCTTTCTAAAAAAAAGATACATACCGCTACTTGATTTATTATTCCAGTCTTCAGGCTTCTGCCAATATAAAGGTTGAAGCTTAAATGATAAGGTGAGGAATCTAACAGAAGAAAAAATGTCTTCCATTGCATGCCCAAAAATTGCCAAGTTTCTTGGTGACTCCACCCCTTCCTATTAGCACAAGTTAACAAAAAACATTGGTAAGTACCACCTCCATGTAAACTACTCTACTCGGTGAATAGATCAACATGTAAACCAAATTTCACCTCTCCCAATTTGAAGCCAGAAAACTAAATCAAACTATATCAATATCAAAATATTGATCATGTATATGAAAGAACATCCACAAGGAGAACAAAAAGGATGAAGCTAACTAAGAAATTAAGAATAAATATATTTCTCATGCAATGCATGAGAAATACTAGCACTTAGAAGATTCAAACAAAACATTAAGTAATGTATAGGACAATTAAATGTATCAAGAAGCTAACCCACAAGTGCAACTTCTACCTTCATCAAGAACCACAATGCGTTGCATGCCCCTGCACTTGAACAGTATTGATTTCAATGTGTATGCAATGTGTATTGTGCAACATAAGGGTTACTATAATTGAATGGGAATGAAGACTAAAAGATAGAAGCAGCAAATCATTGTGTGATAGGAATGAGATTGTGATACAATATCGTGTTCCATTGCTAAGCCATCAAGAAACCTCCTACAAAGAGGCAAATAGGAAATAGAAATCACAAACCAACATCTAGACCTCATGCAAGCTATTTAACTCTTAAGTAACAGCTCCCTCTCAAGTTTTATCAGTAGTATTTGTGATTTTGTAGTTCGTAATAATATATTACATGTGATGGTAGATGCATCAGCATTCAGATGTCATGAAGTATCATGGCATACTAGATTTCCAAGCCACGAATATATTACTTCATAACAAAAACATTGATATAGTGTTGCAGATAAACTGATAGTTTGGGAAACAATCAAATTTGCTGGATTGGTTTATTATTCTTACTACAGTATTAAATTAAAAATTGTTATATCTTTGGTTAATTGGACAACCAAGATTTCTATCGCTGCTGTTGAATCACTATGTAACATGAGAAGAAATATCTGCTGTTTGTACCCATGAACTTTTTATTTGCTGGGAACCCTAGCTAGAAATAAAACCCTAAATTTCCCTAGGATATCACAAAAATATACTGGGATATAGTTTGTGAACAGATTATTATCATTGCATCTAATGTGATCACTACAATTTCACATTAAAGTGTATGCTTTGCAAGATGTGTGATTTGCAATTTTGGACTTGTCTTACCGATATGCAGGAACCCTGGATAAGGTCACAAGGCAGATTTTGTATCAGTATATGACCTGAAAATTTAGCAGCATTCCTCGAATAAACACAGACATTGTGGATGGTATTGTCCTGTATTACTTATGAATACAAATTCTTTATAATTTCAAAAAGAAGAAAAAAAAACAATAGTTACATAGCTAAACGTATGATCTTTCACAAGTATTATCTTGTGCATGCTGTAAAAAATGTAGCTCACCTCCAGCATTTTAATTAGAAAAGGCAGTTTTATGGGCCTGAGACCTTTTCCATGCAGGTCTACAATATATGAACAATCTGGCAGCTTCAGAGGTTCCGCATTTTCAATGTGTTCCACCATGTTCATATTTAGAGGCTCTGCAACAGGATCTGCTTGATTGACAGCATCATCATTTGAGGGGATTCTATTATCAGACTTTCTATTCAACACATGCTTTTGGTCATCTTTTTGAATAAACTCTCCGCTTATCGCTTCTGAATATCTATATGCAGCACAAACATACATCCAACAGGCATGATCATTCATCCTTTATTACTCGCATGCATACACCCACAGTTTTTAAATGCTTGGATCATATCCTTGCCAACTCCTGGAAAAACAAAACAAACATAAATAATGGCATTCAACATATATAGATTGGGTGCCAAACCTCTGGTCCATGGGTGTCAAACACTCTACTTCAGATGGCTTAAATACTGCTATTGTATGCTCCCCAGATGCGACAACATACAGGATCTTCAAACCCTTTCTCTGCAGAGAAGGTAATATTATTGGTAGAAGCTGCACTTCACTGCCACAGAACAGTATCACAATAACTGAGGGTTTCCATTTTCATTTTAACAATAAAAAAGTCCAAGTCAAACATAATCATAGGTCTCATCATCATGCATATTGCAGAGTTGAACAAAGAACATGCTAATGGGCATCCTAGTCAGTAAGTGAGATTTACCTTTCAATTTTACCAAGCTGGTTTTGTTCTCCATCTCCCCAACCATAGACAATTCCTCCCTCTGTTATTGCAATAGAGTGTCTAGCACCCGCAGAAACTTGAATGACCTGTGCACCCTCAAGAGCATATACTTGTTTTGGAATGAGTTCATCATCAGTAGTACCAAGTCCAGTTTGACCCCAGCGACCTTGCCCCCACTGTTACAGAATACATATTACTTGAAAAGACTAAGAAGGGATGCAAAATTAGAAAAAAATACTATTATGACTACAATTAAATCCACGCCAGACATGTTTAGTTTAAGGGAGCAGGATTTGTCATTTGAACTCAATAAAGAAAATACAAATCATATATGCCCATTAAATAAATAATTTCAAACACTGACAATTCCTGGCACTAGCCACTTAATCACACAGATATACTTCACCAAATGAGAAATTCCATGCTTGCAATGAGGCTTCTGACAAATACTTACAGAAAAAAGTCTTCCTTCACTATTGACAGCCATTGTATGATTACCCCCACAGATAACTTGCACTATCATCTGATCTGCAACCGCTTTCACTTGTACAGGTTTGAATTCGTTTTGCACAGAACCATGGCCTAGTTGTCCATATTTACCTCTCCCCCAAGTGAACACCTATGAACATAGTGCTATTCTAATCAAATTGCCAGAGGAAATAACAGGCTCTTTCTAGAAAGACACAAGCCACAGATCCTCATCTCCAAAGACAGCTTGCAAGATAAAGAGTCTTGCTGAGCAATTTTAAATCAAAATATAATCTATTCTAGCAAAAGAAATGCTTTCATGTCAAAGGAACTCATCATAGACTTTCAAAGTAGATTAAGCACGTTGTCCTGCAATGTTAGTGTTTCAGGTATTTTATCTGCAGGCATATTTACTATTGGAGTTCATAGCTGCTAGTGTTTGAAGAGACCTGCTTTGACATGTATCAACTTTGCAGGATGGTGAAACAGAAATGGCTAAGCACAGTTACTACAACACCAAACCCTCCCTTCTCATTCTCACAGATGAAAGAGTTTTAAAATTACCAACCTGTCCATCTACTGACAGTGCAGCACTGTGATTCTCCCCACATGCAATCTGACAAAAAATACAAACCAAACATGATAACATGGACAGAAAAGTTAGAAATTCATCAAATAGCTGTGAGTCAAATCACAAGTAACATTCTAGAGGTTTAAAGAACAATCGACATTGGAACACAAACAGAAAATTGGAAAGCTTCAAAACGTTGTATAAATACATTCAATTCAGACAATACAACACTCAGAAGCAAGCAAGTGTCGAGATCCTTCATTAAGTATCATTACAAAATTCTGACACTAGCCTAGATGCACATGCAAACATGTTAAGCATACCAAGCATCTCTAGTGCATGCCACATGCATATCCTGCACAAACTGTAAGCTTGTAAGCTTTTAAAGATAATGAAAACCAAGTGAAAGAAAAAGTCATGGTACAACCTCATTTCAGAAACCTTCATGAAAGAAACCATAAAATGAAGGTAATTTTTTCATGGAGATGACATATGCCTGCAATTTGCTTTCAGAACATGTTATTCATCCTATCTTGGGTGACTGAAACTTGAAAACAATATTATGCACATAACATTCATAAAAAATCTAGAATTCTTCATTGTGAAACAACATTATTCCATGTGAACATAATCAAATATTGGTAATAACATATTGAGCACTAAAATATGTAAAATTTACCACGTTCAAATCAACAATCTGGGTGGACTGGCATTGTCAATGTTGATTGTTTAACATCAATGATATTATCAAAGGATGGGATAAATCCAGAGCTCAGTGAGAAGAACAATATGCATGGGTCTTACAGTCGACACAAATACATGAGAATTTCTCAATAACAATATTCACCATTCTGAATATAACTGAAATGTTCTTTCTTTCTAAATCTTAAATTTATTTCTGCTGATACAAAAAGGTTGTCTTATATACACCACAGTGCATGTAGATGCACAAGAATGAATAGGCGTCTACATTTCTGTTGTAGCAGAGTGATCAAAACATCTTTATACAATGATATGCTCCAATCACAATGTCACTTCATTACAAACCAAAATTCAGGATTCAGGAAAGAAATGCTAAAAGGTCTATTACAAGGAAGATTTCATTGGGATCAAAAAATGAAGATTTGAAATCACACAAAACTCCTGACAGAGGACACAATCTCATCTTTAGGCAACTCAAAAAGCCTATAAAAAGGGAAATACACGAAATATCCAACAGTGCTCAGCAGTAATCTGTAAGTACTTCCTTCCAGAGACACATTAAAAATCCCTATGGTAGCACGGATTCAGTGCCTATGGCCAGTCAACCAAGTTTATTGTTTACAGGATCAAAAATACCTACAGCCAGGACTCGAGGCAGTAGGCAGACAACATGAGATACAAAATATCCTTGCGCAATTTTTCAAGATAAAACACATTTCATTCAAGAGAACATGCATGTGTGGGACCAAGGGAGACGATTACAAATCCAAAAAATAACATCAGCCAAATTCAGGTAGAAATACAGCAAAAGGATATTTGTCACCTGAATTATGCCCAAACCCCATAGTTCCTCAATGACAATAGGTATGTTACTGTTTTCCATGTTTCCAGATCCTAGGGCACCAAATGTACCTTGTCCAAATGAGTATACCTCACCACTTCCTGAAAAATCAACATAGATTATCTTACAACATGATGGATTGTTAATTCAATATGAATAGAATAACTCAGCAGAAGCCAGATACAAAAAAACAAACCACCTAATAAGCATAGGTACAGCGTTCAGTTTATTTGATGCACACATGTACAAAGGGTGAACAGATCTTAGTTTTGGAAGACGCAGCTTGTTTCTGTGACATAAATGACATCAGAATGCTCAAGGAACGCACTTGCTTACCACAGTAATGGCACAGATTGCCTTGATTGGAGAGCAAATCAGATATTCCTTTATTTATGATTCATATAGTTGTGCTGTTTTAAGGATGGTCAATTAAACAATCTCCAGGGCTGTACTTTACTTCATCGTCAAGGCCCAACAGTTTACCCATTTCAAGTCTAACCCAGCATTTCTTTATTGCATGTCATTTTCTTCTTTTAGGGATGAGATGCGCTGGGCACTCTACATTTCACTGTCATTGCTTGTACTTTTGTGTCCCATTGACCTACTTCTGTCACTAGTGGATATCAATTTAATTTCAAGAAGCAAGCATTGAAATGATCTGTAATTGCAAGCCAAAGAGACTTCATCCAGTTATGTCGGTAGCCACCTTGCGATATATAAAGACTTTTACTTTGTCAGCACTAAAAATATTATCCGTTTATTATTAATTGATATTTTAACACTAGTTTATTTTTGGTGCTCCTCAAGTTCAAAAATTTATTTTTTGATAAATTCAGCTATATTTATAAAAAGCCAGGAGATCTACTTTTGTCCCTAGTCTGCAGTGTTATCACAATTTAGTATTATAATGTGTATTATTGGACAATGTAAAGAAAGTGATTTTCAGAAAGGCACCTCTCCAAATTCCTCACTTCTGTTGTGTGTGTATCAGTTGGGATCAAAGCCTCATTTCAGGATCTCATCCCGAAAAAATTGGAAGTCCACCTTTACATTCGGATCTGTATCAAGGATTTTATTGAGAGATTACTTTTTCTTTTCTTGGAAAACATTTTTTTTTGAGCCACAATCAGCCCTGTATGGACTTGTACAGTCTATCACATCAGTTGTCATACTTCTATTTTCTGTTGTATACCCTGCTTTCAGCTATGTCTACTACTTTTCTGCCATAAAGTTTTATTTTGCTGTATGGCATGTTTTTCTACTGTACAGAATACACACTGCTTTAGTTGATCAGTACTGTAGCATATGGATTTCCATAGCATCTGATGCTGGTCTGCTACAGGTATTAAAAGGAATAAAAAATTATGGATTGAGTTAAAATCTTTGGACATACGGCTTCACATGAGTATTTCTCACATATTTGGCACACTGATGTTGGATGTATGAATCAAAGTCTTAAATCCTGTTTACAGATGCAGCAGAATTTCGCAAATCAACAGAAGTTCATGATTGCAGAGATTCATAGGGCAATCAAGCTCCCCAATAGTGGCAGTCCCATTAGCATGCCATCTAACAATGGAACCAATCCAAAGGTGTAATGCAAACTGTTGACCACTAGAGTGGCACCTGATGATTATATGGAAACTCCATGCCCAAAGATGATCCAGAGAACACTTGTACCATCAGATATCATCAGTCAACAAAGTTTTTAAACTCTACTTCTATTTTCTCATCATCTTTCTTGTACCCAGATTCCACACCTTGCGGGCAATTGTCATAAGTAACACTAGTAATGGTGAGTTTTTGAGTCTGTAATAGGCCTAAGATGTTGGGACTCGATCAGCGAACGAGTACACCTTGGAGTGTTTTTTTTATCTGGTTAATTATCCCTTCTTTTTTAGAGGTAGATAATTTTCTGGGTTTTTTCACTCACGTTTTACCCCAAAGCCGGGGTGACAGTTTGAAGATTGAGCCCCTAACACATCTTAGTGTCTAAAGTCGATGTATATTACCATACTAGATCACACAAAAAAATTCGTGGAATTTGGTTAGGTCTAAGTAGTCCTTTTTTAATTTTTTAGATTTTCCGCACTGTGGCAATTGCTAATAAAATTGTATTTGTAAATTTGTAATATAGTAAGTAATGTCTAGAGAAGTTGTATGGGGTATGAGTAATGAAATTTCAGCCTCTCACCCTCAACTTTCTACTATGACACACTTTGATGGGTTAAAAATATTTTTTGAACCCTCAAAACCCACTTTCCCTAGGTTTAGTTGGAAATCTGGCAATTAATTAAGCCAGAAATTAAATAAATGGAGAACAATAAATATCTACACATGCTAAATGTTGCGGAAATGAGATGGAAAATTATGAGGGAGTTAAAGTGAAGTCCCAAGGTGATGTGGACTCCTAAAATCAATGTGGAAAAAGTCGAAGTCGGGATTAATTCGGCAAAGGTCCAAAAGTTGAAAAACTCGTCAAAGTCGGGAGTTTTTTGAAAAAGTCGGCAAAATTTAAAAAACACAAAATTATTCATTTCAATTTTATTTTTTTTAACATCTAGAGTATCCACAACATCAAATAAATGCATTTCCACATAAACATGTAAAGAAAGCTAATATATAATATTTATATGAAGTCTAATGCTACATCACATAACAAAATAGTGAATCAACTCCTGAATTTTGGGTCCTGTCTGAGTCTCAACTCTCAAGAGTCAAAATATCAACAAAAAATATAATAAATGTATATCATGAGTCATCTAAAAGTCATCAAGTAATCAGTCACTGAGATCCTCTTCCCCTTTTAATTTTTGTTTCCGCTAATTGTATTAAGAAATAAGTCATGCATTTATTCAGTAGATTGTAATATGCTTGGGTAATAAGGTGTCATGTGGTAGGTCCAATGAAAATTAACAGTGAGTATCACAGTAGATGTGAAAATTAACACTTGGTGACTCCAAGCTGCTTATTTTCTGAGAAAACAGTAGATGTCAGATTACTAACCTAGCCTTGGCATCTATTATTCAAAAACTCTTGGAGGTAAAATCCACTTCTGATGCATAACCTTTGCCCACATTTACAGGGAGTTCACCACTAAAGAAGATTCCCTTTCAAAACGTGCTCTCATTGCAGGAAGGATCTTTATTGTCACAAGATTTCACAGGTACTTTGTTCCTGTCTGAAAAATGGGTTCTTTTTTGAGGCACTGGTTTTGTTTTTTTTGGACAGGTTGTTGCTGTTTGATCTTCATGACCTCCTCTTTGTTGTTTCTTCTGGAAGCATTCAACAACTGTAACAATGTTTTTGATGGTGTGGGGTTCTTTCTACGGAAGACTATTGTATGCCTGTCCTTTTGGTACTTTTGTAATCTTTTGAAGGGGCAGTGGCTGTTAGAGTCTGGATCACTGAAAGCCTGGAGGCTTAGCCAATGTATACTTTGCTTTCTAACTAGAAATATGAAGTATAAAGATTTGTTTTTCCTTGGAAAACAAAAACATATCTTAACCTCAAAACTAACAGATTACAAATGAGACTACTATGCTTGCAAGAAGTATGACAAACAATACAATGCAATAACTTGAAAATGCATGGATGGAAGCTTCAACTTACAGTTTTTTCACCTTTGCGGCCTCTTTATCCGCGGCCTGGGAAAGGAGGCAGACTTTTTGGGTCGACTCCCGATTTTTTCCTTTGTGAAAAAGTCGCCAAAAAGTCGGGGGATTAAATCGTTTAGTTCAAAAAATCGCGTTTTTAGGATTAAATCGGGATTTTTTCCAGACTTTTTCCACACTGCCTAAAATCAAAGAAAGGACATGTGCTCAAATAAAATTGAATTTTTGGCATTAAAGGAGAAAGTTGTTTACTTGGAAATTCGAATTTGTGAAGTTAATGCACATCTAGGAGGATTTTGGATAATATTTAGTGGAGATTTTTGTGGGAAATTGTCCCCACATAGGTTACCACCCATATACACTTGTCATTCTATCATAAAATTTGAATTTGGCACATAAGAGAAAAAGAAAATGACGTCCACTTGCCAGGATTCAATTTTTACACTTGGCATTGGAGCTTGTTGGCATTATGGTTAGTAGTCCTTGGTGATGATGCTTATATGGCTAAAATACATCTTGCTATGGTTACGACTTGTCCATGATAAAGTCTCATATGATTCTTAGGGTTACATAGTTGGTGTTCAGATCAATTTTGATGATGCATATATGGTGCTTACATGGTGATCTTCATAAGGATAAGGAGAAGTACAAAGCTTGAATACACATTTTCATTACTTGATGATGAGTCACTCATATGCTGTTGTCGACATATAATACAGTTATGATGCAGGATTCCTATAGTTCTTGACGTTCACATGGATGAGGATTGTTGCAGTTTATGATATCAAGAAGTCTTGACAAAAGATCTTGAGCTCAAGATACATAGTACTGGATACATGGATGATTACTCAAAGTTGCATTGTTGGAAACATGATGATGATGAGTTCTTACCTACATGATGATAGGATGATACTTACATATGTTGATTGATGCGGATGTTCCCAAGTGATGATACTTGGATCATGCAGATCTTGATGTTGATGAGATGGCTATGGTGTTTTTCACATATGATATAATGTGAATGATTCTATATGTCATATGCAGAATTTTGTTCAAAAGGATGAGTTGATGCAGACATACCTTGTTATAGGTTGATGACTTATACACTAATGGACATATACAAGTTGTTGGTCTAGATGTTGTTGACAGATGCTTATGGAGAAGATCATACATTGTGTATGATAGTTGTTGATGATTATCATGATCTTATTTAGATGTTTGGTCTCTGTTATAAATGTCATGTAAAGGTCATATCAAGACTCATGATGTAATAATTTGTCTCTATCTATTGTAGTCATTTGATGAATCCCTTTTGGTCATATGATGTAATTTGTACCCCCACTATGCATGGGATGGATGATGTAATATTTCAGTCATGTATTGGTATCTGGTGTATCCCCACTTGGTTGGGTGGATGAGTGAATATTGGTATATCCCCACTTGGTTGGGAGATGGATGTATGTATGAGTCCTTGGTGATAGGAAGGTTATTTATGATGTATAGAGTCATGTTCTTCTTGTACAACATCCTTTTGCAGACCTTGCTTACAGTCAGGAAGAGCATGAACATCACACTTCAGCAAAGCAGAAATTTCAGCATGTACTCAAAGAGTGCATGGACATATTGGTACACCTTGGCATATACAAAGGGGGTGCTCAATTAGAGATTTCAGCAGGTACTCAGGGGGAGTATGGACAGCGGAATGTTTATCAAGGAAAGAGAATATCTTGGTCCGCCCTTTGCCCTTGATGTCAAAGGGGGAGAGTGATTTGGTGTTGTTGCCATCAAGTCCAAAGGGGGAGATTGTTGGCATTATGATGCATGTGTTGTACTTGATGGCAACCCACTCGTAGAAGAACAACTCACTTATACATAACTAGATGAATCTACAGAAGAGAGATCAGATGTGACAGAACACATGGGATGCAGGGCAGCTCAAAGGAATTAGTTCAGATGTAATGTACAATCACAACTCATTAAGTTGACAGTCCTTAGTATGGCAAGTTAGCTTTGCCATCAAGTCCAAAGGGGGAGATTGTTGGCATTATGATACAAGTGTTGTCCTTGATGGCAACTCACACAGATGACAGATCATAGTGCAGCAGGTCAGTAGCAAAGAGTGGATGATCAAACTACAAAGAATGAAGAAAGAAGAGTATATACGCAGGTTCACTATATACCAAGTCGCGTACATATGCAGGTTATACACAGGTTCACTATGTACCAAATCGCGTATATACGCAGGTTCGCTATATACCAAGTAGGGTATACACGCAGGTTCACTATATACAAAGGTGCGTATACACGCGGGATTGCTAATCAAAAGTCGCGTATGCGTATCCACACATTTTCATGCACGGAAAAGCACGTACATGTGGGAAAGCTTATTTTTGGGTCCGTGGTATTTAGACCTATGGTTTTGGTCCTTGGTATTGCGTCCGAAGTATTGAACCCAGGTATTGGGTCCCTAGTATTGGTTCTCAATGGTTTTGGACCATGGTATTGAGTAAGGCCTAAGACTATAAAAGGAGAAGAAAATCATTAGGCAAATGCATTGAGAAAGTCTTGAATATCTGATGAAGTATGAGATCTAGTACGCAGGTTATGGGTTCATGATGCTTTGCTTGATCTGATCTAAGGAGGAATCTCAGCGGTTGATGGAGAACAAGATGTATGGATAGATCAGGATCTAATGGCTTGGAATGAATCATCTCTATATGGTTTGATCATGTTTATTCTAGATCTGTATACTGACGCATGTAATGTTCTAATCTGGGTATAACTTAAGTTTGAAATAGTTGCAACTCATGAATGAATATTTATAGATGTATACGCTGGTTGATTATGATAGAAGCGCGTACATACGCAGATTAGATATATCTAAGTAGCGTATACCATATGAGCTATGATGTTTGAAGTTACAGGTGTTTCTGGTTGTTGATGAGTTCTGATGATTGTTTACTAGTTTTAGTATTCTGCATATTCAGATTGGTTGATTATGTTTAGCTTCAGTATTGATGGATGAGATCTATAATGGATCAGGATCAAAATGACTTATTGTGATCTGATGAACTAGATCTGGTTGCTAACATACGTATTATCTTTGTATATGTAATGATTTGGGTATGTCTGAAGTCAGGAAGTGCAGCGAAGTTATGAATAAGTAATTAATGACATATATGCTGGTTCGGCACTTCCAAGTAGCGTATGCACTCTGATGCATGATTTTTGATGATACAGTTGGTTCTGAATATTGTTGCAGAGTTCAGTGTTCTACTCTGTGTTCTGGTGACTGCATTTTGTTGACAGGGTTTCAGTGATTCAGAGATTGATGATGCTAGTGTTGATTGATTGTGTGCTTCAATGATATTAATGGGTCCAGTATGAAAATTGGATGAAACGTGGCCTTCAAATTATGGTGTTGTGCTTCAGGAGTATCCAGTCTGAAAATTTATGAAACGTGGTACCTGGAGGAAGACAGAGAAAGTTGTTGCCTTCTGTAGGTCAGCACCTACGTACTAGTACATCAGCTAGTACAAGAGCTAAGGGGGTGGTAGCTCCCTTCCAGTAGCAGCTGGAAAACAAGTAAAGGTTGGAGCATTTCAGTAGGCCGGCACCTACGTACTAGTAAATGGATCGGCTAGTACAAGAGCTAAGGGGGTTGTAGCTCCCTTCCAGGAGTGTCTGGAGAACGAGAGAAGGTTGTAGCCTTCTGCAGGTAGAAGCTTGCGTACTGGTATAAGACTGCACCAGTACAGAACCATTGTAAAGAGAAGTTTCTTATTAAAAAGAAGATTGAGACGACTTGCAGTAGGTGGTTTTCACCCACATTGGGTTTCCACCTTACATCATGGTGTTCATGTGTGCTTCTTGTGTGTGATGATCTGTTCTATTTTACTGCTCCTATTTACTGTTCATATGGTTAATAATGTTCTGATGCACTCATTAAGGATCAACTAACTGAATCATAAGTCTACTAGATATACGCTTGTTGCATTACACACAGTTGCATATACACGCGGTTTGCCTTAACTGAAGTCGCGTATATGAATTTTAATATGGAAATGAAAAAGTTGTATTGATTTGATAATACTGATTCACCCCCCTCCCCTCAGTATTATTTCCAACAGAGCTTCATTCAACAAATTCGAATTTCTCTTTGGGATTGTCACCTCATGCCACTTGTTTAATCACTTCTACATTAGGATTGGCTCCAATGCCATTTGTCATTGTCATTTTTCTTTGGGATTTGCTCCCAACTCTTTATATAATAGAGCCATGGGCTCTCATATTGTATCATGTAATACGAGCTATTGTGCTTGAGGAGACTCTGCGGAATTGTATTCACTACTTGCAATATAATACAACAGTCAGTGTTCTTCTCCTTGCATGTGTGGTAAATTCTTGACTTGTTGTTATGCTTCTAATTATTTTCTCATGTCAATATTTATTTCATGCTTGTTTCAAGTTATGTTAGTATGTAGCTATCTCATATTAGCATAAGAATTAATTATTTGTTTTAAGAAAAGAAATCTTCTAATGGATAATAGATATATCTCTAGGAATTATTTCCACTGCACTTATTTAATTTCATGTCGATTTAATGATTTGTGGTGAATTTTTGTAGATGAATCATTATTTGGTCAAGCTTTTCAAACGTAAGGAGAAATTCTCGGAGGAATCAACTCATTCTTGAAAAATATTCAAGGAGAACCCACATGTTTTGAATTCCAAAGTCTCATCTATATCTTATTTGTGTCTTGCAGAGATCCTTTCAAGTTTCTTAAAGCTTTTATTTCTTGCATCAAAATGTCAAACTTGGAAAAATTTATTTTTTACGTATTGTACTTTATTTATCAATATCTGGTTATTTCAAAGAGCTAAGTCATTGCTAGTCAAAGAAGAGAGCTTGCTCCTGGAAAAATTCATTTTACGTATTGTACTTTGTTTATCAATATCTGGTTATTTCAAAGAGCTAAGTGATTGCTAGTCAAAGAAGAGAGCTTGCTCATACTCTAGCCTAGCCTCTTGTAGATTATTTTTGTAACATACTTTGTTGTCATCTTTGTCTAACATTTGAGCTATTTTTGTATCCTTTTGAGCAAGATAGTTTCCATGCTTTGATTTGTAGACTTATTCATCTTGAAAGCATTTATAATATCTTGTGCTAACAATTTAGTGTTTCACTTTTCAGGGTTATTTTGGCTTTTCATTTGAAAGCATTTTACTTCATTTTAAGCAAAATACAATTTCATTTCTTAAAGAGAAAATACTTGGAATGCACTGGTTGTTTATGTATTTCATGCTTATCTTATAATGGTTAATGCTCATATCAATTTTCTGCTTATAAATCTTAAAGAGAATCTATTTAACTCTAACAATTCGCCAAGAAACTCACATCCTTTTTAAATTAACTTTTCATTAGGGACCCACCCCCTTAGCTAACCTAGGAGATAGCTCAAATGGAGAGAGTCGGGATTAGTGTGACAGCCCCTTCTCTGAGTTCCCTGCCACCAACCACACCTTGTGGGGTTGAAGAATTTCTCGCTGACTTGTAAGTAGGTGTAGGCGGCAAAGTCAACATTTTTGGCGTCGTTGCTGGGGACAAGTCTTCTTGTACCTGGGAAATCGACTAACTTTTGGTTTTTGCATGTTGGATTTTAGAGTTAGATTCCTGTTCAAGTGGCGACTCCACTTATTTCATTTTCTGCAAGGATTTCTGCTTGAAGCTTGCTTCTTGTAGATTTCTTGCTAATCTTGGACAAGAGCCTCTCTCTGGTATCCATTTTCTCTTTCAGGGTCAAGCGAGCATGACATCATGAATGATTTGTTTGCCCCTTGTGATTTTACAGTTTACTAACATTTTAGCTATCCAAATTTCATTCCGGATGAAGCCATTGAGGCTATTGAAGAGTTGCCTAGTTTTCTAGGTAACAATGCCATCAACACTGAAACTCACCTTAGGAATTTCCACCTCTATGTGAGCCAATAGTGCCATGATATTAACCATGAGGATGTTAAAATGAGACTTTTCATCTTTAAATTAAATGGAAATGCAATGGATTGGTTCATAGACTTGCCTGCTAACAATTTCGATTCTCTAGAATCAATCATTGATGCCTTTGAAGAAAAATATGGAGATGAAAGAAAGATCAAAACTCAAGCAAATGAGAATGATAAGGATCTCATCAAGGGGTTGACTCGAATGATTAAGGATATGCAACTCAACCAAGCTCAACTCATTAAGGCCATGGAGGAAAATCATGCACAAGCAATAAAAGCCATGGAAATCAATCATTCTAATCAGATGACCTCTTTTCAAAATAGGTTGCTCACCATGGAAGAAAAACAAGTGCAATTAATCAACACCATGGAAACAAATCATGCCAAGGAAATAAGTGTTATGAAGGCTAATCAAGTCACTTTTCAGAATAGGTTGGATGAAATGGAAAGATTACAGGTACAAAAATTCCAACTTAGGTTAAATGACGAATGGGAAGAGAACAAAAAAACAAATCGTAAGCCTCCTGATACACTGAAGCAATCTTCACCTCATTATGAAGAGGTCATTTACTCCATTGAAAAATGGCTAATTGATGGAGACTTGGATAGCACGGAAACAGAGGAGAATCAAGTTTATACTTCACCCATGTCAGACCACAAGCAAAATGGAGAAAGGCAAGTCAAAGAAGTCTTAGATACTTCAAATTTTCCTTCAAAGCATCTTCAAGATCGGGCAAGAAGGTCTACCTTGATAACCTCAACATCAACATCACAATCTATTAAGAAGAAAAGAAAAAAGCAGAAAAGATTTGGTAAATCTGATGGCCATGTACAACACAGTGTTGGGATTGATCAAATTCCTCACATATTTAGAACGGGACAGGGCACATCAAAAAAGAAGCCAATGGATCTACCTGAAAGCAAGCAGGTTCTCAAAATGAACTACAAAGAAAATATTTGATGCCATGGGACATCTTTTTGTATCATATTTCTAACATTATCCCTTGTCATTTTTGTTTAATTAGTTTTATTTCAATAATAAATTGTCATTTATGCTCTTAGAATAAATTTCCATTTCTTCATTTTTGTACTTGATTTCATTTGGTGATATTTTGAATGGATATTGATGATATATGTCTTTTGTCGGTGGATGCAGATTCCAGGTTCTTGCACATTATCACTTTGTATCTAGCATGCATCCCCATATGGAGCCAAATGTTGACCAATGGAGTGGCACCTAATGATTATATGAAAACTCCATGCCCAAGGATGATCCAGAGAACACTTGTACCATCAGATATCATCAATCAACAGAGTTTTTTAACTCTACTTCTATCTTCTCATCATCTTTCTTGTGCCCAGATTCCACACCCTGCGGGGAATTATAATAAATGATACTAGTAATGATGATTTTTTGAACCTGTAACAGGCCTAAAGTGTTGGGACTTGATCAGCAAACGAGTACACCTTGGAATGTTTTTTTATATGGTTAATTATCCCTTCTTTTTCAGAGGCGGATAATTTTCTGGATTTTTTCACTCACATTGTACCCCAACGCCGGGGTGACAGTTTGAAGGTTGAGCCCCTAACGCATCTTAGTGTCTAATGTCAATGTATATTACCATACTAGATCACACAAAAAATTTCATGGAATTTGGTTAGGTCTAGGTAGTCATGTTTTAATTTTTTAGATTTTCCGCACTACGGAAATTGCTAATAAAATTGTATTTGTAATGTAATAAATGATGTCTAGAGAAGTTGTATGAGGTATGAGTAATAAAATTTGCACCTCTCACCCTCAACTTTCTACTCTGAAACACTTTGATGGGTTAAAAATGTGTTTTGAACCCTCAAAACCCATTTTTCCTAGGTTTAGTGGGAAATATCGCAATTAATTAAGCCAGAAATTAAATAAATGGAGAAAAATAAATATCCACACAATGGAAAATTATGGGGGACTTAAAGTGAAGTCTCAAGGTAATGTGAACTCCTAAAATCAAGCAAAGAACATGTGCTCAAATAAAATCAAATTTTTGGCATTAAAGAAGAAAGCTGCTTACTTGGAAATTCGAATTTGTGAAGTTAATGCACATCTGAAAGGATTTGGGAGAATATTTGGTGGAAATTTTTGTGGGAAATTATCCTCAGATGGGTTACCACCCATCTACACTTGTCATTCTATCATAAAATTCGAATTTGGCACAAAATGTAAGAAGAAAATGACATCCAATTGCCAGAATTCGATTTTTACACTTGGCATTGGAGCTCCATTCAACAAATTCAAATTTTTCTTTGAGATTGTCACCTCATGTCACTTGTTTAATCACTTCTACATTGGGATTGGCTCCAATGCCATTTGTCATTGTCATTCTTCATTGCAATCTGCTCCCAACTCTCTATATAAGAGTCATGGGCTCTCATATTGTATCATGTAATATGAGTTATTGTGCTTGAGGAGACTCTACAAGATTGTATTCACTACTTGCAATATAATACAACAGTCTTTGGGGTAAAGCGTGATGGTGTTCTTCTCCTTGCATGTGTGATAAATTCTTGACTTCTTGTTATGCTTCTATTTATTTCCTCGTCTCATTATTTATTTCACGCTTGTTTCAAGTTATGTTAGTATGCAATTATCTCATATTAGCATAAGAATTAATTATTTGTTTTAAGAAAAGAAACCTTCTGGTGGACAATAGATGTATTTCTAGGAATTATTTTCACTGCGCTTATTTAATTCCATGTTGATTTAATGATTTGTGGTGAAGTTTTGTAGATGAATCATTATTTGGTCAAGTTTTTCAAGCGTGAGGAGAAATTCTCAGAGGAATCAACCCATTCTTGAAAAATATTTAAGGAGAACCCATATGTTTTGAATTCCAAAGTCTCACCTATATCTTATTTGTGTATTGGAGGGATGCTTTCAAGTTTCTTAAAGTTTTTATTTCTTGCATCAAAATATCAAACTTGGAAAAAAATATTTTTTACGTATTGTACTTCATTTATCAATATCTGGCTATTTCAAAGAGCTATTTCCTGGCTAGTCAAAGAGGAGAGCTCGCTCATACTCTTTGGCTTAGCCTCTTGTAGATTATTTTTGTAACATACTTTGTTGTCATCTTGGTCTAACATTTGAGTTATTTTTGTATCCTTTTGAACAAGATAGTTTCAATGCTTTGATTTGTAGACTTATTCATTTTGAAAGCATTTATAATAACTTGTGCTAACAATTTAGTGTTTCACTTTTCAAGGTTATTTTGGCTTTCCATTTGAAAGCATTTTACTTCATTTTAAGCAAAATACAATTTCATTTCTTAAAGAGAAAATACTTGGAAGGCACTGCTTGTTTATGTATTTCATGCTTATCTTATGATAGTTATTTCTCATATCAATTTTTTGCTTATAAATCTTAAAGAGATAATATATTTAACTCTAACAATTCGCCTAGAAACTCACATCCTTTTTAAATTAACTTTTCATTAGGGACCCACCCCTTAGCTAACTTCGGAGATAGCTCAAATGGAGAAAGTCGGGATTAGTGTGACAACCCCTTCTCTGAGTTCCCTACCACCAACCACACCTTGTGGGGTTGAAGGCTTTTTTCACTGATTTGTGGGTAGGTGTAGGTGGCAAGGTCAACATTTTTGGCGTCGTTGTTGGGGACAAGTCTTCTTGTACCTGGGAAATCGACTAACTTTTGGTTTTTGCATGTTAGATTTTAGAGTTAGATTCCTGTTCAAGTGGCAACTCCACTTATTTAATTTTCTACAAGGATTTCTGCTTGAAGCTTGCTTCTTGTAGATTTCTTGCTAATCTTGGACAAGGGCCTCTCTCTGGTATCCATTTGCTCTTTCAAGATCAAGCGAACATGACATCATGAATGATTTTTTCACCCCTTATGATTTTACTAACATTTTAGGCTATCCAAATTTCATTCTGGATGAAGCCATGAGGCTATTGAAGAATTGCCTAGTTTTCTAGGTAACAATGCCATCAATATTGAAACTCACCTTAGGAATTTCCACCTTTGTATGAGCAAATAGTGCCATGATATTAACCATGAGGATGTTAAAATGAGACTTTTCGTCTTTTCATTAGATGGAAATGCAATGGATGTAGGAATTTACAGGGTAAGTTCCTCAAACAAAACACCAAAGGACACCGCTCGCAAACAGATCACAGATCAATACACCAATATTGTCGACGTGGTTAAAACCCTCAAAGAGGGAAACAGTCCACGGCCTAAGCCAACGCGGCCACTTCAGGAAATTTATTAATAAAAGATTGAAAATTTACATAAGCTTCTCTCATGAACGGTTACCCTACAAATGACCCTCCATGCTCTTTATATAGAGATCATGGACCAATCGAGTGTTAAGCCACGGATCAAGTGTCAGTAATACCGAGAAGAGAATGAGCCGTCGGATCACTACATATCGTGACGTCGGATTGTAAGTTACAAAAGTACATAGTAAAGAAACACACTTTATCTAACTCTACACTAGACCAAGTTATACTTAACTACTTCCTATGTGTCGGAATATCCTAACAATGGATTAGTTCATAGACTTGCCTGCTAACAATTTCAATTCTCTAGAATCAATCATTGATGCCTTTGAAGAAAAATATGGAGATGAAAAAAAGATCAAAACTCAAGCAAATAAGAATGGCACCCAGTTGTACTCAAGAATAGTTGATTAATAAAATCCTCCTCTGCTGCACCGGTTTTTCTCGCAGTGGGTTTTTCTGTGTTGATGTGTTTGATTCTTGTGCATGTATTTGTTTTTGTATTATGGTGTGATGTTTGCAACAGAATTTATTTTAATGTTTATTGAAGGGTTTTCGTAAATAACTTATTGGAAAATAAGTAGGTAAAATAAATCAGTGGTTGCAATGATAGAATTTTCACATGGTATCAAAGCAAGTAATCAGAGACAAGAAGGGAAAATCAATTATGGGTCGAGACCATGATGCAAAGGCATCTACGTCAAGAAACTCGCACAGATTTTCAAAAAATTGCACAAGAGAGTAATTTCGATTTCTCTATGTTGGCTTCCAGATTGAAAGAAGAAGTTGCTTGTGTGACAAGCTCTGCATCATCAGCAATATGGTGTATACACAGTGGAGCCTCCTAGTATATGACGGGAATCCGGGAATGTTTCTAAGATTATCAGGAGGAAAAGATGAACTTTTAGATCACCATGGGGAATTAGGCAAAGTGTATTCCAGTAGGGAAAGGTACCATAGTTTTTCAAACAAAAAGAGCGATTCCGTGCTACCAACGTGCTGTATGTACCAGGACTGGGGATGAACTTACTTTCCGTATCGCAACTTCAAGGCAAGGGCTATGATGTTTTCTTCATCAAGCAGAAAGTATACGTCAAACACCAGAGCTGGAAAAAGAAAGTGCAGACCGGGATCAGAAATAACAGGTTGTACAAATTACAACTAGAATCACCAATGCACTAATAGGCAGTCATGGAGACAAGGATTTGAACGAACTATGGCACAGAAGAATGGGACATTTGCACCATGGGGCTCTAAGAATTCTCAGGAAAACTGTAACATGAGTTTTGAATCTTAGTACAGAACGAGATGACGTATGTTGAGGATGTGCTCTAGGAAAGTATGCCAAAGCGGCATTTCCTAGAAGTAAAAATAGGGCCAAGAGTGTACTAGGATTGATACACTCAGATATTTGCGAACCTATGTCCACTAAAGCTCTTAGTGGTGCCGAGTACTTCGTCACCTTCATTGATGACCACTCAAGGAAAACTTGGATTTATTTTTTGAAAACCAAGGACGAGGTTTTCTGTCGATTCAAAGAGTTCAATGCTCTAGTGGAGAACCTGACAAGGAGTAAAATAAAAGTTTTGCGCTCAGATGATAGTCGAGAGTATGTCAATAAGGACTTCACTGATTTTTGCACTAAGGAGGGCATCAGAAGAGAGTGGACAGCTCCTTACAATTCTGAGCAGAATGGAGTAGCAGAAAGAAAGAACAGGACTATCGTGGAAGCATCTAGGGCCATGATGTATGATCAGGATATACCAAAATTCCTGTGAGCAGAAGCATGCAACACAGCAGTCTATGTTCAGAACAGAACTCCTCATCGGGCATCGGGCAAGACTACTCCAGAGAAAGTCTTCATAGGGAAGACACCTGAAGTTAGTCATTTCAAGATATTTGGGAGCTTAGCATATTGCCGCATACCCGAGGAAAAGAGAAAGAAGTTGGATCAAACTGCAGAGAAAGGATATCTAGTGGGATATAGCGAGAATGCTAAGGCATACAAAATCTATCTTCCAAGGAGCAAGAAGGTAGTAGTTCGACGAGATGTGAAGTTCATGGAAGATAGGGCCTTCAGAAAATCTCGAGAAATGCCTTCCGAGGAGCAGTCAAAAGATGAGTTGTTGGTCAAACCACTTCAACCAATGAAAGTAAAGAATTATTCCTCGGATCAAGAAGAATCAAAAGAGGAGGAGGAGCTAACAGAAGCACTTGCTACCAAAGGAAGAACGAGCAGGGAACTTCGTCAGATTCTGCGAGATGCAGAGGATTTCATCGGTGCACCAAGAAACAATAAAAGGGAGCGAAAATAGCCAGATAGATATCAAGCATTAGTAGCTCAGGATGGGGAGCCTGCCAGTTTTCAGGAGGCTGCTCAACATCAAGTTTGGTTGGATGCGATGGTAGAGGAATACAATTCCATAATGGTGAACGATGTCTGGGAGGTAGTGCCGAGGCCTCAAGATAGATCTGTGGTAGGTTAGAGATGGATCTACAAGATTAAATACGCTGCAGACAACAATGTGGAAAAATACAAAGCCAGGTTTGTGGCTAAGGGGTATGCTCAGAAGGAAGGAATTGACTACGAAGAGACCTTCGCCCCAGTAGCCAGGTATACATCTATTAGAACCGTGATATCTCTTGCAGCACAGATGGGATGGGAGATTCATCAGATGGATGTCAAAACAACATTCCTGAACGAGGTGATAGAAGAGGAGGTATACATTGAACAGCCAGAAGGCTTTGAGACACATGAGAAGAAGTCTCATGTATGCAGATTGAAGAAAGCCTTGTATGGGCTGAAACAGGCACCTAGAGCATGGTATGGTTGAATTGATGGCTACTTGCAGAAGATGGGATTTGTCAAGAGTGACGCAAATCCAAATCTCTACTATCTGGTTGTAGAGAATGAGCCTCTAATCCTAGTATTATATGTGGATGATCTCTTCCTGACAGGATCACCTAGGCTCATCAGGGATTGCAAGAAGAATCTAGCCACAGAATTTGACATAAGGTTTTGGAAGAGATGCATTATTTCCTGGGGTAGGAAGTTTGGCAGCAAAAGGGGGAGATCTTCCTTGGACAAGGGAGATATGCTACAGAAATTCTGAAGAAATTCAGGATGCAGGATTGTAGACCCATGGCTACTCCAATGATCACCAACTGGAAGAAAATAGATGCATCAGAAGACAAGGATGTTGATCCCACCTTGTACAGGCAGCTCATAAGGTCCCTGATATATCTGGTCAATTCCAGGCCAAACATTTGTTACGCTGTCAACACCCTCAGTCAGTTCATGGTGGAACCAAAGAGGGTGCACTGGGCAGCCACCAAACATGTTTCAGATATATACAAGGAACAGTCAATTATGGACTCTTGTACACCAGGAGTAAGGATATCAAATTGAGTGGATTTACTGATGCAAATTGGGTTGGAAGTTCAGTGGATCGGAAGAGTACCTCTAGGTACTGTTTCAACATTAGATTGGTAATGACGTCCTGGTGCAGTAGGAAATAGAAATCTGTAGCTCTGAGAATCCAGTGTTTCACGATTGGTCAAAGCATATTGATATTCGGTGTCACTTTGTCAGAGATTGTGTCCAATGAGGAGTTATACATTTGAGCTACACTCCTACAGGAGAACAAGTAACAGACATCCTTACCAAGGCCCTTGGAAGAACAAAGTTTGATTATTTCAGGGAGAAGATGGGGATGATAAAGAATCCATTTTAGTAGCAGAAATGGTTATGATGTGGCAGTGCAGTAGCAGTCAGCAGTAGCACGATGCAGCATGATGAGAAGAGGTTGTAGTGCAGATGCAATGTTGGGAAGAAGGACCAGCAGCAGCACGGATGCAAAGGGAGTTGCAGTGCAGATGCAGTGTTGGGAGAAAGGACCAGCAGCAGCACGGATGCAAAGGGAGTTGTCGTATGGATGCAGCAGTGGCAGTGGCAGAGCCATGGGCAACAGTGCAGAGGATGTTGGGCGGGGAGGCCTAGCATCAGCACTGGTACCAATGCCGTATAATCGGGGTGATGCTCAGTGTAGAGTACTACTAGAGCACAGTCCTCGCTAAGAGGGAGTCTTGATTTGTGGTAGCAACGGATGTGCTCTAGCCATGAAAATTGGTGGAGAGGCTAAAGCACATGAGATCTCCAAGGCTCAGAAATGGTTTGGGCGGATTCTACCCGGTTTAGGAGATATTAAAATAATTAATATTTTTAATGGATTTCATAAGTCTAAACTTAAGAAAAATAAAATATTAATGGGTATTAATATAAAATTGGGTTAGAAGGTTCCAAAAGACATGGATCAAGCCAAATCTAATATTAGCAGTTGATTAGAGATGTAATCTCGGTCATTGAAAGACCAATGGGAAAAGTATAAGAAGAGGCTTGAGGGTCAATTGGAGAACACACTGAGGGAGACCAGTCAGTTCGCTTTTTGAAGCGAGGTTTGCTGAGAAATTCAAACTAGTGGTCTGGATTGCAGCAAGAGGTAGCGAGTACGGAATAGAAAGGTAGGAACAGCACCAGAAGATCAGCGCAGAGATTAGAAAGGCCGACGCAGAGGCAGCAGGACTGCACAGTCACTGGTGGGCCTGCGTCGGCCTCTCTAATATCTGCATTGATCTTCTGGTGTTGTTCCTACCTTTCTATTCCGTACTCGCAGTCACTAGTGGGCCTGCGTGGGTGACGCAGAGAGGCCCAGCGCTGACGCAGAGAAACAGGAGCTGATGCAGAGGATCTGGGAGCTGCACAGAGGCCAGCAAGTTTGACACTGAGTCTGGGGGAGGGTGCTAGAGAATTTATCTCTGTTGGGTAAGCCAGTTTGGCACCCAGTTGTACTCAAGAGTAGCTGATTAATAAAATCCTCCTCTGCTGCACTGGTTTTCCCGCATTGGGTTTTTCCAGGGACGATTGTCCAAAATATATGTGTTGATGTGTTTGATACTTGTGCATGTATTTGTTTCTGTATTATGGTGTGATGTCTACAACAGAATTTATTTTAATGTTTACTGAAGGGTTTTCGTAAATAACTTATTGTAAAATAAGTAGGTAAAATAAATCAGTTGTTGCAGTGATAGAATTTTCACATGAACAAGTTGTAGCATGAAGATCATTGGTAGCAGCAACAAATGCACACAATGAATCAACCTTCCCTTCAACTGAATCAACACTGAAACATTGAAGCACTGAATCAACCTTGGCCCACCAAGTTCTGCTCTTACTCCCAAAGTCTCTCTCTTGCAATCTTCTTCAACTCTCTCTCAAGTTTGAATTCTTCTTTCACAATGCACAAGTAGTGAGG
Organism: Pinus tabuliformis; assembly: GCA_031772625.1. Classification (NCBI taxonomy): domain Eukaryota; kingdom Viridiplantae; phylum Streptophyta; class Pinopsida; order Pinales; family Pinaceae; genus Pinus; species Pinus tabuliformis. The sequence goes on along the minus strand of CM062805.1, from coordinate 1,209,738,148 downwards.
GGATAAAGAATGAGGCACACATATATAGGAGGAGCAAAAAATCCATGTCATAGAGGATGAGTAACTCGCATGCCAAGAGCGTAACTCATGCCTATTTAGGAAATGTAACGCATGCCATTAAGGAGGTACACATGCCTTTGTAACTTATGCTTTTAAGAGAGAGTGTAACATGTGCATTAAAGAGTGTGTAAGAGGAATCTTTTATGACACGCTTTAATGAGAGCGTCAAAGAGTGTAAGAGCATTAATGAGAGCATAAGAGGAATATGCCATGCCAATAATGAGAGTGTAAAAGAACATTATTAAGAGCCATGATTGAGTGACTTGAATTTCTTTTTAATAATAATATAATAGTATCATAAGAATAATAATATTGATGATTAAGTCGAAATTAAACTATTATGATTGATTGATGATCAGAATGGATTTTCCATCAACAATACTTGATTACCAAGATGAAAGGTGATTTGCTATTTTTGGAAAGTCATACTTGAGACTTTCAATTTTTAGAAATTCATCCCTGCGCTGCCAAATTTTCAACACATCCTTCCAGCAACAACATAATTTGCAACATTATCCATTATGACCTGGACAACATGTTGTGGACCTACCTCCTGAATGAACACGTCCAACAAATCACATAATAATTATGCATCTTTGATATGTGCAGATGCATATGCAGATCTCATAAACATTGTCCCCTTGAGACAATTAACCAAGAAGTTAACAAGGGTTCTATCCCTCTGATTAGTCCAACTATCTGACATCATAGTGCATCTTGTGTGTGCCCATGATGCCATGAATTGCTCCAAACTTGCAATGCAATCGGCCTTTTCATTTTGAAGAATAAGCCCTCTCAAGTCATCATAGGAAGGGACTTTGTACCCCAGGCCAACAATAGCAATAGCATCAAACATAAGCTGGTAAAATGGATTGTTCTTGCCAATGTTGAAGGGAATTTCACTCCATAGAAAACACCTACCCACCAACTTGTCAACTTCTTCCTTCTTTTTTTAAAAGTTGACCCAATAGATGGTTGTGCACCAGGTGTGGTTCTAGGAACAAAAAATGACGAGGCAATTGTGGGGTTGGCTATAGAAGTTGATGCTGAAGAAGAACCACTCTCATGGTCACCTACCACCACTCCACCCCTTGCCATTTAAGTCTTCATAGCTTCCTTGTTCAGTTGGGTTGACTCCATCAATGTTGCACTAATCGTTATCGGGATTAATTCGGCGCAGGGCAAAAATCGGAAAAAAAAATCGTAAAAATCGGGAAAAAATCGTAACATACAAAAATATTCTTTTTTTTTTCAATTTTTTTAATATCTAAAATATCTACAACATAAAATAAATACATTGACACATAAATATGATAAACGAACTAATATATAAGATGTTTAATATCATTTTTAGTGCCACATCACACATAACAGGGAATCATGTCCTGAATAGTAAGCCCTGACTCATGACTCCCAACTCAGCCTCAAAATATCAACAAAAAATATAATAATGTATCTCATATCATGAGTCATAATATCATATACAATGAAATGAACCAAATAACTAGAGTCTAATACTAGTGATTTCCTTTGCCCCTCTAGATGTAGATGTCGGTGGAGTTGGTAGTAGACTTTGTTGTGCTCTAGAAGCTGAAGAACTAGGAGCTACAGGAGGTAGACCACGTCCTCTACTAGTGACAGGGGTAGCTTGGGTCACCTCCTCATAAAAAATAAATAAAATAAAATTTATTTTTTTTTCACGCCGAAAGAAAAATTGCGATTTAATCGGCCGATAATATCGCCGACTTGAAAAAATCGCGATTTTCCGATTTAATCGCGATTAGTGCAACACGGGACTCCATATCTTTTAATGGTTTGAAGGATTTACAGATGATTTCTAGAGTTGCACCTATGCAAATTCCTACTTCATGTCTCAGAATTTGTGCAAGGTGGAATTTCAATTGGAATACTCCCCTTGTCATATGCTTCCCACACAACTTGCAACTCAAATTTGATCTATCAAATCCCCCATCGGTTCACCATATTCCCCTAGAGCTCCAAATGTCTTGTCATGTTTGATGTACTCTTAATGTAAGACTGAACCTAGGGCACAAGAAACAATCAGCGTTTTGACTTTTTGAAATTAAAAAACCCTCTGATATGAATAAAATATATATAAAATAATACAAATAATGTAAACAATAATAACAATAAATAATGATTAATTAACTAGTAATTAGTTAATGAAGAGGTATGTCCCTAAGGACATGACCATTGGTGAAGAGGTATCTGCCTAGGTATATAAGCAGGCCTCACCCTCATTTGTAATCATCTCATCAATTCTTTATATAATATTCAATATACAATTACTTGTCCTACAATGGATGTTCGTGTCTTCGAAGTATATTTGTTCGTTACATTGGTATCAAAGTTGTTCGATCCTCTGGCTACTCAACTGCTGCACAGATCCAGTCTGATCTAGCCTTTGGCCATCAAACTTTCGTCAACATTGTTGCTGTCGAGATTGAAGTGTTTCGCTACACAAGTTTTGGAATTTCTCCATCTTGTCATTAGGCCTTTGGCCATTTAAAAAAAAGGAAAAAAGATTATATTAGAAAAAGAAAAAGAAAAAGGCATAAGAGGGAGAGGAAGAAAGTGTATAAAAAATAAAAGAGAGAAGACCCAAAATAAAGAAGAATGTAGATTATATATTAAAAAAAAATTAATAAGTATATGAAAACAAAATTATAAAAAATAATAATAATAATAATAATAAAATAATATATATATATATATATCCCAAAAAAACAAATCAGCATATATTTATTATAAAAAAGAGTCAAGGGAAAAAAATAATAAAAAATATAAATTTAAAAGAAAAATTAAAAAAATAAATAAAGAAGAAAATTGCGTACCTGGAAGCGGACCTGAGTACTGCTCGCTGACGCAACCGACGCTCAACGTGGGAGCCAACATCAGCTGGCCGCTTTCGCACCTTGCCCACGCCCATCCCCAATTGTGCCACTCACTACCAACCAGCTCGACGAGTTGTCGCCCGCCACAGCCACCGTGAATGCACTACCAGTGGTGCCACAACCAGCCGCATATCTGCCAACAACGTGCCACATACCCGCCAACATCGTGTCACCGCCAACCGCATATCTGCCAACAACCCACCCACCAGCCCATTACGAATAGTAGCCCAACCCAGTGTAACCCCGACAGGCCGCCCAGTCGCCACCAACTCACAAAGTACCTACAACTGCCTCCCTTTACAACACAACCGCCATTGTCACATGGCAGTCGCCATACAAGTCCACACTCCACCCACAGCCATCCGACCCGTTGCATCCACGCTCCGCCCTTTTTCCAACAGCCATATTGTTGTCGTACACCATATCAATTTGTGGCTTATAAATGTGATTGTTCATAGTTGTTGATATGACACTCGTCCCTAGCCACAGTCGCGATTTTTCCCAACCAATTCAACCACCAATAGACCTTGCCATAAATCTGACCGGCAGCTGACGTTATTCCATTATTTAGTCAACTTATAAACAAAACTTATATTATAGTTTTATAATTTAGTTAATTATATAGGTCAAAGAAAAATAACCATTGAATACGTGGGAAGTTAAGGATATTAAATATATATATATATGTATACATGAATGACTTATATTTTATAAAAGTAAGTAAGTTAGGAAAAAAAAATTAAGAGGAAATTAGTGGAATTAAGGTTATTTGGAAAAAAAAGCAATATATATATATATATATAATGGGATTAAAAAGGAAAAGTAAGTGGCTTTTAAAATACAAAGACTATATGAAGTTATAATCAAAGTATCATTATTAAAAGTTGGAAAGAGTTACCTTAAAAAAAACTTGTAAGTTCATCCCGAAAAAAAGAAAAATGACGAGTAATGAAAGATTTCCTAAAATCTTTAGTAAATATGTTAGTACACTATTTAAAATCAAACGATCACTCGCAGGAAGAGATATTATAATCTCTTTCAATCCTACTGAAGATAGTAATTTTGTTATTCCTAAATGTGCTAACCAATTAGTGATTCCTGAATCGAATATAATTGAAACGAATTTTGTTGACATAAGTGACAAACAATATGACATAAGCAATCTACAACTAAGTATTGGGGATTATACTTTTATCTCGCAATTCACCGTGAAAACCTTATTTTTTGACGATAGTGACATTGTTTTGGGCTCACCCTAGATGGAAACTCTAGGGTCCTTTATCCTAAATACAAAAAAGAAGTTTTTGACATTTTCCCACAAAAAGACAAAAATAACGCTACAGGACGTTACTTTGAAGCTAGATTCAGTGACGCCAGAAGACATACAAGAAATCTCAAAAGTAATTCTTCAAGAAAGTAAAAAAGCGATACAAAATATGCAAAGGGAAGTTGACAAAATCACCGCTGACAAAAACGAAGAAATTACTTGTCTTAAGGACCATAGCGAGAAATTACTCACTCAAATTAAGAAACTTAAAAATGATAAGCAATCATTGAAAAATAAATTAGAAGAACTCACCATGAAAGAGGTATCAAGGTCGTCAAATGCAACCGTTCAAATTGAAGATAAGGGAACAAATGTTGATCCAATCAATATCACAACTCAAAAAGAGGACAAACCAGTTGAAGGAAAAACATATTCAAATGTTGCAATTCAAATGATGAAAAATCCAAATGAAGATTTTGTAACCAACTCAACAACATCAGTATTTGAAGTAAATCAGGAAGTTGTCACACACAAGATAAAGGAAAATCAAACCACAAGAACTCCCTATCGACATCTGAATCACAAAAGCATACAACTCAATCAATCTGCATATAGGTATCACTCGGATCATAAACAACAAACTTTTGTTCTGAAGACTACTAATGTCAGTGCAATTCAGTCTTGTGATAAACGTTCACACGATGTATCTAGTAACAGCAAGATTCTGCAAAAGATTAATTTAGGATGGTCAGATCCTTTCTCAATGCGACAATTTTGTTTGTCACTTAAAGGATCCTATCATCATGTATCAACAAAAATGGCAATTCAAAGAACGCCGAAAGATACAAAAGACAAAGAAATAGATGATACGCCTTGTGAGCAATAAGTTTTGAGGACAAAGCTTTTTGAAGGGGAAGGCGATGTTATGAATAAAATATATATAAAATAATACAAATAATGTAAACAATAATAATAATAATTAACGATTAATTATAGAGTAATTAGTTAATGAGGAGGTACGTCCCTAAGGAAATGACCATTGGTGAAGAGGTATCTTCCTAGGTATATAAGCATGACTCGCCCTCATTTGTAATCATCTCATCAATTCTTTATATAATATTCAATATACAATTACTTGTCCTACAATGGATGATCTTGTATTCGAAGTATTTTGAAGATTATTGTTGCGTATACGAGCTTTGTTTGTTACACTACACTCAATGAAATAATAATGGCAAAAAAAAAACCCACTCCCTGCCCTAGCAAAATCAAGGAAAATATATGGGTGACTGAAACCCAAGGAAAAACAAGGAAAAAACAAAAAATAGGGCTGAAATTGATGCCCATACCTGAAATCCATGGCCTGGTGAAGAAACTCGTTCCAAAATCGAAATTTCTTTGTTTGGGATCCTAAATACCTCGGTTTTCTCCTCTCTCACCCTTATAGATTCGTTCTCCTCCTCCTTAGCTATCTCATTTGACCTCTGTTTGCAAAATGAAACCAAAAACAAACAAAAAAATGTTTATAAAGTCGTTGTTCTGCACCCAGGCAATTTTTTCCTATTGACTCGTGATTTTTTGGTGATTTTTATGATAAAAATGCGATTTTTTTATTTTGAAAAAATGCCCAATTTTACCAGCCAATAAAATCGTCTCTTCGAAAAAATCTTGATTTGGCGATAAAATCGTGATGTTCACAACACTAGGGTATACAAAATCATCCATGCAAACCTAGATTCTCACTCCTAACAAGTTATAAATCGACCTTCTAAAACATATAAAAATCTTGGGAACCCTGTAAAGCTTTCCTTAAGTAGAAAGCCTGGGAACTTGGGGACTGGCACTCTATCTATTTACAGATTTTGTGGTGGCATGGGATATTTACTCAAACAATGTAAGTGCTGGGTGAAATACTTGGTATAAATCCCAAAGATATGACAAAAATAGCATACATCATTGTTGACTTATATGATACTAATCAGAGGAAATGATTATCATGGCATGAGTTTGAAAACAACTTCAAGTTGGAATTGAAGTTGGAAATACTAATAAAATGTTATGGAGAAAGAGTGATCTTTGATCACAGATTCTCTGCAACACGAGGTGTCAAGCAACTTATTAACTAGTGGAGGGACTGGATTGGAACAGCTCAACTTTCATAACCATCACATTCATCAAAAAGCATTTATGCTTTCAGCCAGTACAGGAGAATAAGAGACAGATACAGTGATCAAGCTCTGAAAAGTACCCCGTTCCACTTCCATGTTGCAAAGGAGGTTTCAGAGGGGTGTGCAAGTCCACATAGGCCCAAAAGGAGGTCAGAGTTTCAAACCTGTAGGGGGCTAGAACTTAGAACTTAGGGCATGTAGACCTCTGTATACTAAGCAGTCAACTTCTGTGTGCAGGGGGTCCCTTGTCCCACAAACAAGGGCATCTCATATATCAATTTGGCATCTGGATAGGCTGTGACCTTAAGTTAGATGAATATTATTGCTGTTGCTATTATGCACGATGTGTTTTGCCACCATGGAAATACTTGCTAAACTTAGTTACTCTACTGCTGACTGTCATGGATGAGAAGATTAAAAGTATCATGGCATATAATTTGGGTGCTTCAAGGTCAACGCAATTTTGCAGAATGTCATGTTGTTCACTGTACACAATTCTAAAAATATATTTAGTTATGCTTCTACTCTATTATGAGATGCAGGACTTTGGTCAGACACCTTTCAAGAATAATAGCAATTACTTAGGATTCAAGATATAGGAATCAGATATTTGAGATCTAAAGTGGATGTATGCATTTATATAGTAACTTGTACCAATGCCAATGGGAGAGAAAAGAAGATATTCCGTTGATGGATGAAGATTGAAGATACGTCCATTTCCTTTATGAATGAAGTAACAACTGCATGTAGTTAAGTCCCAATCTCATGTAGTTTTACTTTTCCAAAAATTAGATACTTTGGTTCAGAAGCAAGACTGAAAAGCAAAATGCCATCTTTCTTGCTTCCTTACTCCTCATCCAAATTTAGGAACTTGGAAGAGGGTATTTTCCCTGGTAAATGCATACAACAAAGGACCAAAGAAGCAGACAAAGCACAAAACCAGTACCAGTCAGTGCAAGAGTGTGCGCGACCCCACAAGCAACACGAACAAAGTGAAGTTCACGTGTCCCTTTAATAATGCGAGGCTGAATAACATCAACAACACCAATAGCATCTTTGTGTCCCAGTTGACCAAGGTCCGCTGCACCCCATGACACTAGCGCTCCAACATCTGAAACATCAAACTTTATCAGATCAAGTTTATGATCAAAATACAACAAAAAACTGACAGAAAAAGGTTGTGCTCATCCTTTACCAACTCCTCCAAATACAACACTGATGGGAAAATTAAAATCAGATTTCTTAACCAGAACTTCTACATGGAACTTTGCATAAGATTGCTTAACCAACACTTCCTTGTGTAGAAAAAGTCTCCAAATTCTACCACCTATAGCATGGGTTTTGTTTGATTAATTTGCTATTGTTCAGGATTATCAAGAGCCTACGAAATGGGTATCAATGGGTGTTAATTTCAATTCAATATTTCACTTAAATATATGTTGTTTGAAAACAAAATAAACCCAAGATTCAGATCAGAAACCTTTGTTCAGGAAAGATTAAATATCTACAATGAACACCACACTTCAGAGAAAATGTAGAGCATTTTTCAAGTATATATAAATATATATAACTAACAGATGCAGTACCTGTGACAGCAATACTATGAGCTTGGCCACAAGCTACGTGTGAGATGCGATATGTGTCCAAAGCAGAAACCTGAACAAAAGATAACTGTGACTCTCTTAATCGAGCTCCCAGCTGACCGGAGTCATTATTACCTGTCATATAGAGCTCTCCTTCACCTAGTACACATAACATAAAATTCCAACAACTTTAATTGATGGGGGCACCCTATGAAAGTATGCACACATTCATCTTAAACAGCAATTCTTATGTTCGTTTGAACAAATAGAAACCGGACTACCTACAAAGATAAAAGTCAGCAAATGCAGACATAACCTGTAAGGAATGCAGTATGGAAGTCACTGGCCGCAGCATGGACAATGTCCTTGTCCAACAGTGAGCTTATAACTGTTGGATGATCACGGCCTATATCATCTCCCAAGCCCAGCTGCCCAAGATCTCCTCTGCCCCATGCAAGGACTAAAAACAACACATAGATTTATATGGTCAGTGGATCAAATGTTTATTTTAAGCATCAAATAAATCTTAGAAAATTCATTAGTTATATGTTAACTGAATTCAAAATATATCGCAACACACCCTAAAGCCACTATGACTTTTAAAATGCGTTATGAAAATTATTGCTTCTAACATTTATTATTCACAAAACCTCACTAAACCAGATGAGATAAGACAAGAAGAGATAACCTATTAATGTCCAACAATGACCAAAAAGACAGATCAATGGGACGAGAAAGGACAATCAGTCATACAAAGTTGTAGGAGATCTCTAGGCTACTCCCAAAGCATAATGATAAAACAAAACAATACAGAAATACATGAAACAAATAGCATATCAAAGAAAAGAAAGGGAAGAAGAAAAAGAGCAGAAGATCTGCCAAATGTAAGTAACATAAGAGGAGGTAGACAGTGAGGAGGAAGTACTTGTCACATCAACAATCATTGAGAACGACCCAAAGCACCATCTGATGATGTTTTAGAAGAGTATCCAGGGCTGAGATAAGGAGGTAGATGGAAGCAACAAGCATATTCTCTCCTAACATTTTGAGGTCATGAAAAGGATCTCATTCTATTGCTCTGACCTGGATTGTGTTGTCAGTCCAGTCTGCACAGTGCACTGAGGATGGGTATTCCTAACCACTATGGGAAAAACTCAACAGGCTACAGGGCAAGAGATCGTGCATAATCTCACTGGGCTAGTGCATGTTGTGCCAACTACCGGATGATCTAAATAGGTTCAAAAGATGTAATCAATTTGATGGGGCAGGTCCGTATGAAGCCTATAGGATCTATCCTCTGAAATTCATTGCCTACACTACACTATCCAAGTGGGAATTTGAGGTCATGAAATCAATGATGCCAACTTTACTCGAGGCGTACAACAAGACCAACCCTTAGCTACAGAAAGGGCTCAAAGTAGAAAGCCATCTTAGGACCAAGAGCTTGGTAAAAGGAGATCCAAGTAAATTGTGTGTACTGTCTGTAAATGTTGTGCCTGCTCACTCTGTTGATCTCTTCACAAAGGGGAAGAAAGTTGGCTAGGGACATCCAAATAATAATTGAAGTGGGGTAGACACTCAATAAATATACTAAATCCACTAAAGCAGTGAGGAACATTTACTAATGTTACAAACATCGGCATTGGGATAAAATCGGCAAGGGTCTGAAAAATGAAAACATCGTCAAAATCGTGAAAAATATCAGTGAAAATCAGAAAACATCTGCAAAATCAACATGCCACCAAAATATCAGTAAAAATTGGCAAACATTGGCTTGGCCAAAAAATTGCAATTTCGCAATTTTTTCGTGATAACATTGGGATGTTTGCAACACTGGCATTTACAGAACCAAACTTGTTCTCTTGAGGGGGTTGAGGAACTTCCCTCAAGTCCATGGCACACACATTTCTATAAGGTCTCGCGGTTTGAAGACCCAATTGATTCATGACCTTTAAAGATGTGATATTGGTTGATGCCCCTTACTCTAGCATGTAATTATGAAGCAACAAGTCATTAATCATGGAAGTGATATAAAATGTGAATGGTTTCTTTCCTTCTTTCCATAATTCATGCCTTTGAATACTACGGGACGATTTTCACTTGTTTCATCAAAGCCAAAAAACTTTCTCAACTTTTCTTTCTATATTGGAATCTTCAGCAATTTAGTTAAGGGCAGAAGTATTTGACCTTTGACAACTCACTAGCAAATCCAAATTCAATACATTAGCACTTTACATAACTTTATGAGATCATTCAAGTTGCAGACTTGGCAGCTTTTGGACAGCCTTGTAAGTTGAGTAAGGATCCCTCTTCGTGGCATGGCTTGGAGCAGTTACTTTTCCTTTTTCACCCTCCTTGGAGCCAAACTTCCCCAAGATTTTCTTATTAATTGTCAAGCACAAATTTTCCATGCAAGATCCATGTTCGTGTGGAGGTGGTCTTTCACCCAACAATGCTTGCACCCTTAAGCACTTATACTTTTTCTTTTTATTTCAATCAACCTTTCCTTAGAAACAAAATAACATCCACCCTCTAAAGTGAAGACATTATCAAGAAATTTTAGATCATACGAAGCATCAACATTTTTAGACAAACCTTCTTCTATAGTTTTCCCTATTGGACAAGCCCATTATCTACATTGTGAGCACATTTCTATGGCATGGGAATGTCAGCAATTCCTATACCTAAAGTCTTCTCCTTCCCCCACAATATTGTTGGAACTTGGGATTCATAGGATGGGGAGGGTCTTGATTCTTCCATTCTTTTGTTCCTATTGAAACCAATGTTTCTCCTTGGTTTAAATTGACTTTGTTGCGATATATACCCAAACAAGATGATTTTAAAACCCTACAATGGACTTGTGGAGTTTCTTCACACTTTCTATAAATTTTGGGGCTGCATTAGGGGTTAGATTATTGTAATTCATTGTCCCCAGCTATGTTTCAGCCCTAGAAGATGACGTCCTAGATGAACTAAACAAATCAACCTTTGCTGAGGCTAAGAAATTCTTCTCTATCTTCATTGCCATGTATTGAGCTTCCTCCATATCCTCTGGATTTTAATCTGTTAATAAGAAACCAAAATGTCCATCAAATGCATATATGTAATGGATTAAGGATGGTCACAGCTGGGGTCTTGATATCTTTGTGAAGCTTCTGAACAATCTTTCCAAACCTTGTACATTGAACTTTTCAACTATCTCATTCTTCTTTCTTTTGACCTCATTCAAAACGGCCAATAAGAATATATTATCCTTCTTCTCTTCCCATTGCTCAAGGAAAGCTTCTTGGCATTCATTCTATGTGCTAATGTTCTCATAGGCATCCTCTTTTAATCGCGATACAAACAACCTAAAAACCACATCAAGATATTAAGAATTTTAGCAAACACCTTCAAATGAGCTTATGTTGTGATTGCATTATTTCCCTAAAACATGGAAAGCCTTTTCATGGCCTTATCTAGTAGATTATGAGAAGCCCCAATAGTAGCGATAATGTTAGGATATTCCGACACATAAGAAATAGTTAGGTATAACTTGGTCTAGTGTAGAGTTAGGTAAAGTGTGTTTCTTTACTATATTCTTTTGTAACTTACAATCCGATGGTCACGATATGTTCTAGACATGAAGTGATCCGACGGTTCATTCTCTCCTCGATATTACCAACACTTGATCCGTGGCTTAACAACCGATTGGTCCATGATCCCTATTTAAAGAGCATGGAGGGTCATTTGTAGGATGACCGTTCATGAGAGAAGCTTATGTAAATTTTCTTTCTTTTACATTAATAAATTGCCTGAAGTGGCTGCATTGGCTCATGTTGTGGACTGTTTCACTCTTTGAGGGTTTTAACCACGTCAATAACACTGGTGTACTGATCTATGATCTGTTTGTGAGCAGTGTCCTTTGGTGTTCTATCTGAGGAACTTACCTTGTAAATTCCTACATGGTACCAAAGCTATTTGAGGGCCGCATCCGTTGGTGATCCAAATCCGAAGCCAATACAACTACATTCGACTGTCGTTTCCTAGATCTATTGTTTCTGACCGCTTTCAGGCCGAAAGGACTGCTCTATTGTGTTAGGAGCATCTATTCCAGTGCGGAACCCCTTTCGTTTCACGCGAAAAGGTTTCTGGTAGCCCTAGCTATGACATTTTTAAGATCTGGAGGGAAAAAGGGCTTTTTCAAGCAAGCACACAACCCAAAGCTTCAATGACTAATAAAAAAAAAATTAACAAAAAAAAATCCACTTCCTCTTTTTCAAAAATTACTAACCTTTTAAACTAGCTTACTTGGTCCAAAGTTACTTTATGAGAATAGAAGTCTTGAGTTCAAGTCTTTCTTTTTGTTGAGTTACTTTTTCAAAAAGCACATGTAACTTATGTTTTAAAGTTACTTATGTAAAATTGTTCTCACCCATTATAAAAAGTGAGTCACTTCTAATTCTAAAGTCTCTTTATCTTTTATTTAAGTTACAATTTAGTGGGTAGCTCATGAATTACCATTGTAAAATTGACTTCACTTATTTACAAAAATGGGTCACATAAAATATTTTTTTTTAAGTGAGCTAATTAGATTAAGTTTGGAAAGGGGGGGGATTTTTTTTAAATATAACATTATCATTCACTTCCGCACATTCACACACTTCGTCGGCATCTTCAACAAATTTTCTTCAAAAAGCCATAACTTCTTCATCCGGAAGCCGTTTTCAAAGCCATTTTTTTTAATCGGCCTAATTTTTTGAGATATTTCCATTGGAACACTTAGTTTCAACATCTACAGCTTCAGTGTCTGTTAAAATGAAAAGTCCATGCCAAGTTATTCTTTTCAGCACCAACTACTTTCAATGGGTGTCCTACATCGAGGATTTACTTAGAAGTAAAGGTCTTTATAGAATAGCCTCAAGCCAAGAGTCTAAACCTAAAGATAAAGATAAGCAAGCCAAATGGGAAAATAAGCAAGATCAAGCACGTGGGTTGATAGAGATGTCTATTTCTCCAAACCTTAGATTCCATATCGCAAAACTTGATGCCCCTGATGAAGCAATAAAAAGCTCAATAAAGTTTTTGGAATTAAAAATGAAATTAGAGTCCATCAACTTGAAAATGAGTTGCTTACGTTGGACCCCAATAATTTTTCTTCCATTGAAGATTTTTTGTCCAAGTTCAAGACCCTTAGACTTCTCTTGGAAGGTGGTTAGGTTAAGAAAGAAGATGGTAGCCTTATTTACTCCATTCTTACTAAGTTGGAACCAGCCTACTTTGTGTTTGTTTCCACCTTCCGTTCTACTAGAGAAGTCTTTATTTCTCAAGGACAAGACTACAAGTCCCCCTCTTTTGATGCCTTTTCTGATCCTTATATAAGAGAACAAAAAAAACTCTTACATCTTGGTCTTCTTAATCTTGGAAACTCTTCCAAGAAAGCCTTAGCCACCCAGCAGCAACCAAGTTCAAAGAATCCTAAGTAGCAGCATCCTAAAAAGAATGGTCCTAAACCAACCATGGGTCCTAAGCACTTTCAGACTCAAAATCAAAAATCAATTCAACAAAATAATAAGGCAAATAAAAACAAAGGGAAGAACACTGATAGACATTGCAACTTTTGTAATCGAGATGGTCACTTAGAATCCAAATGCTTTAAGAAGATGGAAGCCTTGGAAGCAGCAATGAAGAAGCATAACATCCATTTGGAGCACTCTTCAACTTCAACTTCATCTTTAGGAATAACACTTTCTGCATGTGGTTGTCAAGCATCTCGGTCTAGTTATGCACTAAATGTATCTTCTTCTTCTCATTCTCATGAGTGGCTCATTGATTTTGGAGCTTCTTATCACATGGCCAAAAACAAAGCCATGTTTTCTTCTTTAAATGATTGTAACACCAAAAATATATATGTTGGTGATGATAGATCTCTTAGTGTTGTAGGGATTGGAACTATTCATCTAGACAATGGTCAATTTAATGATGTATTATGTGTTCCAACCTTATCCTGCAACCTTCTATCTGTATATCAGATAACTCATTTAGGTGAAGGTAAAATCGTTGAATTTTCACCTCATGATGTTGTAATTAAGGACCTACGAGATCCTACACATATTTTAGCTACTAGCATTCCTGATGATTCTACAAGGTTGTATAAGTTTAACAACTTTGGGTCATCAACTCTTCCCTCGGTATTTGTTGCTCATAATGATGAAGTGAGCAAACTTTGGCATGAGCGATTTGGTCACTTAAACTATCGCTCCCTTCAAAATCTATGTAAAGAAAATATGGTGACAGGTCTTCCTATGGTATCTTGCAGAGATGGTGTTTGTTCCAAATGTGTAATCGGAAAACATCATCGAGATAGTTTTGAAAAACGTGCCTCTTGGCATGCCTAAGCCCCTTTACAGCTTATGCATAGTGATTTATGTGGTCCACTTCCAGCTGTTTCATTCTCTGGCTACAAGTATTTCTTAACTTTCATTGATGATTTCTCCAAACGCACTTGGGTATACTTCTTAAAACTCAAGAGTGAAGTCTTTAACATGTTCTTGGCCTTTAAGGCCTTTGTTGAGAAACAATTTGGACATCAACTTCTTAAGCTAAGATCTGATAATGGCGAAGAATATGTTAACAACAAATTCATCAACGTTTGCACTGAGCATGGAATTCAAATGCAACATATTGTTCCATATACTCCACAACAAAATGGTGTAGTTAAAAGGAAGAATTGCACCTTAAAGGAAATGGCTAATTGTATGCTTCAATCTAAAGGACTTGGTCTTAATTTTTGGGTAGAAGCAATTAACTGTGCAAATTACATAGTAAATCGAACTCCTACTAAGGCTTTAAAGAATATCACTCCAAAAGAAGCATGGAGCTCAATTAAACCAGATGTAAATCACTTTCGTGTTTTTGGAAGTGAAGCATGGGCCCATATTCTAGATGAGAAACATAAAGCCTTAGAACCTAAGAGTGAAAAATGTATTTTTGTTCGATATTCTGAAGATGTCAAAGGATATAGACTTCTTTCACCTAAGTCCAAAAATGTTATCATTAGAAGAGATGTAAAGTTTGCTGAAAATATATCGACCTACGAGCCTAGTTCGGCAGATGTGCCACCTCTCTCTATCCCTTCTACTTCTGAAACTATTTCTTCTTCAGATGATGACAGCAACGATGACAATCCTCCCCCACCTTCTCAAGATCCTCCTTCAGCTCCTCAGCTTCCAAAATGGGTCCGTGCTACTCGGGATGCAGCAGGTGCTCTTGCAGGTGATCCTACAGAGCAACGACATACACGTTCTCAGTTCGATAGAGCCTCTTATTTACTGGCTCAAGCGTTAGCGAATTATGATCCTGACACCTTTGCAAAAGCTTCAAGCCATCCAGATTGGGACGTAGCTATGAATGAAGAATATCGTTCATTATTGGCAAATGATATATGGGATCTTGTTCCTCTTCCAAAGGGACAAAAACTTGTTAGATGCAAATGGGTTTACAGAACCAAGTTTGGACTAGATGGAAAAGTTGATAAACATAAAGCTCGTCTTGTTTCTAAGGGTTTTTCACAAGTTGAAGGCATTGACTATACTGAAACCTTCTCCCATGTTGCCAAAATGAACTTTATCCGCCTTGTTCTTCCCTTGCTGCCTCTTTCAATTCGGAAGTCCATTAGATGGATGTTAAATCTACCTCCTTGCATGGGGACTTGCATGAAGAAATCTACATGGAACAACCTCTTGGCTTTATACAAACAGACTCCAGCCTTGTATGTTAGCTTAATAAATTCCTTTATGGCCTCAAGCATGCCCCTCGGGCTTGGTATGCCAAAATGGATAGCTTTCTTTTAGATATTGGCTTTTCTAGGTGTCATTATGATAATACTGTCTACACCAAGAAAGTGGGTAAGTCTCTTATCTTTCTTGTTCTTTATGTTGATGATCTTATCCTACTCGTAGTGATTCCAACCTTATAAACCATGTGAATTCCAACCATAAAAAGAAGTTTGAAATGACAGACTTAGGACACTTGAATTATTTTCTTGGTCTTCAAGTCTTGCAATCCAAGGAAGGTATTTCCCTTTCCCAGTCCAAGTATGCCTGTGATCTTCTACGCCACTTTCACATGGAAGACTGTAAGCCAACCCCTTCTCCCTTTCAGTCTAGAGCCAAACTTTCAGTCACTTGTACTTCCCCTGAAGTTGATGCTACCTTATATTGTCAGCTTGTAGGAAAACTTTTGTATCTGACCCATACTCGTCCTGACCTTTCCTTTGTTGTTGGCCTTATTGCTCGGTTTATGCAAAACCCACATGAAAGTCATTGGAAAGCAGCTAAAAGAATACTTCGTTATGTTCGAGGTACAATTCAGTTTGGGATTCATTACAGTGCAGAAGCATCTCCTCTATTGGTTGGTTTCACTGATTCTGATTCAGCTGGTGACCCTGATGATCGGAAGTCTACTGCAGGTTGTCTTCACTCTTGGTTTTGGACCTATTACATGGGCTTGCAAGAAACAAAGTGCAATTTCTCTTTTTTCAGCAGAAGCAGAGTATCGTGGCGCCGTAGAAGCTAGTAAGGAAGCCATGTGGCTTCGTCAGATCCTGTCAGAGTTTGGCTTTCAGCAACAGCATCCGACTACACTTTGGTGTGATAATCAAGCGACATTCAACTATGCAAAGATCCTGTCCAACATCAGCGCAGCAAACACATTGAACTACACATGCACTTCATCAGAAAGCTCATTCATGACCATGTTCTTGAAGTGCAATATTGTTCAACCGACGATCAAGTTGCAAACATCTTACAAAGGCTCTCATATAGGTGAAGTTTACTAAACTTCGATTTATGGTTGGAGTTCAGGAAGTTCTCACTAGGGGGTAGGCTCTAATGCCTCCTTCCTTCTCCTATTGTGTCATATTTGTACATCCTTCAATCCTATCCCAAGTTGTTCTTAAGGGGGGATGTTAGGATATTCCGACACATAGGAAATAGTTAAGTATAACTTGGTCTAGTATAGAGTTAGGTAAAGTGTGTTTCTTTACTATGTACTTTTGTAACTTGCAATCTGACGGTCACGGACTCACGATATGTTCTAGACATGAAGTGATCTAACGGTTCATTCTCTCCTTTGTATTATCGACACTTGATCTGTGGCTTAATACCTGATTGGTCCATGATCTCTATTTAAAGAGCATGGACGATCATTTGTAGGGTGACCGTTCATGAGAGAAGCTTATGTAAATTTTCTTTCTTTTACATTAATAAATTGCCTAAAGTGGCCACGTTGGCTCAAGCCGTGGACTGTTTCCCTCTTTAAGGGTTTTAACCACGTCAAGAATACTGGGGTACTAATCTGTGATCTGTTTGTGAGCGGTGTCCTTTGGTGTTCTATCTGAGGAACTTACCCTATAAATTCCTACATGTAATATATAATGGCTTATAAAGATCAGTCAACCAAGGCATAGCCATGGTTCTTGGTCTAATAATTTGTGAAAATTTTGATGACCAAAATCCTATTGCAACAACTGATATTATTTCTCCTAATTGTTAATTAATTAACAATTTATCTGCTACAGAAAATATCGAAATAAATACACTGCAACCTTCACAAATAAAACTGTGGAAAAATAATGCGCTGGAAACTGAGAAATGCTAGCACACATATAAAAAATAACACAATTATTTTTGGACAAAAGTCCCTGGAAAAACCCAACTTGGTAAAATTGGTGTAGCAGCTAAGGGTTTTGGGTACAACTGAATGTCGAAATCTGGTAATCTTATAGAGAAAAACACTATCAAAAATCTAGTGAGGAATTTTCCTCACCCACGGGCAATCTCCCGTCACGACTTGCCTTTAGAAATTCGGCCCTTTGACCCTCTGCGCAGCCTGCTTGCCGTCTAGCCTCAGACTGGTCTCTGAAGAAATCGTTCTGCCTTCTGCTGACTGGAAAGATGCTTCTCCGGCACTTTGGGACTCCTTCCTAACCTCTGGAACTGAAGATGTCTCTCCCTCTCAACAAATCGATCTTGCCTCTAGAGGCTGTTGCGCTGCCCCTGCGTCAGCCTCTCTGCAAATGCACTCGCTAGATCTGGAATGCCTCCTCCAGCCTCACTGTCTCTGCCCCTCTCTCACTGCTTCGATCTCTATCTCTCTCTCCAACAACTGATTGCTACTACTCTGGAAATCAATCTACCAAGAAATCAAACTGTTGAAGTGTCTCTCCATCACCACATCGACCTCCTCTTATAATCCTCTGTTGGAGCACCAACGGCCAAGATTAAAACATAATCGATGGCTAGGATCATCTCTGGATCGATCCGTGTGAGTTTCTAGATGATTCTCGCCTTGACTTAATTAATATTGATTAATTAACCATATTCCCTAAGTTTAGACTTGCGAAATAATAAAATATATCACGAATGAAATAATAAAATATATATCTCCAAGAATAGCAAGAAGTATCTCCAAGAGTGTGTCGTCCAAGGATATGCTCAAAAATAGAAAATATGACCTAGTAAATGCATGCAAAAGCCACAAGTATGGCCCTCCAAGTATACCACACACCCCTCCACAAAACTCCTCCATAATCACCTCCAATAAAACAATATATACACCAAGTCAATGGGGTGAGTGTGCTCTCCAATGAAAGTCAAATGATGACTAGTGCAGTTGAAATATCCATGCAATAAGGATGAGAAATCACTTAGGAGAGGTGTGTCCTAGGAAAGTGTGCCATGTAGCTACCTCAACCACCCAAAAATAATAAAATATTCTCCACTAAATTGCACCCTAGGAAAATGTGCCAAGAGTGGCTAGACCTCAATAATAAAATATTACTCCATATGCCATGTCTAACCAACCCATGAGAGTACCTTAGAGAAGTGTGCCAACCTCTCCAAGAAACAGTGAAATAATGCATGCCTTAATAGTTATGCCCTAAAAGGGGGGTGCGCCAGTAGAAAGCCTCAACCAACTCCACCTAACTCCTTTAAGCGTGAAAAGGAAGTCAATGAAGTAGGGTGCCCTAGCTATTAACCTTAATCTAGATAAATTAGATTAATTTAACCATTGAACAATTAAACCAACCTCAACATGTGTGCACAAAGGTTAATGTTGAAATAAAACCATAGTCCCCCTCCAAATAGTCACCAACTAATTAAATCACCATGAACATGTGCCAATGAAGGGTGCACTCTAATAAAGTGTTGTACCATGTAAATAAAAGATGTTCTCCCTAGCAAAACCCCACCATGATAACAACAAAACATAAAGCCCAACTTAAGGTGCACCACCACCAAGGGATTATTACACCAAAATTCATCATCTAACCAGAGGAGAAAGGTTAGATTACCCATAAAATCATGTGCAATACATGCCCCGCCCCACACCTTTCTGATTCCAACTTAGGAAAAAGTACATCAATGAGGGTTCTAAGATCAACGAACACATTTCCATCTATTTGATGTCTAGTAAATGTTACATCATTAATTACATCACCTAGGAATATCCCACAAGGGCAACATGAATCATTCCACCATAGCAACATCATTGGAGAAGGGGACAATAGGAATGATAACCCATCCAATCGTCAAATGTGTTCCCCATCACATATCCAACACATGAGGGCCATGTAGAACACCCCCTCCTAGTGACACCAACATCAACACACCAAGTCACTACGAAACATCATTAAACATCTACCTCCTAAACACCATCATCTAACCCCTTGCGTCGAGGGGGGCAAGGGATTAGACAATCATCCACAGCCAAGATAAGCATATATACCAAAAAACACCATAATGAAATACCTAAAAGGTGATAAAAAAGGCAAGCATGTGTGACAAGACAATCAAGCAATGGGCACAATCACCTAATCAAGGAGAAGTGAGACTCCCCCAAGCCAAAGACCTCTAAGGAACTAGCAACAAATCTCGAACAATGCAATGGAAATCACAAAGAGGACCCTCATAGAATATGAGGTGTAACAACAAGCTCTTATCTCCAAGGTTGATGCATATCCTACTACTTACACTCAAGCAAAAGACGCTCCAAAATGAAACGTTATGGATACGAAATATGGTGCCCAATGAAAAATCACACTTGGAACCTAGTTTTCTAACCAAAGGGAAAGAATTTAGTTTGTCGCAAAATGGGTTTATAAAACCAAGTGTGATGTAATTGAAAAACTTGAGAAGCATAAAGCTTGTCATGTTGCTTAAAGTTTCTCTAGGAAAAACACCATTAACTATTTAAAGGCATTTCCTCCAATTAGTCATATGTACTCAATTTGGATGATTCTCTGTATAGTTGCTTCATTGAATTGGGAAGCTCATCAAATGGATATCAAGAGTGCTTTTCTCCATGAAGACCTCCAAGGAAAGCTTTACATGCAATGAACACCAAGGTTTGTACAAAATGGCCCTATTACCTTGGTTTGTATCACAAGAAATATCTATATGTTGTTAAGCAAGCACCTCATGCTTGGTATGATAAGATTCACAATTTCTTTCGCAATTGTGGCTTTTCACTTTTTGAAAGGTTGAGCATGATCTCTATATTTGTCATCAAGATGGCAAAACCCTCATCATTTTGCTATATGTGGATGATCTCTTTAACTAGTCATTCTACATCCATGATCAATGACATGAGGCAATAACTTAATAACTCTTTTGAGAGGTTTTCTCCATTATTTTATGAGACTTCAAACTTTTTTACCATTGTTGATAAAAAAAACAAGAAGAATAAAAATAAAAATAAACCTTGACAGAATATTAAATTTTTTGGTTTCTCATAACTTTTTTGGGATTCCCCTTTCTCAACCTCTATACACGCTATATCTCTCACAGTGCTTTAGGATGGAAGACTACAAGCTAATGCCCACTCTATTAGCTCAAGGATGAATTTTTCGGCCAAGGGCCCTTCAATAATATTTGACGCATCACTTTATCAATCTCTAGTTGATAGTCTACTTTATCTTACATGTTCCCAACCAAGTATCTCCTTTGCGATTGGTATGTGTTCTCACTAAATACAATAGCCTCCTAAGAGTCATTGGAAAGTTGTTAAGTAAATCTTGCACTATCTCAAGGGTGCCCCTAACATTGGCATTCTCTACTCAATTGGTGCTAACATTCATCCCCTTGGTTTTCCTATTATCAACTAGGCAAGTGATCTTGACAAGCAGCACTTTACTTCAAGATACTAGTGCTCTCTTGGTTCTAGACAATTTTGTTGATGTTCCAAGAGACAACAAAACGTGGGTCTCCCCCTTCATTGAAGCCAAAATGTAACCGACACATGATCAACTAGGTCTTACTCAATGCCCTCCTTCCACCTTATTTTGTGTTAAAATTGGGCCATCTTGGGGGTGAATTTCTCCAAAAGAAATCTAATTACCCCAAAGAGAAGCCCAGTTTCCCCCTAGAGTAATCATCTTGCCCCGAAAGAGAATTCAAATTGGTCAAAGGGAAATTATCATTATTAATGTATTCAAATCAGCTTGGCTCTCCTCTCTCTATTATTTAATGTGGCACAAATTTACTTGGGCAAGCAATCATATCGACTTCAATAGCAAGGACCTTATGAGCAAATTTAAAGTATCCTCCTCAAGTCGTCCTCTCCAATGAAGGGTCTCGTTGGCTTTTAGACACCTTGACTCCTCTATTGAATTGTATAACAAAAATTCCTTATGGATCATTTGGGATATAGAACTTACATCACATCAAGTGCATTCATTCAACAGAGGACTACCTAAGGAGTTGCGGATCTATAGAACACGAGCTAGAGAGAACAATAAGGAAGAATTTTGTTCCTTGTTTCTATGTTCTGATACAAGTCGAAGATTAGGAGCTGCTTTGGATGAGGTTTTGGGCATGTAAATGATGTTATAGCTCTGTGACAGACCAAAGTATAATTATGGGCATAAGGCAAGCTAAAACCATCCTTTTTGTGCACAAGTTAGACGATAAGGCTAGTATATGGCACTAGAATGAGGGCAGTGTTCCTCTAGTGTATGCGCAGGTAGTTTGAGAGCCTGAAAGAGAGAAAAACATAGGATTTTGGTGGTTAGACATGGCTGAGTTAGGACATCTTTGAAGCAACCTAAGAAGCCCTAAAAGAGGCTCGAGAATTTCAATAAGTTAAGTGCACAGGACTGTGTGGAAAGTCTTGAAAGGGTTGTGATTGGGTATGATTGTTGAGGTGGTTGCCTAGTAGATGACTATCCTACATGGAGGTTTGGACAAAAAGTATGTAATATCCCCAATTTTATGAGCATGGGAATTTTGCCTAATTTTGGTCATATTAAGTAGAGGGGCAAATATTACTTTGGAGAAAAGTGGCAAGTATTATTTTATTGGAGATTGGCGGAAAGTTATTATTTTATTAAAATGGAGGCAAAATTCACTTAGTGGAAAATGGCCCCCACCAATAAAATAATAATTAAAAAAGGAGTCTAGAAGCATGGGAGAAATGATAAAAGCAGGATCGACTCATTTGCTAATCATCTTTTGACTATTACATTTCACATTTCATCTTCTCTTGGGGTTGTTCAGCACAAGAAGAAAAGTGTTGTTTAGCGCCAAGAATTCCAAGCAGATTTACACCCTCATTTCGGAGAACTTCGAGTGTCTCCCTAGTGAGGTAATTTGGGAGTGTAATTCAAGGGTTTCCTTGAGCTTCATTGCAGGAGTTTTCCCAACTGTGCATTTCCCGAGCACGGAAGGAGTTTGTGGCACATCACTTGGAGCAGTTGCAGTTGGTTGGAGACTCCAGGGTTTTGCTGAGATATTCTTCATAGTTAAGGTCGGAGATTTGGAGCATTTTGCAGGGCAGCGAGTGAGCTCGGGAATTTGGGACAAATTTCCCCTCATTTTGATAGTGCGCAGAGCTCACTAGCTCAAGTCTGCATAGGAGAAAGAGGTGGCTTCTTTCCGTGGAAATTTGAGTTGGAGAAATTAGGCAATTTCCAGAGGGGATCTTTGCAAGATTTTGGGAGGCTTTCAGTGTCATATTTTGGCATCCTACAGCAATTCCACTATGTGGGGCAATTTCTGACCAAATTGGGTGATTCACATTTGTTGGGGGTCATCGGGGGTCAGTGGATGCAGCCCAAACCCTTTCTGGGTTTTTATGGGTTTGGTGAGAGCCTAAAATTAATTTTACAGAGTTTTCTAAACACTTCTGAGGGCAGAATTCCTAGTTACATTCAACAGTCAGCAACAAAAATTGTTGGAGGGCGCAATTTATACCAAGACCATTTCCATCACTTGGGTTCATGAGATATTTCTGGGTTTTGTTGGAGCTGGTGTGGAGAGCCTACCTTTAATTTTGCAGAATTTTTGGAGTCGATTTGAGGGCCAAAATCTCAGTTCACCTACAGCAGGAGTGGCAATAATTTACTGGGTCAACACAGAGGTTTTTGGTGGAGTCATTCCAGTACTTGGGCATCACAATTTCAACCTGGGTTTTGCCTAGCTTGCTGTAGCAAGCCCAGGTTCCTATTTCCATACTCATTGTACTCCATTCTTCTCAAAATAAATAAAATGGCTCAGAGTTTTGGTGCATTTCCTCTTGTGTTTTGATTTCTTGTGTATGTGTTGAATTTCCTAGTTGTTGTTATAGTGCATGTTTTTGTTATTCACTTAATATTTTTGTTAGGAATATTAGAGTGGTATCAGAGCCATGATTTTGGCCAGTTGTGGGGTAGCCATCTAGATCATGGAAGATTTGGGCGTGTATGCACAGTGATGAGTTAAACCATAGCCAATCCTGTTAAGTTATGGTATGTTCTATGCTTATAACAGTTTACTTCTTTTTCTTATTATATTCCACCGATTAGCAATCACATGTACATAAAGTAAAGTGCAGATAGAACATTAAACGATCGACAAAAAACAAGCCAAGACAAGAGACGCAAGATGTGGCGGCTAGCCAGGGACAAACCCCACAATGTGTGGGGAAACCCTTTGATCAAATCTTCTTTTATCTTCAATAATTCAGCAGAGAGAAATAGTACAATAAATCTTATTCATATCAGCAGTAGCAAACCCTAGATCAGTAGCATCAGCATTAGCGGCTTCATTATCAAACTAGGGCAGACGATATCTCACAAACCGATCGTCGGATTGACTTCATTCCACCACCAAAAGTTTCGGCTTCCAGAGGAGGTTCAGATGAACCTACAGCGCAGTTCAGATGAGAAGATCTTCTAGGCCACGCAAGTCAATCTTTACTTCTACAGTTGCAGCTTCAGTTTCAGCAGTTTCCGGCTTCAAACTAGGACAGTCGATATCTTGCAAACCGTTCGTCGGATTGACTTCATTCCACCACCAAAAGTTGCGGCTTTCAAAGGAAGTTCAGATGAACCTACAATGCAGTTCCAAAGAGGAGATCTTCTAGGCCACGCAAGTCAATCTTTATTTCTGCAGTTGCAGCGTCAAATTCAACAGCTTCCGGCTTCACATGTGTGAGAGAGAGAGACCCATTTCAGCGCAGTAGAGAAGAGACTCATATCTGCGCAGTAGAGAGAGAGAGAGATGTGATGAGATGAGTGAGTCTAAATGAGGAAAAGTCCTCTTATATTTATACACAACTTTGGTGGGTGAATAGATGCGACTGTTGGGTTTCTGAGCCTACATGAGTTGTAGGTCGGCTTGATAATAATTCCATAATCAAAATAAATTCATATCTCCATGAATACTTATCGGAATTGGATGATCTTTATATCAATCCTACACCTCTCGACGAGAAGAATCTAATAAAAATATTATTAGCCATGAATAAGATGACCCACATGAAGTTTTGCCCCGGTTGCCAATTTTAACACTCCCTCTCAACCATGGAGAACTTCATCTGCAATCTGTCTATCGATCGTTACTATTCATCCATCAAATGCACTGCCTTGTACAGCCTGACCCTTGCCCTGCTCTACTCTATTTTGTCTGTTCTGCTTTGTCTTGTTCTGCCCTACACTGATCTGTACTGTTTTGTTATGTTCTGCTCTGCTCTTGCATTGTTCTGTTCTACTCTGCTTTTGTCCAAATTATGAAGAAGAAGAAATGATCGAGGATGTATCATACTGACTCAAAGTCAGTCTCAGAGTATGTACCACTGGTCCCAGACCAGTCTCAACCAACCCAAAGTCAGCGTCATAGTGAGTACAACTCCAATGGTCCCAGACCAATATCATCCTCCACTGACTCAAAGTCAGTCTCAAAGTATGTACCACTAATCCCAAACCAGTCTCAACCGACCCGAAGTCAGCGTCATAGTATGGTACAACTCCTACCACTGGTCCCAGACCAGTATCATTGATCCCAGATCAATGGAGGTCATCCTAGCATAGGGAGTATGGTAGTTACAATGATGCGTCCATCGGTACTACTATGGTCCCTAACTTCATTTCCCTGCTCATTGATCAGATGAGAGGTACTTCCCATGAGTCCCAGACTGCATGGGTAGGATGCCTCGACAGGAGAACTAATCAATCCTGTCCTCACAGGAGAACACATCAATCCTGCTACAATTGCCATGGAGAACACATCAATTCAGGCCTCACAGGAGAACACATCAATCCTGCTACAATTGCCATGGAGAACACATCAATCCAGGCTGCCATGGAGAACACATCAATCCAGGCCTCACAGGAGAACTAATCATCCTGCTACACAGGAGAGCGAATCATCTTGTTCCACAAGAGAGTGAATCATCTTGTCCCACAAGAGAGCGAATCATCTTGTTCCAGTGTGCACCACCAGGGGAGGGTGAGTCACCCTGTGGTCGTATGTTGCTCCAGTAATAACCGCAAGCCCTCAGAGCTCCCAGAGCTCAATGTATGCAACATGCAGGACCCTTGTACAAGGGTTTCTTACCAACTCCAAGTCGTTTGGGAAAATCACAGATTAGATCTTTCCTCGGGGCTTTGACAAGGTGTATCAACCTGTACATCATCTTAATGCGATGGAGCCTCCTTGCTCATCAACTTACCATATCCAAGATGATGTCTATCTGCTGGAGCAATCGACGAATACGGGATTCCTCAATAATCGAATCCCACCTCTGGTTGTTATAGAGAATCACAGTGGTATCCAATGTAAATCCAAACAGCTCACTGAAGAGATTTCGCAACCAGACTACCTCACACGAGGTTATGCTAGCAACAATATATCCTGCTTCAGCGGTGCTCAAAGCCACCGACTTCTGCTTCCTGCTCATCCAGGATATCGAAGCAGATCCCAAGGTCAAACAGCACCCGGAAGTGCTCTTACGGTCCACCACACTGCCTGCCCAATCAACATCAGTATATCCAAGTAGTCTCACATCTCCGGCAGTGTATCTTAATCCATGAGAGATTGTGTCCTGAAGACATCTCAGAAGATTCCTGGCATCAATCCAGTGAGGCTCAACCAAATATGAGCTCACAATGCTAACTGCAAAAAATATGTTCGGACGGAGGTTCACCAAGAACATCAATGCGAATGAGTTTTTGAAACTCAGAGGCATTTCCCAAGTCTGGTCCGACATCACTACCATATAACTTCTAAAAGTTAAGATCCTCGAGGTAGTCACAGGCTTGCAGTCCATCATACCGAATCTTTCCAATATATTTACCACATTTTTTCCTTGAGATAGGAAAATTTCCCTTGGCTTTTTCCACACTTCAAGTCCTTGGTCCTTCATTTCAAATTCAGAAGCCATCTCCCTCTTACATTTGTGAATGAGAGGGTTTGCACCTGTTAGAAAGAGGTCATCCACATACAACACCAGTATGAGAGGCTTGTCATCTTCAACCTTAAAGTAAAGGTTAGGATCAGCTTCACTCCTAGTGAATCCCAGCTTCATCAAGTAGTTATCGATCCTCTCATACCATGCTTGGGGTGCTTGCTTCAGCCCATAGAGAGCCTTCTTCAACCTGCATACATGAGATTTTCAATCATAAATCTCAAATCCTTCAGGTTGCTCCACATAGACCTCTTCTTTGATAGAACCATGCAAGAACGCGGTCTTAACATCCATCTAATGTAGGTTCCATCCTTGTGAAGCCACAAGGACTATGATCAAGCGAATGGTCGTATATCTGGCAACAGGTGCAAATATCACATCATAGTCTATACCTTCCTTCTAGGAGAAACCATGAGCAACAAAACGATCCTTATACTTTTCCATACTTCCATCTACTGCATGCTTTATCTTGTAAAGCCATTTGGAAGTAACAACTGTCTTGTCCTGGGGTCTGGGAACTACTTCCCAGACATCATTCTTCATGATAGACTCATATCCTTTGGTCATAGCATCCTTCCATAGTTAATGCTTGACGACATCTGAGAATGATGAAGGCTCATTTTGTATGATCGTGCTCATGATGGTCAGGTATCTCTGATACCTGTTAAGTTTCTTACTTTGATGGAAGGTTCCTCAGGGTGCAACATGTCCTTCAGCATCATCAAGTATCCCCCTAAGCCATGAAGGCCTCTTCCTAGAAGAGGAAGGCTCATGTGGATGAGAATCTATCAGATCCATGGGTTCTTCTACATCAGGCATTGATTCATCATCCTTTTCTTTCGGTTCCCTGGTGTTGGCTTCTTGAGAGCTCCTCAAAGTCGAAAGATTGTTCACCTTGCGGTGAACTTTTCTTTAGGAGTCTTGGAACCCAATGCTTGATGAGGGCATCAATTTTGTACATATACGACGGTGATTGTAGTTTCAGCCCATAGAAACATCAGAAGTCTTTGATCATGTAGCATGGCCCAGACAGCTTCCATCATCGTGCGGTTCTTCCTTCCCACCACACCATTCTGCTCAGGAGTATGTGGTGTAGTAGTCTCCCTCTTAATGCCAACCTCAGGTATGCCTGAGTGAACCAATTGTAATATATCAGAGGTCTTGCTTTGGCTTGAGGGGAATGGTTCCCTTTTGAGCTTTCCTTCAGCACATCCTGGACATACACCTTCATTCTCTATTCAGAATTCGGGCATCCCTATCACCATTTGTCTTACACCGAGTATAGCTTTATAATGAAGGGGGGAAAACCTCTAATGCCAAAGTTCGGACTGAAGAGATGTGTCATAAGACATGACACCTAGCAGACTTCCATTGACCTGATATAATGAATCAACACTAAACCCAAGAGTAAAGGCATCTTTAACATTATTTTTCCATATACATACCTTGCCATCGCTGAAGGTTACCTTGTAGCCTTTGTCTTCCGTTCCCGAGATGGACACTAGGTTCTTTTTGAGGTCAGGTGCATTTAATACATCCTGGAATTTCTGGCCTTCTTGAATGCTTGTCCTCTTCCTTGATTCCCAGCTCTCCTCTTACCTTTGCTGTTGAATTTGGCATTCCTTTGATTGCCATCAGAGGGATTTTGATCATCGTCCTAGAGTGGGTCCTTTCTATCAGGGCACTCCCTTGCATAGTGACTTGCTTTATCGCAAATGTAACATCGTCATTTTCTTCTAGCCTTAGGTCCAGCCTTTCCTTTTGATTTAGTCCCGGAATTATTTCTTTTCTTTGCATGAAAAGAAAAGGCAGCAGGAGGACCTTTAGGCATGGGCATTTCTTACACTTCTTCCCTTGTTTCTTCTTGAATGCATCTAGCCATTAATTCCTCGAAACCAAGAATTACATTATAGTTCAGAAGAGTAGTCCTGAACACATACCATTCAGATGGTAATCCTTCAAGAGTTGTGAGTGCCATTTCTCTGTCAGTAATAGTTTCCCCAATAGATAGGAGATCGTTCTTGATCTCGGTGATTCTTAAGAAGTATGCTTGCATACTTTCATCTTTACCCTTCTTGATTTCCCTCAACTTATTTCTAAGAAACAAAACTTGATTTGCATCATTAACTTTAAATAAACTCACCAGTCTGTCGTAGATTTCCTTGGAGGTGTCTAGGTCAGAGATGTAGGCCACCAAGTGCTTGTCGATAGAATCCCGGATGATCTTCTTTGTTTTGACTTCTCCATTTTTCCATTTGTTCCAGGCAGCAGCAGATGCATTTGATGAAGGCTCAACAATATTGCCTCTTACATGGTCCAGCACTCTTTGATCTTCAAGGGTTAGATCAATAGACATCTTCCATCCGTGATAGTCAGCTTTCTCACGGAGCTTGTCTTCGGCAGGAAAGAGTGTTGAGGACCCCATAGTTCTTTTAGGATAGCCTTGCTAATCTTCTCTTCAATGATTGCTCTTGCTCTTGCTTGGGCTTTGTCTTCACCTCAGCTCCGATACCATGTTAAGTTATGGTATGTTCTATGCTTATAACAGTTTACTTCTTTTTCTTATTATATTCCACCGATTAGCAATCACATGTACATAGAGTAAATTGCAGATAGAACATTAAACGATCGACAGAAAACAAGCCAAGACAAGAGACGCAAGATGTGGCGGCTAGCCAGGGACAAACCCCACAATGTGTGGGGAAACCCTTTGATCAAATCTTCTTTTATCTTCAATAATTCAGCAGAGAGAAATAGTACAATAAATCTGATTCATATCAGCAATAGCAAACCCTAGATCAGTAGCATCAGCATTAGCGGCTTCATTATCAAATTAGGGCAGACGATATCTCACAAACCGACCGTCGGATTGACTTCATTCCACCACCAAAAGTTTCGGCTTCCAGAGGAGGTTCAGATGAACCTACAGCGCAGTTCAGATGAGGAGATCTTCTAGGCCACGCAAGTCAATCTTTACTTCTGCAGTTGCAGCTTCAGTTTCAGCAGTTTCCGGCTTCAAACTAGGGCAGTCGATATCTTGCAAACCGTTCGTCGGATTGACTTCATTCCACCACCAAAAGTTGCGGCTTTCAAAGGAGGTTCAGATGAACCTACAATGCAGTTCCAAAGAGGAGATCTTCTAGGCCACGCAAGTCAATCTTTATTTCTGCAGTTGCAGCTTCAAATTCAACAGCTTCCGGCTTCACATGTGTGAGAGAGAGAGACCCATTTCAGCGCAGTAGAGAAGAGACTCATATCTGCGCAGTAGAGAGAGAGAGAGATGTGATGAGATGAGTGAGTCTAAATGAGGAAAAGTCCTCTTATATTTATACACAACTTTGGTGGGTGAATAGATGCGACTGTTGGGCTTCTGAGCCTACATGAGTTGTAGGTCGGCTTGATAATAATTCCATAATCAAAATAAATTCATATCTCCATGAATACTTATCGGAATTGGATGATCTTTATATCAATCCTACACCTCTCGACGAGAGGAATCTAATAACAATATTATTAGCCATGAATAAGATGACCCACATGAAGTTTTGCCCTGGTTGCCAATTTTAACAAATCCATGCCTCAAGGAAGATTTAGCATGCAAGAATTCTGGGGTGGAATCCGCTAGAACGATGAGAGAATGGCCCAGCTGAGGAAGATGTCGGACCAAATCCATCCTCATCCTTACAGCAAAGACACTAGTGGTGCGCAGGTCGTGGGGGTGCAACCATCTACACTGTGTGGGGGAAGTCGATAGAATCAAGGCATCAGATCTCCTCGAAAGGAGAAGACAAGATAGGCACAGTTAGAGGTTGAGACCAGGGGGTGCTTTTGCTGGTGGAGACCTGGCTTTAGATATCAATAACTTGAGGCGAAGGTTGAGCATGAGGTTGTGGGTACACCAGAGTGTGAGGAGCATGTTGATGTGTCTAGTGTGACACAGGAGTCACCCCTGTTTAAGATTCCTTTGATAGCTCTGACTGACACCTTGGGACCATTTCCACCACTTGGGTCAATGAGATATTTCCTGCATCACAATTCCAACCTGGGTTTTGCCTAGCTTGTTGTAGCAAGCCCAGGTTCTTATTTCCATACTAATTGTACTCTATTCTTCTCAAAATAAATAAAATGACTCAGAGTTTTGGTGCATTTCCTCTGGTGTTTTTATTTACTGTGTATGTGTTGAATTTCCTAGTTGTTGTTATAGTGCATGTTTTTGTTATTCACTTAATATTTCCGTTAGGAATATTACAAAGTATACAAGCCCTAAGCATAGTGAATAAGGATCAGACTTGTCACTCAAAGGTATGTTGTTGGCTTTCGTTGTTTAATGTTTTGTAAGGTGGAGTAGGGCTCGGTTGGACATATTATATGGCAACTTGTGTTCACTGGTGATTGGGCTATTAGAGAGAGACCTAGTACAGTGGACAGATAGGCAAAGATGTCACCATGTGTGGGCAATATTGTGATTGACCTTTGACGAGAGCTAATGGGCAGCTATTTGCAGTGATACACGTAGTTATGACAATATTGGATGGCAGTGACCCTTATGATGTATGACAGTAATAGATGGCAATATATTTATGACAAAGATGTATGGCAGTGTTCTTATGGCAATATCTTTATGATTGAGTTGTATGGTAGTGTCCTTGTATGAAAGAAACTTTATGATAGTGAAATTGATGTATGGCAATGTGCTTAAGACAATATGGTAGTGATATCTTCAGTATGATGTATGGTAGTGATACTTGTGTTATTGACAATAATATATGGCAATGATATAACATTGATGTATGGTAGTCAAACTTGCAAGACAGTGATACTTATGATTGTAATGACAGTGATTTGATCATGACAGAGACATATGCTACCGTCAGTGATATGGAGATTTCCCTATCAGAGGACTCCTTGACAGACTTGTGAACTGCCATCTTATGTGAATCATGTATGATCCAGAATAGGCCCTAGGAGGCCTAATGTGTTTGATATTGAAAGGCCTATGTCTCATTCTTATTGTACTTTGAATCTCAGTTGAACATTTGATGAATATATAATAGAAGAAGAATTGATTATGGGTTTTCCCCCTTGTGGTGTTTTGCCCTAGTCTTTAACCAAAATCCTGGTGTCTCTATTGTGCATCCTTTTTCTTCTATTGTTCCTTGTTGTTCTGTTGCATTATTTATATTCATGTTCTCTCTATAAAATTGCTTATAATGATATGGAGTGATTGTAAAGTATAAATTGTTGAAAAAGTTTAAAAATTCAATTATCTACAACAAAGAACAATCTAGCCCTAAAATTAACATTTTGTGATAACCAAAGCACGATTGATCTTATTCTTGAATTGCAATCCAGTGATTCATCAAAAGTCCAAAACAAATTATGATTTGGATGTTGTCCATGTGTTAAAGGAGAACTTGCGCCAGCCTTTGTCCCTTCTATATATCAATTTGTTGATATCTTCAACAAATCTTGTCTAAAGACAAACTTCACCAGCCTATGGACACAAATTGGTATAAGCAAGTTGTAATTATGCAGGAAAACATGATGTATGATTGTAGCTTTATGGAGTTTACATGTGGGTACCTAACCTACCATATATTTCATTAGGTCAACCTAGCCACCCTTGTGGGGCTAACCCTAAATGATATCTCTAAATACAAGAATGCAATACTCATTTGTATCATCTCATTTAATGTGAATTCATTCAATCTTTTGCCTAAGGGAACCTCTAAACACTTCACTCTACTTGTGGTATTCCACATGTGTGGTTGATTGTTCTCGGATGAAGATATGGTCTTTCTATATCTGACTAGGTCACCCTAGTTGCCCTCTTAGAGCTAGTGCATAAACCCTAAAAGATTTGCATAAATACAAAGATATGCTACTCATTTGTATCATCTCATTTTATGTGAATCATTCATTCATTACCTAAGGAAAAGTCTAAACGATTCGCTCTACTTGTGGTATCTTGCTCTATATGTGTGCTTGATTGTTCGTAGACAAAGATGTGGTTTATGAAACTTTTTGTGAAGTAAGTTAAGGGTTGTTATAAATCTAGTAGTTTGATGATTGAAGTAGGGTTTGTTGAAGAGATCATCGTAAATCTACTATGTTCTTATGACTTCAACATGTAGCAGTCAAACATAGGAGGCTTGCATAGCACTAGTTTGTAAGCATAAGAAGATCAAAGCCCACCCCATGTTCTCCATAAGGCTTGCCAACCAATATATTTCATTAGCGCCTTAATAACTATGGAGGCATCTAAATGCAGTGGTCAAATGTGTGAGCCATGCATAGAACTACCCGTGCATGCACATATGTGGAAAAAATCCAATAAAGGGGTTAATCTTCAAGGCGGTTCTCAAGAAATATGGCAACAAGACATACGCTTTAGGCTTGGGAAGATATTTATCAACCTTAGTGCTCTTATTAAACAAGAAAAAACAAATAACTATAGATTAGTAATAATGATAATAAATGAAAGCCATCAATTCTTTTATAAAAGGGACCCCACCTCATGAAAAAATATCATTAAGAAAACAGCAATTGTATTTGCGTTGTCACTATGAGCTTGAGAGTAGCTTCAACAATTTAATGGAGCTTCTTGGAGTACCATGGACTGTTGAAGAATGTAACTAGGTTCGATCTTCATAATTGTATTTGAGTCATAATGAAATGTATTTATCAAAGGAAAGAAAAAGATTTTTATTATTATTATTATTATTAAAGCATGGGTTTCATGCTTGGGTCACCATGTTTTAGTTCAAAGTCCCTATTGAGGACTTCTAGGTTTTGTCTTGAGCCATTAGAGTCATTGTCCATTTAAAGAGACCCTTTTTGGGCTTTTGAATCATGTAAAAAGAATTAATATTGAGTAAAATAAGTCATTTATCACCTCCACACCAAGTCGGTCTTTACCTGATCAAGTCAACCTACATAAGGGTAATTCAACCCACATAAAGAGTATATATACAATGCAGTTCAATTCATTTGGAGCATCACTCGCACAAGTTTGATATAGAAGGAGGAACAGAAAAGGTGCGAAATTGCAGGAGAAGGAGAAGGATTGCTAGATCAAAGTTTTTGGGTTGTATCTCTCTCACTCATATGGATTTACTAGGCTATTTACTAGAAGGTTGAAATGTTGTTGGATCGAAGTTCTGCTAGAGAGGTCGAAGCTTCTGTTGTTGCTACTGGGTCGAAGTTTCTGCTGGGTTAAAGTTTGTTGCTGCAAGATCGAAGTTTCTAGGTTGAAGTTTCTGCTGCACTGAAGATTGCTGCTGCATCAAGGTCGAAGTTATTACTGGAAGGTTATTATCTACGGAAGAAGGGAAAGGGCTGACTTGGTGATTGAAGGAAGTTTGTGTCTCGGTCAAGGAGTCTTGGATCATCTCGTGAAACTAATAAAGGAAGAGTTGTTCACTGGGTTTTCCCCTAAATAGGGGTTTTGCCCTAGCTATCCGCCTACATCTGGTGTCTGTGATCTTTGTGTTATTGTTTTGGTAATTGCTTGATGAACTAAAGATAAAATAAGAACATAAGAAAATATAAGAATATCACAAGTAATTATCAATATAAAGAAAATATTTATGCCTTTCTGATTTTATAACATTCTTTCAGAGTTAAGGTGAAAAAGAAGGAAAAAGGTAACTTGAAGATCTATTGAATGGAGAATAAGGAGTTTTAAGAAGTTTGAATAAGGGTCATCAAAACGATCATATAAAAAGTCAAGCCTACCATCTTCAAGGACAATGTCTAACTCAATGAAGGGAGAAAACAAATTAGAAGGAGCATCCAATCACAAGGCATGGAAAAAGAGGATAGACCTCATCCTCGAGAAGAATAAAGTCTTAGATCTAGTCAAAGCAAAAGTAAAGAAGCCTACAAATGAGTCAAGTGATGCAGAAAAAGCAAAGTTCAGAGAATCAGAGATATTGGCCATGACACTAATGGTGGATGTAATAAAGGATAACCTCATCCCATATATATCCAACATAGATTATGCTCAAGAGAAGAATGAGGCATTATCAAAATTATTCACAATCAAGAATCTTGGTCAAATAGCAAGTTTTAAGAATGAACTAAGATCTATAAAGATGACAAAAGAAGACATTGTGGCTTCCTTCTTTGTAAGGATAGTTAAAATCAGAGATGAAATCTAGACAATAGATGAGATAATACCGGAAAAGGAGCTTGTAATCACTGCACTTCTAGGACTACCAACATCTTGGAGCGACTTTTCATCAAGTCTCAACAGTTGGAAGGAAACTTCTACATTCGAATAACTATGGAATGCATGTAGTCAAGAAGAAGTCAGAATTTCATTAGTGAGCAACAAAGAGAATGAAGAGGAGAAAGTCTCAAATGCATATTCCGCTCATCACAGAAACAAAGAAACCTTCAAGAAGTCTAAAGGGCCTAGAAGGAAGATAGACCTATCAAAAATTGAATGCTACAATTGTCACAAGATGGGTCACTGTAGAAGCAATTGTCCTGATAATCCGAGAAATAAAAAGAGAAATAGGGATCATGCAAATGTTGCCGAAGAAGGATCTCCAAAGAAGCACAAGACCGAAGAATCAGAAATAAAGGACTTATACTACTAAGTCCCTCTACTCTAATTTTTGAATTGTTTTGTATTTTGATTTTTAGTACTTAGAGGTTTAACATGCTTTGGAAAAACATTGTTGAATTGTTTTGTTAATTTATAGGTACCCCTCGAGATTGGATTAAGAGGGAGCCCTCACCAACTTTCCAAAGATAAGTATCCTACTCTTTGTATTATCTTTTATATTTGATTTTCCTTTCCCTATCTAGATGTGTTTACACTAGATGCTAATAACATTTCTTTTTATATTTTTCCTTGTTTAGGAAAAACTTTTTGATATGCTTAAGGGCTATGAAGAAGATCTCACAAGACGAAGGATTGGAATTGATGTCCTATAAGGTTTGTCTAGAAGACAGCTTTGTTCTCTTCATGATAAAGGTGTATTCATTTCAATAAATCTATTGTACATTACTAACAAGTGTTATGTCTAGGACCTTTGAATCATAGAGATTCTTGTTTGGGCAATTAATCATTAGATTAAATCTACCCTCATTAAAATCATTAAGTTTGTGGAACCCTAAAAGTTTCTCTGTAAAACCCTAACCTAAGGGTATGTAAATGCTAATGTGAAAAACCCTAGTCTATTTAGGGTTACAGATGAAATGTACAAAATATTATTCCTTTGATGTTTGGGGTTTTGATGGTAATGTCATGTTTGAAGTGTTAATATTATGGAAAGCCTAGTCCTTTAGGGTTGGCTGGTAATGTGTTCCTAGACCTTTAGAGTTTTTGGGTTTGTTGTGTTATGTATTGAAACCCTAGATCTTTAGGGTTTAGTAGGATTTATAGGCAATACCCTTATGTTAGCTAAGTTGATGTCCTAGGAATGAAACCCTAAGTGTATATTTGTCTGTCTAATCAAAACCCTAGCCCAATAAAGATCATGTATGACTTTAAATGTATTGCTATTTGTGTATTGGGCTTACCTAATGGATATTGATATGCTTATGCATGATTATGAAAGCCTAGATATATGTGCTAACCAAATTGTTGATGCTTAGTGTGCGAAGTCTAGGGTTTGCAACTAAGCCCTAATAGAAGTTTGATATTCTAGGCTATGATGAGATTATATTGTTTCAAATGTGATGATAAAATCTAGGGTTCACTACAAACCCTAGTAGAAGTTGGTCATTTAGTTGAAACCTTAGATTGTGTTGTGATTGTTTTTTATTGTTGACATCTAAGGCTTAGTGTCTTAAAGATGGAATATAGGGTTTGCATTAAATCCTAGTAGAAGTCTAACATATGAATTCTAAAGTTATTGGATGCATTGTAGAACTATACTTGTTTGAATTGCTTCTAGGGTTTGCAATATATTATAGTAGAGTATGTCATATCTCTGGAAGAAATATTGAGACCCTAGATATAATGAAGATTGAGTTGCTCAAAGTCTTGATGATGAATTCTAGGGTTTATGACAAAACCCTAGCAAGTAATTGAGGTTTAATAATGTGTCTCTTGTTGATTATGAGCCTAAGTAAGTTTAGGTATTTGATGTCTAAAGACTAATTCTTCCATTATTATATAATTTTGATATAGTTAAGTTCATGCTTCAATATATGTATTCGATTGTACTTGCTATCTAAGTTGTGCAGGTACATAATGTTGAAGATATTCGTAACTAAAGTTGATTTGGTTGATAAGCATGATAAAGGAAGTTATGTGAATGATGATAAGAAGAATGGAAGCCATAAAAAATTATCCGATGTCACAGAAAGAAGTTAATCTCTGTTAATTTTTGGTATGTTCTATGCTTAGAGCAATTTACTTCAATTTTTCATATTAGCTCAATGACAATATTCAGATTAGCAATCACATCAGCATGATTGTAAAGTGCCAATAGAACATCTACATAAATAGTAGAAAACAAGCCAAGACAAGAGGACACAAGATGTGGCGCCAGCCAAGGACAAACCCCAATGTGGGGAAACCCTTGATCAATTCTTCTTATATTCTTCAATAGTTCAGCAAAGAGAAAGAGATAAAGTACAATGATTTGAAGTCAATACTTGACCTGCCAAATAGGAGATCAAAGATTTTCTCCGTAATGATGACACAATGAGGTTGTAGATCTGATACCAAGGACTAAAGATATGCAGCAAATGATAGGCCTAGAACAACTCAACCAATTACCCAAAATACTGAAGCTTTCCTTCCATAAAACTCTCCTTCCTTTGCTACTTCACTGATCATGTCAAGGCTGCCCATCTGGCATCTTATATATGTTGTAAGGACTGAAGCATATCTTGGCAAACCTAATCACTGGTTAGGGCACAATCTCTGAGTGCCACAGCACCCTAAACATATCCAACAGTCCACCTATTAACTGTGGTTAGCCTTCATACAATTCCTCCTTCTATATGCTGCCTTGAGGGGCTGTTATCCTTTTGAACGCAGCACTTAAATCCCTCCGACTGCTGGCTATGGCCTGCGGCCTAGCCCAACAATGGATTGAAACTTCGGTCCCTTCAAACAGTGATCCAAACAGCCCTTACACAGCAGCCCCTAGCTCCTCCTTTGTGTGGATTATCTTGCCCAGCATCCCAAGTTCAAGAACAGCTTGATCATGCCCAAAACAGTCCACGCTGTCACCCACATCAATTGTTGAAATTTGGTACCGGAGGACAGGTGGTTCCCTTAGGATTTGATCTTTGGCCTAGGGAAAAGTGTCCAAAAGAATTTAATTTTTCTCCTAAAGTAACTTTAAATTTTTATAAAGTTAAATCTAATTTAAAAGTGACTTTAAGTGATAAAGTTACTAAGTCTAATTTTAAAGTGACTTTTACAAAGTCAATGAAAAATTAGAAAGGAAAAGTGACTTTGGAAATAAATGACTAAGTGGGTCTTTATTAAAGTGGGGTGAATTAAAAAATAAAAAGTGAGATTTAAATGAGCATTTAATCTCAGCCTTAGATCTCAATCTATGTCAGCCATTGGATTTAGAGATCACCCAAAAGTCACTTGGATCACCCAAAAGTCACTTGGGGTTAGATTAAAAGAGGAAAAGGTCATTCATTCTTTCATGAGCAGATTGGGAGAAGGAGAGCAAGAGAGATTTCTGAGCAGGGAGGAGAAGGACACAGCAGCTTGGCACACATTCCAAGGCAGCAGTTGAGCAGATTTGTACAGCTGATTCAGCACACAGTGAAAGGCAGATTTTGGCACGATTTTCGAGGAATGGTTTACACAAAAATCGAGGAGTAGTTTGCTGATTTTTCTGCACGCAAAACGAGGGTCGTACAGCGCATTTATTGCAAGCCATACAGCGCATTTAATGTTGTCCGTACAGCTACATTTAATGATGAAAGTGGGCACGAAAATCGAGGAGTCCGTACAGCATTTATTGTTGTCCTGTTTGCTGTAATTTCCAGATTGCTGTGAGGCACGGGAAAAGAGATAAGTTGTAAATTTGCTTGTTGATTTTTGTTGAATATTTCTCACTGTAAAAAGGCAATTTTCAGAAATAAAGAAGATCTCTCGAACTGGTTTTCCCCAAGAGTTGTAGGGGGTTTTTCCAGGGTCACATTGACCAAAAATCTCAGTGTTTAAATGTGTTTTAATGGCTGTTTATTACTACTGACTTTTATTTCTGTGGTTTCCAGCATTCTGTAAAATTTCCAGAATTTGTGTTTTCAGCAAATTTATTTTTTCCAGCTTGTTAAATGTATGGTTATGGGAAAGGGCATTTAACTGTATGGGAGAAATAAGGAGAAACTGAAAACCGGGGTGGGAAATGAGAAATTTCTACATGGTATCAGAGCTTGAGTGCTAAAGGACAGTTTGGGACAGCAAAAGGAAAAATTACAGCTGCTGATTTTTCACTCAGAAAATTCCAGCACGCTGATTTTTTCATAAACAGCAGTTTTATCTTTACTACAGCAGTGCTATTTTCAGTTTTAGGACAGCAGGATGTCATTAGGATTGAGGGTGGAGGATAGATTGGATGGGCATACAAATTACAGCGTTTGGAAGGAGAGAATGCAGAGTATCTTTGAGGAAGCAAAAGTCTGGGATATCATGGTGCATACCACACAGAACCCTGTTGTTTTGCCTACTGATGCTACTCAGTTGACAGCTTATAATAAAAAGAACAACAAGGGTAAAAGGCTGATTCTAGACGGAATCAAAGACCATTGCATTCCTCATGTGAGAGGAAAGAGCAATGCCCATGAGATGTGGACAGCATTGTCCAATCTCTACCAGAGTACCAATGAGAACCAGAAGATGGTCCTGAAGGAGAAACTGAAAAACATTAAGATGAGTAATGATAGTGCAGCTGGATATCTCACAAAGATTACTAATGTGAGAGATGAGTTGGCAGCGATTGGAGAGGCCATTCCACCCACTGAGTTGGTGCGGATTGCAGTGAATGGCCTCCCCCGTTCATGGTTGAACTTTGCTGATGGGGTTTGTGCACGTGAGACCCTTCCCACATGGGAGAGGTTTTGGGATGATTGCATTCGGATAGAGATCAGGAAAGGTCAGCTTGGGGCAGCCAAGCCAGTTGAGCAGGATGAGGATGTAGCGCTGGTGGCAGGAGGCAAGAAAGGCAAAGGGAAGAAGCAAGATTCCACAAGCAGTGGTGGAGGCAAAGGTAAAGGTAAACAAGGGAACACACAGAAGGACTATTCCGAGGTGAAGTGTTGGAATTGTCAAAAGATGGGACACTATGCAGTTGTGTGTCCGGAGAAGAAGAAAAAGAAGGGGAAGAACCAGGACGTGGCAGCTTCAGCAGAGATTGAGGACTTTGCAGGTCGTTTTGACCGGGAGTTTGCGTTCACTACGTGTGAGTCCTCTAGTGCAGGATCACCTGCCACACAGGTTCAGAGGGAGCATGCTTTTCCCTCGATTAGCGGAGCATCTTCAGGTATCTAGTATGTGGACAGTGGGGCTTCACGTCACATGACAGGAGTCTGTGAGTACTTCTCAGAGCTTTCAGAGAGTGGCACTGATATAGAGGTAGTACTCGGTGATAACAGAGTTGTTAGAGCAGTCGGGGTGGTGACACTGACATTTCAAAGGGAGTCCAAACCTCCCTTGAAAGTGTCAGATGTTCTTTATGTGCCAGGGATGAGGAAGAACCTCATATCCGTCTCAGCGTTGGAGGACAGAGGATATGAGGTACTGTTCAGGGGAGGACAAGTGTTGATGTATCCCAGCGGCACTCCAGCTGATTCAGCTAGAGTGATAGATGTACGCCATGCAAAGGTGTACAAGTTTGCATTCCAGCCCCTTTTGGCATTGAGCAGTAGTACCGACAGCAGAGCTAGCAGTTCTGAGCTGTGTGAGATTTGGCACCGCAGGATGGGACATATGTATCATGGAGCCTTGAGGACATTGCAGGAGATCACTACAGGTGTGCCAGATTTCAGTACTGATCACTTTGACACTTGCAGAGGTTGTGCGATGGGCAAGTTTGCCAAATCCCCTTTTCCCAGCAGTGACAGCAGAGCGACTGGGATACTTGATTTGATTCCTTCCGATGTGAGCGGTCGGATGTCTCATGTTTCCTTGAGTGGATATGAGTACTATGTTTTATTCATTGATGATCACTCCAGGAGGACCTGGATTTATTTTTTGAAGACCAAGAGTGAGGTCTTCAAGCGGTTTCAAGAGCTCAGAGCTCTTGTGGAGACAGACAGGTCGAAAGATCAAGTCCCTGAGGTCGGACAATGGAGGAGAGTACACCCTTGGAGAGTTTGTTGACTATTGTGCGGAGGCAGGCATTAGGAGGGAGTTCACTGTTCCTTACAACCCCCAACAGAACGGGGTTGCGGAGAGGAAGAACAGATCCATCATAGGAGCTGCCAAAGCCATGTTACATGATCAGGGGTTGCCATTGTTCTTGTGGGCAGAGGCCTGCAACACAGCTGTTTACTTGCAAAACAGGAGTCCGCATCGTGCCTTGGGGCACATGACTCCGGAGGAGGCTTTCTCTGGGAAGAAGCATTACATACTCCTATATACCCAAGGAGAAGAGGACCAAACTAGAGCCCACCGCAGAGAAGGGTATCTTTGTGGGCTACAGTGAGACCTCAAAGGCCTTTCGGATTTACATTCCTGCACAGAGGAGAGTTGTTGTCAGACGGGATGTGAAGTTCGAGGAGGACAAGGCCTTCAGGAGGTCATGGGAGTTAGAGTATCTGGATCAGCCAGACCCTCAGCAGCAGTTGAGACAGTCGCAGGGATCCAGTGGGCAGGGATCAGGAGGATCAGGAGGTACATCTATGAGGATGTCAGGTCCGTCAGTGAGCAGTGGCTCACCGAGCCAGAGGGGTGGTGCTCCGGGCAGCATGCAGAGCAGTTCACAGAGCAGTTCACTAGGGAGTCCACTGATGGACAGTTCACACGGTACCTCAACTTCTACAAGTTCAGGTGCAGGCAGGAGGACAGCAGACAGACAGTCAGGAGTTCAGGCTCCTGATGATGATGAGGAGGAGTTTCATTCTCCGTGGGAGAAGTGCGCTCAGGGAAGAGGAAGCCCAAGTGGCTTCAGGACACCTTGAGAGATGCCACATCTGTTGCTGAGCCGAAGAGGCCGGTCAGAGAGAGTAGACCACCTGAGAGGTTTTGTAGCTATATGGCGATGGTTACCAGCATCCTTGACTCTGAGCCTTCTAGCTATGAGGAGGCAGCTAGCCAGTAGGTCTGGAGAGAGGCCATGCAGGAGGAGTATTCTTCTTTCATGAAGAATGATGTTTGGGAGGTGGTGCCGAGGCCTAAGGGCAAATCCGTGGTTACTTCCAGATGGCTTTACAAGGTAAAGCATGCTACAGATGGCAGCATTGAGAAATTCAAAGCAAGGTTTGTGGCTAGAGGGTTCTCCCAGGTAGAGGGAGTTGATTATGAAGAGACCTTCGCTCCCGTGGCTCGATATACTTCGATCCGCTCCATTATATCGATAGCAGCAAAGATGGGTTGGAAGATCCACCAGATGGATGTGAAGGCTGCATTTCTCAATGGCTTCATACAGGAGGAGGTGTACATTGAGCAGCCACAGGGCTTTGAGGTGCATGGGAAGGAGTCCCATGTGTGCAGACTAAAGAAGGCCCTTTATGGCCTAAAGCAAGCTCCCAGAGCTTGGTACTCCAGGATAGATACATATTTTTAGGGGATGGGTTTCACAAAGAGTGAGGCAGATCCGAACCTTTACTTTATTGTGATTGGTGAGGAGCCTCTCATTCTGGTGCTGTATGTGGATGACTTGGTCATTACAGGTGCAGAGAGACTCATAGAGCACTGCAAGAGAGATCTTGCGACGGAGTTTGAGATGAAGGACATCGGCTTGATGCATTACTTTTTGGGTTTGGAGGTGTGGCAGGAGGAGGGGCATTTCTTCCTGGGGCAGGGGAAGTATATTGTGGACATCCTTAGCAGATTCCACATGGAGGATTGTAGACCCATGTCGACACCGATGATCACCAACTGGAAGAAGCTTCATGCTTCGGATTCCGAGTTGGTGGATCCCACATTGTACAGGCAGCTAATTGGTTCCTTGATGTATTTGGTCAACACTAGACCAGATATCTGTTTTGCAGTCAACATGATGAGTCAGTTTATGTGTGAGCCTAGGAAGGTTCACTGGGTGGCTGCAAAACACATTTTGCGGTACTTGCAGGGGACAGTGGATTATGGTCTGGACTACAGGCAAGGAGATGGAGTGAGATTGGCAAGATACACTGATTCTGATTGGGCAGATTGTGCTTCTAATAGGAAGAGCACTTCAGGGTGTTGTTTTGGGTTGGGTTCAACAGTAGTGTCATGGTTCAGCCGGAAGCAGAAGTCAGTAGCACTGAGTTCAGCGGAAGCAGAGTATATGGCAGCCAGTCTAGCTAGTTGTGAGGCTATCTGGCTTCGCAAGATGTTGTTTGGCTTATTTGGTCAGTCGTTGAGACCTTCAGTGATTTACTGTGATAATCAGAGTTGCATTAAACTCACGGAGAATCGAGTATTTCATGACAGGTCAAAGCATATCGGGATCAGATATCATTTCATCAGAGACTATGTTCAGAAGGGAGCTGTGAAGCTTGAGTATATTTCCACTGATGAGCAGGTTGCAGATATTCTTACCAAAGCCTTACCACGGGGCAAGCATGTCTACTTCAAAGACAAGATGGGCGTGGTGAGGAACACCTTCCTCGGTAAGAGGGAGTGTTGAAATTTGGTACCGGAGGACAGGTGGTTCCCTTAGGCTTTGATCTATGGCCTAGGGAAAAGTGTCCAAAAGAATTTAATTTTTCTCCTAAAGTAACTTTATAATTTTTATAAAGTTAAATATAATTTAAAAGTGACTTTAAGTGATAAAGTTACTAAGTCTAATTTTAAAGTGACTTTTATAAAGTCAATGAAAAATTAGAAAGGAAAAGTGACTTTGGAAATAAATGACTAAGTGGGTCTTTATTAAAGTGGGGTGAATTAAAAAATAAAAAGTGAGATTTAAATGAGCATTTAATCTCAGCCTTAGATCTCAATCTATTTCAGCCATTGGATTTAGGGATCACCCAAAAGTCACTTGGATCACCCAAAAGTCACTTAGGGTTAGATTAATGGAGGAAAAGGTCATTCATTCTTCCATGAGCAGATTGGGAGAATGAGAGCAAGAGAGATTTCTGAGCAGGGAGGAGAAGGAGACAGCAGCTTGGCATACATTCCAAGGCAACAATTGAGCAGATTTGTACAGCTGATTCAGCACACAGTGAAAGGCAGATTTTGGCACGATTTTCGAGGAGTGGTTTGCACAAAAATCAAGGAGCAGTTTGCTGATTTTTCTGCACGCAAAACGAGGTCGTACAGTGAATTTATTGCAGGTCGTATAGCGCATTTAATGCTGAAAGTGGGCATAAAAATCGAGGAGGCCGTACAGCATTTGTTGCTGTCCTATTTGCTGTAATTTCCAGATTGCTGTGAGGCACGGGAAAAGAGATAAGTTGCAAATTTGCTTGCTGATTTTTGCTGAATATTTCTCACTGTAAAAAGGCAATTTTCAGAAATAAAGAAGAGCTCTCGAACTGGTTTTCCCCAAGAGTTGTAGGGGGTTTTTCCAGGGTCACATTGACCAAAAATCTCAGTGTTTAAATGTGTTTTAATGGCTGTTTATTACTGCTGATTTTTATTTCTGCAATTTCCAGCATTCTGTAAAATTTCCAGAATTTGTGTTTTCAGCAAATTTATTTTTTCCAGCTTGTTAAATGTATGGTTATGGGAAAGGGCATTTAACTATATGGGAGAAATAAGGAGAAACTGAAAACCGGGGTGGGAAATGAGAAATTTCTACATCAATATGGATTTATCATTCATCATGACAACAACTTAGGTGACTGCAGCAAGGTCTCTTTTGAGTTGCGTATGAGGTCTCCTTGTAGGCTGCAACTAGGCCTCCCTCTTGTTGTGACTAATCCTTCTTTTGACTGTGATTAGAACAGCTTTTGCCTAGCGGATTATGTCTTCTCTTGTAACTGCGTATTAGGATATAATTACTACAGAGTTAGGGTCACTCTTTAGCTATGAATTAGGGCTCAATAGACTTTGAATATAGGCCTTCTTAAGTTGTGGATTAGGGTTCCTTTGGACAACGTAGGAGCCTCTTTTCACTGTGGTTTTA
The DNA here is from genome assembly GCA_031772625.1 of Pinus tabuliformis. Classification (NCBI taxonomy): domain Eukaryota; kingdom Viridiplantae; phylum Streptophyta; class Pinopsida; order Pinales; family Pinaceae; genus Pinus; species Pinus tabuliformis. The sequence goes on along the minus strand of CM062805.1, from coordinate 1,209,693,241 downwards.
TTCCCTTTAGGAAAGAGAATTAGGGCCTCCTTTAATCTGCGGCTATAGCATCTCTAGTTCTGCGTCTAGGACTCTCTTAGAAGACCCTTTCTTCACTGCATCTAGGACTTCTCCCTCTGTATCTCTCTAGCCACCAAACCCAAACGAGTGGAGAGAGATCTTAGGAGAAGTGTGTGTGCAAAATGACTTGAAGACCTCTTCTATTTATAATAAAACGTTGAGGATAAGTTGGAGTAATTTGGTTGTTGGCCGACCTTGACAATTTGTCAAATAACATAGATAAATTCATATCTCCATGAATACATGTCGGAATCGAATGATCTTTAGATCAATCCTAAACCTCTCAACGAGAGGAATCCAAGAAAAATATCAGCGGCCATAAATAAGAAGACCCACATGGAGTTTGGCCCTAGTTTCCAATTTTAACAATCTCCCTAAGTTAAGAGGGAGTTTGGACAACAGTGAGGGTATATCTCCAAAGTAGACCGGGAGGGCATATTATAGTCATAATGAATACCTTGAAGAAATTAGAGAATGAATATTGAGGTGCTGCTGAAAGAAGAAAAACAGGATTTCGTTGTTGCTGCATATGAAGTAGGAAGGAAGCTATATGATTGAAGAAACTTTTGTCTAGACTTGTTGGGAAACCTCTAAGTCCTACTATGATTAATTGTGAAGCAGCATCAAGATGATGGAAGACCCCGAAGGTTTGTGCTTACTCATGAGTATTTGAAAGTTTGTTACTAATTGAGGTTGTGACTGTTTCAAGTAAATCTCTCGAAGTTTTGGAAGCATGCTCGATGTTACCGATCTATTTGATTGGAGAGAGATTTGATGTGTTGAGGCATTCTGTGTGTAAAATCACTGGGAGGACATTTGGTCGGCATATGTGTTGATGTCTAGTTCCCAAAGTAGAGAGGGCGACGTTGGTCATAGAGCTCTGACCTTGCATTACGCACCTAGTTCCCTGGGTTGATGGCTAGCAAGTAAGCCTAATGGTACCTAGAGAGGCTAAAAGCTTTAGTCCATCTTAGTCCCATCCAGATAGATTGCCCTCGTCAAGAATCTAGTCTGTGGCACTATGAGTGCCTAAACTCTTCATGGTTCATGTGTTTTGAGATCTTCCATGTACTTGTATATGTATGCATGAATACCTCCCTAGTTAAGAGGGAGTATTGAAGAATGTAACTAGGTTCGGCCTCCATAATTGTATTTGAGTCATAATGAAATGCATTTATCAAAAGAAAGAAAAAGAAATTTTATTATTATTATTATTATTATGACTTATTAAAGCATAGGTTTCATGCTTGGGTCGTCATGTTTTAGGTCAAAGTCCCTATTGAGGACTTCTAGGTTTTGTCTTGAGTCATTAGAGTCATTGTCCATTTAAAGAGACTCGTCTTGGACTTTTGAATTATGTAAAAAGAATTAATATTGAGTAAAATAAGTCATTTGTCACCTCCACACCAAGTCGGCCCTTACCTGATCAAGTCAGCCTACATAAAGGTAATTCAACCCATAGAAAGGGTATATAAAGTGCAGTTCAATTCATTTGGAGCATCACTCACACAAGTTCGATATAGAAGAAGGAGGAACAGGAAAAGTGCGGAATTGCAAGAGAAGGAGAAGGATTGCTAGATCGAAGTTTCTGGGTTGTATCTCTCTCACTCGTGGATTTACTGGGCTATTTACTCGAAGGTCGAAGTTCTACTATAGGTCGAAGTTCTGCGGCTGGGTCGAAGTTCTGCTGGAGAGATCGAAGTTTCAACTGCTGCTATTGGGTCGAAGTTTCTACTAGGTTAAAGTCTGTTGCAACAAGATCGAAGTTTCTGTCGGACTGAAGATCTGCTAGTGCATCAAGGTCGAAGTTATTACTGGAAGGTTATTATCTGCACAAGAAGGGAAAGGATTGAATTGGTGATTGGAGGAAATCTGTGTCTAGGTCAAGGAGTCTTGGATCATCTCATGAAACTAATAAAGGAAGAGTTGTTGACTAGGTTTTCCCCTAGATAGGGGTTTTGCCCTGGCTGTCCGCCTACATCTGGTGTTTGTGATCTTTGTGTTATTGTTTTGGTAATTGCTTGATGAACTAAAGATAAAAGAAGAACATAAGAAAATACAAGAATATCACAAATAATTATCAATATAAAGAAAATCTTTCTGCCTTTCTGATTTTCTAACAAGGAGTGCCATTGGGAAACTAATAGTGGTCAAATTGTTGTGGATAGATACATATTCCAGAGGTATTGCTATTTTCCATGCACATATTTATTATTTATATTTTCAGATTTCTTATGATTTTGTTGAAGTTATCTTTGTGGGTAGCAAGCAAATTTGCTGCAGTTCCAAGTTTTAGTTCTCCCTTTTCTGCATTTTTATTCTCAGTTCTGCATTTCTAATAATGCCCGTATAAATATTAAGTTATGTCCCCACATATTTTCCAATTTTTGAAGTTTCACATATTTTTGGGATTTTTTTTAACATCTATATTGTCATTCTAAACCTATCAGTTTCATACAAATTGAGCAACGCTTCCAACCATTCCAAACATTTACTTATGCAACATAGATTAAAGGTGTGCTTCGTCTATTTTTTACTTCAGTACACTTTTGTCCAATATGATCACTCACCCACTTTATTGTCTTATTTTGGAGACCTGTTCAACTTCAATTCTCTCTCTCTCTCTCTATATAGATATATGAGTGTAAGGCATGTGTACAGTCACAGCAATTTCTTCGTACTTGGTCCCTTGTGGCTTCTTGTGTGAATATCTGCAGGTTTACAGTGTACATATTTCAGAGATTTATGAAAATGTTCTCGATGTAGGCAGGACCATGAAGAGCCTCCTCTGAAGAGATTCATACCAAACAACAACTTCAGTGGATGTTTTGAGATACAGCCATTCTCCATTCTCTATTGTTTGGCTTGTTTGGTCCCTTGTTTCCAGCTATCTTGTCTCGTTTTAAGAAGGCAAGGAGACTCTTGACTCCCTTGTGGAATCTGCTCTCATAGTATATTGAATTGATGGATTCGATCGGACGCTCATTTCACCGTCAATATCGAAGGATATGGGATTTGCTCATCCAAGTGCACACATCCCAAGATTTTGAATCTCTTGCTCCTCTTTGCATGGCTTTCCATGGTTGTTTTGGGTCACCTCCCATTGCTTTTATCAAATTGAGGTTTCTTCCGGCGCTTTCGCTTTCGAATTATTTTCATTATTGTATGTTTATTTCTGTAAAAGTACTTCCAATTTCCCCATTGTACCCAGTCAAACTAAACCCTAGACTATGAATAACTTAATGACTTACATCATTTTAGCTCCAAGCTAGCAACCGGAGAGATTTCCCATAGAAAGGATTTCAGACCCCTGCCGTAACCAAGTATCAAAACCTTCACCTCCTCACACTCTTACAGAGGCCATAATATCTTTGGGCAAGTTCCACCTTTATGTGAAAAAATAAAGCAACTCCTCTGCCGACAAAATTGACGCACTGTGTCGATTAGTTGCTCGATTCATTGCTCTATTGTCGAAATAAATTCCTAGTTTTCCCGATACAGAATATACAGACAATTATGAATTACTGTAATGTCCTTTTGCTCAGCTGACCACATCGTCGAGTCCTGCATAGGAATCCATCCTCAAGCTAATTTCTCTCAAACCAGATGCCTTTGCCTTCATGATAATCAGCTTAATAAAGCCAGATACCACGAAGGAATTATGAGCTCTAATCCATATGACACACCTTACTCAACTCTATTACTACCATAAACAGCATAATCAGCATAATAAGCCAGATAACATAAACGAATTCTGAACTCTATTCCATATGACACACCTTACTCAATTCAACAACGAGACCTGGTGAGAGATACAAAAAGCTACCCAACACTCTCAAGGATATCACCACTAAAGAATGTGACCAGTAATCCCATACAAGAGTGGATCTAAACTAAAATCATTCTGCTTGAACGGCTCAACCTGCAGAAGAAAGGACAAGACAGGCGTAAAAAGGTTATTATATGATAATACGTACCAATTGTCAAACAAGGCCTTTCAATGCCTCTCATCGTTATCATTCCTTCCATCTCCATTGCAGGGGACTTAACAATGACTTCAATTTCCTTAGCTTATGTGTGTATAGACGCACCTCCCCTTCAAACTTTGACCTCTCGTGATTCTAGATGTTTTCTCCCCTCTGGTTTACAGACAATCAAAGCTCACACGGGCCACGGAAGTCTCTCGTTTCATCTCTCCATTCCGCCCCAATAGACTAGAAGGCAATATGTTCCGGTAACTGCTCGAAGAATGATATATAGCGGAACGAGTGCCACATTTGTTGCTGTATATCGGTGTTTAAGTGGCATTAAATACGAATTTTTTTTTGGGGAAAATATTATTGAATTTCCTTTTATTTAAAAACTGAGTTTATTTTTTTGGAAAATGTTATTGATTTTTTTTTTAATTTAAAAAATGGAGTGTAGTTTTATTAAAAAAATTTATCTTTTATTTTATTAGGTAAGGAAGTGAAAATTTACCATATAGGGGAATGCATTTTAAATGAGATGGAGAAGCAATCTGTCTTATAAGTTTAGCTTAGTGGTCGTTAAAATATTTTTTTTCTTTCTTTATCAATTGTTATTTAAGAGCAGAATTTCACTCTTGTAAAATGCCTCTAAAACTTTGTATCTAAGCCCTAAGTCATTAACCCATTTTCTTATATTGGAAAAACAAACTCTTAACCAAACAAATACAACAAACTTTAATTCTAATTAATTTTTTTTAATTTACCATACTATTTATTTATTACATCCTATTATAATTATTTTATTTAAATTAAATGTATCTTATCTATATATCTAAATTATTTTATTTAAATTAAATGTATCTTATTTATAGATTTAATTATGGAGAGGCATTTACAAAAATTAAAAGCATGTTTTTAGAATGATTAAATTGTATTTAAAAGTATATTTTTATTTATGGATCTAGATTTACAAAACTTAAAAGTATGTTTTATAATTGAGAATTGTTTAACATATGATATATTTAAAAAAAATGGGTAATGTTATTTTTATATGTTTGCTTTTGTAAAATTAGATGAATTTAATTAATTACAGAGAAGAGATCAAGGAAAAAATAAATATATATTTTTATTTAGAAAAACTAAATTAAAATATATGGGTTAGAATAGAAATAAAATATATTATTATTAATTTTATTAATTTTTGTTGGGTAGTTAAGGTAAATATGGGTTAAGTTACTAACGGTTTTTGAGTTCTAAGTTTATAAGAACTTATGATATTGACACGTGGTATTTTATGTGGAATATAGCTTATTTATAAGGGGAATTAAACCAAACTAATCCTTCTTAACTGTGGATCTACTGAGCATTGAGAGGGATCAAATCTCTTGAGATGCAAAGTGCCAACCACTTTTAGAGTGAAAAGAGATTTGATCCCTCTTGGAGTTTGGTAGATCCGGAGTTAAGATGGATCTAAGTTGGTGTTAAATATTTAGTGATTTTTTTTTTTAATTGTGAATTTGATAAATGTTATAGTTTATTTCTTTATGAGAACTCATGATATTGACACATGGTATTTCATGTGGAATATAGCTTATTTAAAGGAGGGAATTAACCCAACAAATTAATAACTATAATTAATATTACACTGGCCTAATCCATCTTAACTGTGGATCTACTAAGCGCTGAGAGGGATCAAATCTCAAATCTCTTGAGGTGCAAAGTGCAAACCTCTTTTAGAGTGAAAAGAGATTTGATACCTCTTGGCACTTAGTAGATCCCGAGTTAAGACAGATCTAGGTTGGTGTTAAACTTTTTGTGGTATTTATATTTATTTTATATTGTTAATTTGATAGATGTCATAATTTATCGCTTAACGAAAACTCGTGGGATTGACACATGGTATTTCATGTGGAGTATAGTCTATTTAAAGGGGGGAATTAAACCAACAAGTTAATAATTAAACCAACCTAATCCATCTTAATTCTGGATCTACTAAGCGTTGAGAGGGATCAAATCTCTTGAGGTGGAAAGTGCAAACCTCTCTTAGAGTGAAAATAGATTTGATCCCTCTTAGTGCTTGGTAGATTCGGAGTTAACATGGATCTAGACCTGTATTAAATATATAGTAATATTTTTTATTTATTTTTTATTGTTAATTTAATAGATGTCATGGTTTATCTCTTTAATTAAATTTTACGTATGTTACTTTTTATTTGTTTATTTCTTTTTAATATTAAATGATTTTTTATTTATTTTATATCAATTCATATATATTTTAATTTTGGTTAAATATTGAGAGATATCTATTTTTTACAAACAAACAAAATTGTAATGTATAATTTCATTAAAAGTTTGCACCTCAACAAATTTGATGTTCTAGATACTTGTAAATTCAAAGTTAAAATAGGTCTAATATTGATTCTTTACAATATTACTTATTATATTACATCTCTATATATATTATGATGATAGATTGGATGGGAATTTTGTGTTTTTGCACTACAAAAGGCCTTTAACACATTAGGCATCCTGAATACCATTGTCTTCTAGTAGCGCATAGAGGACACAAATGGTTGTTTTTTAGAATCATGCTCAATTGAAGCAAAGAAAAGGGACTCGACCCTAGAAATTACGATAATGAGATGAAGAAGAAAGTGAAAGGTATATTTTCCTGGATTAGAGAATGGACCAAAAACATATCTTTTACAATTGTCAAGTGGTTCTTTCTATATAATAAACAAAGTTGATTAAGAATGCATAAGAGGGTTTGAAATCAGTGGTTGAACAACACGAGATTAGGCTCTCATTGGTGTTTGCAGGTGGTCTGCCTAGGGAATAGATTTTTTCTAACAGGATGGCAGTGCCCTTTTCACCTGACAATGTTGTTTTCCCTAGTCACAAGGGTATCTTTGTTTCTGATTTTGAATTTCAAAGGAATAGGACTCTTGGTTTCTAGTTCTCTGGGAGCTTGGAAAAAGGTATGAGTGAACCAAAAGGAGGTTTTCTGGTGTCACATTACTCTTTTGGCATGGTATCAGGTGGTTTTGGGTCTCAGGTAAGTGGTTCTTCCTTGAGTTCTATGTTTTGCCCCCCTCTACTAGTTCTTAGTGGTGTTTCTAGGTTTGTGGGGACATTATGAAAAACTTCTTAGGCCCCCCATCTTGTGGGGGTTTTACCCCTTTGGTTTCTGAGTTGGAACATGAGCATTTTCAGACGACTAGTTTTATTTCTTCTTCGGCTTTTTCTCTGGGAGAGGGTTTATTTACCTCCTTTGTAGCTGGTTCAACTTTTACTTCTATTGGGGTTGATTTCTAAAGCAGAGTGGATTTCAGAGGGTTTCTTGTCTACCTCTAGTAGCTTATTGAAGCATTTTCAAGTAGATGGGGTTTATGGCATTGCTCAGGAGGTGTAAGAAGTGGGTGAAAATCAAGTGAAGGAGGCTGGGAGAGAGGAGATTTCGCGTTCTCCAATCAAAGGGTTATCTGATTCTAACTCAAATGCAAAGAAGTATAGGGTTATCAAAAGTGAAAAATCATCTGTCCCATATCATATTAGTCTGAGGGTTGATGTAGAAAAGGACGGAGCAAGGACATTAGCGGATAGGGCTATGGTCGATCAAGTCAGGGACAAGAAATTATGTATAAGCACGTTATAGGAATGGCTTAGTGTGAGATATGAGGTTAGCCTCTATGTGGTGAAACGAGGGGCTAGGGTTTCGCCGTTTCGGCTATGGTTGCTGTAAGCGCCTGCGGCGGCAGGGCTTCCTTGGGTTTCAGGCCGCCCCTCTACCGACTTTGCTTGGTGCTCCGACGGGCTCGCTGCACCTGGTGGGGTATCGAAGTGTCTGCGGCTCCTGTATCTTGTGACGAGGTTTCAATCTCGGTCACCGGTACCCTCTTTCCTGCGGACAGCGCATCTCTGGTTACGGGTTTGCCTTGAGCTCTGCATTTGGGCGGCGGCGGAGTGACCAATCTTGGTGGCTTTCGGCTCATCCTCTGAGATTCTGTATTTGCATATTACAAAACAGAGTTCCGATTTTTAGTGCTCTGTTTTTGGGCGGCGACGGAGCTGCATTCATCCTCTTCTAGTCTTCAGGGTTTTCGGCTCTCTTCGGAACCTCTATTTTGCGGGTTCCTCCTAACCAGTGTTGATCCTTGGAGCGGGAGCGGGGGCTTGTCTGGCCTTATGGGGGCGAGGTGGCTGCCCCAGCCGCCTCTGCCCCCGGATCCGAATCTCCATAGCTCCTGATGGGCCCTGATGGGTTCACTTGCTGAGCTATGGGGTTCTATTTTTGGTTTTTCGCTGGCTTACCTGGACAGTTATTGGAAGCGTTGAGGGATTGTGGTGTGGATCTGTCTCTACACCGATTCGTGTCGTCTCTTCAATGGCTTGTACTGGACGGCCATGTCTTATGGCTTCTTTGGACATGGGCGGTATCTTCCTCTGGCTTCTCACAGCAGGAGAGTTGAGGGGGTGGGGGGTGTGGCTATCTGGCTGCCCTTTTTCCATTTCGTGCCTCTCCTCTTTGTCTTGGCGGTCATTCGAATTTTCTGCTCTATCTACAGGAGCCTTTGTTATTTTTCTGTTTTTAGATTGAGATGGGTTGTGGTATCCTCCTGTTTGAGGTTTACTGATCCATTCTTCTTGCTGCCCTGTTTTGAGGGTTTTTGAGTCAACGTTTATTTACTGTTATTATTAGTTATTAGCTTGTTGGGTAGGTCCACTCCCGTTGGGGTTTACATACCCTGTTTCTGGATGCCCTGTCCGAGGGCTTTATCTGCATACTTCCCTGAAGTATTGGTTATTGTAAGTGGTTTATGCCACACTACTGCATATGCCTTGGCATCAACAGCATGTAATCTCTATTATCTTTTTTAATAGAAATTATGAACTCTATTTTCCCCGGAAAAAGGAATGGCTTAGTGTCGAGATTACTCCCATGGTGTAATCTCCTCCTGAGATTTTTTGCTCATTTGGTATGGGCCATAAATTTGACCCCTATTGCTTTTAAGTTCTTAAACCCTCTTTTTGACGTGAGTCGGGAACATCTTGACGTGGTGCCCATTTGGGTTAGGTTACCTAGTCTTCCTTATAATATGTGGAATGAAAAATTTTTATGGACCTTGGGAATAGCCTAGGAGCTTATATTAAGGCGGACTAATACTTCTGGGAAAAAAAGGATATGAAAGTGGTGAAAGAAAAGAATCTGGAGATAGGTGGTGATCTAAACTTTTTTATGGGAGATGTTGAATCTTGGGGGCCTCAGGCTAGGGATGACAATCTATTAAATTATTTCTTAATAAACTTGTTGGAAAAAATATTTTGGATGTTGATCCTGTTAGGCTCAAACTGCCCTGGAGAAATCATTGAATTGGGGAGACCCATATTGCTAAGCAAATTGATCAATTTTTAGTGGTTGAAGCATTGGTGGACAATTTCACCAACATCTGGCAATGGATCAAATCTAGTGGGGAATTAGATCACTATCCAATATTATTAGAATTAAAAAATATCGGGCCCAAGCCTAGATGTCCTTTCAAGCTAGATTCCTCTTGGATCAGAGATGAAGAATTTATCAAATTATTCAAGGAGGGATGGTTTCCTTTTGATCCACAATCTCGTTTGTCAGTTGCCTAACAATTTGAAACAAATCTTATTTGTGTTAAGAAACATGTCATGGAAAGGGATAAGCAAAAGAGGTGAAGAAAGAAGGAGGAATTGATGGATATTGAAAAGAAAATTTAGGTTGTTTATGACTCAAGTTCTGGTGGCTTTTTGGATGAGACCTCTAGGGAGGCTCTGTTTAGTTTGTCCTCCCGCATAAAATCCATCCTAGAGGATCGGGAGGCTACTTGGCATTTGAAGAGTAGAGCTACCTAGTTATAAAATGGGGATGAGAACACTATGTTTTTTCAAGCCTATGTTAAGGTTTGAAAGATGTGTAACACCATTTGGAATCTTCAAGATCGTTCAGGTGGGGATATCTCAAATTTTGATGGTCTCCTTGTTAGAATGTGTTGTATTGGATGACAAATTTCATTAAGCATTGTCTTATTTATTGATGTCAAAGGTGGTTTCAGGGACATTGTTACCAAGTATTGTCATTGATGATAGAAGTGTTGTCATGTTGCCATGCTCATGCTCACATTTTTGGTTGGTGATGTTAAAGGTCCTGGATTTGTATTGATGTCAAAGAAAGTGTCATGAAGTGGCAAGGATCATGTTGTTGTGTGCAAGTTGGTGAAGAAGTGAAATTGGTACTTAAAGGAGCATTATATTCAGATGAATTTTTGTGTTATACATTTAGCTCAGATGCTCTTGGAAACTACTCAACTAGATAGATCTTGAAAATTTCTTTCCAATGATATATGGAAGTCTAAAAAAGACCCCTTAGATCAAAATTTATGAGAAACCAAAGTTCATAGGCCAAGGGCGGAATAAGTCAATGTATTTTGTCATATTAGACTGGAAGTCTATTAGATTGGAAGTCGATTAGACTAGAAGTTGATTAAACTGAAATTCGATTAGACTGGATGAGAGAGATGACATGGAAGCAGGCGTGGAGCCATGGTGGCAGATGACATCAACATGATGTAAGTAGCTCAAAGGTTCGGGATGACGTCAGCATGAAATAAGCACAAGTGACGTGGCACTCTAGGACAGTGACACGTGGTATTTTGTTTTAGACTTTTCAAGTGCCTAAGTGGCCTATTTCCAAGTGACACGTGGACCACTCATAGGAGGCCACATGACCTATATGATATCAGCATGACACAATTTGGTGATGTGGTAGAGTCTCATAAATTGTGCCAGGGGTCATGCTTTGTTTGATTTTCCAGTGTTAATGATTTTGGCCTAGTCGGAAACTTGAGCCAGTCGGGCCTTTAGAACACAGCCTGATCGGGCCTCCGAGCAGTCGACAAAGAGTAAAACATGCATAGAGTAAGAGATCCCGACCTCGACCTCGTTTAGCCCCCAAAGTATTCAAGCTTTGGTCACAACCTATGATTTTATGGTGAAAGTGCTAATAGGCTAGCGCTCTAGAAGTTGATGGTGAATGGAGCCAATTGACAAAGTTTTTGGCATTGTGTGCCATATTTGGCAGAGTTAATAGTTTAGTTGGCGAAGCTCATGAATGAGTAGGCAATGTTTTCACGACATATTTGGCATATTTGCCAAATTTGGTAGCCAACTAAGTTTGGAATTGGAGATAAACTCACAGTTAAAACCTATAACTTACCAAATTGCTTGAAACAAGCAAATTAACTCAGAGATTGAGTTCAAAACCTCACGCAAAGATGGAATTTGAGTTGCAAATATGCAAAAATCATGTTTGAACAGGTTGAACAAGAAATAACAAGAGAAAGACTTGAAGAGAACAAGACAAGAGCTAAACTTAGCTAAAGTTCCAAATTACAACATAAGAAGTTTCACTTAGAATTTCATATCAGAATAGTAGATCAACGATTGAAGACAGTTTGAACACATCAAGATGAGTAAACAAAAATTTAAAATCAAGAAGATAATGAGATCAAAACCTCTGTTAAGTGTAAATTATGAGTTGAACATAACTAAAGTCAAAAACTAAAATTATCAACTCAAATTCTTTATAAGCATAATTGAACAACCGAGTTGGTTGTTGTTGGTGCAACAATATGCATATTGTAGTATGAATGAGCGGTGAATCAGAGATGCATTAAGGTGTGAATGCATCATATTTGGTGTCTGAAAGGTGTGGAAGAATGATTGGTGATATCAGTGAAATAAGTGAGCAATAAGGTGGCATTTAGTTGAGAAAAATAAAGAATTATCTATGCAAAGAAAGCCATTAAGTATGTGTTGATAGAAGGTGTGTCTAACAGTATGAGTGTTGTATAAATAAGCAACAATAGTTTTATGAAGAAAGTCTTGTTGATTTGAGTTTAAAAATTAATGAAAGAGGGATCAACATGGATAGCAAGTGGGTGTTTGCATTTTAGGGGGTCAATACTTCCATTTAAGTGGGTGTTTGAGTAGCTTGGGGGTCAGTGCCTTTGTAGGTGGGTGCTCGTTGTAAGCTTATCAAATGTCTACAAAGAGGGGTTTAGTGCTTCCTGCTAGTGGTTGCGAGCAAAAAAAATTAGGGGTTGGAGGTCCTTTCAGTAAGTGATGATAAATTAGGGAGTGGTAGCTTCCTTCTCGTGGGTGTTACAAAACATCGTAATAGCAAGTTGTAGCTTGCCTTTGCAAAAGGAATTAAGATGAAGATTAGTATCTTTATATGTTGCGTATGTGTATGATTTATGTGTTGATTTTTGGTGTTGCTTACATGAATAGTTTCTAAATACATTCAAAAAGTTTAAATTAGAAATGGTTATATAATTTGGTCACAATATTGATTCACCCCTCCCCTTCTCAGTAGTGTCTTGGTTTCTAACACTTGCTTCCTTAAATGTCTCCCATTTTCAAAATTTGTTGGAGCCTGAGAAAACATATATTGTTGAAGTCATCAGGGTTGCCCAATTATTCCCTAGATTTGTGACTGATGAAGAAAACAAAATTCTGATGGAGGAGGTCTTTGAGGAAGAATTGAAGTTTGTTATTTCAAGTTTTCAGAAAGATAAAGGTCTTGGTCCAGATGGTTGGGGTATTCAGTTCTTCGAAGCTATATTTGATATCATTGGAAATGACTTCTTATGGGTTGTTAATGAATCTCATAGGGAAGGAAGAGTTATTTAGGCTTTCAATTCAACTTTCGTTGCTCTCATCCCCAAAGTGTACAAACTTAAATCCTTTGAGGATTTTTGCCCTATTTCTTTATGCAATTGTACTTACAAAGTCATATCTAAAGTGATTGCCAGGAGGTTAAAACTGATTCTATTAGCCTCTATATCAAAGGAACAATTTGGGTTTCTTGACGGGAGATAGATCCATGTGGCAATTAGGGTGGCACAAGAAGGTCTCCATAGTATTAAATCTAAGGGTGAGGAAATAAAAAATGATCTATCCAAAGCCTATGACCATGTTAGATGGATCTACCTTGGACTACTTCTGACAGTAACATTCTCGGGTTAAGTTTGCATGTAAATAAAAATAAGAGCAAGGTCATGGGACACATATTCCAAGCTAAATGTTGGGAAAAGCACTATAGTGGACATCCCTTTCGGTTTATTAATGGCTAAGGAAATTGGCAAAGGCATTGGCAGAGGTAATAATTGGAATTTAATTATGAGAAATAAGGAAAATAGGAGAAAAGGAAGGTGAAGAGACACATATTTGCAAGTTAATGAAATTAGAAGAAAATGGAAAAAAGGGGGACATCAATAATAAAAAGGCACCTGAGAATCAATTCACAACTTTTGCCCATTTTTAGAGCAGGTGTAGCAATGGAGACAGAAACAAGCAAAGGAAGGAAAAGGACAAGCAAAAGGAAAGTGGAGGAAAGCAAGGAGAAGGTTGGATTAGCAGCTTCAGCAGGAAGGTGGTGCGAGTAACATGTTGCATGTTGATTTCCTAGCTAAGGTGTGAAAGCATGGTTGATGCATTTATTTATTGGTTCATTTGTTGTCCTTGGCATGGGTTTTGCCTGGAGTGACAGTGGTTTCAACCTTGCATTGACATTTCATGGATAGCCATGGTGTGATGGGGTTCATTCTTGGTGTAGCTTTGGATTTTCGAAAGGTTTTAGAACCAAGTGAGGTGATCTCAGGAAAATTCCCAAGGGTTAGGGGTGGAGATCGTTTTCTCCGAGAAGCCCTCAACAAGTGGGTGGAGACTGGAAAATTCCTCAAGGTATGGTGAAGGAATTCTGAGGCATCCAAGCTTGGTTTGGTTTTGTGATCTCTTGAATGGTTTTTGTAAGATCACGGTAGTTTGAGGGTGGAGGTGGTTTAACCTCTAGATTCCCTTCATTGTTTATGTCCTGTTTTATCCCATGAGATCCCATATTCATGCTTGGAACATGGAATGGGGGTGATTGGTTGAAAGAAATATTTGGTTTAGCTCAATCTATGGTCGAGTGGTAGACTTGGTTGGATTTTGTGTAAGTTTATAAGAGTTATTTTATCTGTTGTACTCTATGAGAATTTATACTTGTTATTATGTGGCTTTGATGGTTGTTCTGTCATGGTTAATATTATGGTATATGTTGGTTATACGCATGGTTCTATAGAAGGTTCTAATTATGGCTATCATTATGCTTTGATAAGTTAATGAATGGTTGATGAATGCATAGACTAAATAATGTGGTTGCAGCTACTTGAGAGGGAATTAGACCTTCTCAATGATTCATAGCTAAAGAACATATATTTATACTCAAATATGCATTCATAACCTGTAGCTTAGATGTTTACTATGTGTTTGACGAAATGTCTAATATGTTTTGGTTAGTCTAGGTCAAGTTTATGATTCAAGTTTGAATGTTTAGCCTTTTCTTCATGAGTAATATAATTTTGAGAAGTTACAGGAAGTTCTAGGCAATGGTCTAGAGGCTTACGTAGAAAGGTGGCTCAAATCTCGAGACCGCAGGCACTAAATTGAGCAATTTAGGTCACAACCGCATGGAGAAAGGCTCGTGAATGCGGTTGGCGGCTCACCACCGCATGCAAGTAGTGTCAAGGGTGGATTTGGGAGTCTAGGTTAGTGGAGCAAAGTTCCAACTTAGGGATTGACCACCTAGGGTGTTTCTTTAGCTCTTGGGTGATTTGTAGTCCATGTAGGATGTCATTTGTGGTCAGTAAGTCTTAGTTGTAGGCCCCACTTCCTTAACTAGAACTAGGAGGTTGGGTCATGTCATAGTAACTCTTCATCTCATGTTTACCCTGGCAGGCCAATGAAATTGGGTAAATGTGGGAAGGGGGGCATTACAATGACTCATCTGGGATTCAGGATAAACTTCATAAATTGGGTGATGGGATGTCTGAGATAACCTATTTTGTTGCATTGATCAATTGAGTGACATCCCCTTTTTTACATGCACAACAAGGTCTCCACCAGGAATGTTTATTATCTCCTTTATTATTCTTGCTTGTTATTGAAAGTCTCAATCGTTTGTTTGCTAATACAAATCGCTAGGGTGATTTTCAGGAGATGTTATTTCAAATGCATTAGCGATCACTCATATGTTGTTTGTTGATGATGTCATTATTTTCTAATTTTTCTATTTTTGCGAATTTTGCTAAATCGATTATGAATATGTAGCTTGTTCTCTTTTCTTCCTCACACTTGAAGGGCAAGTTAACGGTGGTGTCATACCTTACCATATTCTTCCATCCATTCATTTGATCAATTTCTCAAGGAACTTCAATAAGCATTCGATAGGTATGATTATCAAGATGTTTGTAAAAGGATTAATCAACTAAGAATGAACCCTGATGAGTCAATTGAGGATTTTGCTAATCGATTCCTTCACCTATGTTATGAATTTCCTGAAGAAGATACATATAGAGTTTTATTTAAGCAAAAGTTTGAGTGTTTGGTTCATATCTCCTTACATGGTGAGTTTGAACCCCCTGATGATTCTTCTCTTTGAAATATCGTAAACCATGAGCAACCTCTAATTAGGAACCTACCATTCCTTTTTTCCTTTGTCCTCATCCTTTTTCAGTCTTGATGTGGGTGCCTCCTTGTGATGAGTCAAAGTTGGGAAATCTGAAAATCAAATTGTTGATCCGTCTCTTCAATCTTCATCTACTTTTAATGAATCAGACTCAATGGAGGAAACCTTGGAATGGTTTATGAAGCCTAAGGTGATGATTAATTCCTTCACTTTTCAAGTAGAAATTACCGCTCATAAGTTCAATCCTGAATCTAATTTGAATACTTGTCATCCTCTATCATATTTTTCTAATGATATCTTGCTCCTTTATCTGCTTGATCGGTCTTTTCTAAATCCAAGTAGTGACTAGGTGCAAGGTAGTCATATTTCACAGGTAGAGGAGCATAAAAGTGAGGATTCCTTAAATCTTTCTTTTCTTTTTCAAAGTCCTCTATGTGAAGGCAATGTTCCTTACTTCTTGACTGCTTTTGAATCTACTAATCTCGACAGTCAATCAAATGATACTAATTTGATTAATCAATTAAGTAAAGCCTTGGGCAACCATCATTCTGATGATGATGATTATGTTGATGTACACGGTTACGAATTCCCAAGTGCACCCACTGATCTTTTAGTTTCTCAAGAAGACTCTATTTTGAAAGATTTAGATCTTGAATCTAATTCGGTCAAAGAAGATGTCCTAATGAAAAATTCCTCTTCACCTCCCTATCCCTCATGCTCTACTATTTGTAACGCATCAATTTGCGATGAAGATACTCCATGCTCTTCAAGTTCATAATCTAATGAGTTGGGTATGGACTTGACACAAGGTAGTTAGGTTATTCATGATGAAGAATGAAACAACCAAATCATTAAGTATCCATTCTACCCCTTGTCATTTCTAGTCTTGCATGAAGAAAAATCTTTTGTTTGGGTTACTCATGAGATTGATCCAATCTAACCGTACTTAGATTTTCATTTAGAAGAATTGTTTGACTTGAGTAATCTGGTTGTTGAAGTTGTAAAATCTGTTGAAATCAGTGATAGAGATGGTTTCCATCTTGTAGTAGTGGACTTATTGAAATTACTGGTAATAACTATCCACACAACATGCATGATCAGATTCAAGCTTCAAAATGTGATTTTACAATCCTTGAAAGCTCTGAGGCTTGTCAGGAAGTTGAGGCACTTCAACTTCGACTAATGGTTATGTCAAGATCTCGTGTGACTCTGGTAAGATCCCAAAGCTATGTCAGATATGGGTTTTCTCACAAAATTCTTTTCTTTGCATGGTTTCACTGGATGTAAATTCCTTCTTGAAAGATGTTTGGTATTTCAGATATAGTCTTTCTAACTTTCAAGATTTGGTTTCTGATCGGATTGAAGATTCTATTTTAGTTGATTCATCTCCATGCAAGGCTCTTGTACCTAACTCGAGTTTGGAGTGAATGTCTCTCATGGAAGCATGGAAATGTGAAGCTGATCATTTCATATATTATCTTTGGTTGAAGGAATAATGACCATCACATACATTTGAGAATAGTCAGCTCCTAGTTTTTCTTGTGAATGTTATACTACTAATATTTTTCTTCATCGCACTTGAAATCCTCTTAAGTGCTAGTGAACGCATGAGTTAGTTGTTGAATCAAATTCCTCTTCACTCATTATATCCTGATTGGTGTCATGTTTTTGCTATATTGGCATTCCTTTTCACTTCTTTCGATGACTATGATGCTAGTGTTGTTTGTAACCAGGCACAAGGAAATGATTTGTCATATTTATTGCGTGAGGGAGATGATTCTATTGTTCAAAGCATTTCTAACTCTATTCAAACTGATTTATCTTTATTGTTCATCAACTGATAATCTTATGCCTCAATCGGTCCATCAGATCATAATGATGGTCTTAGTAACTGCCTTTCAACTAATCATTTTCCCACTAGTATTTCGGATGATGGTTGTTTTGCATTGATTGATCTTTATGGTTTATCATCTCACTCTTCGGATACTTGTCAAGCAATTGAGTCACTTTAGCTTTCGTTGATGGTTATGCCAGGTCCTCACTATCTTGATAAGCCTTTTGAACATGATTAAGTTTATTTTCCCTTACAAGATTCTCATCTTGATCGTGTGACTTTAATTGAAAATCTTTCTTTTTAAGGATTTCAGGGTTTTCAAGAGGATCATCTTGAATTTCATGATCCAATCGATGATCGATTGCAAGCATCATACTTAGCAAGCCCTTTTGCTAATAACAAGCTTCGAACTTTTCTCATGCTTACTAAGGAGGACAGTACATATGAATATGCATTCACAAGAAGCTTTCGAGGTTTGTTTAATTATGGTTTTGATCGAGAAGGTAAGATTGCAATTTGGTTAGAGTTAGTTTTTATGACACATCTTTCTGCTAACAGACAAGACCTTCAATTTGTTATGCAAGCTATTCATGTTCTTATCTTTTATTTTTCCCATTATTTTATATCTGTTTTAAATGCTCATATATTTATGTATCTTGGTCAGTAGCAACTACGCTAGCTACATTGGAAATTTCATTATACTTAGCCCTGACCTTCTAGTTGGTCAGGTTAGGAGTAGGTCTAACTGCATTGTGGTTCCCTTACATACTCATCATGCACTCTCTCTCCATCTAGTCTCTGCATTCATTTCATTTTATTACTTTTATCTCGCATGTTTCTTTTGGTTTAGTTTCCATTTGCTTTCCTTTTTTCATCTTGTTTTCTGGTTTTGTTATGTCTTTTCTTTTGTCTTTTATTTAATAAGACTTTGCATGAGATTTTTTCTCTTTTGGCTCAAAAGGCAATGTGGAAAAATTTGAAAAGGGAGTTGTGATGACGAATAATGCTTGGCTTATATGTTACCTCTTCTCCATTTGGGTTTACTTATCTTTAAAGCCGATGATGTCTAAACAGAAAATACGACTTGTTTCATACGAAAAGACTTTGGTCAAACTACGAAGCTCGTATCTTTATTAGGATCTTCATTCTGACTCATCCTTGTATTGGATGGTCTTTCAACATGTCAACTAAACCGCGTAGAGAAGGGAAATTAGAAAAACTTTAAAATGAGCATATTAACTTCAATTATCTTTCAAACCATTTAAAAATGAACAACCTCTCATGCTCTCAATAATTCAGGATCCTTCTTCCACTTGTGTTATAAATGTTCAATAAGTGCTTCAAGCATATCTTTAAGAAAATAAAATAAAGGGTGAAGAAGAGAAAGACTTCCAACACAAAGAGGTGAAGAAAGCAACTTTGCTGGGGTACTGTCCAAGCCTGTTGGCAGTGAAGCGATGCTTGTGTCTCCTTGAGGTGCCTTCACCAGGGTACTATACAAGATCAATGGCAATAGAGCAGCATCAGGGAATGTGATTAAAAAACTTGGTATACTTATTATCCTCCTCCCCTATTGTAAAGTTAAGGTATGACTTGTCTTATGTTAATGTCTTTGAAGCGAAGCAAGGAATAAAAGAGACTATATCTCTAATCGAGATAAGTGGAAAAGCTGGGGAAATCCACATGGAAATCAAAACTTCCTAAAAGATTAAGACCTTGCACTTAAATATGAAACCTAAGTAGAGAAGTTGGAGTTCTACCAGTGTGTCACCAAGTGTTGTCGCTGCAACAAACACCCTCTAAAATTTTGCTTACACTTGAATTTTGGAGCCTGCTGATGATCTTGTGATTTGTTGTCCCATGATCACTTCACTGTCGTCTAATTTTTTGCAAACTATTAAGTCTTCTTCTAAGTGTCGAAGTCACTTGTTGACACATGTTCTGTGTTCGATGAATTCGAAAACACAAACCTTTCTACGCAAGCTTAGATAGGCATTGCGCATCTCTTGAAGGTAAAGCTTGCGTAATCACTAGCGACAATGACTGTGAAATCCATGAGCATAATGCATTTTGAAACACATGATGAAAGTTAGTGAACATTCTCCATTGACAGTCTTCCTTACTTTGGTTTTAATTTTACTTCTATTTTGGTGACTTTCCTCAACTATCGCTTTGGCACACTTTTGTTTTCTCAAGTGTCACTTTCACATTCGCGACTATTATTTTTGCTTACTTTCACTCTAACAAGTGTCGTTTTCATGTTATATTCATTTTGGCATGTGTTGGTTTCATTTTCTTTAAGCCTTTGCAAGTGTTGTTTTCATTTTTCTCTTACTTTCGAAAGTGTCGTCTTATGGTTGGGGAAGTGTCGCGTCTAGTGAAAGGGAGTCATTTGTACATTATTGAAGGGTAGTTCTGATGCATTCTCCTACACTACTATGTTCCATTTATCATAATTACATGCATTAAACACATTCCCCAAGTTTTATACATTGTTGTATTAGTGTCATCATTTTCATCACAAAGTTTATCCGAAGTGTTGCACTTGGAGGAGGATGTTATTTTTCCATCACATTAAGGGGATCATGTTGATTATGAGTGATGAGTGTTCAATATTGTGTCATCAATTGTTCTGAGTGTGTGATCATGTTCAAGGGCTACCTTGGTTTCACCTCTGTCTCACTGGTCCCACACTTAGTCAAATTGCGTAGTTGTAAGCTCTAGTCATGCATCCTTGCCTCTTGGAACTGCGGAATGCATAGTCACTACCTCCAATTACTATGCTTTGCACAGTCACAATGCTCAATTGTTGCCTCCTGCCCCTCAAAATTTCATAATCTTGCCTTCCAGTCAGTCTTTCACTATGCATTGATCAATTTTAGTCAACAATCTATCTCTCTGTCTCTCTGAACCACACAACTACACAATCCAATAACTCAATCTCTCCCTTGAATTGTGCATTCACAATCTCAGTGAGCAAGAAATTCATGTCTGCCTCTTTGACTTTCTCAACTATGCAATCTTCAGTCATTGTCCTTCTTACACTGTGCATTTCAAAATCACAGTGAGAAAGCCTTCCTCATTGTCTCACTAAGTTTCCCAACTGTGTAATCATGTGTCTTTGTCTCCCAGAACTACGCATTACATAATTTCAATGAGAAATCCCTCATTTCTCTCTCCCTAACTCCCTCAATTGTACAATATTCCTTCTATGACCCAAAATTTTATGCATTTAATAGTCATAGTCACTAGAGCCTCACTTTTTCCTCTTGGAATTGCGTACTACGGAATCCCTGAGCTTCCTCCTTAGCCCAGTACCTTGTTCCAGATCAGACAATGCATTTCAGGAAGAGAGTTATACTAGGATATTTCCAGACCGATGTTGGCTTTTCATGAGTGAATTTCATTTGCAGGTGTTGTACCTTAACATGATAGGATTATGTTCAAGGAGGAAGCGGGAACCATGAAGGAGTCATCAAGCAAGAAGATGAAGGGACATTAACTTACGACAAAAGATCAAAGATCAGGATTGCGTGAAGACTCCATACTGATTTAAGACCCTTTGGAGGGTGAAGATAAAGAACAAAGAATATATTTCATGAAGATGAAGTACTGGACAAATCCATCCAAAGATTGAAGACAAAGCAGTAAGAGGAACAACTTGGAATTTCCACCTCATCATGAAGTCCATGTCATCATTGTAAAGTTGTGACTTATGCAAGTGTCATCATAGTATCATGTGTGTCCATGTGGCTTGCCACATCATTTGTGGATATAATGATGTAATTATTAAAAAGAAAGGACAAAATGTTATATGCAGAAGTCCAAGAGACGTATGTTGAATATGAAAAGTCACATAGTCATATATGGAAAAAAGAGTCTTTAGGAAAAGTCCAAAGGTCACATTAGAAGTCCAAGGGTCATGAGGGTAACTCAATAGTCATAAGGGATATGAAAGGTCATTCCCCTTGTTATAAATACACCCTCATAACTCAAGCAAATGGATTTTGGAGGCCTAGCCTTTGGAGAGCTAGCCTTGGCTTCTCTACCTTAACGTAAGAGAGAAAATCATTCTTTGGAGAAGTAAGAAGAGACTCAATGTTCTAGAAATTATGATGTAGATTTGCAATTACTCATGATGTTTTGATCAAAATCACAAGACACAAACCTACTCTACTGCTTTACATAAAGTAATTCACAATCTAGAAAAAAAATTTCAAACATGCAATAAGAAATGACACACATGTAACAAGTATTTTCCTTTGGGAAAAGAAATCTACTAAAAACCCCAATGACTGCATGCATTAATAAAATGAATAGAGATGTATTACAATTGATTTACTCAACTGAGAACAACTGACAAGTGAATAACCTATCTCTCTGCTCACTAAGAAGCTCTGATCGTGACTTAGTCAAATTTTGCCTCTGATTGAGCTCCTATTTCCTTGAGAAATTAGGCCCCTATTATTTAGGAATTTCTACAAAATGGATTGCGCAATTCCTTAGGTTGATCATCTGACTGCATGCAACACCTATACACTCAAGGCTAGTCTACAACTAATGTTACACCGCCTTGGAATCTCCACCAAGCTTGGGGAACTCAAATTCTCTACATGCACTAGCTATTTTGGGATGATTGATCAGTTAACTGAATCATCATTGAGTTTGACTGAAGTCCCACTCCACAATTGACCCTCCACTAGGTCCTTCAACAACTGGAATTAGTTTAACTGAAACAACCTTAGATAACTAACCTCGATTGCTACAAATTAGCAATCACACTTGGTTAACTGAACTCTAAATCCTCCAACTCAAATTTACTGAGTAAACCGGATGACACAAGCCATGTCACACAATTTAACTGCATCCAAGTTGTCTGTTGATGTGAAAATTTGAATTTTCTCAATTTAATCAAGGTAAAATCAAATTGAGAATTTATTGTTGCATTTTTCAACACTCCCTCTCAGCAAGAAAGGGATTATCAACCACCCCTATCATGCTCCTATGGAACTCAAACTTCCCTCTTGGCAAGGCCTTTGTCAAAATGCCAACATCTTGTTCCTCTGTCGGAATGTATTGCAACAACATTATCCGTTTCTGCACACAATCCTGTAAATGGCAATACCAAATATCTATAAGCTTGGATGGATCATGAAAAATAGGATTTTCAGAGATCTTGATGCAACTATGATTATCAGAGTAGATCACAATTGGATCCATCATTTGGCCAAACAATCCAACAAGTATCTTTCTCATCCAAATTGCTTCACATGTTGCTTGACTTGTAGCGATGTATTTTGCTTCTATGGAGCTGAGTGCCATAGATCTTTGCTTCTTGTTGTACCAGGAAACAATTTCAGACCCAACACTAAAAATTCCACCTGATGTACTCTTTCGATTTGATGGACTCCCGCCTAATCTACATCTGTGAAGCCACACAACTTCACTCCTTCTGTCTGTTTGTACCATAGTCCAAACTGGGTAGTGCTTCTGACATATCATAGAACATGCTTAGCTACCCTCCAAAATAATTTAGTTGGCATAGCCATAGCTTGGATTAGTTGGTTGGCTGCATAGCACATATCTGGTTGTGTGTTCACAAGGTACAACAATGAACCCACTAGATGTC
This sequence comes from Pinus tabuliformis, assembly GCA_031772625.1. Lineage (NCBI taxonomy): Eukaryota > Viridiplantae > Streptophyta > Pinopsida > Pinales > Pinaceae > Pinus > Pinus tabuliformis. The sequence goes on along the minus strand of CM062805.1, from coordinate 1,209,670,214 downwards.
GATAAATGGTAGCATCCACTTCTTCACCTAAAGTGGCATCCTCCTTTCTCCAGTTGGTCACTAGAGGTGTCTCCATGGGTTTGCAAATATCCACGTGGAATCTTTGTAATATCTCATTTGCATACTTGCCTTGAGAGACAAACAAGTCCCCATCACCTTGCCATACTTCCAATTCGAGGAAGTAGTGCATTAGACCCATGTCCTTCATTTCAAACTCCCTTGCAAGGTCCTCCTTGCAAGATCTGATAAATTGTTCATCACCAGTTAAAATCAAATCATCAACATAAAAGAAAATAATAACCAATTTACCTTCTAACAAGATGTGATAGAGGTTTGCATCCGCTTCACTTTTAGTGAAGCCCAAATCAGTGAGATAGCTATCGATCCTAGTGTACCAAGCACAGGGTGCTTGTTTGAGACCGTACAACGCTCGCTTGAGTCTACACACATGAGATTCTTGATCAAAAGTCTCAAATCCTTCTAGTTGCTCGATGTACACCTCCTCCTCAATAACTCCATTGAGGAATGTTGTTTTCACATCCATCTTGTGGATATTCCACCCCATCTGTGCAACTAGAGCAAGAATTAATCTAATTGATGAGTATCTTGCAACAAGAGCAAAGGTCTCCTCATAGTCAATCCCTTCAACTTGAGAGTGCCCCTTGGCCACAAATTTGGCCTTATACTTCTCTATTCTTCTATCTACTGCCTGCTTTACCTTGAAGATCCATCACAAACCCACAACCGATTTATCTGTTGGTCTTGGGACCACTTCCCAAACATTATTCTTTACAATGGATTCATATTCCTCCACCATTGCATCAACCCATACAGATTGCTCTATTACTTCCTCGAAACTGGATGGTTCAGTCTCCACAAGCTTAGTCACTAGAGCCATGTAGCCAGTGTACTGATCTGGTGACCTTCTTTGTGTGCGCAAATTTGAAGGAGCACACACATTTTCCCTCACATCCTGCACAAGCCTCTCAACTTCCCTAGTTATTTTCCTACCTTCTCTGGATGGTTCTACTTGAGTGGATGTATCCACTCTCTGCTCCTCAATTTGTGCCTACTCCACAACTTCTTGAGGCTCCTCCTTTGGAGCTAAAAGCTCATCTTTTGGTGGGGTATGAAGCTCCCTCTCAAGAGAGCACCACATTGATTTATCCTCATAAAATTTTACATCCCTTAGCACAACTGTCATTTTGAGGGATGACAAGCACCCATGGTAGTTGTGGGGAGTTTTTGTGTAACCCAAAAATATCCCCAATTCTATTGTCGACTCTAGCTTCTTCCTTGATTCTTTGGATACATGGAAATAAACAAAGGCTCCAAAAATCCTGAAGTGTGACACATCCAACTTTCTCCCAGAGTAAGCCTCCTTTAGTGTAATCATGCCCAGAATTTGATGAGAACTCTAGTTCTACAAATAGATTGTTGTGTTGCATGCCTCAACCCACAAATGTAGAGGTAGGCCTTAGTCATGCAACATCGCCCTTACTGCTCCCACAATGCTATAATTCTTTCTCTCAGCCACCCCATTATGATGTTGGTTGTGGGGTGTTGTCAACTCTCATAGAATGCTTTCTTTCACACACAAATTTTTATATTCATTTGACATGTACTCACCTCCATTAACGATCCTAAGAGTCTTCACCTTCTTGCTAATTTCTTTCTCAACCAGTGTGTTGAATTCTACGAACTTGGAGAATGTCTCATATTTCTTCTGCATGAAGAAGATCCAACACTTTCGTGAGAAGTCATCAATAAAAATGACAAAATATTTGTTCTTGGCAGTGGAGGTTGCCGAGAAACATCCACAAACATCAGAGTGGATTCTTTCTAGGATTGCACACGATTTGTTGTCCCGATCATGGAATGTGGATTTTGTGTACTTCCATAAAGTACATCCTTTGCATACATCTTGTTGCTCAAGTGCTCCTTTAGGGAGGCCTCTGGTTATCTACTGCATAATCTTCAAGGTACCATGATGCAAATGGCCAATTATTTTGTGCCAAATTTCACGGACATTGCAACTTTGCACCTTCTCCGCCTTAGTGCTTAATGCAACACAATCTTCCACATCTAGCTCATACAAATTCTTCACATGAACCCCGATCTGCTTCACCTATCCTGTAGCTATGTGTCTTAGGAATGCCTTTGCTTTGCTAAAGATCACATCATAACCATTGTCTTCCAAAACTACAACATATATGAGATTTTTATTTAGGCCCAGAACGAACATGAAATCCTTGAGCCTGAGGGGGGAGCCTGACTCCCTTTGAAAGGTGATTGTACCAACCCCAGTCACGTTGTACCTTTCATCATCCTCCATCTCGATGTGCATCTGCAAATATTTTTCTTCCAAGTCACTGAAAAAGTCTCTACACCATGTCATGTGGAATGATGCACCTAAGTCCAAGTACCACACGCTCCCCACCATTGTGCTTCGCATGCATGCAATGAGGGTAGAGTCAAGCTCGAACTGTGAACCCAAGGCTTCATCTTCTTCTCCTCCTGAGGTCTTCCTGCTTGCTTTTTTGTGTGGACACTTAGTGGCATAGTGCCAAAACTCATAACAATGGAAGCATTTAATTTTGGACAAATATTTCTTCTTTCCCCCTTGGTTAGACTCTGGTTTGGATTGATATTTCTTCCCTTTTACCTTCTTTGCCTTACTAACCAATGCAAATTCTTATTAATCCTCACCCTTGGATGAAGTCTCGTCTATGGTATTCTGCCTTATTTCCTCCTGTACTAAATCATACCATAAGCGCTCCCAATTCGGTAGTTTCTCCCTCCCATTCACTGAATCTTGATAGTTATTCCAACTCTTGGGAAGGCCTAGAAAGGCTAGAATTACCAAGTCTTCTTCGGGGACATTAACACCGACCCTACTAATTTCATCACGACACTATGTGAACTTGCTCAAATACTACAGAATTGTTTCATTCTTCTGCATCTTAATACTTCGAAGTTTATCCTTGAATGCCATCTTCCAATGGTCACTATTATTCTCGAAATTTTTTGTCAGTGCTTTCCACATTGTGAACAAAGTTTCTTTTCTGTGGAGATTTGAGACAATGTGATCCTGTACTCCATTGAAGATTATTCTCCTCACCTTAGCTACATATTTCTTCCACTGAGCATGGTTTTGGGCATCAGATTTCGGTGGTTGTGCAACATCTGTCTTGATGTATTCTTGCAATCCATTATCATCCAATACCACCTCCATGCGATAAAATCAGAGGTGCCTTCCAAGGCATACTCTAGCTTTAGTCCATTGAAGGCCATCTTCTCATGTCTAAAGAAATCCTACAACATTGATCTTCAAATTCGAACCTCCTGAGAAACAACTTTGAATTTCATGATCTAATACCATGTAGAAATTATGATGTATATTTGCAACTGCTCATGAAGTTTTCTTCAAAATCACAAGACACAAACCTACTCTACTTCTCTGTAGAAATTAATTCACAATATAGAACAAAAATTTCAAACATGCAATAAGAAATGACACACATGCAACAAGTATTTTCCTTTGGGGAAAGTAATATGCTAAAAACCCCAATGCTTTCTTGCATTAATAAAATGAATAAAGATGTATTATAATTCTCTGCTCAACTGAGCACAACTTGAAAATGATTAACCTATCTCTCTGCTCACTGAGAAGCGTCGACCTAGACTTAGTCATTTTTTTCCTTTGCTTGAGCTGTTATTTCCTTATGTTGTTCCTTGAGAAATTAGGCCCCTATTATTTAGGAATTTCTCCAAAATGGATTGCGCAATTACTTAGGTTGATCATATGACTACATGCAACACTTGTACACTCAAGAATAGTCTACAACTGATGTTACACTACCTTGGAATCTCCACCAACCCTGGGGAACTTGAATTCTCTGCATGCAACACCTGTACACTCAAGACTAGTCTACAACTGATGTTACACTACCTTGGAATATCCACCAAGCTCGGGGAACTTGAATTCTCTGCATGCACTAACTATTTTGGGCTGATTAATCAGTTAACTAGATGACCACTGAGTTTGATTGAAGTCCCACTGCACAACTGACCCTCCACTAGTTCCTTCATCAGTTAGAACCAGGTTAACTCAAAACAACCTTAGATAATTGACCTTGATTACTACAAATTAGCAATCACACATGCTTAACTGAACTCTAACTCCTCCAACTCGAATTTACTAAGTAAAATGGGTGACACAAGGAATGTCACACAAGTTAACTGCATCCAAGTTGTCTGTTGATGTGGAAATTTAAATTTTCTCAATTTAGTCAAGGAAAAATCAAATTGAGAATTTCACGTTGCATTTTTCAACAAATGTTCCACTATTGGAGCTAGTGGCTCGCTGTTGTAATTGTGTACTTGGATATTTCACCTAATAATTATAAGCTCAGTGAGCCAACACATTTTCATGCATGAATCGTGAATGTAGTAAGACTATTATTTATATGTTTGTGGTATGTGTTTTATTCATATGTACTAAGGAAATTGAACTATTTTAGTGGCTTTGGTACTTATGTTGTTGAATGTGTGTTGTATTTTCTTTAATGATCGTTATTCCTGTGTGAACTACTTCGCTATATAACTAAAGAATCTTTTTATGCTCTCGTTTATCTCTCTTAGGTTAGTATTATTACTTCCTACCAGAGACTCACTCCTCTCTCCCCCTGTGAAAGTCTCTGTTTACACATTGTAACTGGTGTTTCACAATGTCAACTCACTTGGTGGTTTCAAAGTTTATGTGCATACTCTCTTATGTTATCCATTGTAGCTATTTCAAACCTTAGAGTTATGGTGGTTCGGCCGATACTCCAGATGGGTTTCCTACTCCAAACAATGTGAGGTCTAATTGGGACTTCACATTGGGTATACCCCCATGGTTGATGGATTTCTAGCACCATCAATAGAAGGTTGTATAAAGGAGTAGTTCATTTAGCACTCACTCATCCATAAGTTCGATCTATCTAGAAAGAAGTTCGTTTTGTAGCTGGGAGAAGCATAAAAGGAGAGCGAAGGTCTAGGAAGCAAGAACAATTCAAGAAGGAAGGAAAAATATCTGTTTTTGGGCTCTATCTCTCTCACGTATGCAAAATTCTAGGGTTTCTAGTGCTGTAGAAGGAGGTCGAAGTTGCAGGTTTGAGTTGCATGAGGATGAAGTGCAATATCTTGTTGTTGTAAGGAAGAATTCCCTATCTTGACCTCAAGAAGAGTTGTCTTGACCTTATCCTAAGGTTTCCATATCAGCTGCAAGGCTGAAATTACATGATCGAAGTTGCAAGACGAGTTGCCGTATTGAAGCTGGCAGGTCGAAGTTGCAGTATTGAAGCTAGTTGTTGAAGGATCGGGGAAAGACTTGTTGGAGGGCTTACTTGGTATTGAGAGAAGGACTTGCTATAGGGTTTGAGTTTTTGTGTCTAATTTTGAAGTAGATTCTATAAGAAGAGAAGAGTTTATCGGGTTTTCCCCTTAGAGGGGTTTTACCTTGGCTAAGAGCCTAATTTTTGTGTCCTCTATTGTTATTGTTTTGTTCTTGATATTTGTTTGATAAAAAAATCTAACTAAATAACAATAAGAAGATTAACTGCATTCATAAGAAAATATTAAGGTCAAGGGAAAATAAGATTTAATAGTCGCCACTTTGCATTTTCCAACACTTGGAAGAGATTGCCACTAAATATATTTGACATATTCTTTAAAAAGAAAAACACAAGGTAATTTCTTCAAACTTGGAGATTTACCATTCTCCATAAACATTACTAAACCTTTCTCAAATATTCTTTGATATACAAGCTTGTGTGATGCAAATAGTTGGATAAAAATTCTTCTTGTATAATACGTCGTGGCCTCAAAAACCCTATATTTATTAATGCTTCCACCCCAAACTCATCAAAAATGATAAATTGATGCATACAATAGTAGCACAGATATATGTCACCTTCGACTAGAGATCTATATTTGGATTTTAACTAGTGGTTGGGTTTGTCTTCACAAATGGACACTAACAACTAGTTTGTCTTTAAAAATATATGCCCTTGGTGCTTTGTGACATACCCAATCTTGGGACTATAGTATACAAAATATTTTTGTGTAAGCAATTTTTTATTTAGGATTCCCTTCATGTAATTATCCATTTGATGATGCAACAATTCTACGTTCAAAGACATGCATTCTTGATTTCTTTTAGTTACTTTCTGATCCATGAATTTTACATGAACCAAATTTTGAGAGGATTTAATTCTCATGGCTAGTCAACATTTTTGAGCAGATGGTTTCCTTGAATGGACAATTTCCATTTTCTCATGGCCTTCAATCTGAAGTATGTGACACATATCTTTGAATTGTTGATTGGTGGGAGTACTAGTTTGAAGTTGTGCTAGGCATGAACATCTATTTTCCAAATAAGGTGATTTAGTTGTGGAGGAAAGAAATTAAAACAAAGACCAAACTCATATATGGAATTAACATTTCACTAAAATCATCAAGATCAACTTGTAGAGAAAATCATTATTTCTAGATTGATGATTTTCCTCTAGAAGGCAATGATACCAATGTTAAATGACACTTCCAAAGATATAACTTTCATGAACTACCATGGGCGGAAGTTGGATTGCTTCAATGCCCATGACACAATCGGAAGTCCATTTGTTATAACTATTGGCTTGGTTCTCTTTCTTACAAAAATTATTTCATGTGATGCACAATGTGTGTCATCACTCAACTAGTAAAGTTGTATTGGTTTCCTTTCTAGGACTTTTGTTGATACAAATTTTGAATTTACTAAGGCAATGTTAGAACAACATTGTCTTATACATTTAACAACTTCAAATAATCATCATTAGCATTAGATTTCATGTAACATTTACTTCATCAAGCAGTATAAGAAAAGTAGTTCATAAAGCAGGCAATACTAATAGAACATCATAGTAGAAACACAAGACAAGAGACACCAGAAATTAGGCCTGAGGCCAAGAAAAAACCCACAAGGGGAAAACACATCAAAACTTTCCTTATGAGAGAATATTTAGTTCATCAAGTACATCAACCAAAAATAGAGTATCAAGAAATATCTGATCAACAATGAGTGCTCCTACAAGTGACACTTGCTCCTCATTTGGGCATTCAATTTCTCTCATAGGATCTTTTTTCTAGCGAAGGAGAGGGAGGGTTTAGAGGCTGAATTTCTAGGGAACTGTTGTCACTTGTGGGAGGACTCAACTTTGATGGGTTTTCCCCTTCTGGGTTTTTCCCTGGCCTCAAGCCTAATTTATGGTGCCTCTTGTCTTTTGTTTCTACTGTGATGTACTACTGCTCTTCCAAGCTTGATGAACTAATTTTCTTATACTGCTTGATGAAGTAAATGTTACATGAAATCTAATGCTAATGATGATTATTTGAAGTAGTTAATTGTATAAGAAATTGTTGTTCTAGCATAGTCCTAGTAAATTCAATAACAACACTTGGTAAAAATTATCTAGCAAATTATTTTCATAGTTAGAGTTGGAACTTAGCCACCACAATGCTTTTGAGGAATTTGATCCACAATTTGTTGTGGTATTTATGATGCACATTATAGAATTTGATCCAGAAATATATTTTCTATGTTATAGAGACAATAAGTGAAATTGTTAATTAAAGAGACCAAACCTTGTAACAGGTCATGCAATTAAACATAGTTTTAAAAAGCCTTTGATTTGTATATAGTCTGAATCAAGTTGGCCAATCAGATGTATATTACATTAGAGCTATTGTTTTTTATGTTGTACTTCATATTGTAGTTTGTCATGTAGTTAACAAAGTGACTATTTTTTTTTTTTGTTTAAATAATATAACATAATTCCTTGCGAATTTCTAAGTAGCATTTCTCTTTGAGATTGTACAAATATATGTATATCTAATTATGCCTAAACCCTTGTGCAAATGTGAGTCAAGCTCAACAATGGACATGAATTTCAATTGTTTAAAAAAATTAAGTGATCAAATGTGTGATTAACAAGGGAATTAGGTGTATTTGTGTGATCAAATAATTCATTGACAAATGATATAAGTGTGTAAATACTTACATCTCGCTCTTCTAGTGTTGGTTATTTATACAACCTACCTATTCCTTTATTTCATAGGGGTAAGTTGAGGGGATAATATTCACTTACATACATACAGGGATAGGATAAGGATTACAATTGAGAATGGTAAGTGGAAAAGAAATGATTCCATCCTCTGTCCATTTCCCCTACAAAATAACTATCCAAAAGAATGTTTGGAGTAGTGGTTCCATTGCCTCTCACACTTCCTTCTGTCCATTTCAAGATCCCCATCATCAAAGGAAGATCTAGATCAAGACCGAGTAGTTGTTTTGATGGAGACAGTCCCAGGTGAAGTGGAAGGAGAGGATGAAAAGCAATTGCTTAGTCAGTCCTACCATATTTTGTAAATGCTACTATTGCATAGGAGTTTACGCTACTTAATTACGGAGCTAAATACCTAATATAATATGTTCTAACATATCCTTATAATTATAGTGCAGTTGTACGTGTTTTCACTTTCGATGTTCCTAAATCTGTTGTTGGAAACCTTTGGGAATATAGGTCGAGAATAGGCAAGTGCGATTAATGTGAATATTTCAGGTTCATAATTAGAAGAGTTATGCCACATGATAACTCATATATAAGATCAGATAGAAATCACTCTAACAACACCTTTATTTTTGTTTTACATGAAGAATATCAAGGGTGGAGAGCGACTCCTTTCTTTATAAATAAGCAATAAGTGTGTTCCTTGCTAACTCGGGCAGGTGTGGTCTGCAAGTCCACAACCAAACCCCAAAATTGTTATTGAAACAACAATGTTAGACTAGACATAGAGATGTAATCATGGAAAATTATTATCCAATGGTGGATATTATAGTATGGGTTTGGTTTCTAGGAACATAAAACCAAAAATTTCATTCTATCAAAGGTTAGGTCATGATGTTGTTTACAGATCAACTAAAATACACTTTATTGTAGGAACACCACTAAAATCCAACAAAACAAAATTTCATGGTTCTCGTTGATTTAATGCCACATATTAGGTATCGCCTTCATTCTCAATCAATTAAAAAAACCCCAAGATCTTTGGGTATATTGAAACCCCGAGTAAAAATATTGCCACGGTAGATTTATGAGAGGAGTCATGATTCCATTAGAATCATGATAGGATCCATCATAGCCATAGATGTGCAGGGTGCACCATTATATTTTCCTTATTTTCTATCATTGTTATTCTACTTCTATATTGTTGTAGTGGTAGATCCATTTTAATTACATTATCATCACCAAATCATGGGTTTTGTGGTTTCCAAGTGTGGTGATTTTGGTGTAGAGAGTTATTTCACATAATTGATATAGCAATGAGGGATTTGTCCCTTCCAAACAATTTCGGTAATGAATATCATAATCGATGGAGTAATTGAATGTCATTTAAAGTTGTTATATCATGGAGAAATGCTTTGCATTGCTATTGAGGCCATTGCATGTTATGAAACCAGCTCAAGAAAAGATAGAAAAGATAGATCAACACCTTAGAATTCAGCCTCTTCGAGGGGGCAACCTCCTTTACATTACATAAATGAACAATTCTTGGATGATAGAAATGAAAAGACCTCCTTTCTATATATAGGAGTTTAAGGGGTCATAACATAATCAGAGCCGACATAACAATAATAATGTAAGGGCACAATAATAACAATAGTGGGCTTCTATGGGGCACAATAGTAACAATATGGGCACTACATGGGTACATCAATATAATAAGTGGGTTGTACTAATAACAATAAGGGGTTACACTAGTAGTATAGGGGCCTAACATGCCCCTCTCCTTCAAAAAGCGTTGTCCTCAACGCTTGAGTAGTTCTTGATGCTTTTGTATAAAATTCTTGTCCTCCCATGTGGAATCTTCAGCGGGTAAGTTCTTCCACTTGATGAGATACTCTGAAATTGATTGATTTCATAGCTATCGGGTTCTTGTTTCTGTGACTACTCCAAGTTCCAATATGATTTTTCCTCCCTCTTCAATTTCTGGCAATATTGTTTGAATTGGGATCTTTTGCAACTTTTGAATAAGTGGCCATACTTCTTCGTCCTTCTTCCATTCATCCCTTGCTTCATTTATCCAATTTGGTTGGATATTAGAAATAGTACAAAACAATGCATCCACATCCTCATCCTTGAAGAGTCTTCCCATTCGGTAAGGTCGCCATTTTTTAAGTGCATGTAGTATTGCCAACATTTCCTTCTCATAAATAACTTGCTTGATATGTAGCAATAAAAATACCCAATCACCTACATCAAAACATTTTTCACTACGATGTTGATCTACCTGTTGTTTCATTTGATTTTTCACCGAAGTGGCGTTATCCTTTAAAAGTTGGAGAACTTGTTGTTGATGCTCGATGTGATCTTTCACTACTTGAACCTTTTTCTTCTTGATATGCCCTTCTATCTCTAGAGTTTGAGGAGTGGCAATTTCTTCGAATCCTTTACAAGATATGATCGGATTCATTTCTTGATGCTCGATGTGATCTTTCACTTCTTGAACATTTTTCTTCTTAATATGTCCTTCTATCTTGATAGTTTGAGGAGTGGTAATTTCGACCAATGAATTACAAGATATGGTTGGATTTATTTCTTCTTTCTCGATGTGATCTTTCACTTCTTCCACCTTTTTCTTCTTGATATGTCCTTCTATCTTGAGAGTTTGAGGAATGGTAATTCTTGCCAATGCTTTACAAGATATGGTCTGATTCATTTCTTCTTTCTCTGGGGTGGGGTCCTAGCGTATATCCTCTTCTTTTGATGTTTCTTGATCCTTTTCTTCCTCCTCTTCATATTCTATGTAAAATAATTTCTTCTCAGCACACTTATGACCTTTAGTGCATTTGCTATCACAATTGTAACAAAGCCCTTTTTCTCTTTTTTCTTCCAATTGTTGTGGTGTAACCCTTGTAGGTTGTGGAATGCTAGGAGAAACAACACTTCCATCTTTATAGTTGTGAGGGGTATGCTTCCTGGTTTCCATAATTTTGCTTTCCACTATGTCACAAAGCCCTTTTATCATTTCCAATTTTTGTGGTGTTGCTCTAAAGAAGTTGTTGCTCTTTGTATCCTCATAATGTGCTACCATTTCCTCCGTGAAAATTAACCATGTAACAAGTTGTTTACGAGAACAAAGCCCTTCATACCATAAAAATTGACCTGGTTCTAAATATAAAGATGCAATACATACTTTTTGTAACAGTGGTACACCATGTAGATCAAAATATTTCTCCATCTGTAGTATCCAATTTACCGGATCCTTGCCATCAAACTTCCTCATCTAGCTTTTTCTTGATTTTAGGAGCTCAATCTTGAAACGACTGTAACTCTATAATTTTGAATCTTCCAGTTCTGAAATTGTGACCTGTAGTAGCCCTTTGTGTCCTCTTTCCAATTCCACCAGTATGATCCAAATTGGATTCTCTAAGGAAGAGTTATGCACAATCTCCCAAGATGACCTGATTATAGACTAGTTCAGTAGAGCGAACTTGTACGACGTGCCACGAGTCACTGTTTCAACCTTTGGATCTAAAAAAGATATACAGGAAACAACAATCCATCCTCTTTCTGTACCTTCTTACGAAATTTCAATCCGATGCTCAGAGAGAAAGTTATGATGATTTTCCCCAGGTCACCTGTTTGGAATTTAATTTAGGAGTCTGCAAAAAGACCAACTTCCTCAGATCATATCTCCGCAAATATAGCACAAAAAGCTCTGAAATTTAGACCTGAGATTCAACACGATTTCTTCTCAAATTGGTTTTTTTTTAAGCTTCTGAAACGTTGCAGACAAAAAGTTATAGCGAAAATTCCACGATGACCTGTTTGGAGAAATGAAACCCTAGAATCCAAAGCTCTTATACCAAATGTTATGAAACCAACTCAAGAAAAGATAGAAAAGATAGATCAACGCCTTAGAATTTAGCCTATTCGAGGGGGCAACCTCCTTTACATTACATAAATGAACAATTCTTGGATGATACAAATGAAATTACCTCCTTTCTATATATAGGAGTCTAAGGGGTCATAACATAATCAGAGCCGACATAACAATAATAATGTAAGGGCACAATAATAACAATAGTGGGCTTCTATGGGGCACAATAGTAACAATATGGGCACTACATGGGTACATCAATATAATAAGTGGGTTGTACTAATAACAATAAGGGGTTACAGTAGTAGTATAGGGGCCTAACATTGCAAGGTAGAAAATGACATTTCACTATGGAGAAAGCCACCAAAGGATATAGATATGCAAAGGAACTGTCAAATAGTAGCTTTGTGATAGACACCATGTGTAACAAATCCCTTCTCATGGTAGTGTTTAGCATGATTTCCACTATGTATGATGGGTGATATGTGGTGCACAAGGCTATCTAATAATATGAATGTACGAGAAATCATTTTATCCTTGATTCAAGTGCTTGGAATTGTGAAGGTACACTACTGATATGTTGAGGCAAATAATGGAAAATGAAATGGGGGAGGATCTTCCAAATGTCCATGACTTGTGTCATAGTAGTAGGCTTACATGCCCATGACTATTCCTATTATTAAATGGGTAATATCATGAAGGTGGTAGAGGAACTTCTTTGAGAATTAGGTTAGTGTTTAGTCAAAATTGGTATAAAAAGCATAGATGAGGTGATAAGGCAATCTAAAAATATAATTTCCTAAGGATCCATAGTTAAATTACACCACAATAAAATTTTAATAATTTCCTAACAAGAAAATGACTTCCTCGATGGTTGCCAAGAATAACTTACTTGCACAAAGGTTGATGAAGATCTAATATGCTTGAAACTTGATCTTGCAAACTACAGCAAATATGTCGGGGATGACTGTACACCCAATTGTATACCTATCTACTCTAGTTCTCTCAGCAACAAGTCACCCCCAATCCCTCAATCCACTACTATGTTAGCTCTTCTTAGCCTTTTCCTCAATTTACCAAGCAAAAGAGGTATATTTTCTCCTTCTTGTCCTTCCTTATATAGAATCCATCCATGATAAAGAACATGATCCCTAGGATCCACTTGTAATTATGTAATTCTTTCTTTATCATAACTTTTTCCTTTCCCATAAACCTATCTTATTTTTAATTTTTTTTCCTTTTATTACATAAGTAGTTGTTATTTTATTATTATCGTTATCATAATCATCATAATTATAATTTATTTATTATTTATTTACTTTTTTACTTTGATATTTGTTTATTTATTATTATTAGTATATTACTTATTTAGTAATTTGGGGCATTACATACTCGCCCCCTTGTAGGAACTTCCACCTTAAGTTAACTTTAATCATGTAACTTATAAATTATTTATTTTCCCGTATCTTCTACATGACACCTTATGTCGTAACTAGTATTAAGGCTACCCAAGTGGCCACACAAGCATCAAAAGTTACATCAAAACATCGGGGAAAGCACGAGCACTTTCAAGCTCTTCTTCCCCAAATTTCATAACCATGCTTAATGCTTATTGGTTTATCAGAGTCCCAAGGGTTGAGATCTCATCTATCCAAAGGAAAGCATCTAGTCTAGTAGTCACATACCCCAAGCATCATGAAAGGATGACCTAAAATCCTTCCACAACTCCTACCATGTACAACCCCAAGCATAAAAGTCTCACACATAAATCCATCCCTTCTTCTAGACTTTGGCATCACAAATACAATACAAGGCATAATAATCACTGGCATAAGTAGTTGATTGAGTTGTCCCTGGTCTATAAGGTGTTAGTTGTAAATATTCTACTTCATGGTTATGAGGTCCCATGAAATCATCAAAATTGGTTGTCTCAATCCACTAGTGGATTTTTTTCCCGTCAATCATCAATTCACAACATACAACCAATGCATTAGTTATAATATCACATTCTTATAGAGATGAATCCACATGATAACATGTGCTTGTCATCATGAGAACAAGACATCATCAGTGGTAAGGCACCACATGTTCACACATGCCATCATTAAACATATCATTACAGGATTGCGTGCAATTACCACATGTCATCACATCATGATATACCATAATAATATATACATGAACATATATTTTATAACATTACATCAACACAATAATTGGAATAACACCACAACATAACATCATAAATGTGATAATCATCTCAACACCATAAGCACACTTTTCATGACTCATTAGCATATATAAACAATGACTACCAAATTTTACATTAATTGCAATAATATCATTTGACATCCATCTAGGATCTGGGCTAGATCATCAATACTATGAGTGGCATGTTCTCGTCAAGATACCAATTGCTTTCCAATAATCATTTTCTTCTTCCAACAAGGAAGTTGAAAATTTACAAATTAAGTAATACGTATAGCCACCATATTAGTATGGTCACATTTTCATATATTTTCCTTATTCAATTAATCCACTAAGGCTTTCAAGCAAGCATCATCATCTAGAGCCTTAATCTCTAGTCATGTATTCTTTCCCACCTAGTTGAATTTGGTGAAATCTAAAATTAAGCTATTATTTACATGCCTTAAATCATTGATATCAAAATTTAAATCATCATCCTTGTATATCATTTTCTCATTACCCATGGTTCTTATATCACTTTACATCTTTTGCTTATCAATGATAATATTGCTGCACCTAATAGCACGTAAACACTAAATAATAAGCGTTTGAGTTATCATTGTCCTCTCTCGCAAGCATTGGCTCGTCTAATCCAAATACATAACTCATCACATGTATATACATTTCTTACTATTCATGCTAGGTGTTTTGCTATTAACCCCCAAGACTCAACTTATCATTTAGTCTATTTCATTAGCCAAACAATGGACTATTGTCATCCCTTAAAAAATTTCCTAGTTGATCACTTGTCATCCATCGCCAATTATGAGTGTTTTAACTCATAACTTACTATATTAACCCTTTTAAATTATATAGGTCATCACCATGACCATTACGAATCATAATGCTCAATCCACTCATTAATATCATCAAGAAAGCTTACCACTAGAAAGAGAGATAGACGTCCTTTTACCATCATCCCATAAATTGGCTCTAGGCTTTGTTACATATTCATTGTTCACCCTAGCACATCACATGGTACCTTAAGAGTGAAAACCTATTTAATCATGATTATTCCCTAAATCCAAATATCCCATCAAGTTCTAGGCTATACTATTGCTTCTTATGGATTCCTTATGCTATTTTTACTACAAACTATAATTCCATCCTCCTTTGCGAAACTCACCATAAGTATCTATCCATTACTCTTTTTTTGTTGATTTCATCTTTCCCAATTGGTTATGATTATGAAAAAAAAATTGCAAGTTCATCTTTAATCCTTCCTCCTCACAGATGTAACGTTGTATATTCCACATGAGGAATGAGGAAGATACATATACTATCAATATTGTCAACATCCATCATGTCATTTGTGAGAATTGAACCTTGCCGGGGAGGATTCCATTCCTTCCTCCCAATCACCCAGGATAACTCCAATTCACACACACATACACACACACATTTCTGATCCAAAGTATAATTCTATATTCATAGAGATTTATATTAGATATATACATACAAATATATCTTTTGAAATTTCTTATTTAGGAAGGCCCATATGACCTTAGGGTTAGAACCAAGCTATGATGCCAAATGTAAATATATTATTTTTTAAGGATTCATACAATACAATTTTAATAATTTTCTAATAATATAATGACTTACCCGATGGTCACGAAGAATAACTTACTTGCACAAAGGTTGAGGAAGATCCAATGTGGTCCAACCTCGATCTTGCTAACCACAAAAATTATGTTGGGGGTGACTCTCCACCCAATCATGGACCTTGCTACTCTAGTTCTCTAAGTGATATATCACCCCCAAACCCTTAATTCACTATTATGCCAAATCTTCTCTGCCTTGTCCTCAATTTCCCAAGAAAAATATATTTATCTTTTCCTTATTCTCCTTCTTTATAGAGAATCCATCCATGATAAAGAACCTAATCCCTAGGATCCACTTGTCATTATGTAATTCTTTCTTTATCTTAACTTTTTCCTTTCCAACAAACTTATCTAATTTATAGTGTTTTTCTTCTTTTTCTTTTACTAGATAAGTAGTCATCATTATACTTTATTTATTATTTTTCTTCTTTTCTACTTTGATATTTGTTTATTTATTAATTATTATTATTATATTACTTGTTTAGTAATATGTGGCATTACATTCTGTTGTTTGATGTTAGGACGAAGTTGAGAGGGTAAGGACTACTTTTTCATAGTATACCAGTGAGAGGTTGGATTGGTAGGAGGAGACGGTTTTTCTATTAACCTATCATGAAACTTAAAACCTTAATTTGATAATGGGGATAACACTATTGCTTTTTTTGGGCTTCATCCTTCTTGGAAATGAAGAGTTGGCCACTATCACTTGAGATATCATACCTCCTCACATGACTTTGATTTTTAGGGGATTGGGATTAGATATATTAAGGAGCCCAAGGGTCAAAAGCCTAGTAGAAAATATAATATGAAGCATGCACAAGAGACAATGATTAAAGAGGTTAATCAAGGTAGGAAAAGACTTATTACCGGGGCTTTTAGAGCATGAATAACATGTGGAGGGATTAAGCCATATTGATTATATCCATTAACATTTGTCGCTTATAGGTGCATGCCAAAAAAATGGCACTCAAATGGTTGGTGGATGTAATTAAGCCTAAGGAGATTTTTATTCGAGAAACCATGGGAAAAAGAGATATCATAGTTAGGAATTTGAATAATTCCTTCTTGGGATCAGAATTCTTGGCTCTGGATGCATAAGGGATTTTTGGTGGGCTCATTACTAGTTGAAGTTAAAATATTTCATTAGTTAACACCTTTGTTGTGTGCTCAGGTATGTGCACAAAGATTTTTAGCAAGAGTATTACCATAATGTTACAAGGGAGAGTTAACTTTCTAAACCAATTTTATAACATCAAAATGAATAAAGGTTGAAAACTTTAACATGGGGGTAGATCTGAATCTGACTTTGAATAAAGATAAGATTTTGGGTAGCTCTACAAGATAGGATAGGTTGGAATATTTCTTTCTAAAATATTTTGAGAAGTTAGCTTGCGTTGATATTGAATCTATTGAGTTGAGACATACTTGGTAAAACAACATATTAGGTGTGTGAGGGGGTTCCAAGTTATTGGATAAGTTTTTGGCACATCATGCATTGTCGGAAAAGGTGGAAAGGTACAATACATGGGTTGATTCTTCATGAAGTTTATATCACTTCCCAATTATGTTGGAATTAGGTAAGGGCACCTTGAACCATGGCGGGTCTTTCAAATATAATCCTAGTTGGTTTGATGAATACGAGCTTCAAGATTTGGTGATAGCCTCTTGGAAGCACTATGATGGAAATTTGGATGATTATGCTTGTTCTTAGTTTATTAGCTCATTAAAACTGGTGGAAGAAATAGTTACATTTTGGGCAAGAGAGAGGTACAAGCTTAGGGATAGTTAATTGAAGGATGTTGAATAGAATCTGATATATTTTTTAAAGAAAATTTTGAAGGGTTATTCAATGTATAAGTGCTAAATAATAACAAAATTATAGAATGTAAAAACATTTAAGCTTTTATTGGACAGAGAGAATCATTGGAAAATAAAAAGTAGGTTCATTTGGCTCGAAAAGGGGAACATAAATACCGAATTTTCCCATAATTATGTCATATTGAGGAAAAGTTATAATACCATTCAGGCACTAATCAATTCAGAAGGAGATAAGGTTCAATGTTTTTAGGTTTTGTAAACCTAGGGGTGCAATAGTTCAAAGATATGTTTAAGCAACTTAAGAGGGGAAAAATAGGAGAGAATATGATAGTGGTAGCTTATTTTCCTAGGATGATGGATGAGGAGGATAATTGAGTATCTATATAAGGCAATCTCCAGGGAGGAATTACTTATTGTTTAAAAAAAATATAAGGTCAAAAGTCCTAGCCTAGATGGGTGGATTGTTGAATTCTATTATTACTTTTTTGAATTGCTTAAGGAAGATTTATTAAGGGTAGTTGAAGAGGTTAGACTATTAGGGAAAGTTCCTATGAGCATCAATTCCACCTTTATAGACTTTATCCCAAGTTTGATCGTCCAGAGAGACTTGATTGTTTTAGGCAAAAATCATTACATAATTATGATTTCTAAGATCATTGTTATTAGACTTAAGCCCATTCTCTATATGTTTATCTCTATTGAATAGTTTGGGTTTCTTGAGGGGAGGTAGATTCATGTAGCTATATCCTCTTCTCAGGAGGGTCTGCACAACATCAAGCTCTCTTAGCCTCTTGTTGTGTTTATCAAGTTGGACCCATCCAAAGCTTATAATAGGGTCTCCTAGCTATATCTTTGACTGCTATTGATCCATTAAAGGTTTGATATTCCTTTGTTAAAATGGATTATGAGGTTTTTGTCTTCAACTCTCTTTATCATGTTAATAAATGCATCTGCATTTTATTTCTTTAAGTCTTCTAGGGACCTTAGGTAGGGTTGTCGTGTATCCCCATACCTTTTATTGTTAGTGGCCAAATGACTTAGCCAATTGATCAAGGAGGCTAATAGACAAAATCAACTTTTAGGCATAAGGTAAGGGGGAGTGAATCATTAACAAATCTCCTCTTTGTTGATTATGTATTTCTTTTTTGTCTTGATAATAACGGTGAAGGCTAAGTTTTTAAGGATCTTTTACAACTTTAAGTGTCGCTAATTGTATGAAGAATAAAGAGAATAAATTTGCTTTGTTCACATCTAACTTAGGTGTCACTCAAAATTCTAGGATGGAAAAGATCTTTCCTTTGCAACATTAATATATTAATGAAGCGGCAAAATACCTTGTTTTCATTCTAAAACCCAATAATTATGGCAAAGGTGAATGGGGATGTCTCTTAACGTGGATAGAAAATCAAATCTCTTTTCGATGCAATAGGTGGCTTTCTAGGGGCATAGACTGCTTATTGTAAAATATGTATTAGGGGAAATTATGGTCTTTTGGCACACATTAGTCCACATCCCAAAGGACGCTTTGGAAAGGATCGAGAAATGTCGTTTTAAATTTTTATGAAAATGAAGTAGTGAGTGTAAGGGGTCCCATTTGGAAAATAGAAGATGAAAGAAACATTTAAATCTCAAAGGGGTTGGGGGATCATATATATTCACTTGTTTGGTTATTCCTTAGTTACAAATTCCCTCTGGAATTTACTTAGAAAATAATATTTGAAATAGGATGATGAAATAGAAATACTTTGCACCCAATTCACTCTCGGAATGGGCAAGAATGGAGAGGAAAAGTATCCAAGATGTGTCAAAGCAATGGAAATCCATTACATTAACCTTCCATGTGGTTGGTAAGTACTTGGCATGAAGGGTTGGCAGCGGGACACTTATTGATTTACCCTGGGTACCATACCATCCCCAAAATGAGGAGGGTTGGCTAATAGGTTTCTTGGGATGTGTATTTCATTAGAAAAAAATGTAATATACCATTAAAATAATAACTATAACCCAAAGAAGACTCACAAAGCGTGAGACTCAGTAAGATAGCCTTATTTAAAAGTTTCAAGGGGTCCTAAGTCTTTGTGATATACTCAATACCCTTTTTACACTTTGGGGATATGGGGTGCTTCTATTAACCATCCTAGTTCGAACCAATTCACTAAGGAATCAAAATCCCTATTATGTTTTAACTATTTGCATTATACTACATATTTACACAACTTAAATGTAGCCATTTAAGTATTCATGAAGCCATAAATCATAAATGCAAGCTAACAAAGGCAATCAAAAGAACAAGCTATAAATTGATTTAACCATGACTTAACCATAACAATTCAATATTAAATTCAACAAAATTCATAGATATAATTAGGAACACTTATCTGTTTAGAATTGTTCATTAACTAGTAGAAAAGGGATATATCACCCATACATATGCTCCTTGCTACACTAGTTCTCTTTGTAATAGAGGTCATCCCTATGATAAAGCTCTGGATCCACAAGGGGAATACTCTACTTATGGTTGGCTCTAATTTCTCTTCTCACAACCCAATTCCCTAGCTAACAATCATCTACAATAATTCCCAGTCCATAACCCCCTTCCACACCAATCTACACAACACAAGTAATGGGATCCCCTTCTCTCCTCATCATGTTAATTTTTCTTAGGGCTATATTGGTCTTTGCTTTGATAATTACATCTCTTCATTAACACATTAAGTTCACCCCATAACATCATAAAATTATTCATATTTACATCATTATTTAACAACATATGCATCTGCATAGAAATAACAATACCATCACCATCAATGCAATGGAACATAAAGGAACAATAGAAGAAAATCATTCACACATAGAGACAACAGAATTGTTCGGAGACCAGGGAAAAACCTACTATGGCGAAAACCATTTCAAATTCTTCTTCTTACTAGATTTTCATCGAATGATTAAGCAAAATAGAATACAATGATCCATATCTTCATCCATACAACTATCCAACAAAAACAACTACACAATATCCATGAAATGAACCCAACAATTCTTATACTCAAAATTTTGATTCTGAAGCATGTAATGAACTAACCCTGTCTGTGGTCAGCTGCCGAACACTTCAGTCATTGAGAAAAATCTTCAGACAACTGAAATTTCATGCATGGAGGAGGAGTCATGTGCAACTGGAAAGGTTCCAATTTTTCCCTGGAGCCTATAAGCTAGCGACTGCAATCTGCAACTGTAACTCAAGAACCCTAGATGCTAGTTGCATGGAGGAGTTGCTGACCATGCAACTAAAAAGCTTCAATTGCATGGATGAGCCAGTTAACACGTGAATGTGGTCAAGTTATTCTTGTGTCGTTCCTGCAACTGAGGCCTAAAAGCCTAAAACAAATATGCAAGTTTCAAACCCTCCAATTTCATCTTCGAGCGAACCCATTCCTCTGCGGATGTGCTTCAGACCTGTGCGAGCCAAAAACCAAGAAAGAGAATGGAAGAATGTCTCATGATGATGTCCAAATGAGGTTGAGGTCACTTCTATTTATAACCTTCCAAGGGTGTCCAATTTGCATTTAGGGTCGTTCTTATCAAATATGCACATGTGGGAATTTCTTCGTAAGTACACTTTCTCTTATCCGATTTGAGTGATCTTTAGGTCAATTTTGGTCCTCTCGAAAAGAGGAATTCAATGCAATCATTATCTACATCAAATGAGCTGTAAAAAGTGGAATTTGAACACAGTTGTATGTTTTAACACTCCCTCTCAACTCGGGAGAATTCCAATTGCATTATGTCATGAGTATCTTGTCATCAGATCATATCCAATCATCACGTATCATCATTGTTCATATTGATTCATCTCTTGCTTATTCATTCTTATCTCTTGTTTGTCCTTGCTCATGTGCTGAACATTCTCGAACCTAAAAGAAGATCTTTGATATTAGAGGGGATCTCAATCTACCGCCCTCTATCCATTGGGGAGCCACTACTACCACCCAGAATCTCTTCCAGCGGGGAGCCTAATGCTACCACCTTGGAAACATCAACAAGGAGCTAAATCTATGACCCACATGATCATTAGATATCATATCGTTAGGGAGCACATCTCAACCCATCCTATTGCCTGACAATATTCCTAGAAATGACCCTCAAGAGCCATGTGGTAGAACACCTAAATCATAATCAGCTTGGGTTGTACACCCCAAGTACACTTTCAACTCGTTTGCCAGACGGGGAGTGATATTCCCCATAAGCCCAGCTTGTGGGTATGATGCCAACTGGGGTATACTATGCAAAGAACAAGATAGGGGAGCAACAACTCCAACCCTATGGGTAACATATATGGGAGCAACATCTACTACCTTATTGTCCAAAGATCCCTCAACCCCATGAGCCCTCTATTTCAATTCCTCACCCTGGGAGCTCAGGCAAGGGGGAAGAGTTGGCTCAGTGTTCTTGATCAACGATGCTCTTTGTAGATCAACAACATATCATTGTGCTCATATCTGGTAATCATCATGTCTCAATAACATCTGTCTCTTGTTCATACATGACGTCAAATCAAATATCATATTAGAACATATATATATATATATATATATATATATATATATATATATATATATATATATATATATATATATATGTATATATATATGTATATCACAAAAAGGAAACCATAGTCATCCTCCCTCTAGAGGAGGTCTCAACTACAAGCCTAGGCTTGTTTTGTACAACAACACTGTATTAATGAAGGTATCTCATTCCCATATATATAAGAGATTATCGCTAATCGGTTCCCACTCTTTGTTATCATAATGTATCCATGTCATATCCAAAACCTGCTCAAACATCTCTCCAAAAAGCTTCTTCATTCAACCTCGGACGTGCTTAAACCTACAGAATTCTCATTCAAAACATCATGGAAGATCTCATACTAAAGAAACACCCAAATGCGCTCGTCAATAATGATCCAAACATCATTAAGACATCCATGCAGTCACATATCATAGGTGGAATGTCAAAGATAGATCATCCCATGCAAATTATCTCGAAGAGTGCTTGGCAACAACTCAATGTGTATGAAGCGACCCAATCATGAATTCACTTAGGTTATGCAAAACATATATATGTATATGAACGGGTGTTTGAACATCAATGCTTCAATAAACTATTAGTTGCCAAGTCAGGTTCAACAATATATCTTCACAACTTCTTGAAATTCAATTAGAGTGTCCAAGGATTTTCATTTCCACTTTCCAACAATTCTTTAATAGCTTCACAATATAGATTTTATTTTCCCAATTTTAGAAATTGATTCATCATTTCATGATTCACTATTTCAAGCTTCAAAAGCCATATCCCTCTTACTTTGATTATCAGAGGCTCATTACCTGTCAAGAGTAGACCACTAGTATATAAAATCAAAATCAAAGTTGTACCTTGGACCCTTTTGAAGTAAAGGTTTGGATTGATACATCATCTTGGCTTCACTTGTCAATCCAGACATACCAAGCTCGGGGCGATTGCTTCATACAAAGATTTATGCAAACATAACACTTGACCAAAACATAAGTCAATATTGTGTAATCAAATCAACTAAGTTAGCTTAACAAAATTTAGATACAAAATCAGAACTAATATCAAAATCATCAATATCACAGTATCAATCTTTAGACCAGGTGACAGGTAGAGCTTTCATTTTTATTATCATGTCAACAAGATGTCATCAAGTCATCCTCATGATCATAATATAAGTCACTAGATGCAAATGCATACACCAAGAATAAGTCATGTAGGTTCCATCCATTTATTGTGAGATTGCTTCATACTAAATCACAACTGTTTATACTTCAACCAATGTGTCACAACTAATGATGTCAACACAAAATACCAATATGAATCACTAAAAGTCACTATGCCCATATAGCATTGTCATCAAGTCAAATCATCAGTCGTCAAATTAGTCACCAAGTCAAATCCTACATTTGCTATCATAGAGAGATCTACAACCCAAAACATATCTCAACACCAAGTTAGAGTTCTAAATTATTATCAATCATCATGTCAAATACTGTTTATCTATAACAATAAGCCAAAATAATAATGACATATTGATATGCATATCTTGGTCACCTGCAAAACACAAGTTTAGTTAACATATTTACATTATAGTAAGTCAAACATTCAAACTTCCCTGCTCATAGAACTTGTTTTTTGCTCCATGTCTGTAGGACTAACATCCTTCAGGTGAAATTTTGATTTTATGCACAAATCTTCACTTTTGTGACCTACAGGCATAGTCAAACCCATAGGCCTTCCCTCTGTGCGGTTGGGAGGTCACAGTCGCACCCTTGAGATTACTTCAGTGCGGTTGAGGCTTGGAGTAATGGATTCTCTCCCTCTGAGATCAAAAATTTGCTACAGATCAACAATATTAGATATTTGACTATTCATGTCCATGAATCATACTTCAACAATAAAGAATATAAATATAATGCAAATGATAATAGGAGTAAGGATCTCATTGAGAGATTCTACCTTTGAATGGGAACCCACTTCAGTCATCTTCATTCATGCCATCAACTTGTCTATAATGCATCTACAAATCTATTAGATCATAGAGTCAGACTATATCATATATTTATCATGATCATATCATGTTAGCATCAACTAATTCTCCTTGCCATCAATCTTTCATCAAGGGTTAGTGTCAAATAGATAATAGGATTATACTTCAAGAGTCATGATCACAACATTACTTCTTTGTCACATAACTCAATCCGTCAAGTCAAGGCATTCAATTTTACAATATGTCATAATTACTAAGCACAATAAAATATAACCATGGTCAACAAGAAGATCATTAATATCAATCTCATTGTTACATTTCTATAATCATGTCTGTTAGACTCTGTCTTATACCAGAGATTGATTCTTCTTCAAAACAGGGTTTTGAAGAAGAAATCATTAATGTTGCTTTTCAGATTATGTAATTTATCTTCGGCTCTTCTTAAGACAGCAGCGACTTCAAGCTCCTACCCCTGTAAAAGCACAAAGAAAACAAAGCATACATCAGACTCTACTGTTGATGAATTTGGTCAAGTTTTATCTTCATATGGTTTCAAACTATCATGGCACAGAGGTTCTCTACAGTGGCACCCTTGGCCTTTCCTTTGCTCTGTTCATGGTATCAAGGTACATCACATGGAATGAGCTCTGCTGTAGTTGTGGCGATTGCAGTGGTCATCTTGGTTATTCTATTTAGCATGCAGCAGTATGGTACAGACAAAGTTGGATGGTTATTTGCACCGGTAGTTTTCTTTTGGTTCCTATGCATTGGAAGTATTGGAGCTTACAATATATGAGTCTCCAGGGTACTCTTTCACGTGGAGTTCTTTTAGTGAGATTGAACTGGCTTAGAATCTCGGAGAAAATTGCAGAAGCTTCTTGTTTAAATTCACTATTACCAGCAGTAGTTTGGAAAGATAAAACTTTGTTCTTCATCAGGTGTTGGAAATTTAAATTCCATGATAACTTTCGAAGTTCTTCTTGATGTTTTCTTGAAACAAGTACCTGTTTTACTCTAAACGAAAAGTGATGAGATTTTTTGTCTCATGAGCAAAAGGTATTGCTAGAGGAAGGACAGGGGCAGGAATTGCCCATCGAGTGTTTTTGTTACAGTTAAGGGCTTGACTTCCTCTGGATATTTACTAGCAGTTGATGTCGAGAAAGTCTTCTGTAGGAGCTTCCAAGTGTCGGTGCAAGATATTTTTGGGGAATTTATAAACATTGAGCTGAAGGAGAATGGAAGTGATATTTCTGTTACCAGGGAAAACCGCAAAGAATATGTTGACCTATGTACCAAGTATTATCTTGAGACATCAATAGCACCATCATTTGATGCATTCAAAAGGGGATTTCGGAAATTATGCAAAGGTCGAGTCTTGAAGTTATTCCAGCCTATTGAACTGGAACAGTTAATTTGCGGCAGTCCTGTACTTGATTTTGAAGCACTAGAAAAACATACAGTATACGAGGATGGTTATAGAAACGACAGTCGTGTCATCTGTGATTTTTGGGAGGTTGTTCATTCACTGGATGAGGAGAACAAGAAATTCGCGAAGTTCATCTCTAAGAAGCTCAATAATTCCTTTTCTCCAGTGAGGATATTGCTTCCTGAGAAGGGCGTGTCTGCTTTAGATGCTCCTGGCCTTCATGTGTATTGATTCAATTGAATGAGATGGAGGTGGAGACGGAGATGTGCTTGGAAGGCTTACAACGGTGTATCCAGAGGGATTTCACTGATCGAGTGCTCGTACCCTATGCTCTCTTGGACTCCGCCCGTCCTTTCGGTTCTAAGGTCGTTTGCGAGGTTGACCTCTGCAGAAGGGAAGATGAGTTGGCATGCGATAATACTGTCGAATTTGCAGTACAGATTGTAGCAGAGCATGACAGCAAATGCTTTATAAAATGCAGGGATGAAAAAAAACAGTTGACACTATTGTGGTAAAAGCAGAGGATAGAAAATACATCACGGATTTGTCAGATTCTAGTCAGCAGCAGGTGCCAGATACAGGGGGGGAATCTGAATCAGATAAGCAAGCATAAGATTCGTTAAAAGCAAATTTGAGCTGCCACTTGAGGAATAGTAATGGAACATTAGAAATTTCTACCATAGATAACAAGTCCCTGAAAGAATCAGTATGTAACTTTTTTAGAGTATTCAGAAGATGGTAAAAGTTTCCAATTTTTCTTCTTAGAAGACATGATTACATTGACACCAAGTGTGAATGTTGGAACTGCATCTTATGCATCGTTAGAATGTATTTTATTGAACCTGAATTCTGATTCTGTGGAGGAAAAAATATTGAAATCAGTTAACCTATTTCTTGAAGATAAAAACCAGGATCCATATGCATTGGAATTTATGAATGCAGTTGGTATGCCTTTAAGTTGTCAAGAAACTGGTTCCTCTCTACCTATCAGGCATCCCAATGTAGTTCCCATGATAGGCATGCTTAGAAATTCTGAATATATGTTCCTTGCATTTCCGAAAGCTCCTTATACACTAGAAGATATTTTACATTTTAGCCCTGGGGCATTAAAGAATGATTGCCTTGTCCGATTTGTTGCATATCAAATACTGTCAGCGTTGACACATATTCATAATAAAGGAATTGCTCATGGCAATTTAAACTTTTCAAATGTGCTACTAACAGATACATATTGGTGCCGTCTTGGTGGCTGCGGGGAACACTTTATACAGAATGCAGGAGATAACTTGGAAAAATCAAACTCATCCAGTGCACTTCCATTCAAGGTCATCTCAAAGCGGAGGACAGAGATCGCATAATTGGGGAATGTAGATCAGGGAAAACAAGGATTCGTATATCAACTAATGTCAACGCCATGAGGGTGCATATAACAGTTTAGAATTCAAGCTATGTGGACCGGCCACGGAGCATCATTTGCGTATGTATCAGCGCCTGGCAAAGTTCATCAAAGATGAGTGCCAGATAGCGCTCTTCCTGTGCCAGATAGCGCTCTCCCACCCATACAGATGCGCATAGTAAGGAGATTTGAACGGATTACATAGCATCCAATGACACCAAAGATGGATTATAAAAGCATTTGCATTAAAAAAAAAATTATTCAAATGACAAATGTAAAATAGGGGACCACGCCAAGGCACTAAGTCCGATCCTCATTCATGTCACCAAGACAACAACCGCAACAGATTTCCTATTTCAAGACCGCAGAAACCAAAACGAGATGCGCTCCAGCATTGATGTTTTTATTAGTCAATCAGAAGATTTTTAGGGACATGGTACTGTTTTAGAATAGAAGACTTTCCTCTGTTCGAATTGTTTTGTAATTTCAGTTTCAAACAGCGCCCAGATTGTGGGTTGATCTGTTATTTTGTTTTAGAATAGTTTATAAAAATAATGATTTTGTAATAAAAAGTTTAGAGTAAGGGAGAGAGAGGAGAGTTTTTTCTGAGCGCTGGGAGCTACTGGAGAAGCAGAGAGCTTTTTATTGTACAGTTTTATGACAGAGAATTTAATGGAATTTCACAGCTCTGTTTGTTGAGATTCATGTGGTATGTTGATTTAGCATAAGTTTTTCCCTTTGTCTCATATGTAATCAGTTATGTTCCATTTCATTTCATGACCCTTTCAAGCTGAACAAATGAAGTGATTAGGTAGGAATTCATAGTATTATATGCTCCTCCTATAAGTTTGTTCGCATTCGATGTTTTCTACTGTTTAAGGAGGATTCAGAGTTATTGTCTGCCCTCCTTAGCTCCTCACCAGTCTTGCCATCCCATGTGAAACCAGATTTGGTGTTAAATTGCATGCCTACCTTGCCTCAGTTGATAACCTGTGTAGTCATTATATTTTTCTGTTTGAAGCTGTGATTTTGCCCATGTAGCCCAGAAAAGCCCCGTCATTCCATTAAAAAACCCCAAAAATCATTAAATCCAAACCCCCTATCAATTTACTAGCCTAAAATCCTTATTCTTAATTGGTCAGCCTAATCATATTGAAAGATCTATCGAATCTGACCCGAGAGAGCCTTCTCATACCTCGTAGGGCTAGCTACGAGGTGAAATGGTTTGATGTAGCCTTGAAGGTTTACCTTCCTCAGCCTAGGGTGAAATCTCAAGCGCTAACATATTGGCGACCATACTGGGGAGAACAAACTTGTTTGTGTGTTGATGTGTTTGTTTCATAAGTCTTAGACGGAGCCTGAAGTTACGCCAGAAGCCTTCGAAAACGCTCTTGTTTTACATCAGCGCAAGTAGATAAACGCTGCTTCAGTCTATCTCCGTGGGATTTGTGAACATAGCGCTTCATTGACACTTTACCCCAGTACATGTATCAAGTTCAGATCTGATTGTTGATAGTGGACAACGATCAGACACTTGAAAGGCTGAATCATTCACCTGGCGGCTCCAACTCGATCCAGACATTTCAGTGCCTGTTGATATGTTCATGCAATGGTAGGGTATGTGGCAGACCCTGCACTTTGTGAAGTTCTAGATGGAGTTAGAGAGATGTTAGCAGGTATTGAAATTAATGAAGAATTTTTCAGTATTTTCCTTCAATGTGTGAAATCTCCGAAGCTTCATCTTGAAGGCAAAACTAGATTTTATGAGTTAGTTGTTGAAAGAGTTGAAAATGAAATTCAGTATATCGATGAGCAAATTCAGTCTTATGATGTCCAAGACCCTAAAAAGTTCTTGGAAATCCTTCCTCCATCGAAACAAGCAATAACAGACTTGCCTATAGAGGTATACATTGACAATGTGCAGCTGGAAGTATGTATTGCAGAGTTGGGGCAGCCTACAGAGGCCGTTGTCCGTGATCCTATTGCGGCCTACATGGACACATTTTTCAGCTTGATTGACCGATCGGGCTGTCTTCTCGGTGACCGGGCTCAGTATGTGCATGAAGGGCTGCCAGCAATTGCATCTGTGACTTCGTGGCAGCATTCTCAAGCGGCATCATTTCCAGGTTTACTCGAGTGGTTAATTTGGCATTTTAGCATTACTTGATCTATTGTTTGTACAGCAGATTAGAATAGATTATGTACATAAATAAGCAGCCATAAGGGCAGCATCTTGTTTCAGTTGGCTTTTAGTTTGTTTGAGTTCAGTTTCAGTGTGAAAATAAGTCTTCAGCTGTGTTGATTTGTTGATGATGACTCCATTGCCCAATGGTGGAGGCACGGTCTGCTCTCCCAAAGTTCTGCGGTTCTTGGCACCTCCACGAAGCGGCAGCTGCCATCCCAAATGGAGCCGATGTTAGACTCTGTCTTATACCAGAGATTGATTCTTCTTCAAAACAGGGTTTTGAAGAAGAAATCATTAATGTTGCTTTTCAGATTATGTAATTTATCTTCGGCTCTTCTTAAGACAGCAGCGACTTCAAGCTCCTACCCCTGTAAAAGCACAAAGAAAACAAAGCATACATCAGACTCTACTGTTGATGAATTTGGTCAAGTTTTATCTTCATATGGTTTCAAACTATCATGGCACAGAGGTTCTCTACAGTGGCACCCTTGGCCTTTCCTTTGCTCTGTTCATGGTATCAAGGTACATCATCATGGAATGAGCTCTGCTGTAGTTGTGGCGATTGCAGTGGTCATCTTGGTTATTCTATTTAGCATGCAGCAGTATGGTACAGACAAAGTTGGATGGTTATTTGCACCGGTAGTTTTCTTTTGGTTCCTATGCATTGGAAGTATTGGAGCTTACAATATATGAGTCTCCAGGGTACTCTTTCACGTGGAGTTCTTTTAGTGAGATTGAACTGGCTTAGAATCTCGGAGAAAATTGCAGAAGCTTCTTGTTTAAATTCACTATTACCAGCAGTAGTTTGGAAAGATAAAACTTTGTTCTTCATCAGGTGTTGGAAATTTAAATTCCATGATAACTTTCGAAGTTCTTCTTGATGTTTTCTTGAAACAAGTACCTGTTTTACTCTAAACGAAAAGTGATGAGATTTTTTGTCTCGTGAGCAAAAGGTATTGCTAGAGGAAGGACAGGGGCAGGAATTGCCCATCGAGTGTTTTTGTTACAGTTAAGGGCTTGACTTCCTCTGGATATTTACTAGCAGTTGATGTCGAGAAAGTCTTCTGTAGGAGCTTCCAAGTGTCGGTGCAAGATATTTTTGGGGAATTTATAAACATTGAGCTGAAGGAGAATGGAAGTGATATTTCTGTTACCAGGGAAAACCGCAAAGAATATGTTGACCTATGTACCAAGTATTATCTTGAGACGTCAATAGCACCATCATTTGATGCATTCAAAAGGGGATTTCGGAAATTATGCAAAGGTCGAGTCTTGAAGTTATTCCAGCCTATTGAACTGGAACAGTTAATTTGCGGCAGTCCTGTACTTGATTTTGAAGCACTAGAAAAACATACAGTATACGAGGATGGTTATAGAAACGACAGTCGTGTCATCTGTGATTTTTGGGAGGTTGTTCATTCACTGGATGAGGAGAACAAGAAATTCGCGAAGTTCATCTCTAAGAAGCTCAATAATTCCTTTTCTCCAGTGAGGATATTGCTTCCTGAGAAGGGCGTGTCTGCTTTAGATGCTCCTGGCCTTCATGTGTATTGATTCAATTGAATGAGATGGAGGTGGAGACGGAGATGTGCTTGGAAGGCTTACAACGGTGTATCCAGAGGGATTTCACTGATCAAGTGCTCGTACCCTATGCTCTCTTGGACTCCGCCCGTCCTTTCGGTTCTAAGGTCGTTTGCGAGGTTGACCTCTGCAGAAGGGAAGATGAGTTGGCATGCGATAATACTGTCGAATTTGCAGTACAGATTGTAGTAGAGCATGACAGCAAATGCTTTATAAAATGCAGGGATGAAAAAAAACAGTTGACACTATTGTGGTAAAAGCAGAGGATAGAAAATACATCACGGATTTGTCAGATTCTAGTCAGCAGCAGGTGCCAGATACAGGGGGGGAATCTGAATCAGATAAGCAAGCATATGATTCGTTAAAAGCAAATTTGAGCTGCCACTTGAGGAATAGTAATGGAACATTAGAAATTTCTACCATAGATAACAAGTCCCTGAAAGAATCCGTATGTAACTTTTTTAGAGTATTCAGAAGATGGTAAAAGTTTCCAATTTTTCTTCTTAGAAGACATGATTACATTGACACCAAGTGTGAATGTTGGAACTGCATCTTATGCATCGTTAGAATGTATTTTATTGAACCTGAATTCTGATTCTGTGGAGGAAAAAATATTGAAATCAGTTAACCTATTTCTTGAAGATAAAAACCAGGATCCATATGCATTGGAATTTATGAATGCAGTTGGTATGCCTTTAAGTTGTCAAGAAACTGGTTCCTCTCTACCTATCAGGCATCCCAATGTAGTTCCCATGATAGGCATGCTTAGAAATTCTGAATATATGTTCCTTGCATTTCCGAAAGCTCCTTATACACTAGAAGATATTTTACATTTTAGCCCTGGGGCATTAAAGAATGATTGCCTTGTCCGATTTGTTGCATATCAAATACTCTCAGCGTTGACACATATTCATAATAAAGGAATTGCTCATGGCAATTTAAACTTTTCAAATGTGCTACTGACAGATACATATTGGTGCCGTCTTGGTGGCTGCGGGGAACACTTTATACAGAATGCAGGAGATAACTTGGAAAAATCAAACTCATCCAGTGCACTTCCATTCAAGGTCATCTCAAAGCGGAGGACAGAGATCGCATAATTGGGGAATGTAGATCAGGGAAAACAAGGATTCGTATATCAACTAATGTCAACGCCATGAGGGTGCATATAACAGTTTAGAATTCAAGCTATGTGGACCGGCCACGGAGCATCATTTGCGTATGTATCAGCGCCTGGCAAAGTTCATCAAAGATGAGTGCCAGATAGCGCTGTGCCAGATAGCGCTCTCCCACCCATACAGATGCGCATAGTAAGGAGATTTGAACGGATTACATAGCATCCAATGACACCAAAGATGGATTATAAAAGCATTTGCATTAAATTTTTTTTATTCAAATGACAAATGTAAAATAGGGGACCACGCCAAGGCACTAAGTCCGATCCTCATTCATGTCACCAAGACAACAACCGCAACAGATTTCCTATTTCAAGACCGCAGAAACCAAAACGAGATGCGCTCCAGCATTGATGTTTTTATTAGTCAATCAGAAGATTTTTAGGGACATGGTACTGTTTTAGAATAGAAGACTTTCCTCTGTTCGAATTGTTTTGTAATTTCAGTTTCAAACAGCGCCCAGATTGTGGGTTGATCTGTTATTTTGTTTTAGAATAGTTTATAAAAATAATGATTTTGTAATAAAAAGTTTAGAGTAAGGGAGAGAGAGGAGAGTTTTTTCTGAGCGCTGGGAGCTGCTGGAGAAGCAGAGAGCTTTTTATTGTACAGTTTTATGACAGAGAATTTAATGGAATTTCACAGCTCTGTTTGCTGAGATTCATGTGGTATGTTGATTTAGCATAAGTTTTTCCCTTTGTCTCATATGTAATCAGTAATGTTCCATTTCATTTCATGACCCTTTCAAGCTGAACAAATGAAGTGATTAGGTAGGAATTCATAGTATTATATGCTCCTCCTATAAGTTTGTTCGCATTCGATGTTTTCTATTGTTTAAGGAGGATTCAGAGTTATTGTCTGCCCTCCTTAGCTCCTCACCAGTCTTGCCATCCCATGTGAAACCAGATTTGGTGTTAAATTGCATGCCTACCTTGCCTCAGTTGATAACCTGTGTAGTCATTATATTTTTCTGTTTGAAGCTGTGATTTTGCCCATGTAGCCCAGAAAAGCCCCGTCATTTCATTAAAAAACCCCAAAAATCATTAAATCCAAACCCCCTATCAATTTACTAGCCTAAAATCCTTATTCTTAATTGGTCAGCCTAATCATATTGAAAGATCTATCGAATCTGACCCGAGAGAGCCTTCTCATACCTCGTAGGGCTAGCTACGAGGTGAAATGGTTTGATGTAGCCTTGAAGGTTTACCTTCCTCAGCCTAGGGTGAAATCTCAAGCGCTAACAATGTCTACCATGCTTTTCACAAACATTATTAATAATATCAAGTTACCATCTACTAGAACCAAGGTGCTAACCTTTTTTATGGAATCAAGATATCCATCAAGTAAACCAATATATCAAAGATCAATATTAAGAAGTTCAATATCTAAAAGGTAAGATACGTGTTCAATACCAAGTGCACCATCTCATCATAAGTACCATGAATCAAACCTACTTTCATGAGCCATTTGTAAAGAGGACATTCTCATCAAACCTTAGGGCTTACCTTGCCATCAATATTGCAGCTGAAACATAACATTGAAATAATATACCATGCATTATAGTATTAAATTATCTTTGCACCTTCTTATTTTTCATCAGGATCTTGTAGCACTTTGTTGCCTTTTCGTCAGGTGCCTCGTTTGCTAGTTCTTCTCTTCCTGCACTAGATCCTCAAGAAGGATCCACTTATCACAACTCATAAGGAGGTTAGAAGCATCCAAATACTCAAATATACATGCAGGAAGCATAAGTAATAATCAAAACAATAATTAGATCCATAAGTCAAAAGTAAATGTATAAAGGAGCATCATAAGTCAGAAAGTACTTATCTTCAATGAGAGGTGATCATCTCCCTCTTGAACCAACCTTCAAGAGCCATCACTGTCTATTGTCCATATGACAATATTGCCTTCACTATTTCAACCAACTTTATCAACAACCAGGACTAATAAAGACTATCCCATCTAGGGCTTCATCAATTCTGACACAAGTGCTTGAGAATCTTCACATTGACCCTGCTAGGGTTTCTAGATTTCATATCTCAAATATTTTCCATAAACTAGGGTTTCTCTCAAACCCTTCTAATATTTGTCAAACCCTAATACACAAATTGCCTAGGGTTTCCTTCAAACCCTAGAATTATTTTAGGTCTCCTCCATCCTCTCTTGCTTCCATCAATGGTGTCATCATAGGGGTGATCTCCATGACTTTTCTTCAACCCAACTCTGATACCATGTTAATTTTTCTTAGGGCTATATTTTTATTTGCTTTGATAATTTCATTTCTTCATTATCAAATTAAGTTCACCCCATAACATTAGAACATTATTCATATTTACATCATTATTTAGCAACATATGTAATTGTATCGAAAGAACAATATCACCATAATCAATGCAATAGAACATAAAGGAACAATAGAAGAAAAACATTCACACATAGAGACACTAGGACTGGTTGGAGACCAGGGAAAAACCCACTATGGGAAACCCTTTCAAATTCTTCTTCTTATTAGATTGTCATCGAATGATTCAACAAAAGAGAGTACACTGATCCATATCTTCATCCATACAACTATCAAACAAAAATAACTACATAATATCCATGAAATGAAACCAACAATGCTTATACTCAAAATTATGATTCCAAAGCCTGTAATGAACTGTCCCTATATGTGGTTAATTTCCGAAAACTATGATCAATGAGAGAAATCTTCAGACAACTGAAATTTCATGCACGAAGGAGGAGTCTTGTGTGTGACTGGAAAGGTTCCAGACGCTCCCTGGAGCATATAAGCCAGTGACTGCAGTCTGCAACTGAAACTCAAAAACCCCAGATGTCGGTAGCATGGAGGAGGTGATGAGCGTGTGACTGAAAAGATTCAATAGCATGGATGAGCCAATTAGCAGGCAACTATGGTCACATTCTTCTTGTGTCATGTCTACGACTGAGGCCCAAACCCTAAAATAAAGATGTGAGCTTCAGACCTTGTAATTTCGTCTTTGAGCAAACCCATTCCTCCGCGAACATGCCTCAGACTTGTGCGAGCCAAAAAACAAGAAAGAGAATAAAAGAATGTCTCATGATGATGTCCGGATGAGGTTGAGGTCACTTGTATTTATAGCCTTCCAAGGGTGTCC
This sequence comes from Pinus tabuliformis, assembly GCA_031772625.1. Lineage (NCBI taxonomy): Eukaryota > Viridiplantae > Streptophyta > Pinopsida > Pinales > Pinaceae > Pinus > Pinus tabuliformis. Next base: position 1,209,635,116 of record CM062805.1, on the reverse strand, counting down.
AATTTTCTTTTAGGGCTGATTTGATCAAATATGCACATGTGGGCTTTTCTTCATAAGTACACTTTTCCTTATCCGATTTGAGTGATCTTTAGATCAATTTGGTCGTCTCGAAAAGAGGAATTCAGTGCAATTATTATCTCCATCAAATGAGCTATCCAAAGTGGAATTTGACTGCAATTGCATATTTTAACACATCAAGCTTTAAAGTTATCCAACTTCCCTCTAAGGCTCCAATATAAGCTAGCTAGGAAATATCAAATGTGAGGATTCTATGGAATTATTAATGGTACCAATTTCCTAAATTATAGCCAATTAAATTTCCACGTCCATAATTCTTTACAAATTCATGGTTGTAGCTTTAACAATTAGAATTTTGGTATATACATAGTAGTTTTCTCTAAGAAAAGCTCCCTAATTCCTAGATGAAGTTGGACACCTCATAGGCTAATCTCCACTTTTTGGTAAGTTTGGCTCTCTAATAATTGAACAACAAAATCCCTTTAAACTCCTCCCCTTGAACCTTAAAAATCAAAACCACACCATAGTAATTATCTTGCATATAAAAGAAAACTTTAATTGAATGGCATGAAGGGGGCACATATCCCTTCATGCAATAATCCACCATAAGGTTAATTAAACATAATTGACTAATAAGCAAGGAGATAATCAATTTTTATAAGTCTCTGGGTTGACTCCCTTTCTATGGTCATTTATTTAGCCTAATAATCCCCCTTGTCTCTCCCCTCTTATAGAGTCATAGTTCTCTTCTTTGTCCTTCTCTGTTACAGTCAACATTGTAATTTTAGTAATCATTTAATGTTTGGTTACAAATTACATAATTAAACTTATTCCTTATGTGTATACATAACACTGGACTGGGCATCAAAACAAGGGTATTGCATTCCCTTCCACTAGATTTTGTACCATCCTCGGTGTGCATTGCCATTATATATGGTTACAACAATATTTTATTACATCAAAAATTTCAAAATAAATGTGGATATGCCTCTTGCATTTCAGTGTACAACTCTATTGTTACTTATTTAGGGTTGTATTGGGCTCATTGGACCTTTACCTTCCCTATCATTTTATTCCCAAGCATATCAACCTTCTTATTCAATATGCACACTAGTTGTACCAGAAGCCTTCTTTTAATTCTACTTGGATCAAATCATAATCAACGACATGGTTAGGGTAATGCATATACTTTTTCAATAATGACACATGAAACACATTATGCACTTTCATGGGAACAAAAAATGCAAGGATGTACACAATAGGACCTATCCTATATATATTTAAAAGGACCACAATATCCAACAACCAATTTATTGTGTCCCCCAATCTTCGATGACCTTTTTTTATTTATTTCACTTTTAGAAGCAAATGCATCCCAAATTTAAATTCCCTTGGTATTCTACCTTTATCTTCATAACTCTTTTGGATGTCCTGTGTTGCCTTACGATTTTGTTTGATTTTAGTCAATTGTTCTTCCTTTAATTTTAGAAACTATGGCCTAAGTATCACTCAGTCTGCTAGATTTTCCCAACTAATTGGAGTTGTTAGCACTTGAAATTTCACCTCAGGCCGAGAAAGGTAAACCTCAAGGCAACATCAAACCATTTAGCCTCGTAGCTAGCCCTACGGGGCAGGAGAAGGCTCTCTCTGGTCTATCTCGTAAAATCTGCAATAGATGAGACGACCAATAAGGTAACACTGATATTAGGCTAGTAAACTGATCAAAGAGTTTGATTTGGGGTTTTTTGGGTTTTTGGTGGCAATTTGAGGAGAGGGCAATTTTGGGTGCGGGGATTGGACACAGTTTCTGCAGGGGGTTCCTTGGGGCGAGGTAGGAGACAGTGTTGATGCCTTTAACTGAGGTGGATGGTCAGGAATGAAATATGAAGAGCTAAAGAGAGCAAACAATAACTTTGAATTCTCTTTAGACAGAAGAAAACATTGAAATTAAACAAACTTAAAAGCAGAGCATGGCAAGCATGAATTCTTACTTTAACACTTCATTTGTTTAATGTGCAGATGTAAAAGAAAGGAAATGAATCACATAACAAGCTTACAAGTACATTGAGAAACACACCATCAACACATGAGTCCACAAGAATCCCAAAGAGGACTGCAAAACCCTGGTCTTCCTTAGCCAAAAATTGCAGAGATACAGTGAAATAATACAATGATAGCTTCTCCCTCAAGAGTCCAACCATGAAAATGAGCAAGAAAGTACATAATATATATGATCTAACCTCTTTCCCTGCCTCCATGGGTCGAGCTCACTATCCTAGGAGCTGTTTCAACCACTTCTAAACTAAGCACTACAAACTAGGCAGTCAAAACAACTTGCCTCTATAAACTTGGAAACCAATTCATTCATTTAATATTTACCCTTTTCATGAATGAATCTTCTAGAAATGTTACATAAGAGTAAAAGTGTCTAAAAAGTACCATAATTACATCAAAGAGAATCATCATTCACCCCAAAAAGTCAAACTGAGTCAAATCTGCGTTTTCTGGGCTGTACAGTGCATTTTTGGAAAATTCTGCCTGACGGGTCGCGCGCCTTTGGAGCCATCTTTGGGGCACTTGCAGGTGGCCAAATTGGGCAAGAGTAGGCTTGTTGGAAATTTCTATGAGTCTACTTTCCAACCCAATTGGAATTTTTGAATTTGGAGTTCATTTGCCCTGTCAAAAATCAAATCTCCCAAGACTGCTTTCTGCAATTCAAAAAAGTGGCAGAAAGTCATTTTTTGCTAGTTTTTTGACTTTCTGGAGGCCCAAAACTTCACCAAATCTCAAGTCCATCCATGAGCATATGTAACTTTGCATGAAAAATCTGGAAATGCTGAGTTTTGGTCAAAAGGAGTTGCCATGATGAAGGGTCGCGCGGGGGGTGAGACCCGTTAATGGGAAAAACCTGCAAATTGCCAAAATTCACCCAAAATTCTCAAAATTTCTTGGGATTTGTGCTGTGGCTAGGCTATTTAGTGCCTTGATCCTTGAGTGAAGCCTCAGCCAAGATACGGAGGGGATTTGGCCTCTTTCTCCGTTTTAGTGCCTCGGTCAACCGCCTTTGAAACATTTTCATCTTTGCCTTGCACACATGCATTCTTGCCCAGTAATGGTTCTTCATGTTCCTCAGCAATTTCTTCTCTTGGTTGGCCTTAGCCAACAACCTCTCCAAGTGTGTATTTACCTGGATGAGCATGGACTCTCGGTCAGCGGGCAATGGGTCACCGGGTCTTCTTCGGTTCAAGATTCGGTCACTACGAATCCTCCACAGCTCATCAAGTGCTTTCTCCTCCTCCAACTGTTTGTTGCGCTGCTCCAGGTATGTGATGGTCCATTGTGCACCCTCTAATCTCCTCTGCAAGGCATCATTTTCAGCTCTGAGATGCTGAATGACCTCCTTTGCCTCTTGGCTCGGAGAAATGGCCTCAAGATCAACAAGCTCAATATCTGGAACTCCTGATGGCCCCTCATCAATCTTGGGCTGCTTTCCCCTCTGTGCTGCTGAAGAGAGCGAGGCCCCTTCCACCTGATGTGGAGATAACACTCGCTGAGCTGATGATGAAGGCGAGACCCCTTCCACCTGCTGTGGAGATAGTACTCGCCGAGCTGCTGCAAATAAGGCCCTCAGGCCTTTTCTGATAGGTAACCAGAGGTGAGGAGCTGACATGTCTAGTGACAGGGATGTCATGCTGCTAGGATGGTCCTCCTTCCTCATGAATAACCTCAGGATGTGGCGGTGATGGTGCTCTGAAAAGCTCACGAGAGATGAACTCCTCCCATGAGATGCCCTGCTGAGCCAACTGATGCAATACTACAAGCTGAATCAAACCATAATGGTACCGGCTCCTATACTGCTGTGCCGGGCTCTTCCTCTGCAACATGGGCACCATCCTCTGAATGTTCTGATAAAAGAAAACAGGGATGTTCATCATCCTCACTCGGGTGAAGTGCATCAGGAGGCGAATATGATATGAATATACCTGTGAAAATCTGCCCTCACAGGTAAAATAGTGCATGATGAGCCTCATCATGGGAGCATACTCGCTCCTGAGAAACCTGAATGGAAACACACCTGCCAAATGTCTCACGAATGGTGGCCGGACAAAAGGCTCAAAGTGAACATTATCCAGCACCTTGCGCTTATTCCACACCTCCCCAACATTAGGTATCCCTGTGGCATGTGAGATCACCTCGGGTGTCAATGTAAAGTTCACCCCTGCAAGGTTGACATGTCCATCATGCAAGTGTAAAACAAATAAGCGAGCCAACTCTCTGTGGTGCTGAATCCGAGAGATTCTCTCACAAAACTCGTAGCAAGACATATACTGGAAACATGTGACTGCCATAGGACAAGCCTGTAACTCTGCTAAAGAGGTGGGCTCCTCTCGCTTATGATGTCCACCCTTTCCACCCTTATGAGGCCTCCTCTGTACCTCAATCTCTGAAGCTGATGACTGGTCATCACTTTGCTCATAAGTTTCGGTTTCTGACATTGTTTAAGGAGCAAAGTGGACAAACTGTACTGCTATTTCTGCTTGTAAAAAGTTGATTTATATGCTGTTTCAAAGGGAAAAGGAACATGAGGGAAATGTTAGGGGAGGGACATTTTTACAAGGAAAATGGGAAAACATGTATACAGCAGCGAATTTAGGGAAATACACTGTAAACATCATTGCATATACATCGTCAAATTCATATGTTTACATGGGCATAAGGAGAGGTAGGGTTAGGATGTGATTTTTTTATTTTTAAAGGGAAAGGGGTAGGGTTTATTTTCTTTACAAATTTAAAAAGGGAAATTGACATAGAAATATAGGGAAAATGAAATGGGAATGAAGAGAATAATTACAAGGGGAAAAACAATGAAACAGCAATAAACCCTAGCATCTTTCTACAAATTTACATACAACCATATGGAGTGGTTTTTCTTGCACAATTTGATCATTAAAAACACACTCATGATATCTTTCAACTTAACCAACAACCATTTCCAAGCTTAGAGAACCTACCTCAAGCGATTTGATGATTTAGAGGGTGCTTGAGCAAATTTGAAATGAGTTGGGAGGAAGGTTGCTTGACGGGTCGCGCACCTCGCCCAACGGGTCGCGCGGGCCTGACGGGTCGCGCTCGTTGAAAATTTGAACTGCGGGAAGCCTCCTGACGGGTCGCGCGCCTGTCTTGCTCCCAATTTCGACCAGTTTCGCCCAAATTCGCTTGGAAGCTCGCCCAATCTCTCTTGCAAGTGTTTTGGATGCACAATGATAGTAAAAGGAGGGAGATTGGGTCTTTATAATTTCCATTTGAATAAATTTCATGCTCAAACCCATTTTCTAATGTTTCTCTTTGACACTTTATAAAACTGACTTTTTTGGTTTCCTTTGTCCTGAAATTGACTCATTTAGTGCTTTTGCTTGATTCTTTTTTGCAGGTAAATCATCTGAGGGATCTTGGCAAGGGGACCAGGGTTGCATACTGTCCACTGAAGTCTTTTGAAATTTCGTCACTTTTTACAAACATTTGAAAAATGACCTTGGCTTTAAAAACAGAGTTTTTAAATCCAAGGTGAAAATTAACTGTACAAGATAAAAAATCTCGAATAAACATCTTTACAATCATCCCTCTGGCTTGCTGAACATTTACTGACCTTCAGAAACATGGCCTTGTAAACATTTTTGATCAAAACCCTAGACCTAGGAAATTGACCTCAAGACAAGACAAGACAAGCTTGAAAGAGCTTAATGACTGAAATGACCTGAGCCAGCAATGCCAAGAGGGGAAAAATATACCAGCTCCTCCATCAGGGTTATGGCATGCCTAATGGGATGCAAAAATTGACACTGATGAGACACCTACATATACAAATGCAAAGAGTTTTGATCGCTGATGGAGGGCGACAAGACCGACTCTAACATTGGCTCCAATGGGGATGGTATCTCCTTGGAGGTACCAAGAACCTTAGACCTCTGGGAGAGAAGACCAGTGCTTTATTAACATTGGGCAATGGAGTCAACCTTTACACATGTGACCAAATTTGAACAACTTTATTTGACTTGGACAATTGACTGAAATCCTAGACTAACTTTGACACTAACTAACTTACTTTATGCAGAAAATAAACTGACTGAAACAACTTCAGAAACTCACACCAACTAATCACCATTTTCAGAATTATAGCCTTCACCGCGGGCCCCAAACTGAAGATGGGAGATCAGTTCACACTTGCTGCAGAATGAAAGTAAAATGGTAATTACAATGAGAGTGATTAGAGCAGAAAATGCTCAAGCATGATACCTTTTGAGCAGCCGGCCATTCACCGACCCACCAAGACATTCATCACCGTTCATTTCTTTGAGAAGAAAAGCATTTGGACCACAGTATGCTGCAATTTTGTAGGGACCTTTCCACAAGTTGTCAAATTTTCCATGTTTCCCTTTGTCTTCATTTCGGGCATCCCATCTCAAAACAACATCATCGATCTGAAAATCATCTGATTTGGCCTTTTTGTCATAGATTTTCTTTATGCGCTCCTGCAACTTAAGGGAATTTTGATGAACCTCTTCTCGTGTCTGCTGTAAATGAATCATTTGACTGATCCGCCGTTGCATAGGATCCTCCTCGCCACCAACTTCTTGAAACAACTTGGCTACTGGAACACTAAGTGAAGTAGGAAACACTGCATCAACTCCATAAACCAACTCAAAAGGTGACATACCAATTGACTTCTTTTGACTTACCCGATCAGCCCATAATGCATTTACTAACTTTTTGTGCCAGCTCTTCTTATTTATTTCCAGCAATTTCTTTATGATGTTCACTAGAGATTTATTCGAAGATTCAGCCAGCCCATTACCTTGCGGATGGTAGGCGGTCGAATGCCCCAAGCTGATGTTATATTTATAGCAAAAATCAACCATTTTCTTCGATTTGAATGCTGCCGCATTATCTGTAATCAACTTATGTGGACAGCCGAAACGTGACAATATGTTACTTTCAAGAAAAGAGATAATTACCGAATCTGTGGCCTGTCGGGTGGGAATGGCTTCAATCCACTTCGTGAAGTAATCTGTGGCGGTCAAAATCCATCGATGCTACCCGGAAGATGCTGGGTGGATTTCGCCAATAAAATCCAAGCCCCATTGCTGAAATGGTGCGCTGATTTCAATGGGCTTGAGAGGCAACGACTGTAACTTTTGCTTTCCTTGAAAAATTTGACATTCATGACAGCTCTTTACCGCTTTATACACATCAGAAAATAAAGAAGGCCAATAGAAACCGGCTCTCAAGATCTTATTAGCCGTGGTCTTCCAAAACAAGTGACCCCCACAGTCACCTTTATGAAAATCTTCTACTGTTGTCTTAGCTTCTTCTTCGACCAAACAGTTCAGCAATATGCCACCGGGATCTTTCCAATAAAGTGCTGATTTGATAATGCAAAATTTGGCAGCCTTTAGCTTCAATGTTCTAGCTTTGTTTCTAGGCATCCCAGGGGGTGAAGACAAATTTTGAAGCACATAAACTATATCAGCATACCAAGGAGAAGACACAAAGATATCAGATACCTGTAGAACTGAATTTTCTTCATCTTCATCGGACAAGGCAGCAATCAAATTGATATCAAGGACATGAAGATTTGTTTCAGCCATCAACTTAGCAAGACCTTGACCTTTAATCAACTTGGTAGGCTTAATTTCTACATCATACTCTAATAGTGCAGCGATCCACTTACCCCTTCTTCCTTCTGGTTCCGGTTGTACTAAAACATCCTTAACAGCTGCATTGGGAACATAAGCTAAAATATGAGAATTCAATATGTATACCCGGAAATCTTTCAAGGCTTTGATCAGCGCCAATTCTTGCTTTTCAATAATATTATAATTCAGCGCTCCGTCCCTTATGATACGGCTGAAAAAAGCGATGGGCCTTTCAACCCCATCTCTCTTTTGCATCAATACGGCTGCCAATGTATGCTCGGAAGCAAATGAAAATAAAATAAAATCCTGTGTATAATCTGGGCTGATCAAAGTTGGGGCTGAGGATAAGATTACCTTGATCAAATTAAAAGACTTTACCGCCTCCTCGGTCCATTTGAGTTCGCTGTCCTTCTTGAGCATGTTGGTTATCTCTCTAAGATGTTCGACAAGATTGGGGATGAAGCGACGCAGAAAATTCAATTTACCATTGAAAGACTGAATTTCTTTCTTGCTACGGGGCTGCTCTAATTGCTGAATTGCTTCCACCCGTGCAGGATCTATACGAATGCCATCTTTAGAAATAATATGGCCCAGCAGCTTGCCTTCGCTCATAGCAAAAAGACTCTTCTTCGGATTCAATGAGATACCATACTTTCTGCACTTTTGAAACACCTTAGTCAAATGAAACAAATGCTCTTCATCTGATTTAGAAAACACGGTCAGATCATCAAGATAAACAACTAAAAAGACATCCTTCTCATTTGCAAAGGCCATGTCCATTGCCCGCTGAAATGTGGCACCCGCGTTCTTCAATCCAAACGGCATCTTGGCATAATGAAATGTACCCCATGGAGTAGTAAATGCTGTCTTGTCACGGTCATCTTCATGTACCAAAATTTGATTATACCCGGAATAACCATCAAGCAATGACATCCTTGATGCCCCCACTACCCGCTGCAATATGTGGTCCATTTTGGGCAGCGGATAATTGTCCTTTAATGACACCTTGTTCAGATTTTTGAAGTCTATACACAATCGAATCTCGTCGGTCTTCTTTCTCATGGGCACCAAGTTGGAAATCCAATCAGAAAACCGGATTGGCACTATGATTCCCGACTTATACAACCTGTTGACTTCCTTCTCAATCAATGGCAGCAATTTAGGATTAATTCTTCTCAACTTTTGTCGGAAAGGCTTTTGATTTGGCTTTATGGGAATGGTATGCTGAATGATACTTGTGTCATAAGTTTTCAAATCTGAATAGTCCCATGCAAAAACATTAGAAAACGAAGACAATAATCTGATATACTCTTTCTTTACCTTTGGCGGCAATGCTTTCGAGAGCTTCACCATCTTTGGATTTTCGGCTGTCCCAAGATTGACATCTTCAACACCTTCGTCCGTTGGCCTCAAAGTTGGCTTGCGGGCCACATCATCTTGATCGAACAATTCTTCCAAAGGAATTAATCCTTTAGGAATGTAATTGTCCTTGAGCTGCAATACATCCATCTGATTTACTCCTTCAGCTTCCGTGTCTATTGAAATGTCTTCGAATTTACCCTCAATTTGCAGAAAATATTTGATTTCTTCGTCATCTTGGAAAACTTGCCAACACCTTTGATTATCTGGAACTGTAGGACGATGCTTCACATATATCTCAAACTTATTGCTGGAATTCATGGGTATTTTCAGATTACTTGCTGCCTTTGCCAATGCATCCACAACACCATTTTGAATCCGGGGCACACATGTCAAAGTATGTTCTGAAAACCGCTTTAAGATATCTAGGACAGCATTCCGATATGCTCGCATACGAGGATGTTTGGCCTGAAATTCACCTTTCACCTGCTTGATAACCAACTCGGAGTCGCCATATACCGCTATCTTCTTTGCCTTCAACTTCCGAAGGATTTTCAGACCAGCAATAAGAGCTTCGTATTCCGCTTCATTATTTGAACAATCAAATGCCAATTTATAAGAACATACCCGTACCTTACTTGGAACTTGGTTTTGGACTGAAAATGGGCTTCAGATCCACACACCTATACCAGCACCATCGCTGCCCACTGCACCATCAAAATCCATGGTCCAAAGACCATCCTCATCATCATCTAAGTGCTGAAAATCTGATGTTGATGCATACTCTGTTTGCTGCCCATTTGTTTCAGCAATTGGCCTTATGACAACAGACCTTTCTTCACTTTCCTTTGTCAAAACTTCTCTGAAATTTTCTGAAATGCCTGGTATATCTTCTACTTGCACTAACTGACTATCTACCTCATTGAAATTATCCGCAAACAAAACAAAAGATTCTAAATCTGTTTGTACATAATTTACAGGATGATTGATGGGCTTTTCCTTACTAGTGATCATGTATTTCATCTTTTGTTCCCTATATAACTTCCTCATTTGACCGAAAACTAGAATTGTGGCATATGAAAAATCAAGCTGAAGTGTACCTTTGAGCTTGGCTCCCCACGATCTCGAAAGCAACATGCCGAACCGCGGAGGAATATCCGCCACCACCACATCATCAAAACATTCTTCGTTGGAATTTGATCTAGACTCACCACCAAGTCTTTGATCAAACCAATACATCTTACCCGGCTGGAATCAAACGAATACAAATCATGATACTTCCTTGTGATGTCAAGTCCCAGCTTCTCCATGATCGTTTTCGGCATCAGATTATGCGAAGCTCCCGAGTCAAACATGGCATTGTGCAACACAAACTCATGCAATCGCAAACTGAGATAAAATGGAGGAACATCACTTTCAGGAGACTCACCATTTAAAGCTGGCCCAAAGATCAACTCCGGCTGATCGTCTTGGACATTCACCGTGTCTAGCATTGGATCAAAATTCAACATCTTGAAGAGCTGGCCTCGGTAAGTGCTATTCTTCATGATTTTTGTCAAAGGAATGGGCACTTTCAACTTTGCAATCTCATTCTCCAAACTAAAAACTGAAACCTTCTCACCTTCTTTAGCCGGATTATCTCTTTTTTCAGCTTTATCTTTTGGTGCGTTTGATGGCTGATCCGTCTTAGCTGCTGGTGATGATTGACTTGTTGAAGGACCGACTATGTCTTTCCCTTTTGCATGTGAAGAAACCGAATCATTCTTTGCTGATGTATCTTTCCTTTTCTGAATGGGATTTATGGGAATAGCTCGGTTTCTCAATTGCCTTTGCTGGCCTTGCTGCACTGATAAAGCATGCAAATACCCTCTTTGATACTCTTCGGATTCTTCTTCAAGTATTGCATCGTTTGACAAAATATAATGTTCATCTTGGGGAATGATGGAATTACTCACCAACTCATCTTCTTCTGTAATATAAGTGGGCATGTCATCAGGAGTGAAGAAGTGATTTTCCTCTCCAACATTATCACCTTCATCCTCTGATTCTTGGCTAACGAAATTCTGCTGAAAAGGAGGTTTCATTTGCTGCTGAACTGCTCCCTCTTGTGCCTTTGTTTCACGTTGTTTGATCCTATATTGTTGCTGCTGCTGACCTCTGAAATTTGGATTACGAATCTGAGGCTCCGGCTTGTCAATAGTAACCTTTTCAAATACCCTTTTAAGCTGTTCAATTTCACGGAGAACCTGATTTGATGTGGATGCTTCCTCCTTGATTGTGACTCGCTTTTCAGCCTTCATTCTTGCTCTTTTGTCATTCAAGTTTGCCTCAACGCTGACAGCAATCTTCTGCATATCCTCCAAGGTAGGAGGATCTCTATCTCTCAATGAGTAGGCCATCTCCGGATCAAAACCATCCGGGAACTTAAGAAGTGCTGATTTTCTTGACGGTCTCAAGTCATCGGGAATAGCATTGTAAACTGTATTGAATCTGATTATGTAATCATGAACTGACTCACCCGGATTACGCTTGAGGTTGTTGTATTCGGCGTTAATCTGAAGCGGATCCTTTCTGATTTCCCATCGATCTAAAAACTGATTCTGAAGTGCTTCCAAAGTGGCAATGTTGTTAGCTGTCAACCCTCTAAACCATTTTCTAACTTCTCCTGCAAATGTTTGCACGAACAACCGCATGGTAACATCTTCTTCATCTAACTCATATAGATCAAAGAACGTGGTCATTTTGTCGATATGTTGCTGAGCAGTAATACTTTGTGGAGTGCCATCAAACATGGGAATTTTGCTTTGATAATCAGCTGGCATATCATGAAGATTTGCAGGCAAAGCAAGTGGGGCAAACCGAGCAGCCATTGCTCTAGGAGGGGGAGTAGGATGAGTATGAAGAGGAGGAGTTGTGATAGCAGGGACTATAATAAGAGGAAGTGTAGTTTGTGGAGTCGGGGGAGTCGGAGGGGTAGGAGGGGTATGAGGTGTAGGAGGAGAACCGACTGTGGATTCGGGATAGGTGATTATAGGCGAAACTGAAACGTAAGGAGGATAAGATTCTTCGTGAGCCGTGATAGTGGATCCAATATGATCAAAGATATTCTCAACAAAATCAGCAAGGGTAGTAGCTTGAATATGGGTCTGGAGATGTCTCAAGATGAAATTTTCGACCAATTTGTTATGTTTCTCAAATTCAATAGCAGCTGCAATATCAGGGTCAAGGACTAGAGAATCAAGCGCACTTTCAGACTTGGCTTTAAACAGAGACAACTCAAAGCTTTCGTCAAAATCTAAATCTTCAAGATAATCAAAAATAGCTGGGCATGAATGAGATCTGAAAATGGGTCTAGGATCTGTAGCCAGCTTATTTTCTCAAAAAGACTAGGAAAGAAAAACCATTCAGCCTGTGAAAACTCTCAACCTATCATCCACGGCTCAGAGTTAACAATTATACTGGGATAAAGTGTCAATGAAGCGCTACGTTCACAAGCTCACGGAGATTGACTGAAGAAGCGTTTATCTACTAACGCTGATGTAAAACAAGAGCGTTTTCGAAGGCTACCTGGCGTAACTTCAGGATCCGTCTAAGACTTATGAAATAACACGTCAATGAGCAATCGATTAGTTTGTTCTCCCCAGTATGGTCGCCAGTATGTTAGCGCTTGAAATTTCACCTCAGGCTGAGAAAGGTAAACCTCAAGGCAACATCAAACCATTTAGCCTCGTAGCTAGCCCTACGGGGCAGGAGAAGGCTCTCTCCGGTCTATCTCGTAAAATCTCCAATAGATGAGACAACCAATAAGGTAACACTGATATTAGGCTAGTAAACTGATCAAAGAGTTTGATTTGGGGTTTTTTGGGTTTTTGGTGGCAATTTGAGGAGAGGGCAATTTTGGGTGCGGGGATTGGACACAGTTTCTGCAGGGGGTTCCTTGGGGCGAGGTAGGAGACAGTGTTGATGCCTTTAACTGAGGTGGATGGTCAGGAATGAAAGATGAAGAGCTAAAGAGAGCAAACAATAACTTTGAATTCTCTTTAGACAGAAGAAAACATTGAAATTAAACAAACTTAAAAGCAGAGCATGGCAAGCATGAATTCTTACTTTAACACTTCATTTGTTTAATGTGCAGATGTAAAAGAAAGGAAATGAATCACATAAAAAACTTACAAGTACATTGAGAAACACAACATCAACACATGAGTCCACAAGAATCCCAAAGAGGACTGCAAAACCTTGGTCTTCCTTAGCCAAAAATTGCAGAGATATAGTGAAATAATACAATGATAGCTTCACCCTCAAGAGTCCAACCATGAAAATGAGCAAGAAAGTACATAATATAGATGATCTAACCTCTTTCCCTGCCTCCATGGGTCGAGCTCACTATCCTAGGAGCTGTTTCAACCACTTCTAAACTAAGCACTACAAACTAGGCAGTCAAAACAACTTGCCTCTATAAACTTGGAAACCAATTCATTCATTTAATATTTACCCTTTTCATGAATGAATCTTCTAGAAATGTTACATAAGAGTAAAAGTGTCTAAAAAGTACCATAATTACATCAAAGAGAATCATCATTCACCCCAAAAAGTCAAACTGAGTCAAATCTGCGTTTTCTGGGCTGTACAGTGCATTTTTGGAAAATTCTGCCTGACAGGTCGCGCGCCTTTGGAGCCATCTTTGGGGCACTTGTAGGTGGCCAAATTGGGCAAGAGTAGGCTTGTTGGAAATTTCTGTGAGTCTACTTTCCAACCCAACTGGAATTTTTGAATTTGGAGTTCATTTGCCCTGTCAAAAATCAAATCTCCCAAGACTGCTTTCTGCAATTCAAAAAAGTGGCAGAAAGTCATTTTTTGCTAGTTTTTTGACTTTCTGGAGGCCCAAAACTTCACCAAATCTCAAGTCCATCCATGAGCATATGTAACTTTGCATGAAAAATCTGGAAATGCTGAGTTTTGGTCAAAAGGAGTTGCCATGATGAAGGGTCGCGCGGGGGGTGAGACCCGTTAATGGGAAAAACCTGCAAATTGCCAAAAAATGCCAAAATTCACCCAAAATTCTCAAAATTTCTTGGGATTTGTGCTGTGGCTAGGCTATTTAGTGCCTTGATCCTTGAGTGAAGCCTCAGCCAAGATACGGAGGGGATTTGGCCTCTTTCTCCGTTTTAGTGCCTCGGTCAACCGCCTTTGAAACATTTTCATCTTTGCCTTGCACACATGCATTCTTGCCTAGTAATGGTTCTTCATGTTCCTCAGCAATTTCTTCTCTTGGTTGGCCTTAGCCAATAGCCTCTCCAAGTGTGTATTTACCTGGATGAGCATGGACTCTCGGTCAGCGGGCAATGGGTCACCGGGTCTTCTTCGGTTCAAGATTCGGTCACTACGAATCATCCACAGCTCATCAAGTGCTTTCTCCTCCTCCAACTGTTTGTTGCGCTGCTCCAGGTATGTGATGGTCCATTGTGCACCCTCTAATCTCCTCTGCAAGGCATCATTTTCAGCTCTGAGATGCTGAATGACCTCCTTTGCCTCTTGGCTCGGAGAAATGGCCTCAAGATCAACAAGCTCAATATCTGGAACTCCTGATGGCCCCTCATCAATCTTGGGCTGCTTGCCCCTCTGTGCTGCTGAAGAGAGCGAGGCCCCTTCCACCTGATGTGGAGATAACACTCGCTGAGCTGATGATGAAGGCGAGACCCCTTCCACCTGCTGTGGAGATAGTACTCGCCGAGCTGCTGCAAATAAGGCCCTCGGGCCTTTCTGATAGGTAACCAGAGGTGAGGAGCTGACATGTCTAGTGACAGGGATGTCATGCTGCTGGGATGGTCCTCCTTCCTCATGAATAACCTCAGGATGTGGCGGTGATGGTGCTGTGAAAAGCTCACGAGAGATGAACTCCTCCCATGAGATGCCCTGCTGAGCCAACTGATGCAATACTACAAGCTGAATCAAACCATAATGGTACAGGCTCCTATACTGCTGTGCCGGGCTCTTCCTCTGCAACATGGGCACCATCCTCTGAATGTTCTGATAAAAGAAAACAGGGATGTTCATCATCCTCACTCGGGTGAAGTGCATCAGGAGGCGAATATGATATGAATATACCTGTGAAAATCTGCCCTCACAGGTAAAATAGTGCATGATGAGCCTCATCATGGGAGCATACTCGCTCCTGAGAAACCTGAATGGAAACACACCTGCCAAATGTCTCATGAATGGTGGCCAGACAAAAGGCTCAAAGTGAACATTATCCAGCACCTTGCGCTTATTCCACACCTCCCCAACATTAGGTATCCCTGTGGCATGTGAGATCACCTCGGGTGTCAATGTAAAGTTCACCCCTGCAAGGTTGACATGTCCATCATGCAAGTGTAAAATAAATAAGCGAGCCAACTCTCTGTGGTGCTGAATCCGAGAGATTCTCTCACAAAACTCGTAGCAAGACATATACTGGAAACATGTGACTGCCATAGGACAGGCCTGTAACTCTGCTAAAGAGGTGGGCTCCTCTCGCTTATGATGTCCACCCTTTCCACCCTTATGAGGCCTCCTCTGTACCTCAATCTCTGAAGCTGATGACTGGTCATCACTTTGCTCATAAGTTTCGGTTTCTGACATTGTTTAAGGAGCAAAGTGGACAAACTGTACTGCTGTTTCTGCTTGTAAAAAGTTGATTTATATGCTGTTTCAAAGGGACAAGGAACATGAGGGAAATGTTAGGGGAGGGACATTTTTACAAGGAAAATGGGAAAACATGTATACAACAGGGAATTTAGGGAAATACACTGTAAACATCATTGCATATACATCATCAAATTCATATGTTTACATGGGCATAAGGAGAGGTAGGGTTAGGATGTGATTTTTTTATTTTTAAAGGGAAAGGGGTAGGGTTTATTTTCTTTACAAATTTAAAAAGGGAAATTGACATAGAAATATAGGGAAAATGAAATGGGAATGAAGAGAATAATTACAAGGGGAAAAACAATGAAACAACAATAAACCCTAGCATCTTTCTACAAATTTACATACAACCATATGGAGTGGTTTTTCTTGCACAATTTGATCATTAAAAACACACTCATGATATCTTTCAACTTAACCAGCAACCATTTCCAAGCTTAGAGAACCTACCTCAAGCGATTTGATGATTTAGAGGGTGCTTGAGCAAATTTGAAATGAGTTGGGAGGAAGGTTGCTTGACGGGTCGCGCACCTCGCCCAACGGGTCGCGCGGGCCTGACGGGTCGCGCCGGTTGAAAATTTGAACTGCGGGAAGCCTCCTGACGGGTTGCGCCCCTCTGACGGGTCGCGCGCCTGGCCTGACGGGTCACGCGCCTGTCTTGCTCCCAATTTCGACCAGTTTCGCCCAAATTCGCTTGGAAGCTCGCCCAATCTCTCTTGCAAGTGTTTTGGATGCACAATGATAGTAAAAGGAGGGAGATTGGGTCTTTGTAATTTCCATTTGAATAAATTTCATGCTCAAACCCATTTTCTAATGTTTCTCTTTGACACTTTATAAAACTGACTTTTTTGGTTTCCTTTGTCCTGAAATTGACAAATTTAGTGCTTTTGCTTGATTCTTTTTTGCAGGTAGATCATCTGAGGGATCTTGGCAAGGGGACCAGGGTTGCATACTGTCCACTGAAGTCTTTTGAAATTTCATCACTTTTTACAAACATTTGAAAAATGACCTTGGCTTTAAAAACAGAGTTTTTAAATCCAAGGTGAAAATTAACTGTACAAGATAAAAAATCTCGAATAAACATCTTTACAATCATCCCTCTGGCTTGCTGAACATTTATTGACCTTCAGAAACATGACCTTGTAAACATTTTTGACCAAAACCGTAGACCTAGGAAATTGACCTCAAGACAAGACAAGACAAGCTTGAAAGAGCTTAATGACTGAAATGACCTGAGCCAGCAATGCCAAGAGGGGAAAAATATACCAGCTCCTCCATCAGGGTTATGGCATGCCTAATGGGATGCAAAAATTGACACTGATGAGACACCTACATATACAAATGCAAAGAGTTTTGATCGCTGATGGAGGGCGACAAGACCGACTCTAACAGGAGTATTACACTCTCTATTATACAATGTCTCAAATGGATTCATCTTCAATGAAGCTCCATATTCATTCTTGTAAGGAAATTATACTAAATGCATGTAATTTTCCCACTTTGATGGCCCATCCATCACATAGATTATTAACATGCCTTCAATCACCTAATTGACTCTCTCTATTAGCATATCCATTTATGGATGGTAGGTTGTATTGAAGTTCAAATTTGTATGAAAACCATTGAATATTAATTTTCAAAAGTTTGAATTAAAATTTGGATATATGTTTGGAGTAATTGCCTTAGATGGCATGTAACTTGTCAATTCCCTTCAAGTAAATATCCACTATATTAGATATCTTATTAGTTAATTTAACTTGAATAAACTAGGTAGTTTTGGTTAATTTGTCTACTACTACCAATATTAAACCATGTTGCCTTGCTATCTTCGGAAACATAGTGATGAATGGAATAACTACTACTTCCCATTTCTACTCTAAAACTAGTAATGGTGGTAGCAAACCTGTTGAAGTCTCTACTTAGCCTTTACTCTTTGTTATCCCATCCACATAGCTATATAACCAACCACATCCTTCTTCATTCAATTTTTTTTTTGCAATTCTCTTTTGATAACTAGGATGTCTAGCATATGGAAGATTATGCATTTATTATAACACTAGCTTCCTTAATTCATAATAATTAAGAACATACCCTATGTTTTTATGCATGATAATGAAATTCTCTTCCAACTTATAAACTTCAATTTTATGTTTTACTTTTTTTGTTGTAAGCCTTATTTTATCTGAAGACACTACTCATCGAAATTAATACCCTCAAGAATTATGTTCGCTAAACCAAATTTGCACACACTAATGATTGTTGCATGCATTGCATGTAATCTTTGACTCACTGTATCGACAACCTTGTTCACCTTCCTTTTCATATATTTAATATTAGTCATATTCACTAAGAAATTCGAACCATCTTGTTTACTTAGCATATAAAGTTATTTAAATAAAATTTCAGACCACTATGGTTTATGCTTTACATGAACTTTCTCCCCATCAAGTAATGTCTCCACATAATTAGTACATGAACTATTGTAGTGAGTTCTAAGTATGTGTGACATGGTTCTTTTCACGATCTTTAAACTTTATTTATTCATAACATATCACATGCCCATTATGAGGAAGAAATCCACCCAATCCCTTTTTGCAAGCATCTATACATATGACAAAGTCTTGGTTAGAATGGACTCCATATCCAAGCCGAAGGAAACTGGTGGTTGGGGGCTCATTAATATGAGAATTTTTGGGAAGGCTTTACTTTGCAAATCTCTCTTCAGGGGCATCTTCGGTTCCGGTCCATGGAGCAAGATTATCCAAAACAGATACCTAAAAGGGCGCAGTTTGGTGTATTGGTATCGTAGATCCTCTATTGGTATTAAATCAGGCTCTGCTATTTGGAACAGCTATAGGAAAATACTGCCCTTCTTTCTTGAGAATCTTCGATGGAGAATATTTTCGGGTTCCAGTATTTATATTGGTATCGACCCAATTGTGAATGGCTTGGAATTGATGATACCAAGATGCCTGATAACCATCCTCCAATCAAAGGGCATATTCACGTGGGACATGCTAATAAAATCATGGACATCCTCATCCCCTGTATGGATGGACGAAGAGGACTTATCGCTGCCCCCTCACATGAGACCATTATGGGCTTCGGTGATCCTGAACTTATCAAGCAAAGGCTTTCAGCGCTCAGGTAATAAAGATAAATTGGTATGGACTATAAAGAACTCAACTCAGCCGATTCGGGTCAAAGACATTTACAATGCAATGATTGATGGTCCCACTGCTGGCTCTGTTCCATTGTTTCCTCTATCACTATGGAAAGTGACATGCCCGCTCAAAATGATTCTATTTTCCTGGCTGGTCTTCTCCAACAGAAATCTCTCTTGGGAGGTTCTTCAAAAGAGGGGCTGGAATGGTCCGGGCCGTTGTTCCATGTGCCACTCAGATCACGAGACAAATGCTCACATGTTCTTTCAATGCGCCAACTCTCTACAAATCTGGTATGAATTGTCTTTATCTTTTTGTTTCCCTTACCGAGTTTTTGCTTCTGTACAGGAGGGCTACAGGTGGTGGAGTGAGCAAAGTATTCCTCTGCGCTCCTTGTTTGTAACGGTTGTCTGGCTACTATGGAAATGGAGGAATGATTGTATTTTTCAAGATCACAGAGCCCCTCTTGCATCCATACTGATGCGAATTACTGAATGTTCAATCACTCCTGTCTCGTAGGGATTTTTTCCTATAGGTTTTGATGATGACATTTTTGATTTCATTCTCTTTCTACAGTCATGGCTTTCGCTGGGCTGTTTTGCATATGAACATTTTGTCGTTCCTGCCTCCTTCATAAGGATTATATGTCATATTATCTGTTTCAGCCGGTTTGGGATGCATCATCCATTATCTGCATTTCTCTCTTTCTTATTTCTTTTAAGGAACGCTGAGGTTCATCCAGGCATGAATATCTGACTATGTATATGTGTTTCATTATATTCTCTTAATATAATCTATCTGGTTTTTTCTCTCTGAAAAAAAAAAGTCTTCATTTGAATGAGCAATCTTAAGACTAGGTACACTTGTAATAAATTGTTTTAATAGGTGGAAACTTTATTCACACTTTGGCTTCCATTCAAATATATTCCATTCTTCTATAAAGATGTAATGGGATGATAAATCTTTGAAAATCCTTCAATGGATCTTCTATAGTACCAACAAGGTCCATGAATGAACTTACCTTGACTAAATTCTAATGTGTAATTCATTCCCTAATAATTCTAATCTTCTATGGATCTATTGTTATTTCTTCCTTGGAGGTAATGTGTCCCACATAATGAATCCATCTTCGATAAAAGTAACATTTATTTTTTTATATAATTGATGACCTTTTAGTGCTAGTACTACTAGCCTCAAGAGCTCTTCATGCCACTCCTTTAAATTTGAATAATTACAAATGTCATGGGAGAATACAATGAAAAGTAGTTTATACATATTCCACTCATTAGGCACTTGAAGGTGGTTGGTTCATTTTTTAGTCCAAATGGAATCACTATGTTATGTAACCAGATCACAAAATAGAATAAAAGATAGATCAATGACTTCAAAATAAGTCTCTTTGAGGGGGAAACCTCCTTTTACATCACATAAATGAACAATTATGGGATGATTCAAATGACAAGACCTGGTATATATAGGAGTCTAAGGGGTCACAATATAATTAGGGTCTACATAACAATAACAATATAAGGGCACAACAATAACAATAATGGGCTTCTATGGGACACAATAATAACAATAGCGGGTTTCTATGGGACACAACAATAACAATATGGGGGCTACACTAGTATTATAGGGACCCAACATGCCCCTTTTTCCAAAAAATGTTTTCCTCAATGATTGAGTAGTTATGAATGCTTTTGCATAAAATATTCATCCTCCCATGTGGAACATTCACTTGGTAAGTTCTTCCACTTAATGAGACACTCTGAAATCGATCGATTCCATAGTTGGTGAATTCTTGATTTCGTGAGTGCTTCATGCTCCAATATGACTTTTCCTTCCTCATCAAGTTCTAGAAATATAGTTTGAACTGGAAGTTTGTCACCAATGACCTTCTCCAAACATGAAACATGGAAAATTGGGTGTATTCATGAAGATGCAGGTAGTTCCAATTTGTATGACATAGTACCAATCTTTTGCAATACCTTATAAGGGCCATAGTACTTGGGTGATAATTTATTATCCTTCTTAGCTTGCTTGAGCAACATTTGTTTGTATGGTTGTAGTTGTAAGAATACCTAATCGCCCACGTCAAAAATTCTTTCACTGTGATGTTGATTTGCCTTTTGCTTCATTTGATTATGTGATAGAGTCAGATTATCCTTTAAGAGTTGGAGAACTTGTTGTTGATGCTCAATGTGATCTTCCACTGCTTGAACCTTAGAAATGTCTCTTAGAGATGATATGATGGATGATGGATCATAAATCACCATAAATGGGGTCATTTTTGTTATGGTATGGAAGGAAGTGTTATACCACCATTTTTCCAAAGGTAACCACTTGACTCATTGTGTTTTTCTATCAGATATAAAGCAACAAATATATCTTTCTAAACATTTGTTCACTATCTCAGTTTGTCCATCTGATTGAGGATGATAAGATGAGCCATGGGCTAGTTGAGTACCAAGATAAGAAAATAATTATGTCTAAAAATTTCCAATGAAAATGGGATCTCTGTTACTTACAATAATCTTTGGGTTTCCATGTAGCTTTTGAATTATTTCCACAATTTCAGTAGCAAATGTGCTGGATTTGCCAGGATCAGATAGCATATAAAAGTGTGCATACTTAGTAAGTCTATCAATTACCACCATGATGACACTAGTTCCTTTGGACTTGGGTAAACCTGTGATAAAATCCATTGAGACCTCCTCCAATACTGACTTGGAATGGATAATGGTTGTAAAAGGCTTGGGGTTTTAATTGTTTTAACCTTATTTTGTTGGCAAACCAAACATTCAGATATAAACTTTTGAATACCAAATTTAAGGCCATCCAAAAATAATTCCCTCTTGACCTTGCGGCAAGTTTTTAAAAATCTCAAATGCCCTCCTATAGGAGAGGTATGTAATTCCAAAATAACTTTTTGTTTAAGTTTGGAATTCTTACATAGATATAAGCGATCTTTGTACCATAGTGAATCATTTTTCCAGGTAAAAGTATCAGATGCATTGGGATCTTGCTGCAACTTTGAATGAGTGTCCAAACCTCTTTGTCATTCCTCCATTCATCCCTTGTTTCATTTATCCAATCAGGTTGGATAATAGAAATGGCACAGAGAAATGCCTCCACATCCTCATCCTTTCTTGATAGTGTATATGCAACAACATTTTTCTTCCCTTTCTTGTAGATGATTTCAAAGTCATAACCCAACATCTTTGTGACTTGTTTTTGCTGCTCTTATGAAGATAATCTTTGTTCCAAGAAGTATTTAAGACTAGCATGATTTTTTTACCTTGAAGTGTCTTCCAATTAGGTAAGGGCACCATTGCTTTTGGGCATGTAGAATTGCTAGCATTTCCTTCTCATAAATGGGTTTTTGTAAATTCTTTCCCTTGATTGGATGACTTTCAAAGGAAATGGGTTTTCCTTCTTTCATTAAAACAACACCAATTCCATTATCTGAGGCATCACATTCCACAATAAAGGTTTTTTTGATGTTTGGTGTAGCTAAGACTGGAGCTCGACACACTGCCTCTTTAGGATGTTCAAAGGCCTTAGTTGCATTTGGAGTCCAAAAAAATGCATCTTTCTTTAGTGATGTTGTAAGAGGTGTTGCTATTTTCCCATAATTCTTAACAAACTTTGGATAATATGCTATTAGCCCGAGAAATCCTCGAATATGCCTTAAGGTTGTGCGGGCTTTCCATTCCTTGATGGCTTTAATTTTTCTAGGGTCTACCTTAAAACCCTCATGAGATACAATATGACCAAAACATTCCACCTCCTGTACCCCAAATAAATATTTGGAGGTTTTTGCATACAATTGTTTCTTCTCCAATAGTTTGAGTACCTTATCAACATGTCGAACATGATCGTTCCTCAAATAAACATTTGGAGGTTTTTGCATACAATTGTTTCTCCTCTAATAGTTTGAGTACCCTGTCAACATGTCAAACATGATCCTTCCAAGAGTTGTAGATTAGTATATCATAAAAAAACACTAACACAATTTTTCTAAGGAGAGGTTTGAAAATGGAATTCATCTCACCTTGAAATGTGGAAGGTGCATTAATAAGGAAAAAAGGCATGGCCAAAAATTCATAATGACCTTCATGAGTTTTGAATGTCGTTTTCAAAATATCTTCAGTCTTCATTCTAATTTGATGATATCCTGAATGAAGATCCAACTTGGTGAAGTAAATTACTCCATGTAATTCACCCAACAATTCATCAATGTAAGGAATGGGAAATTTATCTTTAATAGTGAGCTTGTTGAGCTCCCTATAATCCGAACACATATGCCATGATCCATCCTTCTTGTGTACCAATACTACTGGAGTAGAGAAAGAAATTTGGCCAGGTTGAATTATACTGACCTCTAACATTTCTGAAACCATATGTTCAATTTCACTATTTTGGGCATAGGGATATATGTAGAGCCTTATGTTTGGAGGAACACTTCTTGGAATCAAGTGAATAGCATGATCATGATCACGAATTAGTGGGAGACTCTTGAGAGCCTCAAGTACCTTGGAATGATTGTCAAGGACTCTTTGGAGATATGGAGAAATGGGTGACTTAGATGTTTGAACATCTAGTGAGCATAATAGTGCAATTACACCTCGTTGTTGCTTCTTCAAAAGCTTTGTCATGCCATTAGAAATGATTATCTTACTAGGTCTCCCAATGATACCCCTAAATTCAATTTACTTTCCTTCACAGAAAAATTTCAAGAAAAGTTCCTAAAAATTAAAAGTTATAATCCCCAAATATTGTAATCATTAGACTCCTAATACAACATCAACACTACCCATTGGAATGGAAATCATTGGACTATTCAATACATATTCCTCCACGGTTAGATTGATTTCATGGAAATTACCTGAGTAATTTATGGTTCCTCCATATGAAACCATCACTTGACACTTTGGTGTTGGGCATAAAAGGCAATTCAAATCCTTGGATATCTTACAATGAATAAAATTATCGGCATTGCCCGAATTTACCAGTACTATTAAATTTTTCTTCTTGATATATCCTTCTATCTTAAGAGCTTGATGAGTGGTAATTCTCGCCAATGCATTACAAGATATGGTTAGTGTTGGGTCCCTATAATACTAGTGATTACCCCATTACTATTGTAGTTATACCCCTTATTTATATTGTTGTGCCCCTATTACCCCCATGTTGTTATTTCTGTGCCCCATAGAATCCCTCTATTGTTATTTTTGTGGCTTTATATTATTATTGTTAGGTCGGCTGGATTATATTGTGACTCCTTATACTCCTATATATAGAAAGGAGGTTTTGTCATTTGTATCATCCAAGAATTGTTCATTTATGTAATGTAAAGGAGGTTTCCCCCTCGAAGAGGCTGAATTCTAAGGCGTTGATCTATCTTTTCTATCTTTTCTTGAGCTGGTTTCATAACATTTGGTATCAGAGCTTTGGATTCTAGGGTTTCGCTACTCCAAACAGGTCATCGTGGAATTTTCGCTATAACTTTTTTTCTGTGACGTTTCAGAAGTCACAAAAAAAACCCATTTTAGAAGAAATCGCGCTGAAACTTGGGTCCAAATTTCAGAGCTTTTTGCGTGATATTTGCGGAGATATGATCTGAGGAAGTTGGTGTTTTTGCAGACTCCTGAATTACATTCAAAACAGGTGACCTGGGGAAAATTGTCATAAATTTCTCTCTGGGGATCGGATTGAAATTTCGTAAGAAGGTACAGAAAGAGGACAAACTGTAGTTTCTTGTATGTGTGGTTCAGATTCAAAGGTTGAAACAGTGACTCGTGGCACGTCGTACAAGTTAGCTCTACTGAACTAGTCTAAAAGCAAGTCACTGTGGGAGATTTCAAATAACTCTTCCTTGGAGAATCCAATTTGGGTCAGACTTGTGGCATTGGAAAGAGGACGCAGAAGGCTACTACAGTTCGCAATTTCAGAACTGGATGATCTGAAATTACAGAGATACATCAAATTCAATATCAGGCTTCTATAAAGTGAAAAAAGGTGTGTAGTTTTTTTTTAAATTTTTGTGTAAGCTTGGTTTAACGAAATTCAAAGGGCATAGTAAAGCATTATTATCGGTAACTGATGCCCCGAGGAAAGAAAATGCAAACACCTAGTAAGGAACCTGAAATCTCTAGCATGACTCATGAAGAAGAGGAAGAAATGCTACATGATATATCAAAATTACAAGAACAAGTGCAACAAATGTCACACTCACAAAAGCTAACAGAAGCTAAGATAAGTGGCGTGGAATCTAAGATAAATGGTGTGGAATCTAAGATAAATGGCATGGAAGCTAAGATGGATGATTTGAAGACAGATTTGAGGACAGATTTGAAGACAGATATGGCAGATTTGAAGACAGATTTGACAAATTTTCTACAAGAAATACTTACTAATGGTGAGAAGGTTGTAAAGGAAACTCATGATGTGAACAAAAGTAATGTTAATCATGATTCCATAGATGCTAATGTTGGATCGAAGACCCACCATATTCCAAAAATCGATATGAGGAAGTTTGATGGCAAGGATCCCGCCACATGGATATTACAGATGGAGCAGTTCTTTGATCTCAATAATGTGCAAAACACACAAAAGGTACGTATGGCAACTGTATATTTGGAACCAAATCAGTTTGTATGGTATCAATGGCTTTGCTCTCGTAAAAAATTTATCACTTGGGCAATTTTTACAGAAGAATTGATAGCACATTATGAAGATACAAAAAGCAACACTTTTTTTAGCCAATTGATAAGTCTCAAACAAAAGGGTTCAGTAATGGAGCACATTGAGGAGTTCCAAAAATTGAAAGTGTAAAAGATATTCTAGAGGAGCATAGGATTGATGTGTTCATAGGGTCTTTAAAGGATAATATCCAACATGATGTTCGCCTTTGGGAACCTGATTCATTAGAGAAGGCATTCAGGTTAGCAAGAAAAATGGAAAGCAAAATTATGGCAACCAGGAAGCATACCACTCACAACTATAAAGATGGAAGTGTTGTTGCCCCTAGTCTTCCACAACCTATAAGGTTGACACCACAACAATTGGAAGAAAAAAGAGCAAAAGGGCTTTGTTACAGTTGTGATAGCAAATACACTAAAGGTCATAAGTGTGCTGAGAAGAAATTATTCTACATAGATTGTGAAGAGGAAGAAGAAAAGGAGCAAGAAAGGTCAAAAGAAGAAGATATACTCCAAGAACAAAGCCTAGATGAAGAACAAATAAATCCGACCATATCTTGTAATGCATTGGCGGGAATTACCACTCCTCAAACCATCAAGATAGAAGGACAAATCAAGAAGAAAAAGGTAATAGTGTTGATTGATTCAGGAAGCACCCACAATTTTATTCATTGTAGGGTAGCAAAAGAATTGAATTGCTTCCTATATCCAGCACCAGAGTGTCAAGTGATGATTGCAAATGGAGGAACAATAAATTGCTCTGGAAGGTGCCATAATATCAAGCTATCCATGGGAGAATATGTATTGACTAGCCCAATGCTTTCCATTCCAATGGGAGGTGCTGATGTTGTACTAGGAGTCCAATGGCTACAATCCTTGGGTACAATAGCTTTTAATTTTCAAGAACTTTTCATCAAATTTTCTACGGAAGGAAAGGAAGTTGAATTAAGGGGTATTGCAGGGAAACCAGGAAAGATAATCAGCTCTAATGGTATGACAAAGCTTCTAAAAAAGGAGCAAAGAGGTGTAATTGCACAATTATGTTCGCTAGATGTTTCCACATCGGAATCATCTATTTCTCCAGATCTCCAAAAAGTCCTGGACAATCATTCCAAGGTATTTGAGACTCCCAAAGGTCTCCCACCTATGCGTGATCATGATCATGCTATTCATCTGATTCCAGGAAGTGTTCCTCCAAACATCAGGCCGTACAGATATCCCTATGTCCAAAAAAGTGAAATTGAACGTATGGTTGCAGAAATGCTAGAGGCTGGTATAATTCAACCAAGTCAAAGTTCTTTCTCTGCTCCAGTAGTATTGGTGCACAAGAAGGATGGATCATGGCGCATGTGTCCGGATTATAGGGAGCTCAACAAGCTCACTATTAAAGATAAGTTCCCCATTCCTGTCATTGATGAATTACTGGATGAATTGCATGGATCAATTTACTTCACCAAGTTGGATCTTCGTTCGGGATATCATCAAATCAGAATGAAGATTGAAGACATTCCGAAAACGACATTTAGAACTCATGAGGGTCATTATGAATTTTTGGTCATGCCTTTTGGCCTTACCAATGCACCTTCAACATTTCAAGGTTTGATGAATTCAATTTTCAAACCATTCCTTAGAAAATTTGTGTTAGTATTTTTTGATGATATACTAATCTACAACAAGTCTTGGAAGGATCATGTTGAACATGTTGACAGGGTGCTACAACTATTGGAGGAGAAACAATTATATGCAAAAAGATCCAAATGTTTCTTTGGAGTCCAGGAGGTGGAATATTTGGGTCATATTGTATCTCATGAAGGAGTTAAGGTAGACCCTAGCAAAATTAAAGCCATTAAGGAATGGAAAATCCCCACATCCATAAAGCATCTGCGAGGATTTCTTGGGTTGACAGGGTATTATCGCAAGTTTGTTAAGAATTATGGGAGAATAGCAGCACCTCTAACAACATTATTGAAGAAAGATGCATTTTCATGGACTCCGAAAGCAACAAAGGCCTTTGAACATCTTAAAGAGGCAATGTGCCAAGCACCGGTCTTAGCTACACCGGACTTCACAAAAACCTTTATTGTGGAATGTGATGCTTCAGGAAATGGAATTGGTGTTGTTCTAATGCAAGATGAAAGACCCATTGCTTTTGAAAGTCGTCCAATCAAGGGAAAGTTTTTAAGCAAAGCTATTTATGAGAAGGAAATGTTGGCAATACTCCATGCACTTAAGAAATGGCGACCCTACCTAATGGGAAGACACTTCAAGGTAAAAACGGATCATGATAGCCTTAAATACTTTTTAGAACAAAGATTATCCTCTGAAGAGCAACAAAAGTGGGTCACAAAGATGTTGGGTTATGACTTTGAAATCATCTACAAAAAAGGGAAGCAAAATGTGGTGGCAGATGCACTCTCAAGAAAGGATGAGGATGTGGAAGCATTGTTGTTCGCCATTTCTATTATCCAACCAGATTGGATAAACGAAGCAAGGGAGGAATGGAAGAATGATGAAGAAGTGTGGGCACTTATTCGAAAGCTACAACAAGATTCCAGTACGTCTGATACATTTAGCTGGCAAAATGATTCGTTATGGTACAAAGATCGCTTATACCTCTGTAAGAATTCCCAGCTAAAACAAAAGATTCTTATGGAATTGCACACTTCTCCCTTAGGAGGGCACTCAGGATTTTTAAAAACTTACCACAGGGTTAAGAAGGAATTTTTTTGGGATGGCCTTAAATCAGATATTCAAAAGTTTGTGGCGGAATGTTTGGTTTGCCAACAAAATAAAGTTGAAACAATTAAGACACCGGGTCTATTACAACCTTTATCCATTCCAAGCCAACGTTGGGAGGAGGTTTCAATGGATTTTATCACAGGTTTACCCAAGTCTGAGGGAAAGAGTGTCATCATGGTGGTAGTTGACAGACTTACCAAGTATGCACACTTTTGTGCATTATCACATCCATTTAAAGCCAGTACAGTTTCTACTGCATTTATGGAAACAATTCAAAAGCTACATGGAAACCCAAAGATTATTGTAAGTGACAGAGATCCCATTTTCACTGGAAATTTTTGGACAGAATTATTTTCTTGTCTTGGTACTCAGTTAGCTCATAGCTCATCTTATCATCCTCAATCTGATGGGCAAACTGAGATAGTAAACAAATGTTTGGAAGGATATCTTCGTTGCTTTGTATCTGATAAACAGACACAATGGGTCAAATGGTTGCCTCTGGCTGAATGGTGGTATAACACTTCCTTCCATACAACAACAAAAATGACCCCATTTATGGCACTTTATGGGTATCAACCACCATCCATCACATCATATTTAAGAGAAAATTCTAAGGTTCAGGCAGTGGAACATCACATCGAACATCAACAACAAGTCCTCCAACTCTTAAAGGATAACCTCGTGTTGGCACAAAATAGAATGAAACAACAGGCAAATCAACATCGCAGTGAAAGAAGTTTTGATGTAGGTGATTGGGTATTCCTACGGCTACAACCATATAAGCAAATGTCCCTAAAGCAAACTAAGAAGGATAATAAATTATCACCAAAGTATTATGGTCCGTACAAGGTTTTGCAAAAGATTGGTACTATGGCATACAAATTGGAGCTTCCTGCAGCTTCTCGATTGCACCCAGTTTTCCATGTTTCATGTTTAAAGAAGGTTATAGGCGACAAGCTCCCAGTTCAAACAATATTGCCAGAACTTGATGAGGAAGGAAAAATTATATTGGAACCGGAAGCAGTCACAGAAACAAGAACTCGACAGCTACGAAATCGATCAATTTTAGAGTATCTTATCAAGTGGAAGAACTTATCCGCTGAAGATTCCACATGGGAGGATGAGAATTTTATGCAGAAGTATCCAGAACTACTCAAGCATTGAGGACAACACTTTTTTGAAGGAGAGGGGCATGTTGGGTCCCTATAATATTAGTGATTACCCCATTACTATTGTAGTTATACCCCTTATTTATATTGTTGTGCCCCTATTACCCCCATGTTGTTATTTCTGTGCCCCATAGAATCCCTCTATTGTTATTTTTGTGGCTTTATATTATTATTGTTAGGTCGGCTGGATTATATTGTGACTCTTTAGACTCCTATATATAGAAGGAGGTTTTGTCATTTGTATCATCCAAGAATTGTTCATTTATGTAATGTAAAGGAGGTTGCCCCCTCGAAGAGGCTGAATTCTAAGGCGTTGATCTATCTTTTCTATCTTTTCTTGAGCTGGTTTCATAACAGTCAGATTCATTTATTCTTTTTCAGCTCCTGGGGTTGGTTCTTGGTGTATATCTTCTTATTTTAATGTTTCTTTTTCCTTTTCTTCCTCCTCTTCACAACCTATGTAAAATAATTTTTTTATCAACACACTTATGACCTTTAATGTATTAGCTATCAAAACAGTAACAAATCCATTTTTCTCCCTTTTCCTCTAGTTTTTGTGGTGTCAACCTTGTAGGTTGTGGAAGGTTAGGAGCAGTAACACTTCCATATTTATAGTTGTGAGTGGTAGACCTCTTTGTTGCCATAATTTTTCTTTCAACTTTTCTTGCCACCCTTAATGCCTTCTCCAATGAATTAGGTTCCCAAAGTTGAACCTCACGTTGGATGTTATCCTTTAAAGTCCTTATGAATATATCAATCATATGCTGCTCTAGAATAGCAGTTACTTTGATATTCAATCTTTGGAAGTTCTCAATATGCTCTACCATTGAACCCTTTTGTTTGACATTTATTAATTGGCTAAAGAAGGTGTTTCACTTTGTATCCTCATAATGTGCTATCAATTCCTCTGTAAAAACTGTCCAAGTGACGAGTGCTTTACGAGAACAAAGCCATCGATACCACACAAACTGATTGGGTTCTAAATATAAAGATGCAATGCTTACCTTTTGTGCATGTTGCACATCATGTAGATCAAATAACTACTCCATATGTAGTATCCATGTTACTGGATCGTTGCGATCAAACTTCCTCATATCAATCTTTGGAACATGGTTAGTCTTGAACCCACTGTTGGAGTCTATAAAATCACAATTCATATTCCTTTTGTCATCATCCTTGTTTTCATGGACTACCTTGTCACCACTAGGAAACCTTTCTTGCACCAACTTTGTCAAACCTTCCTTCAACCCTTCCATGTCTTCTTTTAAGCTATTCATGTCATCTTTTATTTTTTGTTTTAAATTGTCCATGTCACCTTTCATTACTACTTTTAAACCATCTAATTCATTTTTGGTTGCTCTTTGTTAGAGTAAAATTTGTTGCACTTGGTCCCGTAAGTTTGATATATCATGTTGCATTTCTTCCTCTTCTTCATGTGTTATAATAGAGTTTTTTGTTGGCTTACTGGGTGTATCCATTTATTTTGGGAGGCATATTGGAACCAAATAATGATATCTATGCTTCACTATGCCCTTTGAATCACTTTAAACTGATTATGCAAATTTAAAAACTACACACATTTTTTCTTACTTTTTGGAGCTCGATATTGAAACTATTTTATCTATGTAATTTCGGCTCTCCAAGGTCTAAAATTTCATCATGTGGCAGCCCTCTGATTCATTTTTAAAACTCCACAAGTAAGACTGAGATTGGATTTTTGAAGATAAAGTTATGCCAATTTTTAGTAGAGAGAACTTGTACAAGATGTCACGTGTCACTATTTTAACCTTTGGCCCTGAAAATGATACACAAAAATCTTACAGTACAAGCAATTTCAGCCACTTTTTACAAAATTAAAATCCGCCACACAAAGAAAAATATATGATTATTTTACTCCGAATACCTGTTTGAGACAGAATTATGGAGCATGTAGAAACCCTAACTTACTTGGACCATATATCCAAAAATATAGAAAACCAAGATCTGACATTTATACATGATGTTCATAAATATTTTGGCTCCACATGGTCAAAACTTTAGCTTCTGTAGCCTCACAGAAAAAATGTTAAAGTGAAAATTCCAAGATGACTTGTTTGAAGAAGTAAAACCCTAGGACCCAAAGCTCTGATCATATTATTATGTAACCAAATCACAAAATAGAAGAAAAGATAGATCAACGAATTGAAAATAAGATTGTTTAAGGGAGCAACCTTCTTTTACATCACATTAATGAACAATTCTTGGACGATTCAAATGACAAGACCTCCTTGGTATATATAAGAGTGTAAGGGGTCATTATATAATTGGGGCCTACATAACAATAACAATGTAGGGGCACATAATAATAATAGCGGGCTTCTATGGGGCACAATAATAACAATAGTGGGCTTCTATGGGGCACAACAATAACAATATGGGGGCTACACTAGTATAATAGGGACCTAACACATTATAAATTCATAATGCCCATATCTAGATTTAAAAATTGTCTTACTTATGTTTGCATTCTTTGTCTTTATCCTATGGTAGCTAAACCTCAAATATATATTTGAAAACATTTTTGCTCTTCTCAACTGATCAGATAGGCCATCAAGTCTTGGTAGAGGATATTTGTCACAAGGACCTTCTTTAACCATCTAAATTCAATGCATAGTTGCAAAATCTCATCTTTCTTTAAAAAGAGTATTGATGCTTCCCAGGGAGAGACATTGGGGTGTGTATATCCCTTCCTTAACAATTCTTCTATTATATCAACCCTCCCTAAATCACATTTAAAAACAATATTAAAAAGAGAGAGTAAAAATTACAAATTTTAAACAATTAATTTTTTTTTTATAAAGTTATAAAACAAAAAATAAACAAAAATTCTCTTTTTAATTTATTGCTTTGTCTTTCTTTCCCTTTTTCCCTTTCTTCTTGTTTTTGGGTCTCTATTTATTTATTTATTTCATATGTAAGTTGGAGATTTTTTTTTTTTTTTTCAATAGACAAATTACAAGTACGTTTAGAACCAAAGACTCAAGATGGGAAGCCCAATCTTGATATTTTAGATTAATGCAAACTCAAGACTTATATTTTTCTTATCATCAAAAGGAGAAATCCAATGAACACATCCTAACCAATAGTTAGCCTTAATATATCAAATGCAAACATTGGAAGAATAAATTTTCATATGATGTTTGACTTCAAAATTATTCCAAAAAGAAGTTCCTAACATATAATATGGCCCATGACCTTGACTGTTATGAAACCAGTTCACAAAAAGATAGAAAAGATAGATGAACACCTTAGAAATAAGCCTCTTCAAGGGGGAAACCTCCTTTACATTACACAAATGAACAATTCTTGGATGATACAAATGAGAATACCTCCTTTCTATATATAGGAGTCTAAGGGGTCATAATATAATCAAAGCCGACATAACAATAATAATGTAAGAGCACAATAATAACAATAGTGGGCTTCTATGGGGCACAATAGTAACAATATGGGGACTACATGGACACAACAATATAATAGGGGGGTTGTACTAATAACAATAAGGGGTTACACTAGTAGTATAGGGACCTAACATGCCCCTTTCCTTCAAAAAGTGTTGTCCTCAACACTTGAGTAGTTCTTGATGCTTCTGTATAAAATTCTTCTCCTCCCATGTGGAATCTTCAGCGGGTGAGTTCTTCCACTTGATCAGATACTTTGAAATTGATCGATTTCGTAGCTGTCGAGTTCTTGTTTCTGTGATTGCTCCAGGTTCCAATATGATTTTTTCTTCCTCTTCAAGTTCAGGCCATATTGTTTGAATTGGGATCTTCTGAAACTTTTGAATGAGTGGCCACACTTCTTCATCCTTCTTCCATTCATCCCTTGCTTCATTTATCCAATCTAGTTGGATAATAGAAATAGCATAAAACAATGCTTCCACATCCTCATCCTTTCTTGAGAGTGCATCTGCAACAAAATTTTGCTTCCCTTTTCTATAGATGATGTCAAAGTCATAACCCAACATACTTGTGACACATTTTTTCTGTTCTTCTAAAGATAATATTTGTTCTAAAAAATATTTAAGACTATCATGATCCATTCTTACCTTGAAGTGTCTTCCCATTGGGTAAGGTCGCCATTTCTTAAGTGCATGTAGTATTGCCAACATTTCCTTGTCATAAGTAGCTTGCTTGAGATGTAGCCATAAAAATACCCAATCACCAACATCAAAACATTTTTCACTGCGATGTTGATCTACCTGTTGTTTCATTCGATTATGCACTAAAGTGGCGTTATCCTTTAAAAGTTGCAGAACTTGTTGTTGATGCTCGATGTGATCTTTCACTGCTTGAACATTTTTCTTCTTGACATGTCCTTCTATCTTTAGAGTTTGAGGAGTGGTAATTTCTTCCAATGCTTTACAAGATATGGTCGGATTCATTTCTTGATGCTCGATGTGATCTTTCACTTCTTGAACATTTTTCTTCTTGATATGTCGTTCTATCTTGATGGTTTGAGGAGTAGTAATTCTGGCCAATGCATTACAAGATATGGTTGGATTCATTTCTTCTTTCTCGATGTGATCTTTCACTTCTTGAACCTTTTTATTCTTGATATGTCCTTCTATCTTGAGAGTTTGAGTGGTAATTCTTGCCAATGCTTTACAATATATGGTCAGATTCATTTCTTCTTTCTTTGGGGTTGGGTCCTGGCGTATATCCTCTTCTTTTGATGTTTCTTGATCTTTTTCTTCCTCCTCTTCATACTCTATGTAAAATAATTTCTTCTCAGAACACTTATGACCTTTAGTGCATTTTCTATTACAATTGTAACAAGCCCTTTTTCTCTTTTTTTCTTCCAATTGTTGTGGTGTAAGCCTTGTAGGTTGTGGAAGGCTCGGAGAAGAAAAACTTCCATAATTATAGTCATGAGTGGTGGGATTCCTTGTTTCCATAATTTCACTTTCAATTTTTCTTGCCAACTCGAATGCCTCCTCCAATGAATCAGGTTCCCAAAAACGAACCTCATGTTGAATGTTATCCTTTAAAGTCCGTATGAAGACATCAATCCTTTGCTTCTCTGGAATATAATTTACCCTTCTATTCAATTTTTCAAAGTCCTTAATGTTCTCTTCCATTGAACCCTTTTGTTTGAGATTTATCAATTGGCTAAAGAAGGAGTTTCTCTTTGTATCCTCATAATGTGCTATCATTTCCTCTGTGAAAATTGACCACGTAACAAGTGGTTTACGAGAAAAAATCCCTTTAGACCATAAAAATTGATCTGGTTCTAAATATGAAGATGCAATACATACCTTTTGTAACAGTGGTACACCATGTAGATTAAAATATTGCTCCATCTGAAGTATCCAATTTACCGGATCCTTGCGATCAAACTTCCTCATATCGCCTTTTCTTGATTTTAGGAGCTCGATATTGAAACGACTATAACTTTGTAATTTTGGTTCTTCCAGTTCTAAAATTGCAACCTTTTCAGAAGAGCAAACTTGTATGAAGTGCCACGTGTCCCTGTTTTAACCTTAGGACCTGAAAAAGATACACAAAAAACTACAGGCCGTCCTCTTTCTATAACTTCTTACGAAATTGCAATCTGATGCTCAGAGCGAAAGTTATGATGATTTTCCCAAGGTCACCTATTTGGGATGTAATTCAGGAGACTGCAGAAACTCTAACCTCCTCAGATTATATATCCGAAAATGTAGCGAGACAAGATTTGAAATTTTGACCCAAGGTTTAGCGCGATGTCTTTTGAAATGGGTTTTGTTTTTAGATTCTGAAACATCGCAGAAAAAAAGTTATAACGAAAATTATACGATGACCTGTTTGGAGTAGCGAAACCCTAGAATCCACAGCTCTGATACCAAATGTTATGAAACCAGCTCAGAAAAAGATAGAAAATATAGATGAATGCCTTAGAAACAAGCCTCTTTGAGGGGGCAACCTCCTTTACATTAAACAAATGAACAATTCTTGGATGATACAAATGAGAAGACCTCCTTTCTATATATAGGAGTCTAAGGGGTCATAATATAATCAGAGCCGACGTAACAATAATAATGTAAGGGCACAATAATAACAACAATGGGCTTCTATGGGGCACAATAGTAACAATATGGGGACTACATGGGCACAACAATATAATAGGGGGGTTGTACTAATAACAATAAGGGGTTACACTAGTAGTATAGGGGCCTAACATTGACACATAGCTAAAAGACAATAAACTAGTAGAAGATTGACATATCATCATCATCTAATGGCATGGGGCAAAGGGGTTTTGTGTCTAAAGGTCGTTCAAAATCCTCCTCAATGATCTCCTTTGCTAAGACTCTCTCATAACCTTACATGGCCTAGAGAAGAAAATGATAATTTATAGTCTACTCATTGATCTCCTTGATTTCATTAAGGTAATGTAGTTGCCCTCCCACACCTCATCATAATGTCGAATAATGAAAGGCTTTGGTTTTCCAATGTAAATCCAAAGTGAGAAAGAATTGGGTCTTGTCGTTCTTGGAGAAACTAGTGTTCACACTATGCTAGCCATTTTTTCATCAAGCTAGGAGTTTTTAACAATTTCCCTCTTTTAGGGAAACTTCTCCTCAAGCTTCTCATTTTTCTAAATCGTATTCTCTTTGTGTCTCTTAGTGAATCACTTAGTAAATCACATTGCATATATTTTATTTCACTGTCATGACTTATGCTGGTTGGGGTGCTTTAGTACTTTGTTGGTAGGTGGCCTTCCTCTATATTCAACAACTTCTTGAGAACTTCTATAGTCATATTTCCTCCCTTCGCCTCTAGGCTTGGAGGAGAACCATGCAATAAGATAGGGGCACCGAATTCCATGCTTTTTTGCTTTCTATTTGTTCTTCACTATGGGAGATTCTCTAATGGCTTCATATTATGGAGGCCATAAGGGTTCCCTTTCTATACCATATGTGCATTATCATAAGGTGAGGTTGCTTGAGGGGAATCCTACCTTCTATCATGAATAAAATGCTTGGATGGTGCATTGCTGCACTATTGCATTCATGGCTAAGAACTGCTCTAAAAGGTTCACTCAACTTCTCATCATGTCTTGACATGGGTGTGATATATAAGCAATAAGTTATATGGTCTCCCTCCCTTTCTTTGGCCTAATTCCCTCATGTCATCAACAATCTTCAACTATTGGATGAGATAACAGATAAGGGGTGGTATAGGGTTGTTAAATTTTTCCCGATCACCCCATTTAGTTTCTTTTTAATAATTTTTAAAAGTTTGCTTATTTATTTATTTTAATTCTTTTTTTTAGAGGAAGAGGGAGGAGTGGGACAAGTTGTTTGTTTGTTTGTTTTTGTAAACATTAGTTTTGGAGTTTTTTCCCTCTATTTTTGTCTTTTGCTATTTTATTCCCCCCCTTCTTTCTAATTTTAGTTTGTTTGATTTGTTTTGTTTTGTTTTTAGCGCTATTAGTTTTTAAGCGATGTTTTCAAAAATGTTACAATCTTAAGCCCAAAAAAGGTGCTACTCACAACTTTTTTCAATTCTTGAGTTGATTTTAAGATTTTAATTGCAACGATACCATTTATCAAAGCCACAATTTCAAATAAATTGCAATTTTATCCAAAAAAAGGGTGCTACTAGTTGCACCACTTTTTGATTCAAGGGTTGATTTAAGATTTTAGTTACAACATACTAGCTTTTAAGGCCATGGTTTCAAAATTGTTGCACTTTAACCCCCCTAAAAAGTTACTAATAGTAGCATCATTTTTTCTTTCAGATTTTGATTTTAAGGTATTAATTATAATAGTATAAATAGTTAAGGTCATGTTTTCAAACAAGTTGTAATTTTAACCCCGTAAAGAATTGGTACTATTGGTAGCACCATTTTTTGATTTGAGCATTGATTTTAAAATTTTGTTTTGCAACATTACAAACTTTAAAGGATAAGATTGGAAAACGTTGTAATTTTAACTTTAAAAAAGGGTTGTTTTAGGAGAACCTCTTTTCAATTTGGGGGTCAATTTATGTAGTTTTGAGCCAAAAGTATGGGGTTTTAGAACTAAATTTTTCATTTGGAAATCATAAATTTCATCAAGTTGGTAACTGTGTTTTATCATGTGTTTACAATAAGCTTAAAGACTTATTGAACACCTCCAAGATTACATTTGAGAAGGTTTTACATCATAGACGCGGTCTTAAAGGATATGTGAAAATGGAAATCAACTATGTAAAAGTACTAGAATTTTAAACCTTTTATTTATGGAATGTTAAATTTTATATAAATCTAAGACAAAACTAATTATGTTATATTAGGATATGTAGTTTATCGAGTTTGACAAGATTCCCACACAAGAAAATCTAAAATTCGTCATGCTTAGGGTGTACAAAGCCTTGGTAAAACTCAAGAAAGGTGTGGGACAAAAGACTTCCATGGTGAATGTGGAGGTAAATAGGTGAAATTTATTTCAAATGTTTAATTATCAACTTGTTCAAGGTTTCTGTTTTATAAAACAATTATAAATGTTATTGCATGTGCATAAGAATTTTGTTATGCATGTTACACCCATTACTAAGGTTGTTGATGTTGATCAACCAAAGGTTAATCCTACCATTTTTTCTACTAAAATAGGTGTTAATCACAACAATTATAGGTATAACGAATTGTACTAGATTTGACATTTCATTTGTACTATTTTTTAATAATGTTGATATAATATAAACTTGGTGACTTGAAAATGGTTTTCCTTTTTTCTATATGTGGATTCTACTCAAAGTGGATAGTGACATGATTTGCATCCTCAACAAAATTGTTCGTGGAGAAAAGAATGACATAAAAAAGAGGATGGCAACATCACTCTTACGGATATTTGAAACAAAAAGCAAAAAACTTGAAAGTAGTAGACATTAGTTGCATAATGGATGTTTTGACAAAAAAAACCTATAAAAGAAATAGGATGTAGTAGACATTAGATGGATGATTGTGTTGATGAGACATAAATACATATGATGATCATTATGTCACTTTTGATTAGAACATATGACGTTCCATTTCACTTTTGCTACTTTTCCACTATGTTAGGTACATGTAGCGTTTCATAATTAAATTAGGTATGGGGAGATGAGAGTGATGTGAGGGTGGAGTGGGGGGTGGGATGTGGAGCTTGGAGTTGGGGTTTTTAGTTATAAGGGTATCAAAACACCTTAGTAGCTGATTATGTAAGATAATATCACAAAAACTGCAAAAAGGGAGCACACCAAAATTGTTAATTTTACCTACTAATCATCAATTTAGTAGATTGTCATTAAACTAAATGAAAAATAAACCATTAACACATAAATTTGGGGAAATAATGATATATTGAATAACATACCAATGGAAGGGCCATTAAACTTGAAAAATCACTCGAAAAGAGAAAAATGCAGTATGTGGGCTCAAAATCTCCTCATGGGAGGGTAGTTTGCCCCCCTTTCTTACTCAAATTCTCTCTAGATTATTTCAAGCATGGGAATGCTTTGCGGATGGCTGCCATAGATATCAAACACTTACTAATTCGAAAATTAATTGCTCGAATGGAGGGGAAAATGAGCAAGATCTCTTGATTGCTATATTTTCGGAGATATAATATGAGGAAGTTAGGGTTTTTGCAGACCCCCAAATTACATTCCAAATAGGTGACCTTGGGAAAATCGTCATAACTTTCACTCTGAGCATCAGATTGAATTTTTGTAAGAAGTTACAGAAAGAGGATGGACTGTAGCTTTTTGGGTATCATTTTCAGAACCTAAGGTTGAAACAGTGACCCACGACACATCGTACAAGTTTGCTCTACTAAACCAGTCTATACTCAGGTCATCGTGGGATATTTGGCATAACTCTTCATTGGAGAATCCAATCTTGATCAGACTTGTGGGGTTAGAAAGATTACTCAGAGGGTTACCACAGGAAGAAATTTCAGACCTTGGAGATCCAAAATTACAGAGATACATCAGATTCAATATTGAGCTCCTACAAAGTGAAAAAAGGTGTGTAGTTTTTAATTTTTTTTTAATTTTTGCATAAGCTTGGTTTGAAAAATTGGTTTGAAGGAATTCAAAGGGAATAATGAAGCATTATTATCAGTAATTGATGCCCCGAAGAAATAAAATGTAAACACCTAGTAAGCAACCTAAAAGCTCTAGCATGACTCATGAAGAAGAGGAAGAAATGCAACATGATATATCAAAATTACGAGACCAAGTGCAACAAATTTCACTCGCACAAAAGGTAACAGAAGCTAAGATGGATGGTTTAAAGAAAGACGTAGAAGCTAAGATGTATGGCGTGGAAGCTAAGATGGATGGTTTAAAGAAAGGCGTAGAAGCTAAGATGAATGACGTGGAAGCTAAGATGGACAACGTGGAAGCTAAGATGGATGGCGTGGAATCTAAGATGGATGATTTAAAGAAAGGCATGGAGGATTTGAAGACAGATTTGACAAAGTTTCTACAAGAAATGCTTACTAATGGCAAAACGATAGTAAAGGAAATTCAGGATGAGAAAAAAATAAATGTTAATCATGATTTCATAGACTCTAACATTGTGTTAGAGCCTAAATCTACATCAGGCTGAGAAAGGTAGGATCTAGGGTAACATCAAACCACGCTTAACCTGGTAGCTAGCCCTACCAGGTCGGGAGAGGGCTCTCTCCTTGTCAATCTTAGCAAAATATGATCAATAATGGCTTGAGATGACTGATGTAATGACTAATTTTAGGCTAGGTATGTGTACAGAGGTGTTTGATTGAATTTGATGATGTTATGTTGGCTCAAATATGAAAGGCAGATTTGGGTTCGGGGAATGAGGCTCAGTTTTGCAGAGATCTCTATGGGGCAAGGTAGGCAAGTGATTTGGTACTTCAAATTAAGTGAGATGGAGAGCTTTTAGACAGGTGAGGAGTTGAAAAGGGCATGAAAAACTCAGGGATCATTTTCAAACAGCTGAAAACATAGATAACTAAACAAACCCTAGGTAGAGCACTGCACTTTCAATGTATTCTACCTTTATCCTTGTTTGATTTAGTTAAGATGAAGCAAAGAGATATGATGACATACATAAAACACATGTAGACTTACAATTACAGAAGAAAACACAATACCAAAGCAAGATGCCACATGAATCCCATAAAGTGCTGCAAACCACTGGTCTATTCCTTAGCCAAACTGCTGAAATGAGTATACAATAAGCTCCAAGCTTTCCCAAAAGTCCAACCTTCTGCCAAATTCCAACCCCTACACTATGAAATTCATACAATATATACATTTTCTCATCCTTGTACTAAGGGAATTGAGCTCAACCATTTTCTTCAAAATAGAATCAGTTACATTAAACTTGGGCCGAATTTCTGAAAATAGGTGTTGAAGATGACCTCGTATCTCCTAAACCATAGCACCTGTTACAAAACTGAAAGAGGTTTTTGTAGATAAGGTCATTTTGGAGAAAAAACTCTCTCAAATTTTGGAAATTCATTTCCAGTTGCTCGCAATCTGTTCCACAAAATCATCTCTAAAACAAAAAATCATTAAAAATTTAAATATGTGAAAATGAGCTATAAAGATCTAGTCACATATCCCAATTCGTGACACCTGTGAATAAACGGAAAGAGGTTTTTGTTATATGGCTCGTCATTAACAAAATGGTCCTTGGGTTTTTCAAAATTACTTTCCATTTGTTGTAAAATGGCCCCGCACTAAAATGACTAAAACAGTAAAAAATATGAAAAATTTGCTTTGTTTTAATGTAGGCTCCAAATATCACTGTATATCTCCCACATAGTAGCACCTATACATAAAATGAAGGAGGTTTTTGTTATTTGGTATGTGATGAACAAAAAACTCTTTCGCTTTTGAAAAATTCCTTACCATTATTTCAGAAATTGATTTTGTACTAAACTTGTCATTGTGTGGAGCAACTGACCTCAAAACATGCATAACCAAGAAGCACTCATTTATTTTGATCATATCTTCTAATCTGGGAGCCGGTTATGGGAGTGTGATATACCGTTGGAAATATTTTTTTGAGCTTATTCTGATAGACACACTTGTGACATGTTTTGTGCTGAACATCATGTGCAAAACATCTAACAAAACTATACATAGTAAGAGCTCATGTTGATCCCTGGTGACAGGCTGCGAAGACTGGAACTAACACATTGGATCGAAGAACCACCATGTTCCAAAGATCGATATGAGGATGTTTGATGGCAAGAATCCCGGAACATGGATACTATAGATGGAGCAATTTTTCAATCTCCATAATGTGCAAAACACACAAAAGGTATGCATTACAACTTTATATTTGGAACCAAATCAGTTTGTATGGTATTGATGGCTTTGCTCTCGTAAAAAAATGGTCACTTGGGCTATTTTTACGGATGAAATGATAACACATTACGAGGATACAAAAAGCAACACTTTTTTTAGCCAATTGATAAATCTCAAACAAAAGGGTTCAATGATGGAGCACATTGAGGACTCACAAAAATTGAATATAAGGGTAAAGAATATTCCAGTGGAACATAGGATTGATGCGTTCATAGGGACTCTAAAGGATAACATCCAACATGAGGTTCGCATTTGGGAACCAGATTCATTGGAGAAGGCATTCAGGTTGGCAAGAAAAATGGAAAGCAAAATTATGGCAACAAGGAAGCCTACCAATCATAATCATAAAGATGGAAGTGTTGTTGCCCCTAGCCATCCACAACCTACAAGGTTGACACCAAAACAATTGGAAGAAAAAAGAGCAAAAGGGATTTGTTACAGTTGTGAAAGCAAATACACTAAAGGTCATAAGTGTGTCGAGAAGAAATTATTTTACATAGATTGTGAAGAGGAGGAAGAAAAGGAACAAGAAACATCAAAAGAGGAGGATATACACCAGGAACAAACCATAGAAAAAGAAGAAATGAATCCGACCATATCTTGTAATGCATTGGTTGGAATTACCACTCCTCAAGCTATCAAGATAGAAGGGCATATCAAGAAGAAAAAGGTAATAGTGTTGATTGATTCGGGAAGTACCCATAATTTTATTCATTGTAAGATAGCCAAGGAATTGAATTGCTTCCTATATCCAGCACAAGAGTTTCAAGTGATGGTTGCAAGTGGAGGAACCATAAATTGCTTAGGAAAGTGCCATAATATCAAGCTCTCTATGGGAGAATATGTATTGAATAGCCCAATGATTTCCATTCCAATGGGTGGTGCTAATGTTGTACTAGGAGTCTAATGGCTACAATCCTTGGGTAGAATAACTTTTAATTTTCAAGAACTTTTCATGAAATTGTCTTCAGAAGGAAAGGAAGTTGAATTAAGGGGTATTGCAGGGAAACCAGGAAAGATAATTAGCTCTAACAGAATGACAAAGCTTCTAAAGAAAGAACAACGAGGCATAATTGCACAATTATGTTCACTAGAGGTTCCCACATCGAAATCATCCATTTCTCCAGATCTCCAAAAGGCCTTGGACAATCATTCCAAGGTATTTGAGACTCCCAAAGGCCTCCCACCTATTCGTGATCATGATCATGCTATTCATTTGATTCTAGGAAGTGTTCCTCCAAACATCAGGCATTACAGATATCCCTATGTCCAAAAGAGTGAAATTGAACATATGGTTGTAGAAATGCTAGAGGCTGGTATAATTCAACCTAGTCAAAGTTCTTTCTCTGCTCCAGTAGTATTGGTTCAAAAGTAGGATGGATCATGGCGCATGTGTCCAGATTATAGGGAGCTCAACAAGCTCACTATTAAAGATAAATTTCCCATTCCTGTCATTGATGAATTATTGGATGAATTGCATGGATC
Organism: Pinus tabuliformis; assembly: GCA_031772625.1. Taxonomy (NCBI): domain Eukaryota; kingdom Viridiplantae; phylum Streptophyta; class Pinopsida; order Pinales; family Pinaceae; genus Pinus; species Pinus tabuliformis. Next base: position 1,209,591,750 of record CM062805.1, on the reverse strand, counting down.
AATTTACTTCACCAAGTTGGATCTTCATTCAGGATATCATCAAATCAAAATGAAGACTGAAGACATTCCAAAAACAACATTTAGAACTCATGAGGGCCATTATGAATTTTTGGTCATGCTTTTTTGGCCTTATTAATGCACCTTCTACATTTCAAGGTTTGATGAATTCCATTTTCAAACCCTTCCTTAGAAAATTTGTGTTAGTATTTTTTGATGATATACTAATCTACAACAAGTCTTGGAAGGATCATGTCCAACATGTTGACATGGTGCTCAAACTATTGGAGGAGAAACAATTATATGCAAAAATCTCCAAATGTTTCTTTGGAGTACAAGGGGTGGAATATTTGGGTCATATTGTATCTCATGAAGGTGTTAAGGTAGACCCTAGCAAAATTAAAACCATTAAGGAATGTAAAATCCCGACATCCATAAAGCATCTACGAGGATTTCTCGGGTTGACAGGGTATTATCGCAAGTTTGTTAAGAATTATGGGAGAATAGCAGCACCTCTAACAACATTATTGAAGAAAGATGCATATTCATGGAATCCAGAAGAAACGAAGGCCTTTGAACATCTTAAAGAGGTAATGTGCCAAGCACCAATCTTAGCTACACTGGACTTCACGAAAACTTTTATTGTGGAATGTGATGCCTCTGGAAATGGAATTGGTGCTGTTTTAATGCAAGAAGAAAGACCCATTGCTTTCGAAAGTCGTCCAATCAAAGGAAAGTATTTACCCAAAGCTATTTTTAGAATGAAATGTTGGCAATACTACATGCACTTAAGAAATGGAAACCCTACTTAATGGGAAGACACTTCAAGGTAAAAATAGATCATGATAGTCTTAAATACTTTTTAGAACAAATATTATCTTTAGAAGAGCAACAAAAACAGGTCACAAAGATGTTGGGTTATGACTTTGAAATCATCTACAAAAAAGGGAAGCAAAATATTGTGGCGGATGCACTCTCAAGAAAGGATGAGGATGTGGAAGCATTTCTTTGTGCCATTTCTATTATCCAACCAGATTGGATAAACGAAGCAAGGGATGAATGGAAGAATGATGAGGAAGTGTGGGCACTCATTCAAAAAATACAACAAGATTCTAGTACATCTGATACATTATCTGGAAAAATGATTCGTTGTGGTACAAGGATCAGTTATACCTATGTAAGAATTCCCAACTCAAACAAAAGATTTTAGGGAATTGCACACCTCTCCCTTAGGAGGGCACTCAAGATTTCTAAAAGCCTACCACAGGGTTAAGAAGGATTTTTTTTGGGATGGCCTTAAATCGGATATTCAAAAGTTTGTGGCGGAATTTTTGGTTTGCCAACAAAATAAAGTTGAAACAATTAAGACCCCAAGTCTATTACAACCTTTATCCATTCCAAGCCAATGTTGGGAGGAGGTTTCAATGGATTTTATCATAAGTTTACCCAAGTCTGAAGGAAAGAGTGTTATTATGGTGGTAGTTGACAAACTTACCAAGTATGCACACTTTTGTGCATTATCTCATCAATTTAAAGCGAGTACATTTTCTACTGCATTTATGGAAACAATTCAAAAGCTACATGGAAACCCAAAGATTATTGTAAGCGACAGAGATCCCATTTTCACTGGAAATTTTTAGACAAAATTATTTTCTTGTCTTGGTACTCAGTTAGCTCATAGCTCATCTTATCATCCTCAATCTGATGGGCAAACTGATATTTTAAACAAATGTCTGGAATGATATCTTCGTTGCTTTGTATCTAATAAACAGACACAATGGGTCAAATGGCTGCCTCTAACTGAATGGTGGTATAACACTTCCTTCCATACTGCAACAAAAATGACCCCATTTATGGCACTTTATGGATATCATCCACCATCCATCACATCATATTTAAGAGAAAATTCTAAGGTTCAAGCAGTGGAAGATCACATCAAGCATCAACAACAAGTTCTCCAACTCTTAAAGGATAACCTCACCTTGGCGCATAATAGAATGAAACAACAGGCAGATCAACATCGCAGCGAAAGAAGTTTTGATGTAGGTGATTGGGTATTCCTACAGCTACAACCATATAAAAAAATGTCCCTCAAGCAAGCTAAGAAGGATAATAAATTATCACCAAAGTATTATGGTCCGTACAAGGTGTTGCAAAAGATAGGTACTATGGCATACAAATTGGAGCTTCCCGCAACTTCCCAAGTGCACCCAATTTTCCATGTTTCATGCTTAAACAAGGTTATAGGTGACAAGCTTCTAGTTCAAACAATATTGCCAGAACTTGATGAGGAAGGAAAAATCATATTGGAACCTGAGCAGTCAAAGAAACAAGAACTTGACAACTACGAAATCATTCAATTTCAGAGTATCTCATCAGTTGGAAGAACTTACCTGTTGAAGATTCCACATGGGAGGATGAGAATTTTATATAGAAGCATCCAAAACTACTCAAGCGTTGAGGACAACACTTTTTGAAGGAGAGGGGCATGTTAGGTCCCTATAATACTAGTGATTCCCCCATTAATATTGCCATTGTATCCCTTATTGTTATTGTTGTGCCCTTATTGTCCCCATATTGTTATTATTGTGCCCTAGAGAATCCCACTATTGTTATTTTTGTGCCCTTATATTATTATTGTTAGGTCGACTTTGGTTATATTGTGACCCCTTAGACTCCTATATATAGAAAGGAGGTTTTTTCATTTGTATCATCCAAGAATTGTTCATTTGTGTAATGTAAAGGCGGTTTTCCCCTTGAAGAGGCTTATTCCTAAGGTGTTGATCTATCTTTTCTATCTTTTTGTGAGCTGGTTTCATAACATTATGTGATTAAGATGGGTTGTTATCATGTACAGGGGTTTGAGAATTTGTGACCTCCATCTTCCTCATTAGTTTTAATGTTATCTAGTAATTATCCCATGCACCTTAAGACTCCAATTGATCTCAATTGAGTTTACCATCCGTTGGTTTATGCTCATGTCCTAGTTTACTCACCCTCTTGCTTCAATGGAAGGTTGTGTCCCCATTCTTACATGTGAAAGCTTAGATTTCCATAAAGCTCATAGTTTGAAGGATAAGGAAGATTATGACACCCTCTAGCATGAAAGGTCAAAGATATCCATAGGTCTATTAGTCTCTCTAAGAAGTACAAGGCACCCCATTTTTTTGATAGAGAGTACTCCATCGAGAATGATTATAAGGATGAAGTCTTTGAGAGAGGCATCTTGTCTCTTTATAAAGTTTATAATAAGTAAAATATCTTCATATTTACCCACTCCCAAAAGGAAACCTTCTCTAAGGTAGCAATGATGGATGATGAAGCTTCTATTATTATAAAAGGTAAGGAAATTGAGGACCCTTCGATCTTAGACCTTCACGTGGAGGATCCTATGAACACTAGAGGCAAATGCATTCTCTTCAAACATATTTTGGTAATGAAGTGCTATATCCATTCCATTGTGGCTTCTAGCCTTGATACACAAACATAGTTCAAGGATTTATTCACTCAAGAGAACCCTCAATCCACTCTCCAAGGAGTTTCTTAAGCAAAACAATGATGTTAGGTCCCTATAATACTAGTGTAGGAATTGTTAATGTTGTGCCCCAGAGAAGCCCACCATTGTTATTGTTGTGCCCTTACATTATTATTATTATGTAGACCCTAATTATAGTTTTACCCTTTAGACTCCTATATATACCAAGAAGGTCTTGTCATTTGAATCATCCAAGAAATGTTCATTGTATTGTTTGTAGTGACGAGGTTTCTCTCTTGAAGTGGATTGTAATTATTTGTTTCTTATCATTTTTAAGTTGCAAGGATCATAACATTTGGTATCAGAGTTCTTCATCCTAGGGTTTTGTTGCTTCAAACAGGTCATCTTGGAATTTTTGCTATATATATATTTTTTATAGGTTTTAGAGGGTGAAACTTTGACCACGTGGGGTAGAAATTTTAATGAACATTGTGTCAAAGTTTCAGATCTTTGTTCACTATATCTTCATAGATATGGTCGAAAGAAGTTAGGGTTTCTGAATACTCCTAAGTTCTATCTCAAACAGGTGTCCCAAGAAAAATCATCATAACTTTCTCTTCGAGGATCTAATTTGAAATCCGTAAAAAGTGACCGAAAGTGGATAGGCTAGCTTTTCAGTTAAAATTTTTAGGATAGAAGGTTGAAATAGTGACATGTGGCATCCCATAAAAGTTCGCCACACTGAACCAATCCATAATCAGGTCATCATTGGAGATCTAGTATACCTTTATCTTGAAGAATCCAATCTCGTTCTAACGTGTGGGGTTGGAAAGAAGACATAACAAGCTACCTCAGGATGAAGTTTGAAATTTGGGAGGCCAAAATAAAAAAGATACAACAGTTGCAAGGTTGGCAAGATCATTAGGCTCAAAATCAAGCAAAAAATGTGTGTATTTTTAAAATTGCATAAATTTTGTTTGAAAAATCAGTTTGAAGTGATTCAAAGGGTGTAATGAAGCATATATATCATTATTTGGTTCCAAAATGTCTCCCAGAAGAAAAAATTGTACACCCATTAAGCCCCCAGGAAGCTCTGCTATGACATAGGAAGAAGAAGACTAAATGCAACATGATATATCAAAATTAAGGGACCAAGTGCAACAAATTTTGCTCTCACAGAGAGCAACCAAAAATGAACTTGAAGCAATGATGAATGTTAAGATTGATGGTTTAAAAGCATAAATAAATGGGGACATGGAAGGTTTGAAGTAAGGTTTGAAAAATTTGCTACAAGAAATGCTTCTTAATGGTAATAGGTATTTCATGAAACTCATGATGAGAACAAAACGAATGTGAATCATATTTTTAGAGGCTCCAACTTTGGGTTGAAGGCCAACCACATTCCAAATATCGATATGAGGAAGTTTGATGGCAAGGATCTGATAACATGGATACTATAGATACTATAGATTGAGTAGTTCTTTGATCTACACAATGTGAAACACACACAAAAGGCACACATTGCATCTTTATATTGAGAACCCAATCAATTTGTGTGGTATTTATGGCTTTGTTCTCATAAATCACTTGCCACCTAGACAATTTTACAAAGGAATTGATAACACATTATGAGGATATAAAGAGCAATACCTTCTTTAACCAATCAAAAATCTCAAACAAAGGGGTTCAATTACGGAGCACATTGAGAACTTCCAAAGATTGAAAATCAAGATAACTGATATTCCAAAGGAGCATCTGAGTAATCTCTTCATAGGGAATTTAAGGGATAACATCCAACATGAGGTTTTCCTTTGGGAACCTAAGTAATAGGAGAATGTGTTCAAGGTAACAAGAAATGTTGAAAGAAAAATTATGGCAACAACGAGTTCTATCACTCACAACTATAAGTATGGAAGTATTGCTTCTCTTAGCCTCCCACAACCTACAAGGTTGACACCACAACAACTTGAGGAAAAATTAGAAAAAGAGCTTTGTTACAACTATGATAGAAAATACAGTAAACGTAATAAGTGCAATGAGAAGAAATTATTTTACATAGATTGTGAAGAGGAAGAAGAAAAGGAACAAGAAACATCTAAAGAAGAAGATATACACCAGGAACCAACTCCAAGGGTAAAAATAGAAGAAATCGATCTGACTATATATTGTAATGCATTGATTGTAATTACCATTCTTCAAAATCTCAAGATAGAAGGATATCTCAAGAAGAAAAAGGTAATAGTGTCAACTGATTCAGGTAGTACCCATAATTTTATTCATTGGATAGCCAAGGATTTGAATTGCATTCTATATCCAACACCAGAGTTTTAAGTGATGGTTCCAGGAGGAGGATCTATAAATTTCTCAAGGAAGTGCCATAATATCAATATAACCATGGGGGAATATGTATTGAATAGTTTAATGATTTTCATTCCAATGGGTGTTGTTGATGTTGTAATAGGAGTTCAATGGTTACAATCATTGGGGACGATAGTTTTTAATTAAAAAAAAAAATTCTTGGAAATTTTCTTGGAAGGAAAAGGATTTGAATTAAAGGGTATTGTAGGGAGACTTGATAAGATAATCAACTCCAATGGCATGACAAAGCTTTTGAAGAAGGAACAACGAGGTGTAATTGCATAATTATGCTCACTAGATGTTCAAACATCTAAGTTATCCATTTCTCCAGATCTCCAAAGAGTCCTTGACAATCATTCCAAGGTATTTGAGACTCCCAAAGGTCTCCCACCTATTTGCGATAATGATCATGCTATTCACTTGGTTCCAAGTGTTGTTCCTCCAAACATCATACCTTACATATATCCCTATGCCCGAAAGAGTGAAATTTAACATATGTTTGCAAAAATGCTAAGGTGGGTATAATTCAACGTAGCCACAATTCTTTCTCTTCTCCAACAGTATTGGTGCACAAGACGGATGGATCTGGTGTATGTGTCTGTATTATAGAGAGCTCAACAAGCTCACTATTAAAGACTCACTATTAAAGATAAATTTCCCATTCTTATAATTGATGAATTGTTGGATGAATTACATGGAGAAATTTACTTCACCAAGTTGGATCTTCATTTATGATATCATCAAATTAGAATGAAGACAAAATACATTCCGAAAACAACATTCAAAACTCATGAAAGGTCATTATGAATTTTTGGTCATGTCCTTCGGGCCTTACTAATGCACATTCCACATTTCAAGGTTTGATGAATTCCATTTTCAAACCCTTCTTTGGAAAATTTCTGTAACTTTTTTTTTATGAGATACTAATCTACAAGTCTTGGAAATATCATGTTTAACATGTTGACAGGGTGCTCAACTATTGGAGGAGAAACAATTGTATGAAAAACCCTCCAAATGTTTCTTTGGGGTACAAGAGGTGGAATATTTGGGTCATATTGTATCTCACGAGGGTGTTAAGGTAGACCCTAACAAAATTAAATCCATCAAGGAACGAAAAATCCCCACAAAATTAATGCATCTTTGAGTATTTGTCATGTTGACAGGGTATTATCACAAGTTTTCTAAGAATTATGAGCAAATAAAAGCACGTCTAACAACATTACTAAAAAAAGATGCATTTTCTTCCATAAGAAACTAAGGCCTTTTAACATTTAGCTCTGGTCTCAACTACACTAGACATCACAAAAACTTTTATTGTGAAATGTGATGCCTCGGGAAATGGCATTGGTGTTGTTTTAATGCAGGAAGGAAGACCTATTTCCTTTGAAATTCATCCAATCAAGGCGAAGAATTTACATAAACTTATTTATGAAAAGTAAATGTTGGTAATACTACATGCCCTAAAGAATTTCTGCCCTTACCTAATGGGAAGACACTTCAAAGTAAAAATAGATCATGATAGTTTTAAATACTTCTTGGAACAATATTATCTTTAGAAGAGTAGAAAAAAAGGATCACAAAGATGTTGTGTAATGACTTTGAAATCATCTACAAAAAAGGGAAGTAACATGTTGTTGCAGATGCACTTTCAAGAAAGGACAAGGATGTGGAGGCATTGCGTTCTGCCATTTCTATTATCCAACCTAATTGGATAAATGAAGCAAGAGATGAATGGAATAATGATGCAGAGATGTGGACAATCATTCAAAAGTTGCACGAAGATCCTAGTGCGTCTAATACATTTATCTGGAAAAAAGATTCGTTGTGGTACAGATATCTCTTATATCTATGTAAGAACTCCCAACTCAAAAAAAAAGTTTCTTTTAGAATTGGACATCTCTCCTATAGGAGGGCACTTACAATTTTAAAAAACTTACCACAGGATCAAGAAGAATTTTTTGGGGGATGACCTTAAATATGATATTCAAAAGTTTGTGGAAGAATGTTTGGTTTGCCAACAAAATAAAGTCTAGACAATTAAGACCCTAGGTCTTTTACAAGCATTAGTCATTCCAAGTCAACGTTGGGAGGAGGTCTCAATGGATTTTAGCACATATCTACCCATGTCCAAAGGAAAGAGTGTAATCATGGTAGTAGTTGATAGAACTACCAACTATGCACAATTTTATGTACTGTCTCATCCTTTCAAATCCAGTATAGTTACTACTGCATTCGTGGAGACAGTTTAAAAGCTACATGGAAACCCAATATTGGATCTTGAAACAATTATGGAAACAAGAATCCAACAACTACAAAATCAATCAATTTTATAATACCTCATTAAGTGGAAGAACTTATCTGTTGAAGATTCCACATGGGAGGATGAGTATTTTATAAAAAAACATCCAGAACTACTCACATATTGAGAACAATTTTTTTTTTAAGGAGAGGGGAGTGTTAGGTCCATATAATACTAGTGTAGCCCCTATATTGTTATTATTCCGCCCCATAGAGGCCCACTATTGTTATTGTTGTGCCCTTACATTATTATTGTTATGTAGGCCCTAATTGTAGTTTTATCCTTTAGATTCCTATATATACCAAGGAGATCTTTTCAATCTAAGAATTATTCATTTTATTATTTGTAAAAGGAGGTTTCTCCCTCAAAGTGGACTATAATTATTGTTTCTTATAATTTTTATGTCGCAAGGATAATAACAAAGGAGCTCACTCAAATTAAACAACTTTTATTTAAATTGTTGGGAGAGAAGGAATGTTCCAACAATACAATCAAAGCTATTAATGCAATTCTCTTGTTTTTTGTATTGAGTGATGGTCTTTTTAATTATTTTCCAAGCTAGGCCTATCGAATAAGTTTATTGTTGAAGCTTCATACTTCTTGCATGGTGTATTTTTGGTTTCATATTTCTCTCTCTAATGCTCTAAATTTTATAGCTAGGATTATTTTTCTTTATGGTTGCATCTATGTATCCATATAAAAAATATTTTTTAGAATACTTACATGCCTGGTCTATTTAAAAGTAATTTACCCTTTTAGAAACATGTAAAATTTATTCTCATTGATAATTTAAAAATATAAAAAAATAGCATGTTGCATACGTATGTTTATGCGAGTTGTTATTATTGTTCTTCTATTGCTAAATTTTATCGTTGTTATTATATAATGTGTTTCCTTGCAAATAATTGAATCCATTGTTGTTACCATATGCAACCTTGGTTTTATTTGATAAGTTAGTTGAATAATTTGGCTTTCTATTGTTAGTTTTTGGGTTCATAATAACATGGAATTCCGAAGGGACCATTTTACCAAGGCTAGGGTAACACTCCATTACATCAATAGATATCATCCTTGGACCAAATGGTTCAAATGATGATAAAGAACCTATAAGATCCCTTATATATTTTGTATGTAATAAACAAGGGAATTGGTTTAAATGGTGACCTATCATGGAGTCTTTGTACAATACCAACCATCAAATGTACCAAGATGAACCCTTACCAAGTCTTGTAAGTTTATGAACATCCACAATCGTTAAACTTGGTTGAAAAAAACTAAAATATTAGATTATTCTACATGATAGCTACCGGGCATTTCAACTCCCTAGTGATAACTTTATAGAAGCTCAAAGCATGATGAGGTAAATCAAATTAGGATCCTTTAAGAAGAATTGAGGCAGAACCATATAAACATGCTCCCATGAAAGGGATGATAGGCAAGCCTTTTCTTATGGTTTGTAGGTAATCATAGAATCTCACATTCAAGAAAAAGGAAAAGGCTTGCTCTTTCTTGAGTTTCATGGGGCATTGCAAGCAATAAGAAGATGGACACATTTTTCTTTAAACTTGCTCTCTTCTTTCATAGCATTTTTTTCATGTCATATTTGGATGATATCCAACATGTTTAATAGGACAACACATGTTAAATGTAACATAAGGTAGTTTAGGAACTTGAAGACATGATTAATAGCATCAAATTGAAATATTTTCAAAGTTGAACGATGAGATAATTATTCAATCAAATAAGAAATTTACATATCAAAGATGTGATTATAAAATAAGATATTTGTTGGGTCCCTATAATACTAGTGATTACCCCATTACTATTGTAGTTGCATCCCTTATTAATATTGTTGTGCCCCTATTATCCCCATATTGTTATTATTGTGCCCCATAGAATCCCTCTATTGTTATTTTTGTGGCTTTATATTATTATTGTTAGGTCGGCTGTGTTATATTGTGACTCCTTAGACTCCTATATATAGAAAGGAGGTTTTGTCATTTGTATCATCCAAGAATTGTTCAATTATGTAATGTAAAGGAGGTTGCCCCCTCAAAGAAGCTGAATTCTAAGGCGTTGATATATCTTTTCTATCTTTTCTTGAGCTGGTTCCATAACATTTGGTATCAGAGCTTTGGATTCTAGGGTTTCGCTGCTCCAAATAGGTCATCGTGGCATTTTCACTATAACTTTTTTTTTGCGACGTTTCAGAAGCTAAAAAAAACCTATTTGAGAAGACATCGCGCTGAACCTCGGGTCCGAATTTCAGAGCTTTTCACGGTATATTTGCAAAGATATGATTTGAGGAAGTTGGTCTTTTTGCAGACTCCTGAATTACATTCCAAACAGGTGACCTGGGGAAAATCGTCATAACTTTCTCTCTGAGCATCGGATTGCAATTTCGTAAGAAGTTAACGAAAGAGCATGGACTGTAGTTTCTTGTAGATATTTTTCATAGCCAAAGTTCGAAACAGTGACTTGTGGCATGTCGTACAAGTTCGCTCTACTGAACTAGTCTATAATCAAGTCACTGTGGGAGATTTCGCATAACTCTTCCTTGGAGAATCCAATTTGGGTCAGACTGGTGGCATTGGAAAGAGGACACAAAGGGCTACTGTAGGTCGCAATTTCAAAACTGGATGATCAGAAAGTACAGAGATACATCAGAGGCAATATCGAGCTCCTACACAGTGAAAAAAGGTGTGTAGATTTTTTTAAATTTTTGCTTAAGCTTGGTTTGAAAATTTATTTTGAAGAAATTCAAAGGGCATAGTAGAGCATTATTATCAGTAACTGATGCCTCGAGGAAAGAAAATGCAAACACCTAGTAAGCAACCTGAAAGCTCTAGCATGACTCATGAAGAAGAGGGAGAAATGCTACATGATATATCAAAATTACAAGAACAAGTGCAACAAATGTCACTCTCACAAAAGCTAACAGAAGCTAAGATAAATGGCATGGAATCTAAGATAAAGGGCATGGAAGCTAAGATGGACGATTTGAAGATATATTTGAAGACAGACATGGCAGATTTGAAGACAGATTTGACAAATTTTCTACAAGAAATACTTACTAATGGTGAAAAGGTAGTAAAGGAAACTCATGATGCGAACAAAAGAAATGTTAATCATGATTTCTTAGACTCTAATGTGGGATCTAAGAGCCACCATATTCCAAAAATCGATATGAGGAATTTTGATGGCAAGGATCCCGCAACATGGATATTACAGATGGAGCAATTTTTCGATCTCAATAATGTGCAAAACACACAAAAGGTACGCATTGCAACTTTATATTTGGAACCAAATCAGTTTGTATGGTATCAATGGCTTTGCTCTCATAAACAAATTATCACTTGGGCAATTTTTACGGAAGAATTGACAGCACATTATGAGGATACAAAAAGCAACACTTTTTTTAGCCAATTGATAAGTCTCAAACAAAAGGGTTCAATAATAGAGCACATTGAGGAGTTCCAAAAATTGAACATAAGGGTAAAAAATATTCCAGAGGAGCATAGGATTGATGTGTTCATAGGGACTTTAAAGGATAATATCCAACATGATGTTCGCCTTTGGGAACTTGATTCATTAGAGAAGGCATTCAGGTTAGCAAGAAAAATGGAAAGCAAAATTATGGCAACTAGGAAGCATACCACTCACAACTATAAATATGGAAGTGTTGTTGCCCCTAGTCTTCCACAACCTATAAGGTTGACACCACAACAATTGGAAGAAAAAAGAGCAAAAGGGATTTGTTACAGTTGTGATAGCAAATACACTAAAGGTCATAAGTGTGCTGAGAAGAAATTATTCTACATAGATTGCAAAGAGGAAGAAGAAAAGGAGCAAGAAAGGTCAAAAGAAGAGGATATACTCCAGGAACAAAGCCTAGATAAAGAAGAAATGAATCCGACCATATCTTGTAATGCATTGGCGGGAATTACCACTCCTTAAACCATCAAGATAGAAGGACAAATCAAGAAGAAAAATGTAATAGTGTTGATTGATTTAGGAAGTACCCACAATTTTATTCATTGTAAGGTAGCAAAAGAATTGAATTGCTTCTTATATCCAGCATCAAAGTGTCAAGTGATGGTTGCAAATGGAGGAACAATAAATTGCTCTAGAAAGTTGTGGAAATTTTGAATAATAAACACTTATTCACAGAGATTATCCCGATTATACACTATTTCGGAATACATGCACAATACATAATCTCCTCTCCGTTGATCATCAATTTAGCAGCATTAAAAACAATGAAACATCAATTGCATGCACACATTAACACAGTATGTAACCCGGGGAAAGAAAAAAGCTGAAAACCCCACACTATCTGTATATTATAATGATAGAGAACATGCAACAATACATAGTACAATACTTCTCACAAGTACTCAGTACTATCTCCACCTGTTACACACAAAACTAGCTCAGATCCGAACAAGTCACAGGTTCAAATCTTCTCCACTGCTTTGCCTGCCTCCACTGCACAATCCTGCAAGAGAAATCACGTGAGCACAAGCTACAATTGCCTTGATATTGGCCCACATTGTGCAATCCTCATTGGCATTACTCAATCCATGCATGTGCAAAATCTCATGCACAACTGATAGTCACAACTCACCCTTTCACTTACCTCTAACACCTGTCTCTGTTGAACTGTCCATGCACTGAGTTAACTGATGTATTCTTTAGTTTCTTTATGAGTTAATAATTAGTGAATTAATTTACAATCAATTCACACAACTCATCACTAGTGTATTCTTTAGTTATACTAAATACAACTAGTTCAACTAAGTCAAACTGAACACAACTCCATCAACTCCACATCCAACTCCACAGAACTCACATGCATGAGTTCTAACTGAAGTCCTCCATGCAATAGCTCAACTAACACATAAAAAACCACGTGATTCCTTTTTTCAGCTGCATGTGCCACATCCGTAGCTCGAACTGAAGTGCTCCAATAGAATAAGATAATGTTTAGAGTCCAAATATTACTAAGGGCTAATAATATTTGACTATTTCTATTTTTAGCCTGGCATTGTAAAAATAGACTCTGATCACTCCGTTGTGAACCAAAAATAGAAGTCCATCTATTTTTCCCAACATGACCAATCATCCATAAACAACATCCTGCAACTCATAGACCATGATCCATATGTGTAAAAATAGACTTTGCGCCAAAAATAGCCCGCGGGCCCACTTAGTGAAGGCGACTCCTTTTCACTAAGCTCCATCATCTTGTTGCATTTTCAACACTCCCTCTCAATAAGATATGGATTATCAGCAACCCCTATCCTGCAACGCTAGAATGTTCTGCATGCAACACATTTGCCCGGTCCACTTGCTCCAACAACACTTGGAACAAAAACACTCCCAACTGACCACTCTGTTGGGCTAGGAACATACTCTGATGCTGAAGCTCTACCTGCTGCTGACAAGTGCTACCTCTCTGACATTTGCGCTACTGCAACATCTCCATGCATCTCGCACCAATGCACACTTCTCTGTGCCACCTAGCACTGTGCAAAACACTTGTGCCTCTCGCATTGCTGCAGCCTGCTAGCTATGCGCTGTCCTGGGATTCCATACACTGTCGCTCTCTCTGCCGCTCCATCTGCATCTGTCTCTACCCAATCAGTCAGTTCCTGCTACTCCACATTGGGGCTCCCGTAGCAAGGTATCATCCAAGAGGTTGGGTACCTCAAGGATCCTGCCCCTCCTCCTTGGGATGATCAATCCACATCACCCCACCTCCTACCTGGAGGTATGGCTGCATGTGATCCCTCTGTCCACTTGGCTCGAAGTTTCCCCCTACTAGAGGTCTCTGCATGAGTAGATGTCTCTACTCGATCTCCTCTCAGCTTCCCTTGTTGTGGCTACTCCACAACCTCCTGAAGCTGCTGCACCAATCGTGGCTCCTCCATAATCGTCTGAGACTTCTTCTGGCTCTCATGTTGAGAGGTAATATACGCTCCCTCTCAACCACCAAGTCTCCATCAGTTGCCTTACTGCTCAAGGCTTTGCATGCATCTTGAACCTCAAGAGCATACAGGTTCTTGACTCGTGAACCAATCTGCTTCACCTGTCTAGTGATGATGTGTCTAAGGAAAACCTTTCCCTTACTGAAGACTACATCACAGCCTCTGTCTTCTAGCATCGCAATCGACACCAAGTTTCTCTTCAGTCCTGGTACATACTTGACATCGGTCAAGGTAAGGCGAGCTCCATGCTCCCTCTGAAAAATAACCGTGTCTACACCTGAGACATTATACTTCTCATCATTACCCATCACTATGAGTATCTGAAGATCTTTCTCCTCCAAAGTACTGAACAAACTTTTGTCACTGGTCATGTGGAAAGAAGCTCCACTATCAAGAAACCAACCACTTCCCACCATGGATGAAACCATGCATGCAAAAAGTGTGAAATCCAACTCAAATTGTGAAGCAAGTGCCTCACCTTCATATCCTTCCCCGGATCCCTTCTTGGACTTCTTCTTTGGGCAATTAGTAGCATAATGGCCCAACTCATGACAACGAAAGCATCTCACCTTCGACTTGTCAACCTTCTTCCCATCATTGGAAGAACTGGATTTGGAAAGAGAAACCTTCTCCTTCCCCTTCTTCACCTTACTCGCTAAGGCACAGTTCTCCTCATCATGCATGGATGAAGAACTGTCTTTGGTGCTCCGTCTGATCTCCTCTTGCACAAGATCCGACCAAAGTCTCTCCCATCCTGGCAATTTCTCCCGACCATTGACAGAGTCTTGATAGGAATGCCAACTCTTCGGAAGACCAAGGAGAGCCAAGCTCACCAAGTCCTCATCATCGACAGTAACCCCCACACTTCCCAGCTCATCCCGGCACTGGGTGAACTTCGTGAGATACTTGGGCATACTGTCTCCCTTCTCACATTTGATGTTTCTGAGTTTATCCTTGGGCGCCAGCTTCCTCTGTTCACTCTTGCTTTGGAATAGATCTGTCAACGCTTTCCACATCAAGTATGGAGAAGCCTTACCATGCAGGCTGGACACAATGTGATCCTTCACGCCCTCCAACAGAATCCTTCGACACTTTGCTATCTTCTTTTGCCAAGCATCAACCTGCACAGCATCAGTAGGCTTTGGGACATCAGCCTCTATGAAATCCTTCAGCCCATTATCATCCAACATTGCCTCCATCCTGTCCTTCCATGCAATATAGTTCGAGCTGCCCTCAAGAGCATACTCCAATCGCAATCCGTTGAAAGACATTGCCACGTTGATACCAAGAAAACACTGCTGCAAATTCGAATTCCACCAGCTCCAAACTCAACCGCTTCTGATCTAAAATTCATGAGAACAAAGTATTTCTCGTACAGAGATTAACTGTATGGGCTTTTACCGGATATCTCACCTTCCAAAAGAAGGATGAATCCAGAAGTTACCTGGCCCGATTACAGACTCTGCCTGAAGAAATAAAATGTAACACTTTCTGAATAGTAGATCTGATGATCAATAGCTCTGATACCATGTAGAAATTTTGAATAATAAACACTTATTCACAGAGATTATCCCAATTATACACTATTGCAGAATACATGCACAATACATAATCTCCTCTACGTTGATCATCAATTTAGCAGCATTAAAAACAATGAAACATCAATCGCATGCACACATTAACACAGTATGTAACCTGGGGAAAGCATACAGCTGAAAACCCCACATTATCTATATATTATAATGATAGAGAACATGTAACAATACATAGTACAATACTCCTCACAAGTACTCAGTACTATCTCCACCTGTTATACACAAAACTAGCTCAGATCCGAACAAGTCACAGGTTCAAATCTTCTCCGCTGCTTTGCCTGCCTCCACTGCACAATCTTGCAAGAGAAATCACGTGAGCACAAGTTACAATTGCCTTGATATTGGCCCACACTGCGCAATCCTCATTGGCATTACTCAATCCATGCACGTGCAAAATCTCATGCACAACTGATAATCACAACTCACCCTTTCACTTACCTCTAACACCTGTCTTTGTTGAACTGTCCATGCACTGAGCTAACTGATGTATTCTTTAGTTTCTTTATGAGTTAATAATTAGTGAATTAATTTACAATCAATTCACACAACTCATCACTAGTGTATTCTTTAGTTAGACTAAATACAACTAGTTCAACTAAGTCAAACTGAACACAACTCCATCAACTCCACATCCAACTCCATAGAACTCACATGCATGAGTTCTAACTGAAGTCCTCCATGCAATAGCTCAACTAACACATAAGAAACCACGTGATTCCTTTTGTCAGCTGCATGCGCCACATCCGTAGCTCGAACTGAAGTGCTCCAAGGGAATAAGATAATGTTTAGAGTCCAAATATTACTAAGGGCTAATAATATTTTACTGTTTCTATTTTTAGCCCGGCAGTGTAAAAATAGACTCTGATCACTCTGCTATGAACCAAAAATAGAAGTCCATCTATTTTTCCCAACATGACCAATCATCCATAAACAACATCTTGCAACTCATAGACCATGATCCATATGTCTAAAAATAGACTTTGCGCCAAAAATAGCCTGCGGGCCCACTTAGTGAAGGCGACTCCTTTTCACTAAGCTCCATCATCTTGTTTCATTTTCAACAAAAGTGCCATAATATCAAGCTATCGATGGGAGAATATGTATTGACTAGCCTAATGCTTTCCATTCCAATGGGAGGTGCTGATGTTGTACTAGGAGTCCAATGGCTACAATCCTTGGGTACAATAGATTTTAATTTTCAAGAAATTTTCATAAAATTTTCTGTGGAAGGAAAGGAAGTTGAATTAAGGGGTATTGCAGGGAAACCGGGAAAGATAATCAGCTCTAACGATATGACAAAGCTTCTAAAAAAGGAACAAAGGGGTGTAATTGCACAATTATGTTCGCTAGATGTTTCCACATTGCAATCATCTATTTCTCCAGATCTCCAAAAAGTCTTGGACAATCATTCCAAGGTATTTGAGACTCCCAAAGGTCTCCCACCTATTCGTGATCATGATCATGCTATTCATCTGATTCCAGGAAGTGTTCCTCCAAACATCAGGCCGTACAGATATCCCTATGCCCAAAAGAGTGACATTGAACGTATGGTTGCATAAATGTTAGAGGCTGGTATAATTCAACCGAGTCAAAGTTCTTTCTCTGCTCCAGTAGTATTAGTGCACAAGAAGGATGGATCATGGCGCATGTGTCCAGATTATAGGGAGCTCAACAAGCTCACTATTAAAGATAAGTTTCCCATTCCCATCATTGATGAATTACTGGATGAATTGCATGGATCAATTTACTTCACCAAGTTGGATCTTTGTTTAGGATATCATCAAATCAGAATGAAGACTGAAGACATTCCAAAAACAACATTTAGAACTCATGAGGGTCATTATGAATTTTTGGTCATGCCTTTTGGCCTTACCAATGCACCTTCAACATTTCAAGGTTTGATGAATTCCATTTTCAAACCATTCCTTAGAAAATTTGTGTTAGTATTTTTTGATGATATACTAATCTACAACAAGTCTTGGAAGGATCATGTTGAACATGTTGACAGGGTGCTACAACTATTGGAGGAGAAACAATTATATGCAAAAATATCCAAATGTTTCTTTGGAGTACAAGAGGTGGAATATCTGGGCCATATTGTATCTCATGAAGGAGTTAAGGTAGACCCTAGCAAAATTAAAGCCATTAAGGAATGGAAAATCCCCACATCCATAAAGCATCTGCGAGGATTTCTTGGGTTGACAGGGTATTATCGCAAGTTTGTTAAGAATTATGGGAGAATAGCAGCACCTCTAACAACATTATTGAAGAAAGATGCATTTTCATGGACTCCAAAAGCAACAAAGGCCTTCAAACATCTTAAAGAGGCAATGTGCCAAGCACTGGTCTTAGCTACACCAGACTTCACAAAAACCTTTATTGTGGAATGTGATGCTTTAGGAAATGGAATTGGTGTTGTTTTAATGCAAGATGAAAGACCCATTGCTTTTAAAAGTCGTCCAATCAAGGGAAAGTTTTTACACAAAGCTATTTATGAGAAGGAAATGTTGGCAATACTTCATGCACTTAAGAAATGGTGACCCTACCTAATGGAAGACACTTCAAGGTAAAAACGGATCATGATAGCCTTAAATACTTTTTAGAACAAAGATTATGCTCTGAAGAGCAACAAAAGTGGGTCACAAAGATGTTGGGTTATGACTTTGAAATCATCTACAAAAAAGGGAAGCAAAATGTGGTGGCAGATGCACTCTCAAGAAAGGATGAGGATGTGGAAGCATTGTTGTGCGCCATTTCTATTATCCAACCAGATTGGATAAATGAAGCAAGGGAGGAATGGAAGAATGACGAAGAAGTGTGGGCACTTATTCGAAAGTTACAACAAGATTCCAGTACGTCTGATACATTTAGCTGGCAAAATGATTCTTTATGGTACAAATATCGCTTATACCTCTGTAAGAATTCCCAACTAAAACAAAAGATTCATATGGAATTGCACACTTCTCCCTTAGGAGGGCACTCAGGATTTTTAAAAACTTACCACAGGGTTAAGAAGGAATTTTTTTGGGATGGCCTTAAATCGGATATTCAAAAATTTGTGGCGGAATGTTTGGTTTGCCAACAAAATAAAGTTGAAACAATTAAGACACCGGGTATATTACAACCTTTTATCCATTCCATGCCAACGTTGGGAGGAGGTTTCAATGGATTTTATCACAGGGTTACCCAAGTCTGAGGGAAAGAGTGTCATCATGGTGGTAGTTGACAGACTTACCAAGTATGCACACTTTTGTGCATTATCACATCCATTTAAAGCCAGTACAGTTTCTACTGCATTTATGGAAACAATTCAAAAGCTACATGGAAACCCAAAGATTATTGTAAGTGACAAAGATCCCATTTTCACTAGAAATTTTTGGACAAAATTATTTTCTTGTCTTGGTACTTAGTTAGCTCATAGCTCATCTTATCATCCTCAATCTGATGGGCAAACTGAGATAGTAAACAAATGTTTGGAAGGATATCTTCGTTGCTTTGTATCTGATAAACAGACACAATGGGTCAAGTGGTTGCCTCTGGCTGAATGGTGGTATAACACTTCCTTCCATACAACAACAAAAATGACCCCATTTATGGCACTTTATGGATATCAACCACCATCCATCACATCATATTTAAGAGAAAATTCTAAGGTTCAAGCAGTGGAACATCACATCGAACATCAACAACAAGTCCTCCAACTCTTAAAGGATAACCTCTTGTTGGCACAAAATAGAATGAAACAACAGGCAGATCAACATCGCAGTGAAAGAAGTTTTGATGTAGGTGATTGGGTATTCCTACGGCTACAACCATATAAGCAAATGTCCCTCAAGCAAGCTAAGAAGGATAATAAATTATCACCAAAGTATTATGGTCCATACAAGGTGTTGCAAAAGATTGGTACTATGGCATACAAATTGGAGCTTCCCGCAGCTTCTCGATTGCACCTAGTTTTCCATGTTTCATGTTTAAAGAAGGTTATAGGCAACAAGCTCTCAGTTCAAACAATATTGCCAGGACTTGATGAGGAAGGAAAAATTATATTGGAACCAGAAGCAGTCACAGAAATAAGAACTCGACGGCTACGAAATCGATCAATTTCGGAGTATCTTATCAAGTGGAAGAACTTATCCGCTGAAGATTCCACATGGGAGGATGAGAATTTTATACAGAAGCATCCAAAACTACTCAAGTGTTGAGGACAACAATTTTTTGAAGGAGAGGGGCATGTTGGGTCCCTATAATACTAGTTATTACCCCATTACTATTGTAGTTGCATCCCTTATTAATATTGTTGTGCCCCTATTATCCCCATATTGTTATTACTGTGCCCCATAGAATCCCTCTATTATTATTTTTGTGGCTTTATATTATTATTGTTAGGTCGGCTGGGTTATATTGTGACTCCTTAGACTCCTATATATAGAAAGGAGGTTTTTTCATTTGTATCATCCAAGAATTGTTCATTTATGTAATGTAAAGGAGGTTGCCCCCTCGAAGAGGCTGAATTCTAAGGCGTTGATCTATCTTTTCTATCTTTTCTTGAGCTGGTTTCATAACAATATTTTTAAGTGATTCCCTTTTTTGACAACAAATGCTTTAGAGTATTTGAAAGGGCTGGACTAATGTTTGGCCATTTTAAACTTTCAAATCTTACCATTGGAATAATGTAGTTATTAATACAATGTATGGAGTCATGCAAGGAAATCACCAATTTCATAGAAAGTGTTATGTGGGAAAGTTGGACGTGTGTGTGAGAGAGTACAAATTTTGGGCTTTGGTTTCATTGAAAATTTAACATTCAACATTTAGTACTATATTACATAGGGATTCAATGTACCAAGGGAAGATTACATTAAACATTTAGTACTACATTACATAGGGATTAAATGTGCCCATGAAAGATTACAGTCAACATTTGGTATTAGCCTTTAAAGTAGTCCTTTATAGGTAGTGATGGAATTTTGGCACCATTGTAGGGTTGCATGGGAGCCAATCATTCAAATCGTTTATGTGTGTGCACACACACACACTTGTATGTTTGGGATTATACATACATACTGGATTTCTTGTGTATTCATGACCTTAAAGGATTAGCCCATTTTGATGTTCACTCATGGTAGATGTTAAAGCAAATCTAGCCAAGACCATGTTTTTTAAAATTGTTTTAGGTGCTAAGACATTATAGGCTCTGGGCTAAAATATCATGCGCCAAGCACAAAATGTTAAATTGTACATGCTAACCATATGTTACTTTGGAAAAACTATATCACCTCATGCATGTATTGAATATTTCCTAGGTACATTTTAAATATACATCCAAAAGTTGTACATTTCTAGTTTTTATATGTCTTTGCACTAAGAGGCACATTTTATAATCTAGGTAGAGGCATAATTAACTTTGTCCATGATTGCATATATAACATTTAGTGTCAAAATTAAATATGGTACCATATTTCCATTTTCCATTACAACCTTGGATTCATTAAGCACTAAGAGGGATCATGTGCCAGCCTAAATGTTTTTGCACCGTTCCCTTAAATCTAAATCCCTATCAAGCACTGAAAGAAATCAAATAATTCAAGGTGCTAACCTCTATGTTTTTCCACCCTTCCAAAATCAATAGATTTGAATTAAGATGGATTGATGCTAGTTCACTAACTTGTCTTCATTCCATGCATAATGTTCAATAGATTTGAATTAAGATGGATTGATGCTAGTTCACTAACTTGTCTTCATTCCATGCATAATGTTCAATAGATTTGAATTAAGGTGGATTGATGCTAGTTCACTAACTTCTCTTCATTCCATGCATAATGTAGAAGGCTTCCCCAACACAAAAAATACTAAAGCAAGGTAGGTTGCAAAATCCTTATTCTAGTGAAAAAGTTAAAGGCATATGCAATGCAATATAAAATGTTAAAAATTAACTTTGTTTCAATTCTATTATCATCTAGTAAGGTATAACCCCAAGGATGATATCAAAATCAAAGGTCTAACATTCAACTACAATTTGACCCACACCAACATGAACATGTTTTGCATTGATATTTATCGCTATCTAGGCCCAAAATATGTGACTTGAATTTGTACCCCCAACTAGTAACTAATCTTCCCTCATTTGTACCATCAACTAGTAACAAATGTTTCCTAGCCTATTATTTTGTTCCCTAGTTTGTCGATGAATTCACTATATAATATGAAATGGATGTCTAATTGCGTATACTTTTTATTTCTCATGCATACAAACTCACTTTTTTTCTTTTTCTTTTTTCACAAAAATCCTAACTTGAATTTGCACGCCATAACTTATCTTCCTATTTGTTATCTAGTTCATTGATCGATTTATTGCATGATATGAAAAGTATGTATCACTGTGAATACACTTTATTCCTCATACATACATCTTCACCTTTTTTTTTCAAATATCCTTATGCCCAAATCTTCACATGTGACCATAGTTTCTTACATCCTAAAACTCGAACCTATAAATTGATCATCATATCAAGCGATCCTATAGCACTATCAAAGTACAATGTCTCAAGTAGAGTACATGAAAATCAAGCGTTGTTTGTGTTTTTGTCTAAGTTTCTCAAACAAAAAACATATGAAAAGATAACAATGCCAAAGAAATACAAATATTTAAAGCCTCGTCCAAAAAGAAATTAAACTATAACTTGATCACTTGAAATTATAATTAAAGTAGGGAAAGCTCAAAATTTCCAATTCATAGTTTAAATTTATTAGCAAGTACTTTGCTCTAGAAACCCTTATGCTTGTGCCTCCATAGCAAACTATCTATTGGAGTATTTGGTAAGAGTTAGTAAACCACACTAACATGGTCAAGTTTATCACATTAGCCAATGAGATGATTAGAATTGTTTATGGAATAGAGAAATAGTTGATTCTGCAGTTGCTCAGGTGTCAGGGAGTGCAGAAATATCAGATTAGTTCACTAAGCCAAAATTAATTAAAATTTTAATTATTTCCTAGTGTTAGAATTTGTAAAATTAAAAAAGTGCAAAATCAACATAAGATTAGATCATTGCCATTGATCTTCAAGGAGCAAGGGTAAATATCAGCACTTAGATCCTTTTGGAAGGATAAAAGTCACCCTATAAAGAGAAAATAAGGCTGAGTTGAAAATCAAATCGAATGACACCACTTGTGTTCAAAGTGCTCAACAAAAGGAGGTTGATTCAACAAGTCAATAGTCAGTTGGAGTGTTTCAACGTTCAAGAGGGAAATGAAGAGGGTCATATGTCATGAATCTCAGCTAATTAACAAGGCTGAGTCACTCTGAAAGGGCACAAAAGTGAGGCCGAGTTCACCTCATCCATATTGTACAACCAACGTAGCTAGTGGTACGTTGTATAGGCCACGACCTCTCAGGGTGAAGTCGAATTGAGTAAGGGCATTGTATAACAAGAAGAAATTGTTGAAAGGGGTTTTACCTAACTGTAATTTCACCTTATAATTTGTTGAAATGAATAAGAACAAAGTTTGCAGGTTTTCCCTGAAGTTGGGGTTTCCTAGGTATTCCTGGTGTCTATTACTTTAAGGTTAGTTTGTCTTTAGTTTTTTATTTTCTACTGTGCATGTTATGGTTAGAAACTCAGTAGTTTTTGCAGTTGTAAATTTCAGTTCTGCATTTGTAGCTTTTCATTTATGGGTATAAAAATTTAGTAAATTGTAAATCAGATTGCTGAGTTTCAAAAACTAACATGGTATCAGAACTCTAGCCTCTGATTATAAGCCAAAACACCAATGTTTCTTCTCACAAAAGTAGGTTCAACATTTAGAGGGAGCAGAAAAAACCAAGTTGACTTGACAACTAGTGTTTCAGAAAGCAATGGTGTACTAAGGGCTTTGTTTTGAAGACAAGCTTGAGGGTGCCTCAAACTACTATCCATGGAGAGAGAAAATTGGTGTAGTTCTAGAGGAGCAAGGCATATGGGACTTTGTCGACAAAGTTCCAACATTACACACTGACCCTCAACTATTGGTTTCTCATAAAAAAAAAGCATGTTAAGGCGAGGAGGATTCTACTTGAAGGGGTCAAAGACCAAATAATACTTCAGTTGTTCAGGAAGAAGACAACAAAGGAAATGTGGACAACTGTTGTGGGTTTATACAAGAGCAATAACGAGACTAGGATAATGAAGCTCGAAGATAAGCTAAGGAGCATCAAGATGTCAAATTCATATTTTGTGGTGACTTATCTCACCAAATTTACCCAAGTGAGGGATGGGTTGACAGGAGTGGGAGAGGCTACCCAAAACTTTGAGTTGGTGCGCTTAGCCTTGATGGGCTTCACCAAACCCTAGGAGATTTTTGTCAGCAGGGTTGTGGAATTGGAGAAGCTCCCAGATTGAGAGATAATGTGGAGTGATTTCGTCCAAGATGAGATCCAAAGAGGTTCTTTGTCAGGGTTTTATGCGAAGACCAAAGATGAAGAAAAAATTTCCCTAGCTGGTAAAGTGGGCAAATCAAAGGGCAAGAAGGGTTGAGTCGAGCTCCAAGGGAGAGAAGAAGAAGAAGAATGACCTCAAAAAAATAAAGTGTTTCTCATGTCGTTAACAAGGGAATTATGCTACTAAATTCCCTACCTGGAAGAAGGGTTCCAAGAAGGACTTGGTCGTAGCCTCTACAAAGGTTGTCAAGTTCTCAACCAAATTTGAGAGGGAGTTTTCCCTTACTACTTGTATGGCAATTTCTATTGGTACCATTGTCTAGTACATTGATAGTGGAGCGTCCTGTCACATGAGGGGAAACAAGGAGTTCTTCTGCACATTGGCACAGAAAGACAAGAAGTGTCACATTGAGCTAGGAGATGATGGGAGGTATTGAGCTGAAGGGCTTGGTACAATCCGATTCAAGAGGGAGTCGATATTACCCTTATATCTAAAAGATTTTTTTTATGTTCCAGGCCTTAAGAAAAAGCTCATTTTAGTTTCAACACTTGAAGATAAGGGGTATGAAGTAACTTTTGGAGAGGTAAAAGTCTTCATCTAGCCCCATAATTCAAAAGTTTCCAAGCAAATTGGGGGTTAGATAGATGATTTTGTTCATATTATAGTTTGAGACAACCACAATTCTTATGAGCACAGATGGACATGACTCAAGGTGAGAGCTATGTCAGTTGTGGCATAGGCTTATGGGGCATTTGCACCATGGGGCATTGAAGGTGCTCAAGGTGATAATGACCAGACGACCTAAATGCAATGTAGATCACTGTGACATGTGTAAGGGGTGCACACTTAACAAGTATGTCAAAACCTCATTTCCCAACAGTTACCATAGGACCAAGGGCATCTTGGACCTTGTACATTCAGACGTGCGTGGGACCATGTATTTTGTATCCCTCAATGGCTATAAGTATTATGTCACCTTCATTGACGATTTTTTGAGAAAGAGCTGGATACTCTTCGTGAAGAACAAGGACGAGGTCTTCTCAAAATTCTTGGAGTTTAGAGCCTTGGTGGGGAACCAAACTAGAAAGAAAATCAAGGCACTGAGATCAGATAATGGAGGGGAGTATACCTCCAATGCCTTCAAGGACTTTTGTGCCAAGGAGGGCATCAGGATGGAGCTCACTACACCTTATAACCCTCAGTTAAATGAAGTGGCAGAGTGCAAAAACAGGGCCATAATGGGAGTGGCAAAATCCATGTTGCATGATCAATACTTCCCCATGTTTCTATGGGAAGAGGAATGCAACACTAAAATTTACTTGCAAAATAGGAACCCACATCAGGTGTTGGGGTGAGTCACACCAGAGGAGGACTTCACAGGAAAAAGACCATATGTAGCTCATTTTAGGATGTTTGGCAGTGTGGTGTATTGTCATGTACCAACAGAGAAGAGGTCAAAATTGGAGCCCACTACAAAGAAGGGAAACTTTGTAGGCTACAATGAGACTTCTAAAAGTACAAAACATACGTACCAACACTCAAGAAGAAAGTCATCCACAAAGACGTGAAGTTTCAGGAGGAAAGGGCTATGAAAAAATTTGCTGACATGTTAGCCTTCAAAAGAAGAAAAGGGTGCTCCTTGGAAGACAAGTTGGCTTACTAGTGGCACAAGTTGGCTTATTTGATGGACAAAACACTATATATAGGAAATTCAACTTTCATTTGGAGAACACAATTTCGGTCAAGGCAATCTGAGTGAAAAAAAAGGTGCGAAGATCACAAAAGGAGAAGTCATATCACCAAGAGAAGAAGGAGGAAGATAACCAAGTTCATTTGGATCTATTTTAGTGCTAAACTCTTTGACACGTGCAATATTATACTACTGTCTATTGTAGAAAGGGTCGAAGTACTATAGTCATCTTAAGAAGGCAGAATTGAGAAGGAATCAAGTGAATCCTCAAGTCGAGTTGAGGAAGGATAGTCTCCATCTCAAGTGAAGAAGGTTGAAGGTCAAAGTTTCTCAAGAACCAAATCTAGGGCTTCTAAAGAGGATGCTGGAAAGTGCAGATCTGAGCCAAGGCTAGTAGAGGGAAGTGGGAAGAGGAAGAATTTTGACTATCATTATCTCAAGGAAGAAGAAGTTAAACAAGGGAGTATTGTGACTTGGTCTTGGAGAGGTAAATAGGTCAAGGGTCTTGGTTTTGGTATTCATTAATTGAAGTCTCTATAAGAAGAATAACTCATTTGGGTTTTCCTCTCAAGTTGTTGAGGTTTTGGCCCTGGCTGATTGCCTAAATTATGTGTCTCTTGTCTCTTTATTGTTTATGATTTGGTAGTTGTTTGATGAGGAAGAATAATATAATAATATAACTAAAGAGAAGATCCTAATCTAAAGTAGTAAAAGCATTCACAA
This sequence comes from Pinus tabuliformis, assembly GCA_031772625.1. Lineage (NCBI taxonomy): Eukaryota > Viridiplantae > Streptophyta > Pinopsida > Pinales > Pinaceae > Pinus > Pinus tabuliformis. The sequence goes on along the minus strand of CM062805.1, from coordinate 1,209,565,206 downwards.
GAAGTTATCATCAGAAGAGAAATCACCTATTTGTTATGCCCTAGATTTCTCAACATGGTATCAGAGCTAAAGTGAAAAATCAAGGAAAGGGAATCTCATCAAGGGACACACAAGCACTCAAGGATCAAATCTCGAAAGACATCAAAGCAAAGTCAAGATCTACAAAAAGTGTAAAAACCCTAGATCGAAGAAGAAGTCTACACCAGAGGAAGTCCCGGGGTCCTCAAAAGACCACAAAGACCCTACTCAAGTTGAAGGGACATATAAATCAAGTTTCTTGAAGACCACTCATCCTAGAGAAGCAAGATCAAGGACATTGTCATCATCTTAAAAATTTCTAAGGCATTTTCCTCTCATTGAAGCAAGGACCTTATCATTGAAGATCAACCAAGAAGCATCGAGACATCATCAAGAAGCCATCATTATCAACAAGGAAATCACTATCAAAGGATCTAAAGGGATCTCCTTCTTTGTGGATTCAAGGATCACTCTTGAAGAGATCTATGTACATCAAGGAGAAGTTCTCTATCATATATATTATCATCAAATTCAAGGAGGCAACAAGTGAAAGAAGCATCTTCACAAGTAAGTATATTTATGTCTGAATCTGTCAAAATGTATTTTTACAAGGAAATCAACAAATTGGTTGGGGCTTCAAACTATCTTTCATGGAAGAAGAGGACAGATCTAAATCTAATTGAAAATGAGGTTATGGATCCTGTCAAAGGATCTATCACCAAACCAGTGAAAGAATATGCTCAAGAACTTGCAAGGTTTATGAAAGGGGAAGTGAGGGCTCAAAGGATTCTCATAGAATCCCCTCATTCCATATGTACCTAAACTCGACACCTTAAAAGAAATATATGAAAAATTGGTAGAGTTGTTTTCTGTAACCACTGTAGGAGAAATTATATATATAAGGCAAGAACTCTACAAGCTAAAGATATCAAAAGAATAAGGAATAGCCTCATAATTTATGAGGATATCTGAAATAAAGGATCAACTTCAAGATCTGGGAGAAATAATGTCTGACAAGGAGATGATCATTGTAGCACTAAATGCACTATCAGAGGAATGGGGTAACTTTACTTCAAGCATTTATGGGAAGAAAGAAGCTACTCCATTCCATGATCTATGGTCTCTATGCAAAATTGAAGAAGCCAGACTGAAGGCAAAAATTGATGTAGGATCCAGTGAGAAAAATCAAACATATGCTACTATGGCAAAGAGAAAAGGAAATTCTGGGAAATTTGGTCCTCAGAAAAAGAAGAAGAACATGGATAAGGTTCAATGTTATGGATGTCAAGAATATGGGAATTACAAAAGAGATTTTCCTAAGCTCAAGAAGGACAATAATAAAAGAAGTAGAGAGGAAGCCCATATCATCGAAGAAGTGGAGGAAGCTGAAAGGAAGAAATCCAAGAAGGAGGAAATATAAGATCTCTATTATAATTGAGATAGTCTTCCTCACCTAGTTTTTTTCAAATTTTTGTTTTCAAGTTTTCTATTGTAATATATGGCTATCATGAAGCACTAAGGAAAATGATAGGATGCATCATGGCATCATAGAAGCATTAAAAGCAAGAGCTCGTAATCATAGAAGAAAAGGAAGTCTATGGCAATCACCTATGGAAGGATATAGCTCTTGGTAACCTCATTAGGAGCATAAGTGATACTTATGAGAGAAAGAAGAAAAAGGTCATCTAGCACAAAGCTCATCATACATCAGTCAAAAGGAGACATCTGCTGGATGAGGATACTCAAGAGCCTCTATTGGAATCTTCATCGGAAGGTTCACCAATCAAAATGAAGCAAGTGTTTCATCAAGAATTCCAACTTGTGGGAATTCATGGGATGATGGTATGATGACAAAAGAGGTAAAAAATATCAAGGGATTGAAGTTATTTCAATCAAAGAAGTTTTTGAAAGGAAGTCTAAGATGACCTAAAGGAAAATGAGGTATGTAGTCTTCTATTCGATATTTTAGAGTCATGTCATATGGTTGCATGTAACATGCTCTATCTCGAGAGCATGATCAAAAGAAAGGATCTCCACTTTTGAAAAGTTGCAGGAAGGCATGGGTCACACATTGTTTAGATGAAATCAACATAATATGTCCTCATATGAAATATGAGGTGGTTGACAAAATTGGAGGAACTATGACTGAAATTTCTTAGAAGGAAATGTGTGAAGAAAGAAAGGAAGAGATCATGAAATATGCAACTATGGAAAAGGCAATCAACATCCGAGGACTGAGAGATTTGACTAGGATATCTCCATGAAAGATATAAAGATTCTGATGAAGTCTGAAAAATAAAGAGACCCTTGATAATATATATCTTTTGGAGTTGTGTCAATTTTTATGCGGGATGCTGATGCGAACTAAAAGATGTCATGATGAAAGACCATCACAAAGGTAATTTTGATTTAATGTTCATTTCTTATTTTTGAATGATATTTGGATGGGCTTATGTAGGGCTACCAAGGGGAGAGTTATGGATATCTTCCACCCTCTGATGAAGTTTGAAAAAGAAAGAGACCCTTGAAAATATATATATTTTGGAGATGTGTCAATGTGTATGCGGGATGCTAATGTGAACTAAAAGATGTCATGATGAAAGACCATCACAAAGGTAATTTTGGTTTAATGTTCATTTCTTATTTTTGAATGATACCTAGATGGGATTATGCTGGGCTTCCAAGGGGAGAGTGATGGATATATTCCACCACTAATGTCCATTTAGTAAGATGAAAGATCCTTAAGGAAACATGACATGAAGAAGGCAAGATATGAACTGATGAATCACTTTATGATAAAAGAAATAATGACATGATTGACTCATGGATGAAAGTGATGGGGGGCTTGTGCCCTACAAAGAAGTCCCAAAAACATGAAGGCCCCTGAATAAAGAAAATAAGTTCATGACGTCGTGAGGAGGAGTTCTTCAAGAAGTTGGTTGTCCCGTCATCTCCACCAAAAGAGTTGTTGTAGGTCCCTAATTAATAGGGAGCCTAGAAACAAGTTTCTAACTTGGTAGAAACTTGGAAGCAAATTCCTAAGCCAAGAGGGAGCTTAGGTACATTCCTTCATTGGAATATGCATGTCCTCCCTAAGTTGAAAGGGAGAGATAGACACATCATTCTTATCTACACTTGGGAAGAAATAATGAAGGATTGGGTAAACATATGGTATCCGATACTCTTTGAGGATGAGTTAGGGAATCCAAGATAAGAGTAGTTGTAGAGGACCGATATTCTTTGAGGACTGGGAATCCAAGGTAACAATTGTCATGGTGGAACATACTCTGAGAGAACCTGAGTGGGGTATGTTCCGAGAGAGATAATGATGAGGGTGTCTATACATCATTGGTCTCCCTAGCATTGACTTTGATCTTGTGGAGAGATAGAGTTGTTAGTCAAGGCCTTGCTATGTGACAATGTTGGTTGATATGATGCTAAACAGATGGGTTACCAATCCGACTCTTCTTATGAGAATTCTTCAGATTGAGAATGTCGAGTATCTTGTATGGATTATGAATACCTCCGTAGTTAAGAGGGAGTGTCGAAAAGTGTAACTAGGTTCGATATTCATAATGACATGTGTAATTGATGTAAAGAAAAAAATAAAATTATTTTTGTAATTCTTGAACCATGGGCTTCATGATCAAGGAATTTTATTTTTAGTAGAATCTCCCATTGAGATCTATTAGGATTGGTCATCAAGTCATAAAGTCTATTGAGTCAATGTCAAGTTTTGAAGACCCATTTGGGTATGTTAGACATTGTAAAAGCTAATTTGATTATGTCGTAAACCCTCCAAGACCTTGTCATAAGCCCCTCCTCATGTCGGCCTTCAAAAGAAGAAAAGGATGCTCCTTGGATGACAAGTCAGCTTAGCAGTGGCACAAGTTGACTTATTTGATGGACAAAACACTTACAGGCAAATCAACTTTCATTTGGAAAACACAATTTTGGTCAAGGCAATCTGAGTGAAAAAAAGATGCAAAGATCACAAAAGGAGAAGTCTTATCATCAAGCGAAGGAGGAGGAAAATAATTGAGTTCATTTGGATTTGTTTTAGGGCTAAACTCTTCCACACGTGCGAGATTACAATATTGTCTATTGCAGAGAGAGCCGAAGTACTACAATCATCTTAAGACGGCGGAATTGGGAAGGAATCAAGTGAATCCTCAAGCCGAGTTCAAGAAGGATAGTCTCCATCTTAAGAAAAGAAGGTTGAAGGTCAAAGTTTCTCAAGAAACAGATCTAGGGCTTCTAAAGAGGAGGCCGATAAGTGCAGATCTGAGCCAAGGTTAGCAGAGGGAAGTGGAAGGAGGAAGAAGTTTGACTATCATTATCTCAAGGAAGAAGTTAAACAAAGGAGTCTTATGACTTGGTCTTAGAGAGGTAAACAGGTCAACGGTATTGGACTTGGTATTCGTCAATTGAAGTCTCTATAAAAAGAAGAATTTGTTTGGTTTTTCCTCTCAAGTTGGAGAGGTTTTGGCCGTGACTGATTGCCTATATTCTGTGTCTCTTGTCTCTTTATTGTTTATGCTTTAGTAGTTGTTTGATGAAGAAGAATACTATGATAATCTAACTAAAGAGAAGATCCTAATATAAAGTAGTAAAAAGAATTCACAAGCAGTTATCATCAAAAGGGAAATCGCCTATTTGTTATGCCCTAGATTTCTCAACATTGGAAACACATGAGGAGCGAGAAAACCCCTCGCACCTAGTGACTGCCATCACTGGGATAAGGAGGATGAGATGGGCGATTAGGTGATCAGAGAGGGTTAGAAGCAAGTGGGAGCTCCTAAGGCTTCAGTTTGAGAGAGCATACTTCCACAATGGTACACAAGGTATATGGCCCTAATGACATAGTTGTTGGAGGCTAAGCCTTCTAGGCACCAGGATGCAACCACATAGTAGGTCTGGAGAGACTCCATGGTGGAGGAGTATGCCTCCATTATGAATAATGATGTTTGGGAGGTGGTGTCGAAGCCAAAAATAAAATCTGTGGTGGGATCACGTTGGATCTATAAGATCAAGTATGGATTTGCTGGGAGCATTGCAAAATTCAAGGCAAGATTTTTGGCCAAGGGATTCTCACGGGAGGAGGGAATAGATTATGACAAGACATTCACCCTTGTGGCCAGATACTCATCCATCAGAACAATCATATCGATTGCAACATAGATGGGGTAAAGGATCCACCAGAAGGACGTAAAGACAATGTTCCTCAACAAAGTTGTTGAGGAAGATATCTGTATCGAGCAACCGAAGGGGTTCAAGACACATAGTAGGGAGATACATGTGTGGATGCTTAAGAGGGCTCTATATGGGCTTAAGTAGGCTCCATGGGCATGGTATTCCCACATTAACAACTATCTATAGGGATTGGGATTCAAAAAGAGTGAGGTGGATTCCGACATCTATTACATCACAGTTGGAGGTGAACTACTAATTCTAGTACTATATGTTGATGATTTGTTCATGACAAGGTCAAAGAATCTCATCTAGGAGTGAAAGAGAGATATTGCATGTGAGTTTGAGATGAAGGATCTAGGGCTTATGCATTATTTCCTTGGATTGGATGTCTAGCAAGGGGATGAAGAGATCTTCCTAGGGCAGGGCAAGTACATCATTGAGATCTTGAGGAGATTCAGGATGCAGGATTGTAGGCCCATGTCTATGCCTCTAGTCACAAAATGGAGGAAAGTGGATATATCCAAGTCAGAGCTAGTGAACCCCACACTTTACAGGTAGCTGATTGGGTCACTTATGCACTTGGTGAACACGCTACCTTACATTTGTTTTGTAGTAAAATCTCTTAGTCAATTCATGGTTGGGCCCAAGAAAGTTCATTGGATTGTTACAAAAAACATTTTGACATATCTCAATGGCACCATTGAGTTTGGACTACGGCATACATGAGTGGATGGAGTGAAGTTGGAGGGCTTCACAAATGTAGACTAGATAGGTAGCTCCGCAGATAGGAAGAGCGCTTTGGACTGTGTCTTCAATGTTGGATCAACAATTGTTTCCTGGTTCAATAGGAAGCATAGATAAATTGCATTGAGCTCCGTAGAGGCCAAGTATATAACTTCCAATTTGGCAACATGAAAGGCCATTTGGATAAGGAAGCTGGTTGTAAGATTATTTGGGTAGGAGCTAGAGCCTATAGTGATCCACTATCATAGCTAGAGTTCCATCAAGCTCTTTGAAAATCTGGTGTTTCATGATCAATCAAAGCATATTGACATCCAATATCACCACATCAAAGATGGTGAAAAGAGGTATAATTAGACTCCATTACATCTGAACACGAGTGCAGGTTGCAGATATTTTGACAAGGAATCAATCAAAGGGAATTTTGTCTACATCGGAGACAAGTAGGGAGTAGTGCATAACACCTTCCTCTATAAGAGGAACTATTCAATGGAGTAGAGCAGGAGGTGATTTTGCACTTGCCTAAGTGTTAGGGCATGTAGAAATCTGAGATTAGTTCACTAAGCCAGAATTAATTAAAAATTTAATTATTTCATAATGTTAGAATTTGTAAAAATTAAAGTGCAAAGTCAACATAAGATTAGATTGTGGCCATTGAAGGAGCAAAGCTAAATATCAACCCTTGGATCCTTCTGGAACGACAAAAGTCACCCCATGAATAAGAAATAAGGTTGGATTGAAAATCAGATCGAATGACACCACTTATGTTCAAAGCGCTCAATAAGAGGAGGTTGATTCAACAAGTCAATAGTTAGTTGGAGTGTTTCAACATTCAAGAGGGCAAGGAAGAGGGTCGCACGACCTGAATCACAACTAATCAGCGAAACTGAGTCACTTAGAAAGGGACCAGAAGTGAAGCTGAGTTCATCTCAGTTGTGTTGTACAACCAACAAATCCAATTGTAAGTTGTACAACCTCTATCGTACAGGATATGGTCTCTCAGGGTCAAGTCAAGTTGAATGATATTAGAATTTACCGAACCCAGAACCCGACATTTGGTTCCTAGCGATTATTAATTGAAAAAATACATGACTAGAACCTATCACACAAAAAATATAGCAAAAGAAAAAATTCGATTTGAATCACATACACATAAACATATTTCTTCCTAAATAATTTAGTTCTTCATTAACAAATTAATCACATAACTTACTTGGGCTCCCATCTCGGGATAATGGCCCAACTAAGAAAATACAAATTACAAAACTCTAGATCTATTCAAGAAAATCTGCTTTCTCTCACACATTTGGATCTCCAGCCTCTCTACGCTCTCTCGAACCCAACACATGCTGATTGAGATGTTGCTCTCAATCTTGTGTTGTTTTTCTATGTCTCCTTCTCACCTTAGTATTGTCTTTATAACTTTACATTGAGCCAAAATCTTAGTCCTAACTCGAAACCTAATCTCAAAGTGATGGACGGCCAAGATTAGATCTCGCCTCACTTGAGATCGAAAGCTAAGATTAAAACTTAATCACTAAATTAAATAATTTATCTATTTTTTTTTAGTACAATAAGACAACATATAATTATGTGTTTTTTCCTAAGTTAAACCTAGGCTAAGTTACATCAACAAATATTCTAAGGTGAAATGTGGGTGACTTCTGCACGCCTAGACACAAGGCATGTGTAGAAGTACCTGCCTGAAATAATACTTCAACACACCCTCTTAGCAATGGAGGTACTTTTGGAAGAACCTCCTCCACCTAGATCTATCTCCAAGCCCATCTCAATATTTGTAGTTGCTCCTTTTGACTTTGAAGCCTGTCCTGCTTCCTGACCTGAAACCTGACTTGAGAACTTGCCACATCTAGCCATGCTTCGAGGATCCTGCTCCTAAGAATCTATCAATATCATATCATACCAACTAAGTCTCCTAACAATGTCGAAAGAAACACTCTTTCTTACCACCTATTCCTTCTTAGTGGCTGACAGTGATCTTGTATCCAAGATCCTCTCAGATACACCCACAGGTTGTCCCAACAACTTGTATGACTGCACCAGTATGATGTGAAGAACTACCACTGCATCCAAGGTCGTTCCCTCTGAATATAGAAGCACCTGTCCATTACGGAACAAAACTCTATATCCAACATCCTCCAAGGCTAATGCTGAGAGTACAGGTACCATTAACTCTAAAACAAATAACCCCTAGAAATCCTCCCGACTCTAGTTAGAATATGACACATCGTGTTATACTCCTATACCAATAGGTGTCATATTTCATGATTGACTTGATGAGCTCTGTAATATGTTCATTCCTTTCCTTGCTGCAAAGGTTTCCATATTATAAAAAATGTAAAGAGGGTATGCCCTAAAAGAAAAAACAAAGGGTAAAAAGAATAAAATGGTCAAAAAAGAAAAAAATGAAGGAAATGAACCCCAAACAAAGAAAGACCAGGAAAGTGTGTAAATCCAAAATGCCACTACTTTTTCATTTTCGGTAAATAAAGCATTGTGTGCAGCTTTTTAATTCATGCCACAATTTATGAATGGCCAAACAGCTTAATCTTGGCTAGTTCATGTTTGAATTTCATGTTTTAGAGATAGAGAATAAAAATCTGACCAAACTGTTTAATCGTGGCAGATAAGTAGATAGGTAGAGAAGCAAAGAAGCTCAACAGTTTAATCTGAGCCCTTGGAAGTAATAAGTGCAGACTTAGGTAGGCTTACCATGCAAATAAAAGAAAATTTGATGAGGGTTTGCCAGTCTAAGTGCACCCAAGTAAAGGAAGAAAAAATGCTAGGCAAAGTAGGCAGGGTAGGTAGATTGGTGTTGCAGAATGCTACCTGGGATGGATTATGTTTCTAAAAATGTGTTAAACTTTCATTTCTATCACAAGTACATAGCAGACATATACTTGATGCAGCTCAAGCGAGGCAAGATTGAATAACTAACTCCCCTTCATACTTTTCTCTAATCATTTACTAATTTCCCCCCAAAAATATTAAGAATCTGTTCTTAATATCACTCATAAACCACTCATTCTGTTTCATGAAGATTGCCTAAGTAAAACCCCACTTTACTTAAGGGAAATAGCCATATTTCTCATATAAACCACTTTTTCCCTTTTAGCCTAAGTTTTTTAACATTATAGATTAGCACTTTCCATTTTTCAAAATCCATATTAACTTTTAACATATATTATTTAAATCCCACTTTATTTCCCAATCCCCATATTATGTAAATATATAGAAAAAACCCCAAAAAATATTAATATCCCCACCCTGGTCGATTACGACCATATCACTGTTTAATTATGGATTAACAGGTTTATTTGAAACTTGTTAAGGACCTTCCCGCCGCGCAAACAATGGGTTAATTAGCCGCTCGGGTTAATTAAAACCAACCCTGAAAACATTAAAAAACACAGTTTATTGTGTCGGCCCCGCAATTTAACCTCCCACCAAGTTCAAAGCCCGTCCACCGTTAGATCTGTGCTCGTTCATCCAACGGTCGACGATCGTATCGCGACCCCCTCCATCGCCGAACGTTAACCCGCGGGCGACTAGTGGTTTTTGCGCCCGTACTCTGCCACACGTCACGCTCCCGCTATGATCGCTTGCCCTCTGTCGGAAACCACTTGACCCCAAAAGCAGTGTGTGCAAAACTACTTACCACCACCCTTCACTGACGTCATCTGTCCCTTTAATGATGTCACCCGCCACGTCACCTGCCCCCGTACTCCCGCTGATGTCATTTGTACTGCTGACGTCATCCGTCCTTCAAATAAAAAATTCCCGCCAAAACTTCATTTTGTCGAATAAAAAGGGTAAAATCTTCATTTTTGCTACATTTTTTTGCATACAACGCTCCAGGCATTTAAAACTTTTGAGTTCACAGTTCCAATTTTCGACTATCGCCTGACCAAAAAAGCTACAACGCGAGCTCGCAGACTCTACTGACCTACCATTTTACAGTTTCTTCCTCTTTAAATGTAGTTCGAAACACCACCAGGGGACTTCCAAGCTCGCAGAAGAAAGAAATAAAGATATATAGGGATAGTTTTCTACCCTAACCAGTGGACCTTCAGAGACATGAATTGCCAGAGGAAAGGTGGTGAGAAGACATGTTAGCAGCTTTGTTTTACTAGAACACGATGGATAGCGATGAGCAGAAGTCAAAACATGGTTAAAGAGTATCAGTTCAGCATTAAAGTGTATCAGATCAGTGATAAAGGTGTCAAAGCAGAATTAAAGAGTGGCAGATTAGAATTAAAGAGCACAATTAAGACAGGTAGTCAGCGCAGAGCTACTACAGAAGACAGCTACCAGCTGAATTAAAGAGCCAGCCTCCAGCACAACATCATTTGTCTTTCTCTAGACATTTCTATTTTACTTGTAAACTGTTATTAGTCATCCTAGATATTATCTCACCGTTGTAATGAGATATTTGTTGTATAAATACCCCCTCCATTAGAGTATTGGAGGGTGGTGGTGTGTGGATTCCTAGACTCTGTTGTAATATTGATTTTCTGGAATAAAGAGCTGTTGGAATCAAACTGTTGCATGGCCTACTGGATGAAGGATTGAAGCAAAGGACTTGTCACAGATTTCTTGAATCAACCACTGGATCAATAAGTCCCCTATATCTCGTGCTTTAAAGTTTTCTGGTTTATTATATCATCCGTGTTTTCATAATCTGAATGATAAAGAAAAGGTTAATTTCAGAATATGTTTGATTGCACTCTATTTTCAGTCTTTATTCTTCTCTGTGTTTTCTTCAAAATTTGGATAAGCAGTGAACTCTTAATTGCTCCTGTTTCCTTATTCTTTCATGTTGATTATTTGCTAAAGAATTCTTAATTGCTCCTTATCAGTAATCATCCATTTTCCATCTTTCAATAGGTTGAAGGATTCTTCACTGCCCTTCACCCATTTGAGCCCATTCCATCTGTTCCAAGTTTTTATTTGTTCCTTGTTTGACTACCTTGCCCTGTGAAACCATCCTCTGTTAAGAAACCGGATCTAGAAAGCCATCTTCTTTGACTCCATTAGCCCAATGGACTGAAACACGCTGTCTTACCTCTCTATTCTATTGAATCTCACCACCCAAACTCAAACAAAACCCTTGAACTTCATAACTAGCCTAATACCTTTCAAAACAAAGCTAAATCATAAAGAGAGAGCCCTCTCTGGATACAGATTGGCTAGATTTTGTATCTAAAAGATTGGTCTGTGGTTACCTCGGCCTCCTTTCCCCTTCTTACAACTTCTGGAAAACCTGAGTGATAACACATCCAACCCCCTATCACTGCATGCACGGTACTAGTCCCACTAAACACATTATAGTCTGAGCCTATCTTTGAAATACTGTGGAACACTGACCTCACCCTGTCATATGACTAGAAGATCTACTATCCACTAGCCTCGATCTTGTGTTAATTCCTTCTAGCACGATTGTTGGTTTGCCTCAGTCCTTTGAGACACCCACAAGTTGTGTTGCAATCCTTGAATAGTACGGGTTTCCTCTCTCCCTTTGAGGGTTGACCTTCACCAATCCTGTTGGTTGTTGGTATTGTCCTTTGTACCTGCCACTGGCTACTACCATCTCTATCAGTAATTGTTGGCCCATCATGTCATGCCAGATCCCCTGTCCAGTGACTCTTGCTGGCAACTACATCTCACAAATTCTTTGATCATGGTCAACGTGGCACCCTACCCATGTCACGATCCCCTGTTACGTCACAATCCTACCGCCTCTTCTCTATCAACCCGTGACATGCCTCAACCATACTCCTGATGGCTATTCTCACAGACCCTCAAACCCACACAACAAATCCTTGGTTCATGTGGTGGATCGACTATTTTGTCTGCTAGACTTTCACTCAACAGCTAATTTAACATCTCTCTATGCAAGTTGCCTCTCTGCCTGGCTCAACCACACTACACACATCCACTTCATAGCTTCAACTCCTCAGAACATGCATTTTACACGCGCTGCCTTTGTTTTCCCGCACAACTCTTGACTTTCACTACTTGAACAACCTTTGAGCCTGTTGCTTTATCTCTGGATGTTTCCTTGATTGTGTTGACTCCCTCGGATTGTCACACAACCCCCTCGATAACTTATTTTCCTTCCTATCTCTCAGCTCGATCTATTGTTGTGAAACCAGACTAACTCAACGATATTCCTTTATTGGCCTACCGTGGCCAATCTTTGCCACTTGTATGAGCTCAGCCTCTTGACTGCACGAATTGTCTGTGCCCACTGGCTGGTCGGTTGGGTCACTGAATACTTTAGTCGCCCTACACCAATTGTGGTTGGTCCTTCCATTGTTGCTTGCAACAGCTTGAAGGCAACCTTATTAGCCTATCGGGCTTGGCTGACCCCCTGTGACCTACTGACTAGTCTCCTTACGTCCACCAAATTCCTTCAACCATCGACCTCTTCTTTGCCTTTCGGATGCTGCTGTTGGTAACCTTATCAACTCTTATCTCAGTTGTTTGTCACAGATTACTTAGCCTTGTCGGCTGCTTTTCTCAGACAGATCCTCGTGTCCAGCTTACGACACATACACCACTCCCATTTCCTTTATACTAGTCCAACATCAGTTAGCCCAAGCAACTGTTGAATTTTTTGATCCACTGTCAATGAGCTTGTGTTGGTTTACCTGTTTCAGGTGCCACTGTTGCGGTTGGTCGACCGACCGCCTAGCTGCTGTCAGTTTCCCTAGCAATGACAACCTTGATGATTGGTGTCTTTGGTCAGCAGTTGGTTGGTTTGGTTGTCGGCCACCCACCATGGCCCCACCACTTTGTCTGCCCTTTTTTTATTTTTTATTTTTTAAACAAATACATGTCGACTTAAAAAAAATGGCACATGGAAAATTACCACTCAATTGATATACGTTGGACGCCTTTAAAAAAAATTATGTTCATATGATCACAACCGAACTTGGTTTTGGAGTTCCAGTACAAATCCGACACTTGCGATTTTGAGATCGATTCAGAGTTGGTTCTCTAATACAATGTTAGAATTTACCGAACCTAGCACTTGATATTTGGTTCCCAACAATTATTAATTGAACAAATACATGACCAGACCTAACAAAAAAATATAACAGAAACAAAAAATCGATATAAATCACATACACAAACATATTTATGCCCAAATAATTCAATTTTTCATTAATAAATTAATCACCAAACTTACTTGGGCTCCCATCCTTGGATAATGGCCCAACTGAGAAAATAGAGATTACAAAGTTATGGATATGATCCAACACATTTCCTCTCTCTCGCAGATATGGATTTGTAGCCTCTCTACACTCTCGAACCCAATACATGATCATTGAGATGTCGCTCTCAACCTTGTGTTGTTGTTCTATGTCTTCTCCTCACCTTAGACTTGCCTTTATAACTTTACATTGATCCAAAACCCTAATCCTTACCCTAACCCTAATCTCAAAGTGATGGATGACTGAGATTAAATCTCACCTTACTTGAGATCGACGACTAAGGTTAAAACTTAATCGCTAAAGTAAATACTTTACTTTATCTAAGTTTTTATTTTAGTTCAATAAGCCAACATATAATTATGTGTTTTTTCCTAAGCTAAACTTAGTCTAAGTTACATCAACAAATATTCTAATGTGAAATGTGGGTGACTTATGCATGCTTAGACACAAGGTTTGTGCAAAGATACCTACCCGAGCTACAAAATTCAACTAGTGAAGGTGTTGTACAACAAGAATAATTTGTTGAAAGGGGCTTTACCTACCTGTAATTTTATCTCAATATTTGTTTAAGCGAATAAGAACACAAGTTTGCAGGTTTTCCCTATAGTTAGTGTATCCTGGGTATTTCTGGTGTCTATTACTTTATGGTGTGTTTTTCTTCATTTAATTTATGTTGTGCATGCTATGGCTAGAAACTTAGTAGTAATTTCAATTTTAAATTTCAATTTTGCATCTACAATTTTGCATTTCTAGGTATAAAAATTTAGTAAACTATCAATCAGATTGTTGAGTTTTCAAAAAACTAAGAAGAATTTCTTTCAAAGATGATAAAACCTATCATAACTCAATTCTCAACCAATAGTGAGGACAACCATCACTCATTGCTATATGCAAATGTGTGTGGACTCATCACTGTTATTCAAGGTAAACCACACCACTTGAAGTATTAGAAATGACTAAGTGGGATAGACTTTTACTCTTGCCAAAGGTGTTTGGGTCTTGGACTATTAACTTGCTTCCTTACATACAAGAAACACAAACTTTTCCTCCCCAAAAAGCAATTTTAAGTCTTCCTCTAAGACCTAAACGTAGTTTCATCCTAAGATGGTGTGTGCAAGGAAGCCAATATCCCAAATTATCATCATTGAGGTTACGTCTAGTGGGATATGTGCTTTCTAGTAAGATCTAGCTTTAATCACATTCATGAAACCAAATATTGCCCCAAATTACACCAATTTAACCTCTTACCCAAGAGGAAAATGAAATTATTGGCATATCAATGAAAATTTGATTATTATCATATTTACCATATTTTTGAAATTCAAGAAAATATAACTTAAAACGTAGATAAAATAAATAAATATTGAGAATTTGAATTATTATTTGTGATAAATTTCTTCCTAATATATTTGTACATATAAAAGTTTATATTATTATTATATATTCAATTCATATTATTTAGAATTTTATTATATTCTAATAATTATAACTTTATAAGAATTACATTATATGATTCAATTAATACTAAATGATCATTAGCTCCATGAGGGCAGCTCAATTAGAGATTGCAGTGAAAGTGAAGTATTATGTACCACGAGATTCCAGGTTCAAATCCCCTCAGTTCAGACATGGCCATGTGCTGGGGCAGTGTGGTTCACCTAGGGGTTATAGTGGTGGTGGTCGGAATCGACCCCATGTCACGTGAGTACGAGACAACCTTAGTTGTTGATTTCTTTAGTCTATATATATATATATATATATATATAGGAGAACCACCGGGAGCTCGTAAGTCCGCGATAAGTCCCGCTGTTGCCGAAGGATAGGTGTTAGGGCGTTGGGCAGATCACTCCTACTATTGCTCTACCACCAGGTGTTTCTATTTCCTTTATTCTCATCGATATGGCTAGTAGTTCAAATTTTGATTTCTCAGCTGAGTCACGAAAAGCAGCTCATGAGAAAAGATGGTCATGGTTAACTAAGTATACTAGTAATGATCAGAAAGATGTTTTGTTTGATGATAAAGTAGTTGAACAAGAGTTCAATCCCCAACCCAATTGGGAATTGCCTTCAATCGAAACTGATAAAATTTACAAACTACCCATCTTCCAGTTTCGTGCTGCTACTCTTTTCAGGTTTTCTTCTGTAAATGTTCCCGTTTCAGTAGGGCAGAGTGTCTATCAGATTCCTTTGATAAGAAAAGATGATATTGAATGGGGTTTGCATCATGGATATAAATACATTCATATTGGACTCATTCAATTTGGTATCAACCCTTTAGTCAGACCAGGTTTAAATAATTCATGTCTTACATGTGTTCTTGACACCAGACACAATAAGTTTGAAGATGCTTTAATTGGTGGGTTTCAAAGCCCCTTAAATAATGGTCCAGTCTGGTCTTCAGTGGTTCCTCGATACCAAGTGTCATTAACAGACCCATATATAAATGATTTTCTGCAAGCATATATTCAGTTTCATGGGTATGACACCGCTCCCCAGTCTCAGATAGCACAATTACAGTCACATGTATGTATTCGATTTGTTTCTTCAAGTATGCCTCCTCTAAATCCTAGTTTGTCACAAAGAGCTTTAAAAGGAGTTATTGTTGGCCTTGGAAACACAACTCCCTTGCAAGTAGGGTTTTTTAATTTAAGTTTACCATCTGAATGGAATAGTCAATACACCTCGATGTCACAGAAATATCCACAATTGGCCGATACTTCCTCCAAACAGTTAAAAACTGTAAAAAGACCAGATGGTAGTACAAGTCTTAGGTTCCAATAAGATTCCTCACAAAAAAAAGTTAGTTAGAAGTCAGTCTTCCAGATTACCTCACCAAGTAAATATTTTAGCACTCGTTTCTAAGTATTTGGATAAGTATAAGAATAATCCATTAGCAGACTGCATTTACTGCGATGGAGATAAAGAAGAAAAAACAAAAAAGCAATACCAAACAGTGGTAACAACTCACCATTTAGGACAACATCCAAATTGTCCTGAATGTATCATGCCTCCAGCAAGAGATCTATGCATGATCTCCCTTCCCAAAGGGAAGCCAAGAAATAGAATGGAAGCACTGGAAAGAATATTAGATCCAAGTAATAACACACCTAAATTCAAGGATGGTGTTGTTCAGAGTGATCTTCAGTTTTTGCATTACAGAACAGCTATAGATCCAGAACCCTCTAAATTCACTAAAATGCAAAACTATGGTAATTATTAGTCGGTTTGCATAGCCCAGAACATAGATGACTTAGTCGGGGAAGTGGTTGAAGAACATGTCAAGAAAATTCACCAGAGTATTGATACAATGCATGCTTCTCAGGACATATATGAAAACCAGCTCAGGATAATCAATGATTAGCTAGGAGTGATAAGTAGAGCTGTAAATAGATTTGAAGCATCTATAGTTAAGTCTGAGAGTCCTCCCAATTACTCTGAGATAGAAGAAGAAGGCCCGAAATTCACATTGGCCAAAGCTATTGGAAATTCACAACAACTCTCACTTAAAATGATGGATAGAAATGATAGCAAGCTATCTGCTTTAGTTCAAGGCACTAGCTTAGCCCGTGAAAAGATAGATCTACTAAAACAAAAAATTGAAAATTTCTGTATTATAGAAATCAAGGTGGCAAGTCAGCCAAGAGATGAAGGTTCATCAAATCCCCCAAAGAACAAAAGGAATGAAAAATTTATTTTTTCAAACAAAAATGCAAGAACAACAGGATTTGATATTGGATCACAATCAAAGAACAGTCACTTTAACACATGGACACAGAATCTTGCTTCTACAGAATTCAGCTATGATCCATCCTCTACACTCAAGTCTGATAAGCAGGGGAATACTTTCTTTATAAATTTTGATTGCCTGACAAGGGATCAAACCCTTATTCTTTTGCAGCAGATAAATGCTTGGGCCTCACAAAAGAAAGCTGATACAAAAGCTTCATGGAAAGATATAGTAATCCTCATCACATGGAATTTAATTGGAAATGCAAGACTGTGGTGGGAAACAATTAAAAAGGATGAACATGATGAAATCCTAGAAAGTGATGATCCACTCCAAGCAATACTCATGGCTCTCTCCCATGAATTTTTGGGAGTCATATCTTCTGATAATGAGCACTTTGCCCAAATGTTTATGAGTCAAAGATTGTGCAGTTTAGATCTCCTATCAGAGTATTACTGCACCATGCAAAATCTGTATTATAAGATTCCTGATCATCATAACACTGCATATCTTAGGCATTACATAGCATCTATGCCGGGTAAGATTCTAGAATTAGTTCATCAGTCACTTACAACCAAGCATATTTCTATTGATACATTATCATTAGCAGCTTTGCATCAGCATATCCTCACAATATTGAAGAATGAATGTGCATCATATAAGACCAAGAAAAATGTCAAAAAATAGTTACATTTCAGTCCTGCTATTTGTGATTCCTTTTCAGAGACATATCATTTTGGATGTTATAAGAACACCTCCAAGAAGGGTTCTCAAAGAAACCAAATTGATAAATGTCAATGCAAAACCAAGCAATATTCCTCTAGATCAAAGAGAAGATACTCATCACCAAAGCAAAGATCTAGATTTATATTCAGAAAGAGGAATAAGCCAGCCAAACAAACAAAATGTTTTATCTGTGGAAAGCTTGGTCATTGGGAAAATAATTGTCCCAATAGAGAAAAGAAAAAGATTCAAAAGAAAATTTCTTCTATATTTAAATCGGCACATGATCCAACAGAATGGGATCTAGTTTCTCAGTCTGATTCTGATTTTGAATGCTTTTCTATTACTTAGACAGACAGTTCCTCAGATCTGGATGAAGATTTCAGACAACTCTGTTTAGATGATAATCAGAGTGATTGTACATATATTTCTGATTGCTTAATGTTCTCCTTCTCTACTCTTAAACAACAGGTGGAAGAATTAGAAAGAGACAAAGCATCTCTACATCCCAGTTTACTCATACCCAGAAGAAGAATACAAGAGAAAATAGATCATTTGAAAAATGATCTCCCTCAAACTTCTATTAAAATAGAAGATTTCCAGGATTGGGATCCTCCTTTGTCCACTAGTACCACAAAGCAAATATTGGATAAGATTCACCAAGTTGAAAAAAGTTTAAGAGAAGATAGGGCACAAATGAAAAATCTTGCACAAAAAATCAGAATTCAAATGCAAGAATTAGATGATTTAAACTCCAAGTTTGTTTCTCTCTCTTTTGCAGATTCTCAGACAACTTTGACTACAAAAAGTCAAGACAACAATGAGAATATCCAAGATATCAGTGGGATTGATGACAGGATGGTAATCCCTATAAATATAAAAGTCCCTGGATATAAAGAATATACTTTGGATGCCCAGATTGATACAGGTGTTATGAGTAGCTGCTGTAAATACAAAGCAATCCCTACTTACCACTGGAAGCCTACTCAAATCCAGTTCAGGGCAGTCAATTAAAAACTTATCCAGATTCCATACATTGCTCTAGATTTTTCTCTACTATTGGGAGCAACAAAAGTTTTTGTGACTCTATTTAATTATGACACAGGGGCAGACATATTGCTAGGGAAAGATTTTATGAAAAAGTTCATGCCCATTACGATTGACAAAAACCTAATCATTTTTAATGTGCAGGGAAGTAAGGTTCCAGTTCCAGTGAAGCACAGATATACACTAAATATTAAGCCAGATGAAGCTCTTAATCAAGAGACTACTCTAGCTAATCTAAGTAAAATCTAGAAAATTGTTAAGCATGCTGATATTAATGGTGCTACTGTCCTTGCAGATATTAGTCAGAAAATCAAAGAAAATTGTACTTCAGACCACCCTGATGCATTTTGGTCCAGAGAAAAATATTTTGTCTCTCTTCCATTCAAAAAAGAAGGCACAATTATGGCTCAGAAAGCATCTACAAATCATATGAGCCCCTCAGAACAAGAATTGTATAACAAAGAGATCCAAGATCTATTGCTTAGAAAGCTTATTGAACCTTGTAAGAGTTCATGGGCTTGTCTTGCATTTTATGTCAACAAACACTCTGAGTATAAACAAGGAAAAAAGAGACTGGTTATGAATTATAGGGCTTTAAATGACGCATTAATGCCGATCAGGTATCCTCTCCCCAATAAAGAATTACTCTTATCCAAGATTGCTAAAGCAAATGTTTTTAGCAGATTTGATTTAAAAAGTGGATTTTGGCAAATTGGGATTATTCTAGAGGATAGATACAAAATAGCCTTTGTAGTACCAAGAGGATAGTATCAACGGATTGCCATGCCTTTCTGTTTGAAAAATGCTCCATCAGATTTTTAAAAAAGAGTGGAGGATATCTTTAAAGATTTCCCTTTTATTATTGTATATATTGATGACCTTCTTGTGTACAATAGAGATATTGCAGAACATAAAAGTCATTTAGAGAGTTTTTATCAAACAGTCCATCAACATGGACTTGCCCTCTCTAACTCATTTAACAAATTCATTATTGCTAAAACTCGCATTGAGTATTTTGGATTGTTCATATCTCAAGGGAAAGTAGAATTACAACCTCATGTTCTACGTTCATTAGCTAACTTTCTTGATATTCTCCCAGATATCAAAACTGTACAAAGGTTTTTGGGATGCTTGAATTATATAAGACAATTCTATCCTGAACAAGCAAAGGATACAAAAGTTCTACAACAACGTTTAAAGAAAGGAAGCATTTGGTCTGATCAAATGACTCAAGCAGTAAAAAATATCAAGCAAAATATTGAGCAACTACCACCTCTCACTCTTCCTTAAGAAGATATTCCTTTCATACTAGAAACAGATGCATCAGATTGTTGTTGGGGGTTAATCCTTTTACAAAAACATGGGAAAAGAGAAGAAGTTTGTGCTTATACTTCAGGTACATTTTCTAGTCCAGAATTGAATTACCCTTCTTCACAAAAAGAAATTATTGCTATAAAGAAAGGAATTAAAAGATTCAGATTATTCCTTAAGAGCACTCATTTTATAGTCAAGACTGACCTCAGGCATATGAAAGGAATGCTTCAAAACAAAAGGCTTCTAGAACAAGGTAACTCCAGGATCATGAGATGGGCTCTTTGGTTAGATGGATATGATTTTGATATAATTTATAAAGCAAGGAAAGAAAATTATCTTGCTGATCTTTTGACAAGAGAAGGATCAGATAAACCAGAGGAAATAGCCATCAAGAAGTTTGAAATTGGAGAAAGCTCTTCATCCTCTAAAAAATCTTGTGTTGAATTATGTCCCCAATGTCATTATTCATTTTGCACAGATTGCCTTCTGGTCAAAATTAAAAGTTTGCTCGCTAAAATTCAAAAGTTTATTATAGAGAAATGGTTTTGCTCTATTGATGCCAAGATGGGTTACAGTCTTCCTCTTGCCACTGTAAATAATGTTCATATTTATTTTGGGTCAGTTATGCATCCATACAGGAGAATTGTATACATTTTCGACCCAGCATTGAATTGGTCAGATTATTACTGTATTCTTCAGACAACCCGAATTTATGAGAGAGTTTCCATAATTATGTATTATGAAGATGTTGTGTCCCCATTCTGTATTTGGAGCAACTAGATGAATCTACTAATGGCTTCATTTGCTCCACGAAAAGAAGACTAGGGAAAGTTAACTCAGTTTACAGCTCTGTCAATTCTCCATCAAGACATGAAGGATGGGGCTGAAAGATATGACATATTTGAGTTTGATTTGTTGTACAAAGGTATAGATCTAATAGAGCTTGAAGATGGTTCTTTTAGAATGCAACTAAATTACTTTGGAGAAGTGGGCATCCCTCCAGGTTCTTTAGATCCATACATGGGATTCTCTGCTTTTTCTGCCAGCTTTGGTAGCGAACCTCCATGGTTACAAAATCTACCAGGATTGGATTTAGACCAGTTTGTCGAAGAATATGATTCTAGTCCTGACATCAGTGATTATGACACAGACCAGAGTCCTAAAGGAGAATGGTAACTATTGGAGATCCTCTATATATAACTTTTAGTACAAAGCTTTATTACAAAGCTTTAATAAATAAGTTTAGGCTTTCGTGGGTTCCCCTTCTTAGGAATCTCCACTTTGTATCCCATCACTTTACTTTCCGTAAAAGTTCTACATTATTGTACAAGCTTTCGTGGGTTCCCCTTGTCAGGAATCTCCACTTTGTATCCCATCACTTTACTTTCCGTAAAAGTTCTACATTATTGTACAAGCTTTCGTGGGTTCCCCTTGTCAAGAATCTCCACTTTGTATCCCATCATTTTACTTTCTGTAAAAGTTCTACATTATTGTACAGGCTTTCGTGGGTTCCCCTTGTCAGGAATCTCCACTTTATCTCATATCATATTACTATTGAAATCTTTAGGAAATATTCATAGTAGGGAAAATGATGATTGGGAGACCTCTTTGTTTCCTATATATGGAAGCAAGAGCCTTTGTCCAAGACATATTTTGTTTTATGGAGATTTGCATATAATAGAAGCTTTGTGTTTCGCATTCCTGCGTTTCTATTTTTAATCTCTGTCCTGAATCTTTGTTTTGGGTTTATCTATCTGTGTCCTGCATCTGCGTATTCTTATATATATATTGAATGATCATTGTTGAAGTGAATCCCATTTTTGTCATTGTTTCCTTTTATTTCCCACTTCCATGACATGAAGAGATAAACAAACAACACATTTATTAAGGAATCAGATTGGCAAGGTTCAACCAAGACTGCTATGTGGTAAGCACTATTAGGAATACACCCAATTTCACTTCAACATATTTCTCTCGCTTTAGGACAACTCCCACAAAATGTCACACGAAATATCCCTACACGCAACAAGTCAACCAAAGGAATAATAGACCAATGTCTAGATGGAGTATATGGATGAGGTAGGGGTTAGTTAAATAGTCAAATTAAGATCTAATTAATGATGTAACAACAATCTTATATTGCAGACCAGCAAAGGAAAATACACAATATGCCAAGGAAACAAGCTTGAAAATGTCACAAATTGAGTATATGAGTTTCTTACCACAATAGAAAGATAAATGGAGCTATTTGACATATTTTATAGGGTTGTAAGAAGAAAATACACTTGTTGTTTAGACCTATAACTTTGATACTTCTGAAGAGTACATCAAGTCAACAAGCAAAAGGCCACTTCAAAGAGCTTGAAAATGGTTTTTAGTGGACTCAAAGGACTTAATTGGAAATGTTAGTATGATAAAAAAAAACCTTTCCAGTGAGCACAAGAAAACTAAATTTGGGTAAATTTTTTAGTAAATATTCAATCTGCAACTCAACTACCCAAAAATAGCCCACAATCGTGAGGGCTGAAAATTAACTTGACCAAATATGGTGATCAAACTCGCAAATCGTTTTCGGTAGCCAATAGATGATCTAAAAGTAAATAGTAGTCAATGAAACACATCTTTAGATCAAGAATGTGTTGTTGTCTATCTCATTTGTGTAAGGATTTTAAGAGGCTTTCTTTGAGCACCTCTAGCTTCAAAATAGAAAAATTAATCAAGTGGGCAAGTTTTGGGCCTGATGGAACAATAGAAGCTTCAAACACCAAAGTCGAGATCTATGGAATACTTCGTCGAGCAAGCGTGGTAGGGTAAGGAAGTAAATTAACGAATGAACGAATTTTTAGTTAAGGTCGGAAAAGTTTCAGGGCGGATTGTCATCCATTTCTGTACAACTGTCCCTCGAAAACACTTCGGGGGGGGGTAACCTGCATGGTAAATAGACCAATGCTATCCCCGAAGTTGAATAGTCAAACGGGAAGATTTGACGATCCAATGACCCAGATTAATTTCGGGGGGTCATGACAGGATCCTGCTCCCAACTCTTTCACTTGTCGGAACAAGGTGGGGACCACTCGCCACGTTGTGATCCCGCCAACATTGTTTTTCAAGCGAGCGATGAAGTTAAAGGTAAAACGGTAATTCGCACCCCCCCCACCCTGACTCTCATCCATGTCACCTGCCACCACCCAATCGTCTTCCGCCACGTGTTCCCTCGTGATTTCATCTGACGTCAGATGACCATTGCCCCCCCTACGCCTATAAAACCCTTCCCGCTTCAGATTTTTTTTAATGTGTTTCGTTTTCCTGTGTAACTCCTCCCGCATTGTTCACTGACCAAGATGGTCCATAACTCCCCTCCAACATCATTTTCAACGATTACCCAGTTAATCAGGTAACTTGTCGATCTCCCCACCTACAACTTGTTTTTATATTTGTTTAAAATGAAGAAAGAAACCCCCAAGACACCCAAAGCCCAGGAAATCAAACCCTCCTCCAATGTCGAACCACTAATGGACACAGAGGCACAAATTATGGACCCTCCTTGTGCTTACCACCTGTCAGACCTCTGGTCCGATCTGTATGGCCACCATGTCAGAGGAGAAGACTCACTCCGAGTAGTTGACTCAGGTATATAAAATAAAATTGCGCCCTCTATGTTTTATTTCCCTGAGTTTATTTCTTGGTTAATTGCTGCATACATTGAAGAAAAGAATTGTTTTGTCTCTTCCACTAGAGCCAAAATCCTAGAGGTGACCTCAGAATTGATCCAAAAAGCTCTGATTTACCCAAGCTCCCCTGAACCCTAGAAATTCACAGAAACCACTCTAGTATACAGTTACACACTACCCTTTCAGCTGCTAAGAAAAAATACTTTCTACAAATGGTTCTGGCCCCTGGCTTGCAGTCCTTTCCCATTGCTGATAGTTTCCTAATAACTATCTTTATGGAGTCTGTGCAACCTAGTCTATTTATAATTGCTCATATTTTTGGGGATGATAATGCTAATATGGCCAATAAAGGCTCCCTAGGATTTTTGAGGGAGATGATGCAATCATACCACCTGTTTGACATACCTTCTTACTTCCATAAAATTCCAATTGCACCATTTTCCTACCACTTCCTACTTCAGATACCTATTTGTTGTAGTTTATTTGTTTGTGTACACCCATGTAGATGAGTTTGAGTGTTTGGGCCTCAGTTTGATGTCCCCAAACAAGCAGAGGAAGCTTTTTTTTTTCACTGGGATGTTGTTGTTAGCAAGAGAGTAGATAATGATGCCTATTCCCAATTCATATCTTCCTACATGACCATTGCTTATAAAATTATTCACAATGTTTCCCCTCCAAGAATCCTCCCTTAGCAAAAAGAAATCCTTCAACTCAACAACGACACCAGGGTTGGAATTGGTATTTGTTTGAGGATTACACAGAGATTAGGGTTTATGGGTGTGAGGTTCCTCCTTCTACTTGCCTGTTTTCATGCCAATGAGGATATTCTCCGTGGAATTCATTAGACAAAGCCTAAATGTGGACCATGTCCATTTTGTCCCTGCTAAAAAGGGGTACATGTTCAAGTTGGGCAAGCCTATAGGCCCCTTCATTTTTAACTCCAAACATGCCTTTCAGTCAGTTGAGGAATTACTAAAACAAATGAATTTTGACATGGGGGATGTTTGGAGTTATGATCCTTATGGTGTCATTGCAAAGAAAAGGGAAAGCATACATGCTTCAAGTTATGATCATGAATGTAGGCCTTAGATTGAATGGAAGGCTAATCTTGATCCATGGCCCATTAACACAAAGATGGATATTGAGACTCCAACAACAAAGGACAAGGCGTAGAAAAGGAACGTTGATGAAATAAGGGATGTGGAAATGGAAGATGTACAAACCAACAAAAAGGCCAAGACCCAAGAGACAGAAGAAGAAGAAATCGAGATTAGGTTGGTGGAGACAAAACCTGACCAACTAGGCTTCCAGGTGACTTTGGAAGACCCACTGCAAACTGTTGCCTCATCATCTTCAGAGGTAGCCATTTTGAGTTCAGTAGGAAGTGCAACTACGACTGAGCCTAGTTGGCCTACTGGAAAAGCAATTGAAGAAAGGAACAAGAATATTAGGGAAGAGATGCAACAACAAATGACATCCCATTCGGTCCCATACCATACCAAACTTTTGGCTGCTAAGGACCTGGAGAGAAATCAAATGAAATTCTCGCTGCATCACCCATTAGCACAATCATTACCATCAAGTTCCCAGTTTAAAGCTCTGGATGTGTCTTTAGACTTGACAAGCATCCCTCCACCTGATAATATCAACTTCCACATGCATGTGGGAGAAATATTGTACAGTGAGCTGAATCAGAATGATATGACCACAAGAAAGGTTGAAAAGTTGTTGAAAAAGGTTGCAACCAAACTGAAACTGGAAAGATCTAACTCAAGAGCTCTACATGTGTGGAATGAGAGCTTCAAGGAGTTGATTGTGAAGTTGGGAGTGAATCCAGAGGATAAAGCTACATTTGAGGCCCTTCTCCAAAGCTCACAAGCAGAAGTCCAGGAGTTAAGACACAAGCTAAAGATGCCAGCCAACGAACATGTGCAGTCCAAGGAACTCACATAGGTGGAGGAAGAGAAATAAATATTTGCAAAAGAACTAATTGACAAGAACAATGAGGTGGTGATTCTCAAGAAGCAAGTAGCATAACTTCAACAAAAGATAGATACTCACATTTGTGCAATGATCGTGCCTGAGAAACCTCAAAATCCCACACAACAGCTCACAAAGACCCTTACCGAGCTCAGCTCTCGGAAGGGGAACTTAAAAATGTGCAGAATGACTTAGACACTACCCAACAAGCCTTGTCACCAAAGGAAAAACAACTTGAGACTGCTAAGACCAATGTAGAATTGATCAACAAGAACTTGCAGGAAGCTAATCAAGAAATATTTGAGCTTAAAGACAGAATGAAGGGAAAGTTGTCCCTCTTACAAGCTAAACAATTGATTTGGGATGAGATAATAACATGGATGACGAAAAAATGAGAACACATAACTTTGATGGATAAGCAAAGGATTGTGATAAAATATTATGAGTTCTCCATCCTAGCTACCAAAGAAGAAGGTGAAAAGAATGCCCAAACTACCAAGAAATTTATCCAGTATGTGAATGAGAAGACACTCAGTGAGTTGAGGGCTATAAATGTGGTGGATAGGGTGTCTGCAATCATGGATATTTCTAAAGTAATCCAAGAGGAGGAGGTTAGAGTCAAAGTTGAAGAATGCCTGGAAGTAGTGCTGAAGGATGTGGCTACCTTTAACTTAGAGTTTGAGGAGTGATTTCTAGCTGGGATGCCTAGCTGTTGGGATTTCGTGAGAGTGTTGACCCCATGGGAACAATATAGTCAGATGTTGGTAGAGTCCAAAAGCAAGGTAGATTCATCCCACGAGAATATTTCTACCTTGAAGGGTAAAACAATGGTAAACTACTTGAGAATAAATTTTCAATTATTGGGATTGGTGAAGACCTTATTCTGACCCAGGTTGAACTATGTAGGGCTTACTTGTCTCAAAATTGCCTATTAGTTGTTCTTTCAGGCTCCTCTGCCAAGTCTCTAACACTGCGATCAATTCGTTAATCCTCCATAGCTCTAGATCATCAATCCAACAACACTGCTTCCTAGACCAGCCCATGAAATTAAAGATATTGTTGATTGTGTCAACCATGACACTTTGCTATTCTATGTTTTATGTAAATGTTTTATTTTTAGAGAATCAATGCCAGTTAGTTAGGATCCGACTAGTACAACTGTGCCATTAAAACACACTGAGATTTTTGTTATGATGATTCACTGCAAAATCAAGAAAGAACATTTTGTAAGGGGTTCTCTTCCTAAGGCCCTATAAAAAACAATTTATGATACAGAACAAAGGGTTCCAAACTTTGTTTCAAGAGGGAAGCTCTGCAAATTGTGAATGAAATGTATGCCCTGTTGAAGAATAATGAAAGCTTTTGGTGATTCTGGATCACATGAGATTGCAGTATGTAGTTTCTTTTGTATTTGTTCCACATACCATCACTCTTCTTCTCAGATTACATGTAATAGTATTTGTTGGATATGTTTTTATGAATTCATAGATTCATCTATGTCTAATGTTGATCTAAGATGCATGCGACTGATAAAAATTAATACCCTTAATATGTGCTCCATGTAACTTACCACATCATTTGAATGTTTCTCTCATTTGTTTCACGCTGAAGTCTAATGCACATGATTCTTAAATAAGCCTTGTGCATTGGGTTTTCATTCCTTCATCATTATTCCCTCCAATATACTACAATGACTGATAAAAATACATACTCATGTAACATTGGCCATTGGAACTGGACCTTAATGCTTCTATGAGTATTATTTTGCAACCAGACTTGTATTTCTTGTCATAAAGAAGATTCTGAACCAATCCTATCGAAAAAGCAAGTTAAATATTAAGTGTAAGTGAATAATTCAAGCTATCCTATAAGCACTCATCAAGATGTCCTAAGCACTGGTCTCTATTCAACCCAGGGGTTGTCTCTAGGAGCAACAAAAGAATGATGGATACAAAAGATTTTATCTTGAATCTCATGTATCTAAAGGCAAGGGTTTTTCCTTCAATCACTTCCAATTGTTGTAAAATATTTGCAGTAACTATAATTAGCTTCAAAACACTTGGAGATACAATTAGTACAACAATACAAGGTAAATCAAGGGGAACCATACAACCTTAGGGCTTAGGACTTCCCAAAATTGAAAAAATTGTGACGATTTTACCATTGATAATCAATAAATGCAATATAAATCATAACTTAATGAAGATATTCACTATTAAGATATTTCTTGGATTTTTGAAAGAAATAATTTTGATTTTTTTGAAATATAACTTTTTAATGTTTTTATATTTAATGCTAACTACAAATTTACAAAAAGTACCAAGCATTTTGAGATATAATTTTGTAAAGAAATTGATTGTAAATTGTTTGAACAAAGATATGATCCTTCTTCCACAATAGTCAGGAAAGAAAATTATGTCGTCTCTTGATTGGGGATCTCAATGCTTGAGGTTTTGAATGCTAGGTGGAACACCAAGGATATAACCCTATTGTTGGAATTTCTAAGTCTAACTGTTAGAAACCCTTCATGTACTTTTCTGATTTACTTCTACCTATTTGTTCTGATTAATTAACAAGTTATTTACCATGTAAATACTAAAAATAAATACAAGTACATGCTCAACACATTACAGATCATCAACTGAAGGAAACAAAACAAGCACACAAGTGACACCATTGCTTTTGGACCAATGTCCCCGGAAAAACCTAATGCGGGAAAACCGGTGCAATTATCTGAGGGTTTGTATTATTAAGTAGTTTCAGAATACAATCTGGGTGCCAAAACCAGCTCACCCAACAGAGAATAACCTTGGTAGTAGTACCTCTCCTTCGGAGACAAATATTCCGGCTGAAACCCCAGATAAACACTCTGAAAGCTCCCAGCTCCAATCTGCCCCACGAAAACCCCAACGTCACCCTCTAGGGACTGCGTCAACCCTTTCTGGCCCAGCATCAACCCAATAACCCCTGCGTCAACCTCTGGAGGCACTGCATCAACCTATAGAGCCTCTGCATCACCCACGCTGGCTCTTTGAGGCACTGTGCAGCTCCTGGTTGCCTTTGCGTAGGCCCTCGCTGGCTCTGCGTGGCCTATGGTTGGCTCTGTGTCCCTCTCTCCCGAATTTTGCACTGATTCTTCTGATACCCTCTCTGCCTCTCTAATTCTGTATTTACTGCCCCTCAGCTGCAACTCTGATCACTCTTTCGACTTCCTTAGCAAACCTTGCCCCAGAAAATCGAAATCTTGATCAACTCGGTGTGTTCTCCAAGTGAACCTCAAGCCTCCTCTTACACTTTTCTCGTTGACAATTCAACGATCGAGATTAAGTCCCTAATCAACGACTAATATTAACTTTGGCTTGATCCATAACTTTTGGACCCTTCTAACACAGTTTTATATTAATTCACATTAATATTTTATTTTCCCTAAGTTTAGACTTAGGGACTCCATTAAAAATATTAATTATTTTACTATCTCCCAAAATCTTTAGAATCTGCCCAAACCATTTCTGGGTATTGGCGATCTCATGTGCTTTAGCCTCTCCACCAATTTTCGTGGCTAGAGCACATCCGATGCTAACCCAAATCAACACCTAGCATCAAAACAAGACAAGTAATATAACCAAAATCCTACTAAGAGGGCCTTCCAAGAAGCAAATCCTCCAACCAAGCAACCAACAATTATAGAAGATAAGGTTATTCACCTCTAGAGGGGAGAGTGAATCATGTCCCAAAAGAGAACAAGGATACCTTGTATGAATTAAGAGAAAGTGTGAGGTGAACCCTATGTTAAGAAATCTGGAGGTTTAATAATTAGGGTAGATTTTTCTTCTCTAATAATTGCTTGTGAATGTTGTTGGCTTATTTTATTGTTTGTTATGTTCTTTTCATCAAATAATTAACAAAATTGAAGATCATGAGAAACAAAGAACACAATATATAGGCTCCAAGCCAGGGCGAAAACCCCACAAGGGGGAAATCCCAGAAAATCTCTTCTTATAGAATTTGATCAAAGTGAGAAATCCAAGACCCAGGACAATGACAAAATTGTAGTCCTTCAAGAAGCCAACTCAAGCCCTTTTCAATCACAGGAGATAACATCAGATTCAACCACAATAGCTTGCATTATTCTCAGGTAATTTCCCACAAAAAAACTTGTATCATCACAGAAAACTTGCATCATCTCAAATCTAAGAAGCTCGCATGAGATTGTAGTATGTATTTTCTTTTGTATTTTTTCCATATACCATCACTCTTCTTCTAAGATTACATGTAATAGTAGCTTTTGGATATGTTTTTATGAATTGATAGATCCATCTACGTCTAATGCTGATCTAAGATGTCTATGACTGATAAAAATTAATATCCTTAATATGCACTCCATGTAACTTAGCACATCATTTGAATGTTTCTTTCATCCGTTTCATGCTGAAGTTTGATGTACGCAATTATTAAATAATACATGTGCGTTGGGTTTTCATTCCTTCATAATTCTTCCCTCCAATATACTACAATGACTGATAAAACTACATACTCATGTAATGTTTGCCATTAGAATTGGACCTTAATGCTTCTATGAGTATTATTTTGCAACCAAATTTACATTTCTCGTCTTAAAGAAGATTTTGAACCAATCTTGTCTAAAAATAAAGTTAAATATTGAGTGTAAGTGAATAATTCAAGCATATCCTATAAGCACTCATCAAGATATCCTAAGCATTGGTCTCTATTCAACCCAGGGGTTGTCTCTAGGAGAAACACATCTTCTGGCGCCGTTGTCGAGGACGAATCAGAACATTTTCCCTGGGTATGACACTTGTACACCCTTTGGTTAGGTGAGTAGAAAGGGTTGTGGGTTGAAGATCTCGCACCCTAGTGACTCCACTAGTTTGAATCTCATCTTGAACACCTTGGATTTCAAAAGGCCTCACACTCGCTCTGACACTTCATAATAGAGAACTACAACTGTGTTTGACCCCAAAAATATAATATCCAGGAGAGTCTGGAAAGAAATAACTCTTTCCATTCCAGGCTCTGTGATCTCTTTCTTGGAAGTATTAACCTCCAGCTCTCAGAAGACCATGATAAATTGCTCTGAATCTTCCTCCAAAGCCTTGGAATATTATGAGGAACGTTGTGCTATGTTCAACCCACTTTCCTCAAGATTCAAAATCGAAGAAGCTTCTGTCAGTGCACCTCCCTTCACATTTCATACATTCCTAGAACCTGAAGAAGTCAAAGATATTCCCATAAATAGTCCAACACATAGCATCAATAGTTTTCCATCTCAACTCCAGTTATCTGCAACTCATACAACTCCTCAACAAGGCCCTATGATAAACTTCCTACCACCACCCTTGCACAACATGGTTGTCCCTATCTTTATTTTAAAAGAATGTGCTCGACTAGACCTGTCACAACCCTTAAATGGGATGCCACAAGATTATTTTAAGCTTTTTCCAAGATTTACTGGAGAGGATGATATCTTAGATTAAAGGCATGTAGAAAACTTCTGCACATTTGCAGAAAACCTGAATGTAGAAAACCTGGATGTGGTGTTAAGACTCTTTGTCGAGTCCCTAGATGGGGAGGCAAGGAAATGGGTCAAAGCCCTCCCAAACGCTTCAATCACTACATGAGAGGAGATGGAAAACTACTTTATGCAAAAGTGGGATGAGAAAAGGGACCATGGGTACATCCTCATTGAATTCAACGCAATGAAGAAAAAACATAATGAATATGTTTCAAAATTTATAAAGAGGTTTAACAAATTATACAATAGTCTTCCTGCTGAAATCAAACCTCCACAGGTTGCTGCCAAAATGGTGTTTGTTTGGGCTTTTGAACCAGAATTTGGGTTCACCCTTACAGAAAGGAAGTCCCATACCCTAGACCAGATTCAAATTGATGCTCTAGAATTTGAAGCAAATTTCACCTCCACTGGGAAGTGGAAAGGAAAAACTCAGCATGGAGATAGGAGGAGGGGAAAAGAGGAAGCCACTTCCTCAAACCATAGAAAGGAAACCCAAGAGTAGAAACTTGAGGAAGTGAACAAATTGATAAGAAAGTTGTCTAACACGCTGGTGAAACTGGAGTTGGAAAACAAAAACCCTCCTCGACAAAGTCAACCAACTCCTAACCGAAATTTTAACCCTCAATATAGAAGGCCACCCTTGCAACTCTTGCAAAGGGAGAGAAAGGATCAACAAGACCATATTCATCCCCCTTTGTATTTAGAAGATGATCTTGAAGAGAATGCTGAGGTCCAATAAAATCAGTTCTATTCTCTCTCTGATGAGTAGGGAATAGAAGCACATGAGGAAGAAGGGGATGACTTCGATGCCCCATTGGATGATGGTGTGAATGATAACTATTGTAGATAGTTTCCTGACTTCATACAAGCTTAGCTGCATAGAAAATATGACCTCAGGTCCTCTAGGAAAAGGTCTAGAATGCAAGATCAAAATGAGGAACCCCCTCACTCAAATCCTTCTAAGCCAACAGAGAAAGGAAAGAAACCTCTTGACCAAGTCCCATCAAACAAAAAGGAGTCCTCATATCCTATTCCTCATAAGCCCGAAGTCTCCAAAACATAGAAGTTCCCACCACAAGTCTAGCCAGTCTGTGATGAGAATAAAGAACCTGCTGATGTTGCCAAAACTGATAGGAGCCCCTCTGCTTTCAGTCTTCAAAAAGAGTTGGAAAAAATCAAAATCTTTGTTCCTTTGACTAAATTGTTGAAACGACTTAATTATAGATCTTAACTACCCCAGTTCATGAGTTCACCCACCCCAACCCCTCTGCAAGATTGCCTGAACCTTCAAGAAGAAAGGCCCATGGTTGTGTTTGGACCTCATGTTGAGTGAAAAGACCCTTCCACTGCCCCTTTCTATATTACCTTGGTAATTCATGATCTCCTGCCACATAAATGTATGTTTGACTCAGGGGTGTCTCACAATTTGATGCCATTATCTGTCATGGAGCGGTTGCGACTGCAAATAATAAAACCATGTAAAGATCTCTACTCCTTTGATTCCAAGAGAGTAAAATGCCTGGGGATGATTAAAGACCTGGTGGTCAATTTGGCTCAAATCCCAGTGAAGAGTGTAGTAATGGATATTGTAGTTGTTGATATACCTGCAAGGTTTGGTATGCCTTTGTCCAGGTCATGGGGATCGAAAATCGAAGGATCCAGAAAACTGCATTTGACATATGCTACCATTCCTATGTTTGGTGGAGAAGAACGTCGATCGTATAGAGAATCTAGATTTGTGAAGATAAGTACAAGCGCTGATTGTTCAAATAAATGCTCTTGTGTATAGTAAAGACAATTATTTCTCTTGTTTGTTGTTAGAGGAAAATGATCAAATCATGGGCAAAAATTAGGTGGAATGTTCTATCCAGCTAAATAAACAATCACTGGAGTGTAATCAAATATGGAAGTTATATTTTGATGGTGCTTATTCTAGGGAAGGAAATGTTGAAAAATGTAACTAGGTTTGGTCTTCATAAAATGCATTTGTCAAAAGAATTTTTATTATTGTTAAAATGACTTATTAAAGCATGGGTTTCATGCTTGGGTTATCATTTTATTAGTAAAAGTCCCCATTGTGGACTTCTATGATAATAAAGAATCATTAGAGTCATTGTATATTTTATGAGACCTTTCATGGGCTTTTGAACGATGTAAAAGAATTATTTTTGAGTCAAAAATGAATTATGTAACCTCCACACCAAGTCTTCCTCAAGGATGGAAATTCGACCTCATTGTAAGGATATATATACAAGGCAGTTCGACTTCATTTGGAGGATCTCACTCTCTCAATCATAGTTTGATATCTAAAGCTGTAAGTTAGAAAAATTCAAAGTTGAAGGAAGGGACTAAAAGGAGTGTGAGTTTGGTCACGTAAGAAAGGAAGAATAAAATCGAAGTTTTGGTCTCTCTCTCTCTCTCTCTCTCATGTGGGTTGGTTTAGGAGATCGAAGTCTCCTTTCCAAGTCGAAGTTGTTGCTGATGCTGGAAGCTGCCAAGTTGAAGTTGTTGCTGATGCCAGAAGCTACCAAGTCAGAGTTGTTGCTAATGCCCGAAGTTACCAAGTCAAAGATGTTGTTGATGCCAGAAGCTGCCAAGTCGAAGTTGTCGCTGATGTCGGAAGCTACCGAGTCAAACTTGCTAGGTCAAAGGTTCGATCGAAGAAGAAGAGGATGGCTTGGTGTGGAGGACGTCTTTGTCTAGGTTGAAGAGTCTTAAGGAAAACTATTGAAGGAAGATATTTTGACTGGGTTTTCCCCTAGATAGGGGTTTTGCCCTGGTAGAGTGCCTACATCTTGTGTCTTGTTGCTTTTGTGATCTTCATGCACACATAGTTTGGTAATTTCTTGATGAAAGATGTAGAAATTCTGACTGTAGATTAACCTGATAATTCAATATAACTAAAGAAAAATACGTTAATCTACTTATACAATCAAACTTGCAGAAGCTTAAAAGATTTAAGCAAGATCAAGCGAAACACATATAACCGGAGAAGAAGAATCAATACACATGAAACACAGAAAAATACTCTGGGGAAAGCCTCAGCTAAAAACCCCGCTATCTGTATTATCATACAAGGTGGAAATACATCAAGATTACACAAAGCCTTAGCTCTCACAGCTAGCCAGCTCTCAGGACAATCCTCCTAGATGCTCACAGGAAAACAAGGCTTCTCACAAACCTTCTCCTATGTCCTCCAAGCCTCATATTTCCTTGCGATGTTTCTCCTGGGTGATCCTATTGTTACCAAGTGTAACACTGATCTCACACCCTGTAAAACTGCACAATCCTCAAGGAACCTGTTCCTACTGCATGGATGAGTTTCCTTTATAGGAAAACTCATGCAACTGATAGTAACCTGTCCCTGTCTTTAATCTCAACTGGGTCTTTCTCTGAATAGACATGCATGAGTTATTTATGAGAGAATCTTCAGTTATCTGGAGTACACTAGTTTGATGCACAAATGCATTAATTGACTGAACTCACAATTAGTTCCTCAAACTGTTTGGAACTAATTTAACTGGACTTAACTCAAACTGAACTAACTAATTACAACTCAAATACAACTCAATCTTATCTCCTTAATTAACGGATAATCTCCTTAATTTAAGGGATAACTATTGCATTACTTCACAATGACTTCTAGCTTGAATTTCTCCAACTAATTTATCCAAGATGAATTAATTAATTATTTTTCAAGCAGCTGGTGAGACTAAATTCGAATTTTAATTCAAGGACAAATTAAAATTGGAATATTTTGGATTATATTTTTATCATTTCTTGTTGCTATTTTCAACAAAAGATAATATAACAAATAAGTAAAAGAAGCTAACATAATTCACAAGAAATTATC
The DNA here is from genome assembly GCA_031772625.1 of Pinus tabuliformis. Classification (NCBI taxonomy): domain Eukaryota; kingdom Viridiplantae; phylum Streptophyta; class Pinopsida; order Pinales; family Pinaceae; genus Pinus; species Pinus tabuliformis. The sequence continues at coordinate 1,209,530,165 of CM062805.1, read as the reverse complement.
AAGAAAGAGAAATCTAGTCCTAATCCTACTAGCATTGATTTCTCAACATGGTATCAAAGCTAAGGTCAAAGAAGATTGAAGATCACATTGTTGGCTTGAAGGAAACGATTACTACCTCTATGATAAAGATGGGATTCAATATTGCATGAAGTTGTATGAAAAATATCTTCTACTACTTATTCAACAAAGTCAAAAGCCAAGGGTTCCTCGCTGCACTTACACGTTCACTTAATAATGATAATGCATGGATTATTAATAGTGAAGCATCTAGGCATATGACAAGAAAGAGTAAAAAACCTCACACTTTATCAAAGGAATCATCTTCTCATACAGTGGAGTTGGGAGATAAAAAAAAAACTATTAAGAAGCCTGGGATCAACATCATTAAAAGTTAGAGAATGGAGCTCAGGTGAAGAAGGAGGAAAAAGACAGTTTAAGGATCTATCAAAATTAATCTAAGGAACCTCAAGAAGTTGACTAAAGAATCACATAAGGAGACCTTATCAGGAAAGAAGCTTACTATCTTCAAGGACAATGTATAACACAATAAAGGAAGAGAAAAAATTAGAAGAACAATTCAATGCTTGAAAGAAGAGGATAAATATCATCCTTGAAAAGAATAGTGTCTTGGATCTAGTAAAAGGAAAAGTGAAGAAGCCTACAAAGAAATCAAGAAGCCTAAAGGAACAAGAAAGTAGGGGCAGTGATCAAGAAAACTTTGCCAAAGAATTTTCACCAGAGAAGAACATGATGAAAGGACTCGAAGTCAAAGACCGATTTGCTAGGAACTCTTAGGGACTCTATCCCTTGTACCCCTCAAGCTTGGAAGGAGACCTTACCAACTTCCAAAGATAAGTATCTTACTCCTTGTATTGTCATTTATATTTGGTTTCCCTTACTTATCTAAGTTTGTTTAAATTAAATACTTATCAAATTTTTAGTCATATTTTTGTTTAGAAATGACTAGCTGAATACTCAAGGAACATGGAAGAAGGCTTCACAAAACAAAGCATCGGAATTACAAGGTTTGTTATGAAACAAGAGGTATGTTTTGAATTACAAGTTTTTGATATTTATTCTTGATAAACTATTACTAACATCTTTTTGTCTAGCTTTCTTGAATCTTAAAGATTCTTGATTGGGCGATTCATCATTAGATAAATCTACCCTCCTTATATCTCTGATTATTCTTGTGGAACCCTAGAAAGGTTCATTGTGAAAACCATAACTTAAGGGTATGCTGATGATTATATGTGAAACTCTAATATGCTAGTGTTGAAAGAAAATGTATGATGTTTTGATGAAGTCTTGTTTGGGATTTTAGTATGGATATGGAAATCCTAACTCGTTAGGGTTGAATAGTAATGTCTGTAATCTTGAACCTTTGAAGTATTGATAATTTAGGGTTTGCTTTGTTTTGTATTGAAACCCTAGAGCATTAGGGTTTGGTAGGATGTATAAGCAATACCCTTATAATGTCTTAGTAATGAAATCGTTGACATGTATGTGTTTGTTTGACCAAACCCTAGTTTGATCATGTTTGTTATATGTCTAACTCTTATTGATATTTGTGTAGTTGGGTTTGACTAACACATGTTATGATGTGCTTATGCATGATGATGAAATCCTAGATATATGAGTTGACCTAATTATTGATGGTCATGAGTCCTAGGGTTTGGAACTAAGCCTTAGTCGAAGTTTGATTCTCTAGGATGATAATATTTGTGAATTCTAGGGTTTTGTAATTAAACCTTAGTAGAGGTCCAAATCTCTGATATATGATGACAATGTGATAACATGAGATTTGTGTAAGATTGTTGAAATCTGAGTTTTAGTTGTGATTGATGTTTGATTGAGAAAATATAGGGTTTGCAACAAACCCTAGTGGAAGCTAGTCATGTTGTTGATTGAGTTGTGATTGGTTTTGATTATTGAAATCTCATGTATGAAATCTAGGGTTTGTATGAAATCCTAGTAGGAAGTCTAACATGTGAATTTTGAAATTGTTAGATACTTTGTAGATCTATATTTGTTTGAATTGTTTCTAGGGTTTGCTATATGTTGTAGTAGGGTATGTCATACCTTTGGAAGAAACATTGAAACCCTAGATGTAATGAAAATTGTTATGAAATGCTCGAAGTCTTGATGAAGTAGTCTAGGGTTTATGACAAAATCCCTAAAAAGAAGTTGAAGATTATGTCTCTTGTTTGTAATTAAGTTTGGGCATCTCATATATAAAGTTATGCTTCTGTGATTTTGATATGGTTAACTTCATGCTTCTATAGATTTGGTTGTATTTGCTATCTAAGTTGTGTAGGTACGTGATATTTAAGATAGTGAAGATGTTCGTAAAGTAAATTTGATGTGATAAGCAGGATGTGAATAATGATGGTCATGAAAACTCTAATGAGAAGGATGGAAGCCATGAAGGATGCTCTGATTTCATAGAAAAGAAGTTGAGCCCCCTAAGTTAAGAGAGAGCTTGAATGAAAGGAATCTCCCTAGGATAAGAGGGAGCTCGGGTATATTCCTTGTATAGGAACGATTAGATCCTCCCTGGTTAAGAGGGAGTGATGGATATGGTTCTCTACTTCATGTGTCATGCACTAGACCAGGACTAACAACCGTAAGTTTTAGTGAAGGCCATGAGTGAGAGAAGAAAAATGGAGAATGTATTTTGAAGGGCTGCTAAGATAAGAAAAGCTAGATCGATTTGTGGAATATGTTGTTGCATGAGAAGTAGGAAAGGCAGTTGTATGGTTTAGGAATCTTCTGTCAAGATTTTATGGGAAAGCTCTAAGTCCTCTTATGAAAAGTTGAGAAGAAACATCAAGTTGTCTAGAAGACCCCAGAGGTTTATATCTATTTATATACATTCGAAATTTTGTTACTAATTGGGTTTGCGTTTGTACAGGTAAATCTCTCGGAAGTTTGATAACATGTTTTACATACCTAGAGTTGTTGTTCAGTTTGATTGGGAGAGATTTGGTGTTGATTTTTTTTTATTGGGGAGGATTTGTTACTGATTGAAACAATCAGGAAGTTGAGGCTTTGTGTGTGAAACATTGTCTGGGAGGACATTTGGCTGACACTGTGTGTTGATGTCTAGTTCCCGAAGTAGGGAGGATGGCGTTGGTCATAGGGCTCTGACCTCAGATATGCAGCTAGATCCCTGGGTTGATGGTTAGTAAGTAAGCATGAGGGTACCATTGAGAGGCTGAAAGCTTTAGTCCATCTTAATCCCACTTGGATAGATTTCCCTGGTCAGGAATCTAGTTCGTGGCATTGTGGTGCCTAAACTATTGAGAGACCTTAGATAGATTTCCCTAGTCACGATTCTAGTCCATGGCATTGTGGTGCCTAAACTCTTCATAGTTCATATAGTTTGAGATCTTTCGTATGAATACCTCCCTAGTTAAGAGGGAGTGTTGAAAAAAGTAACTAGGTTCGGTCTTCATAAAATGTATTTTTGAAAAGAATTTTCATTATTGTTACAAAGAATTATTCAAGCATGGGTTTCATGTTTGGGTCATCATTTTATTAGTAAAAGTCCCCATTATGGACTTATAGGATTAATGAAGAATCAGGAGAGTCATTGTATATTTTATGAGACCCTTCTTGGCCTTTCAAATGATGTAAAAATAATTATTTTTGAGTCAAAAATGAATTATGTAACCTCCACACTAAGTCGGCCTCAAGAAGATCAAGTCGGCCTCAAGGTAGGCAATTTGACCTCATTGGAAGGCTATATATACAAGGCAGTTCGACTTCATTTGGAGCATTTCACTCTCTCAAGCATAGTTCGATATCTGAAGCTAGAAGTTGGAAAAATGCGAAGTTTAAGGAAGGCGCTAAAAGGAGTGTGAGTTTGGTCAAGTAAGAAGGGAAGAAGAAAATCGAAGTTTTGGTGTCTCTCTCTCTCTCTCGTGTGGGCTAGTTTAGGAGATCGAAGTCTCCTTGCCAAGTCAAAGTTGCTGCTGATGCCGGAAGCTACCAAGTCAAAGTTGTTGCTCATGTCAGAAGTTGCCAAATCGAAGTTGTTGCTCATGTCCAAAGTTGCCAAATCGAAGTTGTTGCTGATGTCGAAAGCTGCCAAGTCAAAGATGTTGTTGATGCCAGAAGTTGCCAAGTCGAAGTTGTTGCTAATGTCAGACGCTGCCAAGTCGAAGCTACTACTGATGTCAGACGCTACCAAGTCAAAGTTGCTAGGTCGAAGGTTGGATCGAAGAAGAAGAGGTTGGCTTCGTGTGGAGGAGGTCTTTGTCTAGGTTGAAAAGTTTCAAGGAAAACTATTGAAGGAAGATATTTTGACTGGGTTTTCCCTTATATAGGGGTTTTTCCCTGGCAGTGTGCCTACATCGTGTGTCTTGTGTTTTTGTGGTGATCTTCATGCACACATAATTTGGTAATTGCTTGATGAAATATAATATAACAAATAAGTAAAAGAAGCCAACATAATTCACAAGTAATTATCAAGAAAGAGAAATCTAATCCTAATCCTACTAGCATTGATTTCTCAATAGAAAATGGGGCAGGGGTGTTGTTGGTGTCCCCATAAGGCAGTTTGATTCCTGTCTTTCAAGCTAGGGTTTGAAGCCACTAATAATGTTGTTAAATACGAAGCATTGTTGTTAGGGTTGCAGACTACCAAAAATCTTAACATTGGGTGTTTCGTAGTATTTGGGGATTTAGAGCTGGTGGTGAAGAAAATCAGAAATCAATGCCAAACTAAGCATCCAAGACTAAAGGCTTACCGAAATGAGGTATGGGATCTGATTGAGAACTTTTTCTTAGCTTTTAATATCCAATTTTTTCCAAGAGAAAGAAATTGGATGGCTGACTCCTTGGTAGTTGTTGTTAGCAATTTTAAGCCTCCTCAAAACCCTTTGCTCAGATATGAAGTTGAGGTCAGGTACTGACCTTCAGTACCAGACAATATAAAGTATTGGCAGGTGTTTGAAGATGAAGAACAAATCAAACGCTTCATGGAGGTTATTGGAGAGTTTTCAAACTCAGTGATTGACCAGGAGGATGAGAAAATGACAAATGAACAACAATAAATTGGGAAGAAACTATTTTTGGGCACAAGATTTTACAGCTAAAGGGTAATACTATCCCCAGGGGATTGGTCCCATTGGAAAGGTTGTTTAACTCAAATGATGTGGTTGCCAAACCAACTGAGTAAGAGATTGAAGAGCAGGTGGAGGATCATAATATTGGCTCAGAACAAGACACCAAGATGATAAAGTTGGCTAAAGGAGTTCCTAAAGAGTACAAGCAAAGGTACCTGGACCTTTTTAAGCAATATATGGATGTGTTTGCTTGGTCATATGATGACTTGAAAACATTTGACACTACCATCATTCAACACAAAGTTCCTTTGAAAAACGGGGTGAAACCATATAAACAGAAGCTCAGGCAGATCAACCCTTTCTTACTTCCATCAATTGAGAAAGAGGTGAGGAAGTTGTTGTCGGCCAAAATTATTGTGCCTTTGAGGTATTCAAATTGGGTAGCAAATTTAGTCCCTGTTAGGAAGAAGAATGGAGAAATAAGGTTATGTGTTGACTTTAGAAATCTAAATAAGTGTTAATTTTAGATAACAATGGTATGTTCTATGCATAAGAGCAATTTACTTCATTTTTTCTTATTAGCCCAATGTCAATTTCCAGATTAGCAATCACATTAACATGACAGTAAATGTAGATAGAACATAAACAAAAACAGTAGAAGACAAGCCAAGACAAGAGGACACAAGATGTGGCGCATGCCAGGGACAAACCCCAATGTGGGGAAACCCTTTGATCAATTCTTCTTATTATTCTTCAAAAGTTTAGCACAGAGAGAGAGAACAATATACAAAATTCGCTTGCCCAATCACAATTAAATTTTTCCATTCAAACTGCAGTCAACAGGATGCCCTAACCAAGAATTCAACGCTAGTCATTTTAGCAGAAATCTTCCTCCAAATCAGCTTGGTCACGCAGATTCAAACCTGCAGTAAACATTGGGTAAACAACTCAGAATGCCTTGATTTTTGTGCCCAGAAATGTGGCCTGCCCAAACAAAATATTCCCCAAGAAAAACACAGTCAAACTTGGTCAATTGTTGCCCAGTCAACGCTAGTCAAACCCTCCTGCAATTTGGTCAACACCCAAAATAGAAAATAGCAGACTGTCCTTCGCACGTGTGGAGAGAGAGGTTGCCCATAAATGCATACACCCAATCAGATGAGAGAGACATATGAGTGTCCAAATGAGGTAGATGCACCTTTTATTTATATGCAATGTTGAGGGTGAAGAGACGTGTCTTTTGGGCTTCTGAGCCTACATTAGATTGTTGGCTGACCTTGACAATTTGTCCATAAACGAAATAAATTCATAATTCCATTTGTACATGTCAGAATGAGATGATATTTAGATCCAACCTACACCTCTCGGAAAGAGGAATCGAATAAAAATACCAGTTGCATCATATTAGTTGTCCAAGGTGGAGTTTGGCCCTAGTTTCCAAATTTAACATTCCCTCTCAACTAGGGAGAAATCCACTTGCCAAACCATCTGACAATCTGTACCATCTTTGAAATGCTTGCTTTGTTCTGCTTTGCTCTACTCTACTCTGCTATGTTGAACCATGAAGAAATAATGAAGAAGAAAAAATCGAGAATGTATCATACCATTCTCCACTGACTTGAAGTCAGTCTACAATAATCGAGAGTGTATCATACTAGTCTCCACTGACCCGAATTCAGTCTCCATTGATCCCAGATCAATATCAAACATCCTAGCATAGGGAGTACGGTAGTACATGATGCGTCTATCGGTAGTACTATGGTCCCTATCCCCATTTCCCTACTCATTAGCTAGATGACAGGTACTTCCCATGAGTCCCAAACTGCATGGGTAGGATGTATCAGCAGGAGAAGGTGAACCACTCATCTTGCTCATATGCCATAGGAGAAGGTGAACCACTCATCCTATGCATATCTCAACCATCATGGGGTATCATAGGGGAAGGTGAACCACTCACCTTGTACATCGCGCACCACTAGGGGAAGGTAAAGCACTCACCCTATGGTCACTCATCACTCCAAGAAGTACCCCAAGCCCCACGGAGCTCCCAGAGCTCAATCTCCAAATCAAATGGGACCCTCATAAGAGGGTCTATCCACGACCCCAAGTCGTTCACAGAAGGTTAAGAATTTGACCTTCCCTAGGGGCTTCGTAAGAATAAATACAACTTGATCATCAGTCCCAATATGACGGGGCTTTATTGCTCCCCGTTGTACCATATCTCGGATAAAGTGGTACCTAATATCAATATGCTTAGAGTGGTCATGAAACATAGGATTCTCAAAAGGATGAATTCCACTTTAGTTGTCACAATAGATCACGGTGATATCCAGCACATGTCCAAACAACTCACTAAAGAGCTTCCTTAACCAAACAACTTCACAGGAGGCCATACTAGCAGCAATATATTCAACCTCAATGGTGCTCAAAGCAGTCGACTTCTACTTCCTGCTCATCCAGGATATCGAAGTAGAACCTAGACAGAAGCAGCATATCGATGTGCTTTTACGATCCACCACACTACTAGCCCAGTCAGCATCAAAATAACCATGGAGCCTCACATTCCTGGCAGTGTACCTTAGTCCATAGGTGATTGTGCCTCGAAGATATCTCAAGAGATTCTTGGCAGCAATCCAATGTATGTGATGAGGCTCGACCATAAACTGACTCAATGTATTCACTGCAAAACGTATGTTCGGACGAGAGTTCACCACGAACATCAGGGCCCCCACGAGTTGATGATACTCACAAGGATTTCCTAGATTGGGCCCAACAACACTTCCGCATAACTTCTTGAAGTTAAGTTTCCATAGGAGTAGTCACTGACTTGCAGTCCACCATCCCAAATCTTTCAAGTAGCTTCACAATATATTTTCCTTGAGAAAGGAAAATCTCCCCTGGCTTTTGCCAGACCTCCAACCATAGGAAATAATGCATCAGTCCTAGGTCCTTTATTTCAAACTCGAAAGCCAACTCCCTCTTACATTGATGAATAAGAGGGTCTGAACCTATCAGAAAGAGATTGTCTACATAAAGTACCAAGATGAGAGGTTTTTCATTCTCAACCTTAAAGTAAAGGTTCTGATCATCTTCACTTCTTGTAAAACCCAGCTTCATCAGATATTTTTCAATCGTCTCACACCAAGCTCGGGGAGCTTGCTTCAACCCATAAAGGGATTTCTTCAACCTGCATACATGTGTCTAGCGATCTCGAACCTCGAATCCCTCGGGTTGTTCTACATAGACTTCATCCTTAATTGAACCATTCAAGAAGGCAGTTTTGACATCCATCTGGTGTAGGCTCCATCCTTTTGAGGCAACAAGGGCTATAATTGAACGAATGGTGGTATATCAGGCAACTGGTGCAAATATCTCGTCGTAGTCCACACCTTCCTTTTGAGAGAAGCCTCGAGCAACAAACCTGGCCTTGAACTTTTCAGCGCTTCCATCAGCTCCATGCTTGATCTTGTAGAGCCATTTCGAGGTGACAACAGATTTTTCCTTGGGTCTAGGGACCACATCCCAGACATCATTCTTCATAATCGACTCATACCCTTTGTTCATAGCATCCTTCCAAACTTGGTGCTTCATCACTTCTTTAAATGTGCAAGGCTCAGTTTGAACAATGGTGCTCATGGCAGTGAAGTACCCTTGGTACTTATTTGACTTCTTACTTTCATGAAATGTCTCCCTTGGTGCAACATGTTTCTTGGCATCTTCGAGAGTTTCCCTAAGCCATGGGGGTCTCCTTTTTTAGGAGGAGGGCTCATGAGGAGGTGGATCAATGGGATCCATTGGTCCTTCAACATCAGACATCGTCTCATCCTGCGATTCTCCCTGCTTTCTTGTATCTGCTTCTTTGTCCTTCCTTGGAATAGGAAGGTTACTAATCTTCCCAAGGGCGACATCTTCATCAAAGGTGACATCATGACTTATCTCCACTTCTCTTTGACCAGACACATAGATTCTATATGCCTTAGAAGTTTCACTATAGCCCACAAATGTTACTTTCTTCCCAGATGCATCCAATTTGATTCTCTTTTCTTTCGGCACATGAAAATACACAGGGCTACCAAAATTTCTAAAGTGAAAAACATCAGGTTTCTTACCGAAGAAAACTTCTTCGGGAGTTTTGGAGTTGATGGCATCTATTTTGAACGTACACAGCAGTGTTGGCAACTTCTGCCCATAAGAACTTCGAAAGGCTTTAATAATGAAGCATGGCAAGAGTGGCTTCTATAATAGAATGGTTCTTCCTTTCAACAACACCATTTTGCTCAGGAGTATATGCGGTAGTAGTCTGCCTCTTAATGTCAGCTTCTCTACAATAGTCATTGAACTCATTTAATTCATATTCAGTTCCATTCTCGGCCCTCAATATATTGATCTTCTTCCCTGTTTGATTTTCGACCAAGGTTTTGAAAGAATGGAACAATGAGAATACTTCGTCCTCCTTCTTCAAGAAATATATCTAAGTTTTGCGAGAGAAATCATCCACAAAGATTGCATAATATAAATATCCTCCCAAATATGTCACGGGCATCATATCAAATAGATCAGAATGAACCAATTGCAAAATGTCAGTAGTCTTGCTATCACTTGAGGGGAATAGTCCCCTTGTATGTTTTCCTTCGGCACATCCTTGACAAATACCTTCATGTTCTACTTTAAATTCGAGCATACTAGTCACCATCTTCCTCACATCGAGTAGAGCCTTATAATGTAGATGAGAAAACCTTTGGTGCCATAATTTAGATTGAGGAGATGTGTCGCAAGACATAGCTCCCAATGGGCTTCCTCCAACTTGATATAGGCTATCAACCCTGAATCCAAGAGTAAATGCTTCTTTGAAATTTCTATTCTAAACATGTACCTTTCCATCGATGAATGCCAACTTGAATCCTTTGTCTTCCATTGTCGAGATAGATACCAGGTTCTTTTTTAGATCGGGTACATATAATACTTTTTGTATATGAATGGTGTTACCTTGATTCAATTGAAGAGTAACATTCCCAACTCCCTTCACGAGATAGGTGGCATTGTCTCCAAGATTGATTTCTAAATTTGTATCCTTTTCTATCAAATTTGAAAGAGCTTCCTTATACCCAGTAAAGTGCCTTGAGCCACCACTATCAATCAACCAATTTCCCAAGGTATCCGGTGGAGAGGCAATAAAGAGGGTAGATATAAGATAAAATTCTTTTTACTTGTTATCTACAACATTAGATTCATCATACCTGGAGTTTCTTGATCTTTTGGGAGGTCGACCATTTCCATGTTGAGTAGCGAGAGCATTCCTTTTTCCTTTGTTGTTGAATCTATCATTCCTTTGATTGTTGTTGCCTTTGAAATTGTTGTCGTTGTGGTTGTCATCATCATGAGGTGTATTCGTTCTATTAGGACACTCCCTAGCATAATGGCCAAACCTGTTACAAATGAAGCATCTTCCTTTTCTTCCATCTTTGAATCCTGGTCTTCAGTGACATTACTTCTTTGAACCTGTATTGTTCTTCTTTTTAGCATGAGCGGAGAATGCAATATGTTCATTCCTATTTAAAGGCATGTCTCTCTCCATCATCCTTGTTTCATCTTGAGTGCATCTAGTCAACAATTCATCAAAATCTGGAATCTTATCATTGTTGAGGATAGTAGTGTTGAACACATGCCATTCACGAGGGAGTCCTCCAAGGGCAATGAGAGTGAGCTCCCTATCAGCAATAGCTTCTCCAATTGAAAGATCATTTTTTATCTCGATAATCCTCGTGAACTAGGGATTGGATATCTTTGCCTATTCTCTTTTTTATGTCCTTCAACTTGTTCTTGAGGAAGATAAATTGGTTTGCATTGCTAACTTTGAACATGCCAACCAACATGTCATACATCTCCTTGGATGTGTCTAAATCAGAGATGTATACAACCAAATGCTTGTTAATAGAATCCCTAATGATATTCTTTGCTTTGACTTCACCTTTCTTGTACTTTGTCTTAGCAGAAGCCGATGCATTTGAAGGAGGTTCAGTAATCTTTCCCTACACATATTCCATAACTTCTTGCTCTTCCAAAGTCAAATCAAGAGACATCTTCCATGCATGATAATCATACTTATCATTGAACTTGTCATCAGGCTTGAAGTAAGATGTGGAAGCCATTGACTCTTGTCCTTGTCCAACAAATCTCAGTGATTACTCTTTTCACTCTTGATTGGGCTTTCTCTTCACCTCAGCTCTGATAACATGTTAATTTTAGATAACAATGGTATGTTCTATGCTTAGGAGCTGTTTACATCAATTTTTCTTATTAGCCCAATGTCAATTTCCATATTAGAAATCACATTAACATGACAGTAAATGCAGATAGAACATAAACAAAAACAATAGAAGACAAGCCAAGACAAGAGGACACAAGATGTGGTGCATGCCAGGGACACACCCCAATGTGGGGAAACCCTTCGATTAATTATTCTTATTATTCTTCAAAATTTTAGCAGAGAGAGAGTACAATATACAAAATTCACTTTCCCAATCACAGTCAAATTTGTCCAGTCAAACTGCAGTTAACAGGATGCCCTAAATAGAAAGTCAACACTGGTCAACTTAGCAAAAATCTTCCTCCAAATTAGCTCGGTCAAACCTGGTCAACTTGGCCTCCAACAACAGTCCAAATCAGCCCAAAACAATCCCGAAAATATTAGTCAAACTCAGTCAATGCAGAGTCAAACATGCGGTCAACACTAGTTAAACAACCCAAAATGCCTTAATTTCTATGCCTAGAAATCCGACCTGCCCAAACAAAATATTCCCCAAGAAAAATGCAGTCAAACTTGGTCAACTGCTTCCCAATCAATGCTAGTCAAACCCTCCTACAATTTGGTCAATGCCCAAAACACAAAATTACAGACTGTCCTTCGCACGTGTGGAGAGAGAGGTTGCCCAGAAATGCGTACACCTAATCAGATGAGAGAGAGAGATGTGTGAGATATGAGTGTCCAAATGAGGTAGATGCACCTTTTATTTATATGCAATGTTGAGGGTGAAGAGACGTGTCTTTTGGGCTTCTGAGCCTACATTAGATTGTTGGCCGACCTTGACAATTTGTCCATAAACGAAATAAATTCATAATTCCATTTGTACATGTCAAAATGAGATGATATTTAGATCAATTCTACACCTCTCGGAAAGAGGAATCAAATAAAAATATCAATTGCATCATATGAGCTGTCCAAGGTGGAGTTTGGCCCTAGTTGCCACATTTAACAATAAGGCCTCACTAAAAGATAATTACCCTTTGCCTAGAATGGACTACATTCTATAGAAGGTGGTAGGGTCTGCTTGAATGTCCATGATGGATGGTTTCTATGGGTACAACCAAGTTGTAGTACATCATGAAGATCAGAAAAAAACTGCTTTCACTACGCCATGGGGAACGTTTATGTACACCAAGATGCCTTTTCGCCTCATAAATGTTGGAGCCACTTCTTAAAGAGCCATGGGTATAACATTTGTTGGAGAACGGGACAAATTTGTGGTAATTTACTTGGATGACATCACTGTCTTCTCAAACACAGATGAAGATCACTTTAACATTTACAACTCACTTTTGAGAAGTGTAGAAAGTATGGTATGTCCTTAAACCCCAAGAAGTCTTAGTTTTCTCTAAGTGAAGGAAAGCTATTGGGCCCTATTGTGACAAAGGAAGGAGTAAAGATTGATCCCAAAAGGGTGGAAGCCATCGACAACATTCCGAGAAAGTAATCCAGGTATTTTTGGGTAGAATCAACTTTTTGAGAAGGTTTATGCCAAATTATGTTGAAATTGTGAAAGAGATCACAAAGATGTTGAAGAAGGACAGTGAAATAAAGTGGAATGTCGAAGCTTGAGAATCATTCTCCATAGTAAAAAAGGCTTTTGCAGAGGCCCCAGTATTAGTCAACCTAGATTATCAAAATCCATTTCTCAGTTTTCTTTTGCTTCTCCTTACACGATGGTTGTTGTCTTGTTGCAAAAGAATAATTAGGGACACGAGCAACTAATTGCATTCTTTAGCTAGGTGTTACGAGATGTCGAGCTAAAATATAATATTTTAGAGAAACAAACCTATGCCTTGGTCAAAGCCCTGAAAGCTTTCAAAATCTACATCCTTCAATCAAATATAACAATTTATGTTCCTATAGTTGTTGTGAAAGATATCATTGTACAGGGTGATAGTGAGGGAAAAAGAGGCAAGTGGATTGATGAGATACAAGAATATGACATGGATATCAAACCCACCAAGTTGATCAAAGGATAGGGGTTAGCTAAAATCTTGTCTGAAGCAAATTGCCAAGCCTTGGGTATAAACTTGCTGGCAGGGAAGGATGGAGGAAGTGGAAAAGTAGAGGAACAACAAAAAATTGATGCCTCAACACAGAAAATCCAGATGAAATACCTTGTGTCCCACTGGTATAAACATATAGTCCATTATTTACTTTTTTCTGAGGTGTCTAGTGAATTTTGACAAAGTTAAATACAAAGCTCTGAGGCTACAAGCCCATAAATTTGTTATCTCAAATGGCCAACTGTATTGGAAAGACTCAGTGGGGATTTTTCTTTTATGCCTGGTTGAAGAATAAATTCATAAAGTGATTAATGAGTTTCATAATTGTGTTTGTGGAGGACATTACAGCTGGAGGGCTAAAACCCGTAAAATCCTCAAAGCAGGCTTTTATTGGCCTAAGTTGTTTGGTGAGGTACATACATATGTTCAGGCTTGTGAGAAATGTCAAATGTTTGCGGAAAAACTGAGGTTGGTGCCCCTTCACTTAATCCTTGTGTTTGTAGAAGAACTCTTCAGGTAATGGGGGTTGGACTTCATTGGAGGAATACACCCAACTTCAAGTGGTCTGCTCAAATGGATACTCAAAGCCACTGATTATTTCACTAAGTGGGTGGAGGCTATCCCAACCCGAAATGCAACTGATGTAGTAGTCATCAAGTTTATGGAGGAAAACATCCTTGCTAGGTTCGACTTCCCAAAGAAAATGATCACTAACAATGCCTAGGTGTTCAAGTCAGCGAAATTTATTGATTTTTTCCAAAGGTACAACATTATAGTAGGTCATTCCACCACTTATTACCCACAAGGAAATGGATTGGTTGAATCCTCTAACAAAACCTTAGTAAGGATTCTGAAGAAGACAATATCAGAAAATTAGAAGAACTGGGATTCACAGTTGAAGTTCGCCCTATGGGCTAACAAAGTTACCACCAAGAGGTCCACTGGGAAGTCTCCTTTTGAATTAGTGTATGGGAAAGCTGCAATTTTCCCTATACAATTAGCAATGCCAGTAGCTAAGATTCTACAAGATGTTGAGGAGGAGCCAAATGCTCTGACCAGAAGGATAAATCAGCTGGTAGAACTTCAAGAAAACAAGGAACAAGTAAATCAGAATTTGATTAATTATCAGGAAAGAATGAAATCTCTTTTTGACATAAAAGCAAGGGACAGATCCCTACAACCAGGAGATTTAGTACTTAGGTGGGATGTCAGAAGAGAAGATAAAGGAAAACATGGGAAGTTTGATCCTTTGTGGTTTGGACCTTTCAAGATTGCTGAAGCTAAAAAGAACAATAGTTTCTTGATGGAAAATTTAGATGGTGAAGTCCTTGGATTGCCTATAAATGGGCAGTTTCTCAAGCTTTATTTCCAACATTAAAGAGGTCCACTCTCTCCCATTGTAAATATCAGTGAGCCATTATGCATACCAGAAAGGTTTTGTTTTCTTGTTACTGTTGTTTTGTTTGATGAAATTTTGAATAATATGGCTCCATGCCCAAGGAGTAAGACACTAGTCTACAAGTTCTCAATGCATTGCATACAATACATTGTCCCCAATTGGAGCCAATGTTGTTGTCTATCTTATTTTTGTAAGGGTTTTAAGAGGCTTGCTTTGAGCACCTTTGGCTTCAAAATAGAAAAATTAATCAGGTGGGCAAGTTTGGTGCTTGATGGTACAATAGAAGCCTCAAACACGAAAGCCCAAATCTATGGAATACTTTTTCGAGCAAGTGTGGCAAGGTAAGGAAGTAAATTAATGAAGGAGCGGATTTTCAGTTAAAGTTCGAGCAAATTTCAGGGTGGCTCGTCATCCATCTCCACACAATCGGCCCCCGGAAACAGTTCAAGGGGGGTAACATGTGCGGTAAATAAATTGGCACTACCCCCCAGAGTTGAATAGTCAAACGAGGGGATTCGTCGATCCAAAGGCCCAGATTAATTCCAAGGGGTCATGGCAGGATCCCACCCCCCACTCTTTCACCCGTTGGAGGAAGGTGGGAACCACCTACCACGTTGTGATCACGCCAACACTATTTTTCAAGCGAGAAATGAAGGTAAAGGTAAAAAGGTAATTTATTCCCCTCCACCCCCGCTCTCGTCCATGTAACTTGTCACCAATCGTCTTTCGCCAAGAGTTCCCTCATGACGTCAGACGACTGTCGCCCCCCTCCACCTATAAAAACCTTTCCTGCTTCAAATTTTTTTAATGTGTTTTGTTTTCCTGTGAAACTCCTCCCGTCATTCAACCGCTCTGCAATGTCGTTCACTCACCAAGCTAGTCCAAAACTCCCCTCCAACATTGTTTTCAACTATCACCCCGTTAATCAAGTAACTTGTCGGTATCCCCCACCTGCAACTTGTTTCAATATTTGTTTAAAATGAAGAAAGCATTCGCTAAGACCACAAAGTGTGAGAATTCGAACCCTCCTCCAATGTCGAACCGCTAATGGACCAGGAGGTGCAGATTATGGACCCTCCTTGTGCTTACCATTTGTCAGACCTCTGGTTCAACCTGTATGGGCCACCATGTCAGAGCAAAAGACCCTCTTTGAGTACTTGACTCAGGTCTATACTATTGCGCCCTCTGTGTTTAATTTCCCTGAGTTTATTTCTTGGTTAATTGTTGCATACATTGAAAAAAATAATTGTTTTGTCTCTTTCACTGGAGCCAAAATCCTAGAGGTGACCCCAGAAATTGATCCAAAAAGATCTGATTTACCCAAGCTCCCCTGAACCCCAGCAATTCACAAAAACCACTCTGGTCTACAGTTACACTACCCTTTCCGCTGTTGAACAACAATCCTTTCTACAAATGGTCATGTCCCCTAGCTTGCAGTTCTTGCCCATTGCTGATAGTTTCCCAATAATTATCTTTACAATGTCTATGCAACCTATTCTATCTATACTTGCTCATCTTTTGGGGGATGATAATGCCAATATGGCCAATAAAGCCTCCCTAATATTTCTGAGAGAGATGATGCAACTGGACCACTTGTTTGACATACCTTCTTACTTGGCCAATATGGCCAATATGATAATCCCAACAGCTAGGTGACTTTGGAAGACCCACTACAAACTATTGCCTCATCATCTTCAAAGATAGCCATTTTGAGTTTAGCGGGAAGTGAAACTACGAATGAGCCTCATTGGCATGTTGGGAAAGCAATTGAAGAAAGGAACAAGAAGATTATGGAGGAGATGCAACAAAAAATGGCATACCATTCGGTCCCATACCAGACCAGACTTCTAGCTACTGTGGACCTGGAGAGGAAATCAAATGAAATTCTCATTGCATCACCCATTAGCACAATGATTACCATTAGGCTCCTAGTTCAAATCTTTGAATGTGTCTTTGGACTTGAAAATCGTACCTCTACCTGATAAGATCAACTTCCACAGGAAGGTGGGAGAAATGTTGTACAATGAGTTGAATCATAATGCTATGACTATAAGAAAGGTTGAAAGTTGTTGGAAAATGCTGCAACCAAACTTAAACAAGAAAGAGCTAACTCAAGATCTCTACATATGCTTAATGAAAGCTTCAAGGAGTTGATTATGATGTTGGGAGTGAACTTAGAGGATAAAGTTGCATTTAAGGCTCTTCTACAAAGCTCACACGCAGAAGTTTGTGAGTTAAGACACAAGCTAAAGATGCCAACCAACGAAAATGTGCAGTCCAAGTACTCGCTCAGGTGGAGGAAGAGAAAGAAATCCTGGCAAAAGAACTGACAAACAAAAAAAACTAGGTGGTGGCTCTCAAGCAGTAGGTAGCAAAACTTTAGTAGAAGATACATACTCACATTTGTGTAGTGCTCTTGCCTAAGAACCCTCAGAATCCCACAGAACAGCTCACAAAGACCCTTACTGAGCTTTAGCTCTCGGAAGGGGAACTTAAGAAGGTGGAGAAGGACTTAGACACTGCCCATTGAGTCCTAGAATAAAAGGCAAAACATACCAAGATTGCTAAGGCCAATGCAGAATTGATCAACAAGAACTTGCAGGCAGCTAATCAGGAGATCTCTAAGCTTAAAGACAGAATGAAGGGAAAGATGTCCCTCTTACAAGCTACACAACTGATCTGGGATGAGATAATATAAAAGATGAAGAACAAATGGGAACACATAACTCTGATGGATGAGCAAAGGATTGTGATCAAAGATTATGATTTCTTCATCCTAGTTACCGAAAAAGAAGGTGAAAAGAATGCCCAGACTGCTAAGAAATTTATCCAATATGTGAATGTGAAGCCACTAAGTGAGTTGAGGGCTATAGATATGGTGGATAGAGTGTCTACAATCATGGAGATCTCCAAAGTAATCCAGAAGGATGAGGCAAGAGTCAAAGCTGAAGAATAACTGGAAGTAGCGCTGAAGGATGTGGCTACCTTTAACTCGGAGTTTGAGGAGAGATTTCTAGATGGGTTGCCTAGCTGTTGGGATTTTGTGGGAGTGTTGACCCCATGGGAACAATACAATCAAATGTTGGTAGAGGCCAAAAGCAAGGTAGATTCGTCCCACAAGAACACTGCTACCTTGAAGGGTAAAATTGTGGTAAACTACTTGAGAAGATATTTTCAAATGTTGGGGTTGGTGAAGACCTAATTTGGACCCAGGGAGAACTATGCAGGGCTTACTAGTCTCAAAATTTCCGATCAATTGTTCTTTCACACTCCTCTACTAAGTCCAGCACTGTGGCAACATTGTGATCAGTCTGTTAATCCACCACATCTCCAGATCATCGATCTAGCAACGTTGCCTCCTAGACCAACCCGTCACAACTGAAAATACTGTTGATTGTGTCAATCATGACACTTTGCTTTTCTATGTTGTATGTAAATATTTTATTTTCAGAGAATCAATGTCAGTGAGTTAGGATCTGGCCAGTACAACTGTGCCACTAAAGCACGCTGATATTTTTGTTATGATAATTCACTACAAAATCAAGAAAGAATGTTTTGTAAGGGGCTCTCTTCCTACGGCCTTATAAAAAACAGGTTATGATACAAACGAAGGCTTTCGAATTTTGTTTCAAGAGGGAAGCTCAACAAATTGTGAATGAAATGTACGCCCTGTTGAAGAATAATGAAAGTTTTTGGTGATTCTGGCTCACATGAGATTGTAGTATGTATATTCTTTGTATTTGTTCCATATACCATCACTCTTCTTCTTAGATTACATGTAATAATAGTTGTTGGATATGTTTTTATGAATTCATAGATTCATCTACATCTAATGTTGACCTAAGATGCCAATGACGAAAAAAAATTAATACCCTTAGTATGCGCTCCATGTAACTTAGCACATCATTTGAATGTTTCTCTCATTCATTTCATGTTGAAATCTAATGCACGAGATTCTTAAATAAGCCCTGTGTGTTGGGTTTTCATTCCTTCATAATTTTTGCCTCCAATATACTACAATGACAGATAAAACTACATACTTATGTAACATTTTCCATTGGAAAGAGACCTTAATGCTTCTATGAGTATTATTTTGCAACGAGACTTGTATTTCTTGTCTTAGAGAAGATTCTGAACCAATCATGTCTAAAAAGCAAGTTAAATATTGAGTGTAAGTGAATAATTCAAGCATATCCTATATGCACTCATTAAGATGTCCTAAGCATTGGTCTCTATTCAACCTAGGGGTTGTCTCTAGGAGCAACAACAGAATGATGGATACAAAAGATTTTATCTTGAATTTCATATATCTAAAGGCAAGGGTTTTTCCTTCAATCACTTCCAATTGCGGTAAAATGTTTCCAGGACCTATAATTAGCTGCAAAACACTTGGAGATACACTTAGTACAACAATACAAGGTAAATCAAGGGGAACCATACAACCTTAGGGCTTAGGACTTCCCAAAATTGACAAATTGTGATGATTTTACCATTGATAATCAATAAATGCAATATAAACCATAACTTAATGAAGATATTCCCTATTAAGACATTTTTGGGATTTTTGAAAGAAATATATATATTTTTTTAATATAACTTTTTTATAGTTTTATATCTAATGCTAACTACAAATTTACAAAAAGTACCAAGAATTTTGAGATATAATTATGTAAGGAAATTGATTGCAAATTGTTTGAACAAAGATATGATCCTTCCTCCACAATAGTCAAGAAAGGAAATTATGTCCTTTCTTGATTGGGGATCTCAAGATACGCTTGAGGTTTTGGAATGTTTGGTGGAACACCAAGGATATAACCCTAGCATCAAAACAAGACAAGTAAATTAAGAAATTGATTGCAAATTGTTTGAACAAAGATATGATCCTTCTTCCACAATAGTCAAGAAAGGAAATTATGTCCTCTCTTGATTGGGGATCTTAAGATACGCTTGAGGTTTTGGAATGCTATGTGGGACACCAAGGATATAACCCTAGCATCAAAACAAGACAAGTAATATAACCAAAATCCTACTAGGAGGGCCTTCCAAGAAGAAAATCCTCCAACCAAGTAACCAACAATTATAGAATATAAGGTTATTTAACTCGAGAGGGGAGTGTGAATCATGTCCCAAAAGAGAACAATGATACCTTATATGAATTAAGAAAACGTGTGAGGTGAACCCTATGTTAAGAAATTTGGAGGTATAATAATTAGAGTAGATTTTTCTTCTTTAATGATTGCTTGTGAATGTTGTTAGCTTCTTATTATTGTTTGTTATGTTCTTTTCATCAAACAATTACCAAACTTATAAAACATGAAGATCACGAGAAACAAACAACACAATATATAGGCTCCAAGCTAGGGCAAAAACTTCACAAGGGGGAAATCCTAGAAAATCTCTTCTTATAGAATTAGATCAAAGTGAGAAATCCAAGAACCAAGACCATGACAAAATTGTAGTCCTTCAAGAAGCTAAGTCAAGCCCTTTTCAATCACAAGAGATAACATCAGATTCAGCGACAATAGCTGGCATTATTCTCAGGTAATTTTCCATAGAAAAGCTTGTATCATCACAAAAAACTTGCATCATCTTAGATCCAAGAAGCTTGCATGACCTCATAAACTTGCAAATTTTAATAGAACTTGTCCTCTGAACTTCACATGTCTCTGCCTCAGAACCCATCATAGAAAGCACTGAATTTCTTGCCAAAATGGAGGATGGCGCATGTCAATATATAGTTGTTCTCATATGCGAAAAGAAACATCCATTGGATGAGATGACTTGTCATCCAGGAGGAAAGACTTGGCTTCTTGAGGCGAATTTACCCAATACATTTTTCAAAAATTATTTTTCCTTTTTCTTTACAAGTCCAAATAGGACATTGACTCAACAAACTCATAGAAGCATGAAGAACATGCTTAACTAATGAAATGATAATAAAAACTTTTTTTCTTCTTTTTGTGTTTTACATAAAATACAGTGATACAAGTACAATGATAATTATGAAGACCGAACCTAGTTAAATATTTCCAACACTCCCTCTTAATTAGGGAGGTATTCATAATTTCATAACAGGTACAAGGATACTCTCAAATTGAAATATTCTCATAAGAAGAGTCTGATTGATAATGCATCTTCAAGCATCAACATAATAACCAACATTGTCAAATTGCAATATAGCAAGACTTGACTAACAAGCTTTAACTCTCCACTATATTAGAGCACAATGTTGGGAGGCATACATTTGGACACCACCACAACTGCTTCTCGAGGCACATACCTCATTCAAAAGTTCACCAGGTATGCCCTTATAGGACTATTCTTATCTTGGATTCTCAATCCTCAAAGAATATCGGTCCTTTTTTACCACTCTTATCTTGGATACTCTGTCCAATCCTCAAAGAGTGTCGATCCACGGGACTACCTCTATCTTAGATTCCCAATCCTCAAGAAGTATCAATCCAAGATGCTTATCCAATCGTCCATCCTCCCTACTAGTGTCTTCACTAGACGTACCACTGTTAGTCCAAGCCTAGTGCATGACGCATGGAGAATACAGTGTCCTCTATCACTCCCCCTCAACTAGGGAGGAAATCCTTACTCCCTCTCAAACAAGAGACATAACCATAAGCCTTATCTTGTCTCATACTTCATCAATACATCATCTACTTGTTCTTCCGTGGAGATATAGTTGTAGCTACAAGGATCTTTTCTCGCGTTACCTCATACCCGAGCTTCGACCTTCTTGGATGTTAAACAATTTATGAAACGAAATTCTTCAACATTTTATCTTCATGACAGGGTTTCTTGGCTCCTAACAACATCACGTCATATCAAACTTTGAGCTTCCTGGATATTCTCAATCACCAAACAACATTGTCATCAAATGATTCCTCTGTCATCTTCAAGGAGCCAAACTTCCTTACAGCTGCTAGGACATGCCTTCCATCCTTGCGTAACAATATTCGGTCTTTATGCTCTTCCAAGTCATCATCAGTGTTATTCATTCACTCCATGTGCTCCCAAATTGGATCAAATAGTAGCTAGTATAATATCATCAAATAAGCTATCTTTCAAGCCTCTTCTCATACTTTTGCAATAATTCCTTTCAAGAAGCCAAACCATATCCCAGTGTTATCAGAGTTTCAAAATCACAGTAGCTTTTAGTCAAGATGTGGGATTCTTCAAAAACTTGTTGCTTGCTCCTTCTGAGGTCAACATTCCTTTGCATGGTCTATCTACATATTACAACAGAGTTCAACTTCATGCTTTTCAACTTTCAATCATAAATCTGAAACAAACCAATCAACAAGCTTCAATATCGTATCCATCAGGGTCTTTACAACTCCCTCTTTCCATCTAAGGTAAGTGAACTTCCTGTCCTTTAATCGACTTTCTTGATGCAAACTTCTAACTACTCCCTTCTTCATCATCTTCATGCTTTGCCACGTTCTTTTACTACTTCCTTCTGCCAGTCAATCTTTAGATGAATCTTGTCTTGACCTACAACTTGAAGATAAAAAAGGCAAAGTGCAAGGATGAAATAACAATAGTAATAACAAAAATGTAGGGTACTTATCCTTTTGGAGATAGCTCCCTCTTAATCTTGGACTTGTTCACCAACCTTGTCTCCATATCGTCATGATGCCATATCTATCAAACAGAAAAGCTAGATCCTTTTTACAACAGAAACAATTAGTTAGTGTTTCTTTTTCTAGGGTTTTCCAATCCAAGTCTCAACTAGGGTTTACAAACCCTAGATACCAAAAACCTTCAAGACGTTACAAACTGTAAAATATACAAACCCTAGATTCTTTACAGTAAGAATGCCCTAATCATACCATTGACATATTTTTTATCTATTTCAATTCTAGATTTCATATTCAGTGAACTTCTTGGTGTGTTGTCAAATATGTTATTGTCTCTAGTCTAGATCCTTTTTATGACATGGAGAACTTGACACATTATGGAATGTAAACAAAAATTATACATACCTTTGTGGCCTTACCTTTTTCATTATAAGGATTTGGTCCTTTGACTGGTCAACATTCTTCAATGAAGGTATCTCGACTCCTTCAACCATTGAGATTTTGTTGAGCTACTTTCAAATAGGTCAACTTTATAAATGTCATTCCTTCGTTTATTATGTAAAGGAATGAGATCTAGGTAACGTCACTGCTTCATGTACTAAAGTTGCAGAGAAAACTTCAAGTCAAAGCTTTAACCATTGAACTCTAATATTATTATCTTCAAACTCATCCCTTGTGGTAGTAATAAACTCATAAGATGTTTCTTTGTATATCTTCATGTCTTAGCGATGATCCATATGTACTCCATATTCACATATTGTCAATTCTTCTAGCATATGTATTCATAGATTCAGATCTCGATGGACCTTTTTCTTCCATATTGTCTTATAACTTGGATCACAATGTATCTTGTACTTTATACTTTTCCTCTAAAGCTCAGCCTAGAAATCAATTTGGATTTACGGTGCTTCATTTAGGATGTTTTTATGAGCTTCGATCTAGTAGTCCACTGGTGTGATAGATAATTTGTATCTCTGAGACCCATAGGAATTTGTGAAGAGAGAAATATGTCACAAGTCTTGGATGCCATATAGCCACAAAAAAAATTCAGTCTAGAATGTAATAATGTCATAGACACCACAATTTTTTTTTGGTTAGGTTTTGTTGTGAGTACTCCTTGAGATCAGATCTTCCAATCGAACTTGCCATATGAACTCTAATACTTCAAACATGAGGTACTCTTTCAATTTTTTGTTTGGCTTCAGTTACCGCCTTCGATTGCTGAATATATCATGGTGACTGCCATAAAAATCACTATCAAGTCAAGCCATAGATCATTGTCATACTCGGAAGATAAGTCGTAATGCCATGGAAGAAATAATTGGCACCATTGTCATATCTTAGAAGAGAGTTAGCATCATTTTCATGTCCTAGAGGAGATCTCATATCATAGTCATAACTCGTATTACACCTCAATAGGATGTTCGCATTAGCCTTAGGAGGATACTCAGATTAGCCTTGAGCCAACAAACCACAAAGATGAATATAAAGTGAACCACATATATAAAGTGTGAGTTTCAAAACATAAGTGAACCACTGTAATCATAAATGTGAGCCACAAGTACAGAGATTATATACGATCCTTGGATGCCACAGAGTGCGATGATATGAACCTCAGAATGTTGCGAGCCACAAAACTTTGTATATAGAAACAGAGTGCGAGTCATATATATATATATATATATCTCTTAAAGCCACAAGAAAAAGATCCGCACCACTGCAAACTACAGAGCATAGCGAGTGAGCCATATTGTAATTTTATTTAGGTCATGGTAAAACGAAGCCAATTCATGATGCCACTAGAATATAATATATGGCATACTGTAATGGTGATACCACAGAGTAGGATGTTCGCATTAGCCTTAGGAGCATACTCAGATTAGCCTCAAGCCAACAAACCACAAAGATGAATACAAAGTGAACAAGTACATAATTACCCATAATTATGAAGACCGAACCTAGTTACATTTTTCCAGCGCCATAGACCTCTTCTTCCAAGTCTTCTCGAATCAATTAACTTAGCCTTGTAGTAACTTTATGCTACTCCCAAAATTTCCTTTGAAAAATATTTGATTAACCAAACAAAAGAAGAGAATTCACATGTAAACCCTTTTGTCTCATGAAAAAATTCACACTATATTAGATACCTCAACAAATTCACAATAATTTTCCAAGGAGTGGAAGACCTATATTTATAGATGAGGCTCTTCAAAATATCCTCCTTGGTCTCCCACAACATTAGTAACTTTCCATCCACAAAATGCTTGGACGCTAATTTAATAAATTTAATTTTCATATTTTACATTGAGTAAGCCTCAAAAGAGGCAACATGCTACAACAAAGAGCCCAAGAAGGATTGTTTTGACTCTTGATGACCAAACATTCCACTTGTTTCACTTGAAAAATTAGGTCTCCTTTTGTGGTGCAGTGACTTCATTTGACCCACATTTGACCTCACGGCGAATGGGGGTAAGGCTGGTTGCTAGGCTTGAGAGGACTACTTCATTGGCTAGTCTTCTTTGCTTGAATTTGGATTGATCTTTGCTTGAAATGCAATCTCTCCTTGCTTTGGACCTCACATTTGAATTGTAGAAAACTTCAAACTTGCAACGTATACCTTCCTTAACCCTCTGGCATAACAAATGAGGGCTCAACCACCTTAATTGCAAATTATTAGTTGATGTAGAGCCAAAATGCTTGAAAATAAGCTTGGATTTGACTTTAGAATGCTTGAATTGCCCTTGGGGGCTTTCCTTCACCAATATGTTTCCTTAATCTTCCTTGAGATGAGCTTATCCTAGCTGCAAGAGGACTTGACCTCCAATAATTTTCCCTTAATCATCCAACCAATGCCTTCTTTGAGTAATAATGCTTGTTCTTGACCTTTGATTTGACCTTATTTGGCTTTATTTAGCCCTTGGGGGCTAACTTGCTCACTTTAAGACTCAATGTCTCACTTGGAGGGACCTTTCTCGTTGCCTTGAAGAATTTTGGCCTGCTTATCTTCCTTAGAATGCTAGTGGCCAACTTGACTTGAAGGATCATGACCTCTTCTTGGAGTAATTTGGACTTGATACTTGACAACTAGCCCTTAGGGGCTCCAATTTACACAAGTAAGCCTCAATGTTCCATCATTTACCCTCATATTCCTTCTTTACTCCATCTAATAGCCCCCATGATGATGACATCATGCCCACGGATGGAATAAATGCTTGAAGATGTCACCTCGTCTTAAATGTTGGGCTAACTTGGCTTGTACCTATCACCTGCTTGCCACATCTTCCTTGTCCATTTCATCGCTTGCCTTCAAATTTTGTTTCTTATAATACCACATGGAAAGCCCCTTTGTCCCAAAAATGGGTCCACTATTGTAGCTTGAATTTTTTGAGGGCATTCTGACCGCTTCAAAAGACAAGTGGTCCATCTTGGCATAAAGAATCCAATGGACACATTTTTTGCCTCAAAACACATACCATGATGCCACAGGAGATGCAAATGTATTGAGAACTGTGAGAATATTAAGATGCAGAGCCAAGTGCAAAGGAGTGCAAAATACATAAGACATGTGGCACGTGGCATATGGTGGGTGCATTGGGATTAGCAAGGATAATGTCAACGAAAAGCACACATGGTGATCACCCTTACAAGGCTTTATTGACGCAAGTGCTTCGTTAAACCATGAGTCTTAGGAATGCCTACTCCATGACACACACACACCATATCAAGGTATAAGAATACCCATCAAGGCAGACAGTTATCGCCCACCTGAGGGGAATCAACAATGCCACAGAGGTAGACATATCATGAAACAAAAAATACCAAGAGTCGCCATGGCCATCCACACCAACGAGGATCTAAGAGTCACCTTCATAAGATAACACACACCCACATGACTTTACAAGGCTATAAGGCACAACCTTTGGGCTTATATGGCATGGCCAAAAAATTCTGGAGTACCTCAGGTAACAATAACTAGGGTTATAACATGCATGAACCTTGTAGGATCAAAGTGTCTTGGTGGCATATGCATGTAGAAGTAGTTGCAAGCTTATCAATTGACAGATTTGCCACAAGCTACGGTTTTTGTAGGACCGAAGGGTCTTTGTGCCATATGGATGTAGAAGTAGCTCTTGGATGACCCATTGGAGGGCTATAAAATCTAGTCTAACATAATGAAGTGTCCAGGAAGAACTAATTCCCCACTACTACAAGATAATCCAATCAAAGTCAGACCACTAAAGGAGGATACTATTGCTATCCTAGGTGAGTTGGTGCATGAACAAACTGGTAGTTGAAAATCTATCTTGGCCACAATGTGTAACTTGATGTTAGAACTAGTCGTGTCCAAATGGTTAAGCCATCAATTCAAATCAGAGAAGGATGTTGGGAAGTATGGGTGGGTGGATATGGAGGATTAGGGGATTTTCTCCCTAAGCACAGACTCAATCAAGCAATTATGATCGACGTTAGGGAATTCATTCCTTCCATTATTCACCCCTAAATATGTATCACTAGACCTATCACCAGAGATTATGAGCTCATAGTTCCTTCATTGGGACGATGAATTGTGAAGTTTAGAACCCTATCGTTTTATTTAGGGAATGCAATAAGGTACCCTAACGAGTGGATCTCTCGCTTATGAACCCTCAACCATTGACCAAGAGGATTTGGGACCTTGAGGGAATTGTAGGTAAAACCACAAATGTATCAAGAGGAAATTAGAGATGGTAAAATTGCAACTAGGGGACAAAATAAAACCGCATGATATCATAAACCTAGAGGATTCAGCTCTTGTTGCTTATTTCTTAAGCAAAAGGATCACTGGTGAAACTTTAAAATCATGGACGAAGGAAAATTTTATAATGATTTTAGGCTACATTCCATGTAGCATAATATTGGTTAAAGGATGGATAGTGTGGATTCTCTGTTATGGGTAAGATGAAAACAAAATAATCAAAGCCACGTGAAATTGGAGCTTGTAACCTCTCTTTCACAAGAAAATGCATCTAGAGCTTGATGTTACTAAGCCTCCCTCTAATTATGTGGTCAAATGAAGTCTTTAGAGAAATATGCATGCTCTAGGGTTATAATATGATGTGGACAACTCCTACAAGTTGTTTGGATATATAGGAATGGCTAGAATTTTAGTCGATATGGAGCTTTCAAAAGGATTGATTGACTCTATCACTATTAGGAAAGGTCATACAATCTTTTGTCAATATCTAGATTATAAAGGAATCCCTTCAAGTGTCGAAGGTGTCGCATATAGAGGCATGTAGCAAAGGAGTGCCCTCTCCCAAACAATAAGAAAGTTTGGGTTCAAAAAGAACTTTCTTAGACTCCATCAAAAGAAGCTCCTTTCAGAGATAATGTTGAATTATGTAGCTTGGGAGGTACTCCACAAGCCTAGTGAGATGGGTTTGTGTGAGTTTGTTCACAAAAGGCTTTGTGGGCAAAGAACCCAAGCGAATGGGTTTTAGACCCATTATGGGGTTTAAAATATGAAAAAGAAATTAAAAGGAAAAATTAATTCTTAAGTCTAAGTGGATAAAACCCTGAAGTTCTAGAGGGTTCCTAAGAGGCCTAGGAAAGACTATTTAAAGAGGCTTAAGAGAAGGCTAGAGGACATCAAGTGGGAGGAGCTCATTTGATCGTGAGAGAGGTCAAGATGTAGCCCTAAGAAGGCTGAGCTAGAGGGTCGTATAGGACTACTAAAGAAGGCTTATCCCTGTGCAAGACATATCAAGGAGGGAACTCAAGAAGTCACAGAGAAGGAAGGATTTCATCCTTAGTGAGTTTGTGAAGATTCTTGGGAGTTTTGGCAGTCAAAGAGATAAGGGTTTTCTCACTGGTTTGAGGAGGAGCCACATCATGATTCGATGACCTCACTGCTTATTAAAGAGAGTTGCAAGAGGGTTTAGATATGTCATAGAAGTGGTATGTATGCCTGGGTTGCTCGCTGGTGGAAGAAGGAAGAGGATCGCAACCATGTAATGGCTTCATCGTGAGGAGAAATAGAGGTCGAGACCTTTGTGATAGTGAACAGAGTTGTGGAGAAACGACCGAAGATCCTGAGAAGTGGAAAAGAGGCCTAAAGCCAAGGAAAGATGTAGCCAAATGTCACCTCCTTAGCGTGAAAAGAGAAGAGACCTGTGCAGCCTAGAAACCCTTGATACTAGCCTTGTCTTGGAGGCTGCAGATCTAGTTATGTGTGGAAAGGTTTAGGTTTGTGTGGCATGGCTGGTAAGGTTGATGGATTTCCAAAGCCATGGGAGAAGTCTCGCTGAGTTGGAGGAGTGTCCAAAATATTTGGACAGAGATTGCATGCCTAGTTAGGGCAGTTTTATATGCACAGAGTCAACCCTAAGGTATAATCCCAAAAGTGAGTATTGTGGTTGTTCCTGTGCAATGAAGAGAGGGTCAAGACCCTTACTAGCCCTATCTTGGACGTTGCATATCTGGTTATGTGTGGAAAGGTTTGGGTTCGTGTGGCATGGCGAGTAAGGTTGATGGATTTCCAAAGCAATGGGAAAAGTCTTGCTGAGTTGGAGTGTCCAAAGTATTTGATCAGATATTGCATGCCCTAGTTAACGTAGTTTTATATGCATAGAATCAACCCTAAGGTATAATCCCAAAAGCGAGTATTGTAGTTATTCCTGTGCAATGAAGAGAGGGTCAAGACCCTAAATGCAGACGACATACAAATCTAAAATAGGCTCATTGTTCTCAGGAATCTTGCATAGGCATATAGGTTGTATAGGCGGCCACAATTGCAATAGGACAATGACAGGATGGAGGACTAATTATGGAAGAGAAAAAAGTATTGAAGTTTGGGGGTTCGTTCATAACATATGAACAGCATTATATGGCAGCGCTTGTTCACTGGTTTAGTGTATCAAATTAGAGAAAAGAGGGCAAATCTGAAGAGCCCTAGATCTAGGCAATTTGAGGAACAAATTGTAGAAAGAGGGCAATATTCTTTGTAGCCTTAAAACAATCTAGATTTTGACTGTAAGTGGGCAGATTTAAAAGTAGTGCAGGAACAAGGCCTCAAGTGCAGGATCAACGGAAGGAGCCATGGACTAGAAAGAGGTAGAGTTGTGTGGACAGTTTATGTATAGTTGGAGGGCTGTTAGGTAGTTTCATTATTGTGCCCTATGAGCATACTTATGAAGGACAACAAGGTTGTAAGGAGTGGCAGGAGTATTGGAGCTCAAGTGTTGATTCTTTGAAGGATTAAAGGGTGGCTAAAGCCTAAGAGAGCAGTTGGCAAGCCCTAGTTCATTGTGTAGAGAAGGACTTCTACAGTGGCAAGAGGGCAACCTCCAAGCCCTATACTTTTCATCTTGTAGCAACTGAGTGGCAGAAGTGGGTAGGCCAAAGATTTGTTCACAAATGGAGTTGTGAACAGCTAATTAAAGACCCTATGTGTTAATGACTTGAAGGACAAAGGACTAGCTAGAGGGCAGAGTTGTTGGAGTCATGTTCCGTGACCTAAAGGACTTGTGATCATTGATAGAGGCATATTGGTGTTGCTACATATTGGAAGCTAAAAGACCAACAATTTTGTTCAGGACACGTAGATTGAAAGGGCTGTGTGTGGCCACCATCAACAAGTAGGTCAAGTGTTGTCTTGTTTAAGGCAGATTGGTTGTCAAAGGACTGACACCAAGTCCTAGTTGTATTCTTGTATCAAGTTGATTGTATGAGGGCCATGACCCTTGGTACGGGAGCCCCGAACTGTTGTATTATAGTTTGTAATATAACAAAGAAGGGGTTGAAAAAGTTAAAAATTGTCATGTGCACTAAATGATTCAATGATGTGTGTAGATTTTGTTGTGCAAAGTAGGATTGTTGTGGCACTTGAGTGCGTTTGTGTCAGAGATTCTAAGACCAAACCTAGATTCTTGAGTGCCATGGAAATTCAACAAATAACACAAAAATCCCTCCTAAGGACATTCCTTTGCAGAATCCACCAATAGAGGAGACAAAGGAGGCAATTAATTGACAAACAAAACAAGTTATGAATCACAAAAGTTGAGTAGAACTCTCGGAAAATTAAGGTAAACTTATTTCTCCCTCTTCTGATGATCTTCATCAAAACTTGAGAACTTATATTTTGGGCGCTAGGAAATAGGGTTAGAGAATTGAATAGAGATCAACTGTTGAAAATGGCAACAAGAAATGATAAAAATAGAAGTGCTAAAAATAGCACTGCTATAAATAGCAGTTCAACTAGTGTTGAACATAGCAACAAGGAATGAAAAATGGAAGTGCTAAAAATAGAAGTCTATAAATATCATTTCGGGATACCTTCCTATTTTAGTCAGTCCCTAAACTAAAATAGTGAAGTAAAATTTGAATTTGATCTTAGCAGCTGTTTGTAAAATAATTAATTAATTCACCATGAGTTAATTAGTTAAGGAAAATCAAACATGAAGTCTGTGTGGGGACATGCAACAGTTTCTCCATTAATTGAGGAATTTATCCATCAGTTAAAGAGATAAGGATGAGTTATAATTAGTTGGCTCAGTTAACCGTGTCAAGTCCAGTTAGATTAATTCAAACAGTTTGTGGAATTAATTGTGAGTTCAGTTAGTTAATGCTTGCATGCATGTAACTGTTGCACTTCAAATAACTGAATATTCTCTCATAAATAACTCATGCATGTCAGTTTTGTCAGAGACCTAGTTGAGATCAGAGGAGGGATAGTGTACTAGCAGTTGGATGAATTTTTCCTATAAAGGAAACTCATCCATGCAGAAGGATTTATCTCCTTCGGGTTTGTGCAGTTATTTCTGAGCCAAGTGAGCAGTGTGAGGTGGGAATTCACACAAGGTGATACCTTCACTTGGAAATTCCATAAATTCCACTAGTCTATCATCTAACTTGGACTCTCACAAAGATGCCCAATACTCCAATGTAAAATATAATCTCATGCCTAAGACCATAGGAGCGCCCATTTTATTCACAAGGGATGGTGAGAGGTCTATGGATACTAGAAGAAAAGATCTGAAAGAGACTTAGAGAGGGAAGAAATCCTTCTTATCATTGGCTCCAATGTAAGAAAAATTGTATGGTTAGAAGTGGAGGACAATTGTCACTAAATGGTGCTCTTAGAGAAAATGCCCCTAAGGATGTTACCAAGGTATCACCCATACCCTAAATTGTCAAGGACTGGATAGATCCTCAAAAATTGGCCATAAAAAAGTTAATTGATATTCATAACCCCACCATCCTTTTTCTACAAGAAATAATGATCGATGGAGAGAATGTGATCAAATATTTATACAAGCTTTTAGGGTGGGGGGGATTTTAGCTTCACTGACGCTATGGGAAGATCTAAGGAAAACATCATAGGTGGAAAAGTGGATTCTTCTCACTATCTAACTCTTGGGATTTTCTATCAAGTCAAGGGACTTCCCTTTTTTCCTTGAATCTTGGAAGGAAAAATCAATTTTTTAGATACATATGGGGAAACTTCTTCAATGGAGTTTGGATTCCTAGAGGGTTGGTGGTAGTTGGGAGTGAACTAAATTTTTCTTTGGGTGCATCAAAGGTTTGGGGGCTTGCAACTAAGTGGGCAATTTATTTAGTTCCTTTATAAACAAGTTGAGATTCGACAAACCTATTGCCAATGTGAAGAATATGAGGACATGGGAGGCCAAAAATACAAGAAGGTTGGATCAATTTTTTATTTCAAAATCCTTTCTCAATGATGCAATCAAAATCTACGAATGCGTCTCTTCTAGAGAAGACTTAGACCACAATCTTGTTTCTGAAAGTGGTTCCAATCCAAGGGAAGCCACCCAAACCCTTCAAATTGAACCTTGATCAGCCAAAGAATGAGGATTTCCGGAGAAAAATAAAGGATCTATGGAGGCCTTTTGATGATACTATTAATGAATCAGCCACCATCTAGTTTTAACAACATTTTATAAGGGAAAACCAGATTGCTCTCAAATGTTATGTAGAGAAAAAGAAGATGGATGAAAGAACCTTAACAGGGATCAAAGAACTAGATATTTGTTTTAATGGGGAGAGTTTTGCTTTCTTGTCTGAAAATCAAAAATATGAAATAAAACTACTAGAATATAAAAAGACGAAGATTTCCTTAGATAGAAAAAGTAATAGAGGATAAAAGCTAGGCTATCTAGCTACAAGTTGGGGACAATAATACAAATTTTTTCTACATATATGCTAATTGTAGGAAACATATAAATTTAGTTTGGAGGACAGAGAAAGAAGATGGATTTATGGCATCAACCTTCTCTGAAGTGACCTCTAAAGGGGTAAACTACTTCCATTCTTTTTCCAAAGAGGAATCTAGAGCCACCATTGCAACAATAATCAGATTGACAAATAATATTCCAAGATTTATCGGTGAAGGATAATCAAGATCTAATGGCAGGAGTCAGTGAAGAAGAGCTCTTATGGACCCTTTAGAACTAGAAGAATAAAATCCCTGGTCCAGATGTTCTCCCTATTGAATTATTTTTAGGTTGTTATGATTTCAATGAATAGGACCATCAAAGAGTGGTAGAGTTTTCTCATCCACAAGAAAATAATTAGCAACCTTCAATACAATTTTTATTGCATTGATCCCAAGTCAGATAATCCCTCATGCTCTGAGAAACTTCGACCAATATCTTTGTGTAACTCATAGCCATGAAAGGAATTTTCCCCAAGTAGATCTCATTGGAACAATTTGGTTTCTTGGAAGGATGACAAATTCATGAGGTTGTGGGAGTAGCACAAGGACTACACTTTTTTTTTCCTTTTAACACCCCTACATAAGTCAAACTCCCGCTCAGTTGACTCTACCACAGGGAGCTTGAGCTTGATGGACCCAAGGAGAATTGAACCTGCACCTCATGACAGAGGGGCAATGACTTGGCAAGGGGGCTTCAACTGTAAAAAGAAATGACTAGGCGGCAGCCTTCATAGTTTCAAATTTTTCGTACAAATTTAATGCCCACAACCCTCAAAGTATATTAGTTGATATAAATTATGTGACAAATTTATTTGAAACATCCGCTACCTCTACACATTTGACTTTCATTTGATATATAAAATTAAATGCAAGCAAGCATACTTAGAAATATAACACAGTGAACACAGTTATTTTTGGTCAACTAACCCTGGAAAAAACCTAACCTTGGAAAAACCCACAAGGGGAAAACCAGTCTTCAAGGAGTATTTTATTTGCTTCTTTAGAAAATTATTACAACAAAAATACATGAAATCCAACTTAACTCTTCCTTTGAAGAAGCAACTCAAAGATTCTCTTTACACTGAATTCTGGACTGATATTTTTCACCCACAATTTGCTCTCCTTCAGCGTATTTTTCAGCCTCTTTTTTAGCTCCTCCACTGGGAATTGAACCACAGAACACTCACTATATTTGCCTTGTAACTCGGGTCTCTTCAGTTGAAAATGTGCCCACAAATCATAGGTAATTCCTCCCTCAACCAAGTTGCTCCACATGCCCAAAATTCTTGCTGATCATGCCCATAAATCTCAGAATTCGTGTAGCATGTTTGGAGGAGATAAAACGCTAGCCCAGATTGGAATAAACTCAGATTTAGCTTAGAAAGGACCCTCAACTTGTGTGTTGAAGTTAACCGTGGTTGCCATCTTGAGATACGATCTCTTCCTTTGGCTTAAACTCAAACTTCTTGAGAGATTTGATCTGCTGGTGCATTTCCTAATTCTCTGTTGTAGGATTCTCTTCACAAAACTTCCTCCTTAGTCTCCTCAATATCACACATGAGAGAAATGAAGGAGCTCATCCTCGTTGCCTCCTCTTGCAGACACGAGCTCCTCCTTGTTGCTTCCAAATGCAAACTCGAGATCCTCTTGCTCCTTCTCACTGGTTGCATACAACTCTCCATCAAGTTCTCCTTGCAACACTGCCTCCTATGCTCTCCTTGCTCTCCTCGTGTCCTTGTGAGAAGAATGAATGAGAAAATCATTTTCCTTTTCCTTTCGTCTTTCTTTTATGAGGGAAACCTAACCCTAGAGATCTAATGGCTGAGAATAAATCTCAACTCATTAGATCAAGGGTAGGGATCAAATCCCCTGCTTGACCCCTTTCTCATGTTGACCCACTCACTTAAAACACTCCTAGGCACATTTTTAATGTTATGTACTTTGTGCACTTTTTCTCTCATAAAGTGACTTTTAAAACATAAAAGTCACTTTAATAATGTAAAGTGCACTTTAGAACTTTTCACATAAAGTCACTTCATAACCTATGTGACTTTAATAAATTAAAATTTAAAATACATGGTTAATATCTTATAAAAAGGTGATTTTACTCCAAGAAATCAATAAACTCATAATGTCCCTTAGACAAAAGGTCATTAATGTGTCCCCTATGCCAAAAAGATAGTGCCTAGGAAACACACACTTGGTACCAATTTTCTCAACACTCCCTCTTACCGAGGAAGTTATTTCCCACCACTCCATATTTATCTCTAAAGTGGATATGCTCACCCCTTGTTACCATCTTGTCACCTGCTACTCTCACCACATCACCACCCAACCTCTCTGGTGATCCGCTCTCTTTTACTGACGCATGTACTTCCTTCAAGGTACCATAAAGCCTTCTCGGCTTCCTCCTCCCTGAAGAAGTCTCCTGCACAAGTGTGGGAGCCTCATCTCCATCCCCTAACACATAGGGCCATAATGAAGATGCCCTTGTGGCCTATAGTGATCGTGTACTCAACAATTCCTGTACTCTGAGATCCTGCACTCTGTGAACCTATCACCCTAGAAGCCAATAGTCCTCCTGACCTCTGTGAACCTGTCCCTGCGCTCCCCTTCCTAGGAGCATGTTACTCTACACAATCACCCTCTTGTGACCTTGTCACACTCTTGAAAGGTTGACACATGGACCTGTAAAGTCTCCCCTCATGGACACTAATCACTCTAGCAGATGTTAAGCTAAATCCCATGCGATACATCAACACCTGTCCATCCCAGAACAACACAACATATCCCCTATCCTCAATACAGGAAACTGATATCAGGTTCCTCCTCAGCCCCAGTACATATAGGACCTTCGTCACATTCAAAGGTGGCAATGACTCCCTCCGAAGGGATATAGTCCCCACTCCTGCAGCTCTAACCCTGGCATCATCTCCAAGCACCACCTCCAAGTCTAAACCCTCAGTAAGACTTGTAAAGTGTTCCCTCACTCCAGTCAAATGGCAAGATACTCCATTGTCTATAAGCCAAACACTCGTGGTTATAGTACCACTGGCTGAGCTCACCACTAGCGCAAACTATGACTCAAATCTCGAGGTGAACTCCTCCACCTCAATTGATGTTGCCACGTCCTTGTTCTTCCCCTTCTTCTCAAGACACTTAGATGCATAGTGACTCATCTTCCCACAAGCAAAGCATCTCACTTTGCTCATGTCCTTCTCAGACTTATCTTCCTCCTTTTGTTGCTTGGCCCCACTAATGAACCCCTGCTTCTTCTTCTTGCCCTTTGTCACAAGGGAAACATTCTCCTCCTCACTTGCCCCACCACTCTAGCTGCTCTTCTTTGCACTCCTCTTGGTCTCCTCCTAAGACGACATTATCCCATAGCCTCCTCTAGTCTGGAAAGTGCTCTTTGGCCACAACATCATGTATGAATCCATCCCACTTCTCTGAGAAACCATCTAGTGCAATTCCTGACTAATTGGTCCTTAGGAATAGCTTCTCCCACAACAACCAACTCATCCTTCACCTATGAGATCTTGGTGAGGTATGAGGTCACACTATCGATCTTGATCATCTTGGTGCTTCTTAGCTTCTACCTCAACACCATTTTCATGTTCTCAATGGAACTTTGGTGTAATGTGACCAAGGACTCCCACATCTCGTAGGCAAACCTCATCCCGGTCACATGAGGGAATAGGTGGTCTCTGATGGCATCGAGAATGATTCTCTTTTCTTTTACATTCTTCTTGTTGAACTTACCCAACTGAATGAGATCTGTAGGAGGTTGCATGCCATCTCCACAATGTCCCATACCCCCAACTCCTCAAACAAAAGCATCATCCTCTCCTTCCACGGGCCAAAAAAATTTTCCCCTACCAATCTGTCCTCCATCCTTATACCAGTAGCCATGACTCTCCAACCAACACCAAAAGTCAGATCTGTCACTAGAGAGCCTTCCTGCCTCTCAACCAACAGTCTTTTGGGTTTCTGAAGATGGTTTTAGGCTGGCCTACTCACTATTTTAGCAAAAGTTGCTTCCTGGTATTTCTATTTTTCAGTTGAAGCAAAACTCAGATCTGATGTCCCTCAGGGTCTGATGCCATGTAAAAAAAAATTGACTAGGTGGCAGCCTTCACAGCTTCAATTTTTCTGTACAAATTTAATGCCCACAACCCTCAAAGTATATTAGTTGATATAAAGTATTTGTGACAAATTTATTTTAAACATTGGCTACCTCTACACATTTGAATTTTAGTCAATATATAAAATTAAATTCAAGCAAGCATACTACAAAATATAACACAAGGAACACATTTATTTCTGGTCAACTAACCCTGGAAAAACCTACAAGGAGAAAACCAGTCTTCAAGGAGGATTTTATTTGGTTCTTTAGAAAAATCTTCAAAAATACAACAAGAAATCCAACTTATCTCTTCCCTTGAAGAAGCAACTCAGAGGTTCTCTTTACATTGAATTCTAGACTGATATTTTTCACCCATGGTCTACTCTCCTTCAACGTATATTTCAACCTCTTTTTCAGCTCCTCCTCCACTAGGAATTGAACCACAGAACATTCACTATATCTTCCTTGTAACTCGGGTCTCTTCAG
This sequence comes from Pinus tabuliformis, assembly GCA_031772625.1. NCBI lineage: Eukaryota > Viridiplantae > Streptophyta > Pinopsida > Pinales > Pinaceae > Pinus > Pinus tabuliformis. The sequence continues at coordinate 1,209,492,967 of CM062805.1, read as the reverse complement.
CTGAAAATGTGCCCACAAATCACAGGTGATTCCTCCCTCAACCAAGTTGCTCCACTCTCTGGAAAAACAGGCCCTAGAATCATGCTACACAGGCCCGAAGTTCTTGTTGAGCCTGCCCAGAAATCTCAGAATTCGTGTAGGTTATTTAGAGGAGATAAAATGCTGGCCCATACTGAAATAAGCTCAGATTTAGCTCGGAAAGGACCCTCAACCTGTGTGTTGAAGTTAACAATGGTTTCCATCTTGAGATACGATCTCTTTCCTTGGCTTAAACTCAACCTTCTTGAGAGATTCGATCTACTGGCATACTTCCTAATTCTATGTTGTAGGATTTCTCTTCACAAAGCTTCTTCCTCACTCTTCTCAATATCACACATGAGAGAAATGAAGGAGCTCTTCCTAGCTGCCTCCTCTTGCAGACACGAGCTCCTCCTCACTGCTTCCAAATACAAACTCGAGCTCCTCTTGCTCCTTCTCACTGGTTCAGTCAAGCTCTCTCTCAAGCTCTCCTTGCAACACAACCTCTTATGCTCTCCTTGCTCTCCTCAAGTCCTTGTGAGAAGAATGAATGAGAAAATCCTTTTCCTTTTCCTTTTGTCTTTCTTTTGTAAGGGAAACCTAACCCTAGAGATCTAATGGCTGAGATTATATTTCAACTCATTAGATCAAGGATAGAGATCAAGTCCTCCACTTGACCCATTTCTCATGTTGCCCCCCTCACTTAAAACACCCCTAAGCACCTTTTTAATGTTATGTATTTTGTGCAGTTTTTCTCTCATAAAGTGACTTTTAAAACATTAAAGTCACTTTAATAATAAAAAGTGCACTTTAGTTCTTTTCACATAAAGCCACTTCATAACGCATGCGACTTTAATAAATTAAAATACATGGTACATATCTTATAAAAAGGCGATTTTGCTCCAAGACATTAATAAATTCATGATGTCCCTTAGACAAAAAGTCATTAATGTGTCCCCTAGGCCAAATGGATAAATGCCTAGGAAACACTTCCTTGGTAACAATTTTCTCAACATCAACCAACTGGGCTACCCATCAGGTCTACAAGATGGGCTACACTTAATTAAGATTAAAAACCTAAAAGCTTTAACCATAAAAGTGAACCTTTCCAAAGCTTCGATTGGGTGCATTTGTTATACATTAGACTATTTTTTATTCATTTGGGTCTATGTCAAGGTTATGTCATGTAGGTCATGAGTTGTATCAACTCGACCTCATTTGAAATCCTCCTTAACATTGTTGCCTCTCCATCCTTTAAGCCAGAGAGGGGCATCAAACAAGGTTGTCCTCTTAACACCTCTCCTTTTTCTATTAGTTGCATAAGGTCATAGCAGATCTCTAAAAGCAACCTCAGAAAATGCAAATCGAAAAGGTATTAGCATGGGCAACTCATGTAATGCAACACATCTTTTATTTGTTGACGACATATTAATCTTCTGTAAAGGTTTCACAAGAATGGTTGAGAAACTTCATAAGATCATTGATCTCTTCTGTGAGGCCATTGGTATGAAAATAAACATTGTCAAATCATTGATTCTTTTCTACGTACTATTAGAGAGAAAAACTCAAATATCACAGGTATTGCTTTACTAGGTAGGGGATTTAGATGCTACTTTAAAATACCTCAGTTTTCATCTACAAGCAAATCTCTACCAAAATTGTGACTGGCAATGGTTAATAGCTAAGGTGGAGAAAAGGCTAAAGACTTTGTCCGACCATTGGCTTTTGAGAGGTGGCAGACTAGCACTGGTTAAAGCAGTGCTCAAAACCATCCTTGGATGTCCCTTGCTTGGATTCCAAAAGGTGTTTTGGAAAAAGACAAGCAATTATGCTTTAGGTTTATTTTATCTGAAGAGGTTAGGAAGAAAGGGATGGTGCTAGATTTCTGGAAAAAGCTTGCAATCCCAAAATCTCTAGGTGGATGGAACCTCAATAACATTTTTCTGCTCTCAAAAACTTTAACCGCAAAGAATGTATGGAGACTTGTACAAGGCTTTTGGGCTTTGGGCCCAGGTTACAAAACAGAAATATATCTCTTAGGACTCAATAGAGTACTAGGTTAGAAAACCAATAAGGAAACCTTGTGCTTCAGTAATTTGGAAAGCAATTGTCTCAGCTTTCCCTCTGATTGGTAATTGGTTGGTATGTTGAATAGGGAAAGGGGGTGAAGTTCAAATAGGTCTAGACCCTTGGTTAGGAAGCAAAGAAGACTATAAACTTCCAGCACATCTAAACTTGATTTGAAAAATAGAGGATACCACTCTTTGAGACAAATTGCAAGAGGAAACAGAAGTGCGGGTGTCCAGTAACACTAGTTATCTTGGAGAGATATTGACCTTTCAAGGTAGTGGGTGTCAACACTTCGGAGAACTACGTCTGAAATCTGAGAATTTGTTTTGTGAAACTAAAAGATGAGGATCAGCTCATTTGGTCTTTGAACCCCAAGACAGGGCATAAAGCTTTAGCAATTAAAGGAAATGATATTCCATAGACCTGGAGATGGAGACAACTTTGGACACTCAAATATCCAACCAAAGCCAAATTAAGCCAAATTATTTATGTGCCTCCTATTGAATAATAAAGTGCTAACCAGGGATTTATTGCAGAAAATAAATTATGAGGGCCCAGGAGATGTTGTCTTTGCATGATAGGCTCTGAATCCAACTCCCATCTTATTATCTCATGCAGCTTTACAGAGGAGGTCTGGCCAAAATCAGAAAGATTAACAGGTTTAAATAAAGCTTGGAGAGGAAACAACGTTTGGGAAGCCTTAAGAAGCTAATGTTTGAACAAAGAAACTATGAGGTACAGAGATCTTCCCCTCTATAGCCTGGGGAGTTTCGTTAGCCAGGAACTCCAAACTGTTTAGGGGAAGGATACCTTACCTCTGGTGCCATACAAAGTATAAATATTCTCTCTGCTTTTCCTCAGCATAAGGACATTCAAGTTATTAAACACATTTCCCAAGAATTAATAAATAAATAAGTACCCTGGGCTTCTTTTGATGGTGCTTCCCAGGAAACCCCCCACAGTATCTCTTTCAAAGCCGGAATAGGCAATTGAACAAACAATTTCTGCAAATTAATGGCACTAAAACTGATGCTAATGCTGGCTGTGGAAAATGGAGTTTCTCAAATCTAAAGCTTTGCAGATTCTCTCCTAGTTATTCAACGGATAAAAGGAGTTTTCAACTTGTGGCATTTCATTCTGCAACCTTTATTTCTCAATATTCTGAACATCAAATCAGCTCTCTCATATCACATTTGCGCATGTTTACAGAGACAGGAACAAAGAAGCAGATTGGTTACCCAAAGTAGGAATTAATTTGGAAAGAGGAATCTAAAATATCACTGAGAGCTTCCAAGCATACACCTCAAACAATCTTCATGACCCCTAGATTTAATATATTTTCTTGCTCAGAAGTTCTTGGACTTGTGTTTTCCTATACAAGGTCAGACTGAATCTTTTTATGTACCCAGCAGACTACTTATTCTGAAGAGAGATATATATGTGTTTGTGGAAAAGGGGAAGAGAGATATATATGTTTTTGACTTACTCTGCAATGATAAAACAGGGGACTGTTTAAAACCGTGCATTATATAGGCCTTAGAAGGCCCTTTGGAATGCTCAACAACATCTATCTTTTTAAATTTGTTTCTCTAAAAAAAATTACTTGACATTTTTTCTTGGGAAAGAAAAAAAACATCAACATACCCTTCAGCATTAATGGGAAAATCACTGCATCTTATGAAAAATAAAAATTATATGTCCCTAATTAAAGATAAATGTCAAATCCAGACTCAAAATCATTAAAATCATAATGGAGAATCCTGGGAATCTGAGATTGGTTAGTCAAATTTGAATGAAGGCACTGCACCATAATTAGTTCTCAAAATTGCTGTTTTACATTGATAACAATACAATTCTTTAATTGTGAAGCAAAATACTTCTAAACTGCATATACAAATCTGTAGATATGACTGCAGAAATTTCGACTGGGCAGCCATTCATTCAATCACTACCTGTAGACCAGGAAACCATTAGATCTATACCTTGGGCTTCACTGCATCCATAGATTCACATCTATCTGCATATGTAATCTTCATCAAAATCCCAATTAGAAACAAACTCTCCTTCCTCAATTTCCCCTTCCCTGAAGCGAACACTCTCTAGATGTACAAGATCATCAAGATTTTGGCCTTCCAATTCATCAATGGTAGCAGGTTTTACAAGTTTCTCTGGAACTGGATACAGATCTCTAAAGAGTTCAAACTCTACTTCGTCGATTTCTTCTTCCCTAAAGGGAACACCCCCTTGATGCACAAGATCATCAAGATTTTGGCCTTCCATTTTGTCAACAGTTTGAGGTTTTACAACTTTTTCTGGAACTGGATCGAGATCTCTAAAATCTTCAAACTCTCCTTCCTCTATGTCTTTTTCTTTGAAGGGAACACCCTCTTGATGTACAAGATCGTCAAAATTTTGGTCTTCAATTTTATCAGCAGATAAGGGTTTTACAAGTTTCTCTATAACTGAATCGAAATCTCTAAAAACTTCAAACTCTTTTTCCTCAATTTTTTCTTCCCTCAAAGGTGGAGCTTCTCGATGTACAAGATCATCAAGGATTTGGTTTTCCACCTTGTCAACAGTTGAAGGTTTTCCAACTTTCTCTGTAACAGTATTCAGACCTCTAAAACCTTCAAACTCTCCTTCCTCAATTTCTTCTTCCCTGAAGGGAACACCCTCTAGATGAATGAGATCATCAAGCTTTTGATATTCATCAACAGTTGAAGATTTCACAACTTTATCTGGAACTCGATCCAGATGTTTAAGAACTTCAAACTGTATCGAATGTGCAGGAAGAACAACATGAATCACAGGATACTCTATAATAGTCTTACCCACAAGTTGAGAACGCAGCGGTTCTGTAATATTCAATTCATAATGTAATTTTTTGGCACCCTGCAAGTTTAGAAACCGCCATGTCATGAAAAGATGTTGGTCCTCATTTACCTCTAAGAGGTTTTAATAAATAAAAACATAAACTTCATACCTTTGTATATTCTATCTTGATGAAAAGCTTCAGATTTTCGGTAGATTCTTTACAAAAATGCCTTAATTTATGACGTGACACAGGATTTCCAGGACCAATTGTCAGATGTTTTTCCAATATACTCCGCAGGCTCACATGTTCATCAACCCTGGACCCATAAACAAGGTTAAATATATCAGTTCTATCTTCAAACTCACTCTTTTGAAAAGGTTTATCTGAGCTATTCAGTAATCAATGTTAACAAGGAAACTATTTGCCCAGATAAACTACGAGTTAATTGGAGTGTGATCACTGAAGGGAGTACAATAATTTTGTTTCCCAGAGAAAAATTTGTAAACCTCAAACTAGAATTTTCTATTATTATTTTTAAAAAATTTCCTGTATCTAGATTATAAAGTTAATAGAACTTACCCATGGTCAACAAAGATCACATCTGTTGAATGAAACTGCCACTCAACTGTCCAGTAAATGCATTTCCGCCTGCAGATAGAGAAAAATATTGTTCTTAAGGCACCAATCAACAAAATCCATGTTCCTATTGAAAGAATTGAAGACTAAAATGCTGCATATCACTGTATATATTAATGCCACATTTCTAACTTCTGATTATAGATGTAAGCAAGAATTGCTGAAGTTATATACACTAACTTATCATTATTATGATTACCCTAGAAATGAATCCAAATGGTTGTTTTTAGCAGTGGAATAAGCAAGGGAGGAGGAATGGAGAAGAGTGATGGATAAAAATGAAGCAAGATGCAGAGCTTATAAATTTGTGTGGAAAAACAACAAAACTGAAGTTTAAAAAATGTCAATGACCTGACTCTTTCTCTTATCTCACAAACACAAAAATATAAATATTAATTTTTGTGTGGAAAAACAACAAAACTGAAGTTTAAAAAATGTCAATGGCCTGACTCTTTCTCTTATCTCACAAACACAAAATATAAATATTATATTTCATTTATACTGCAATGAGCTAGGTTAATTCCGCCCTAGGGTTTCTTGGGGCACTAGGGTTTTCAGAGCAAAATTTCCTTACGAAACAATAGTTAACTCAATAACGTCCAGTCTCTCAATTAATTAGTATAGCAGAATCTCCAATCAACAAGTATAATAAAGCTCACAATACAGTGTAGCAATTTCATACAAATGCAATTACACCAGGCAATAATGTAACAGTTTATTCACCAAAAAATCACTATCTACTGCCAACGTTCATAATTTAACCAACTGTATTAGGGTCAATGATGATGCCCTAGTTCGAGATCCAAAAATACGATTACTGAATTGCAAACAGACTTCACATATCTAATAACCCTTTATTTAAACCCTATCTGCAGACATACAAAACCCCTTACAGAAATATTGTCAAGTCTTGTTCAGGTCCTCAGATTTCTTTAGAAGATGAGAAACAGCTCCTCTCGCACAAATATACAGGGAATACGACACTATTCTCAATTCCGCAGATTCAACTGCTCCGAAATGGTTTGACTGCCCTAATTCCACACACAAAACTTCCAGGACTTTGTCTATTTTTGGTCTCGATACTTCAAATACTCCCTTTTTCTAACTTTGGATAGCCCTGCACTACTTCAGGAATTCCTCGTACTGGAACAGATGACTTGGCTTTCTGCCAAGAGGGCTTCGGTATTTCAGAATTCCACTGAACTAACTTCGGATGGCACTCAGGAAACCCGTACTGGTTCAGATAATTCGTTCTTCTATCAGGGTTGGCACCAAACTTGCTCAGGGCCCCTCCCTGCACTGGATCAGCCTCAGATAGCTTGATATCACAGAAGGTTTCTGTATTTCTTGGAAACTCTGCTGTCAAATACAGGACACAGAAAAACCACAGATACCCTTCGATCTGGACCTTAAGAAATTCGCTGTCCCAGATGGTTTTGATCCTGCTTCAAACTTTGGCCAAAGATTCGATCTCTTCAGGAAGATATTCTCCTGCTGTGCCAGAACAGAATGAAAAAGAAAAAAGCTAAAATTGAGTCAACTAGGGTAGAATCTTTCACCACCAAAATTGACAGAGGGGAAGGGGTCTTAAAACCCTCAAAGCCTCAAGCTCAAAGAAAACAGAGATAAATGATCCAATCCAATGATGATCCAAATGAATTCAACCCTCTTGTATTTATAGATTTCCTAGAGGGGATTCTCTCCTTAATTGATTGAGTAAAATTCACACCAAACCCCAACTTTGGGTTTCTTTGCCCAGCTGCCCCAAAACTTGCCCAAACATTGGGTATTTTGGGGTTTTCCCCTTTATCAAGGACTATAGCCTACGGGGATCGATAGGCTACTTTGTCTCTTGAGAGAATAATTTATCGCAAACGTTACATATACAACACTAACATCATAAATTTCAACTCAGCAAATAATATAAACATAATAATAGTATTAATTAGAAACACGTTCCTTGTTTTGTATGGGGTGGAAGGTGCACGGGGGGGGGGGGGGGGTGGATTTATAACCCTGGAGGAACCACTGAAGCTACATATTCATCAAGCCTCGGTATTGTAACCAATAATCTGGTGGAGGTTTATGGGCTATATCAAGCCCTGAAGATCGTGAAGTCAACGAAAATTCTACAATTGATTGTGATTGGCAATTCATTATTACTCATCAAAACATATGATCAAAGGCAGCACCTCCACAGAAATCAGGATGGCTTCTGTAATACATTGTATCCATAAAAGTAGCCACAACTTTCTCACAATTGTGTTACTATCATGTCCTCAGGGACAATAATGTCGAAGCCGACTGGTTAGCAGTTCAAGCAACCCAAAAAAAAGTGGGGTCACTAGTAATCAACTGCTAAGTCACTGGATTCTGTGAATTTCAAGATCAAAATTCAAAATTCGCCAAATCTCATGATGAATCAAACAAAATCATTTCAGGTTCAGTGAGCTTGAAGCAGAATCTTGGTAGAAATCAATCTCAAATAAATTCTGCATAAAATTCATGTAATTTGGTAGAATCTGTATTGGAGTTCGTTTTGAAGGTTAACAACTAATTAAAAAGGAACAAACGAGGCAAACTTCCGCCTCCCTCCGCATATGGTTTCATTTTACCACTCAGTGCTGCACACCAGAATCCGACCCTCCAACCAAGCAGCAAGCGATTTCATTACTGAAAGCAGACATTTGAATGCAAGCAAGACATTCTCAGATTTGTTCTCTGAGAACCTAGGTGCTAATGTTCGTCCGCAGCCATGATTCACTATTTTCTGCCATTTTCATTGTATATTTTAGTTTATTAAGTACTTTTATAATTTAATTATGTAATATATATATATATATCTTTTAATAATTATGTATATTTATACTTTGTTATATAATTTTACATTTTGTTTTTGTTATTGGTATATTTTGTATTTTAATCTCTCTCCCTCCCTCCATATATATATATATATATCTTTTAACTATCTACCTTTTTAATTTTAGTTTTCTTTTTATTTAAATTTCTAATTTCATTTTTATTTTCATAGCTCTTATATGCATATAATGTGTATTAAATTTCATAATATGTATTTTATTATGTGCAGATTTTTCAAATTTTATATCCTGTCGAATTTTATTACTAAAATTTTTCTTGTTGAATTTCAAGGTTGCTGAATTCGGACTCAAAGAAACCAGGTGACTGTGATCAAGTGTGAGGTCACATGGGAAACCATCCCTTAAGATTCAAAATAACACTTGGTAAAGTAATGGGTTATCAAATCCGCATGAAAGTATTGCTGAGTGCACTAACGTTGGAGGACCGAAGAGACTCCTCGCCGCTTCTCACATGTCCCTCCCCTCCTTGCATCAAACGAAATTACCATTCCCGAGAATGGCATCCAATCAATGTGGGTTTTATATTGCAGGAAGGGGTAGAAATGTGAGCTTCATTTTTCAACTCTCCTTGTGGAAACATTCCCTGGATCAGGGGCTCTCTCAGGCATTGTCGACATGAATTTGCTGCGTGCCTGATTTGAGGTCCGGCTGGTCATGCATCTCAGTGCTGCATGGTCTTTGTCTACCGGGGGTTTTAGGTGCTTCGGTGACCTTGACTTGGGTTACTGCTCTGTTTTTGGGTAGCAGTGGCTCCTTTTTCGCCTTTTTCTGAAGCTGGTCGGGGGTTGGGCTTTGTATTTCATGGGCTGCCTTCTGGAGTTGATTCAACACTGATGAGTATGTGATCTTCCATTATAGCAGGTTAGCACTCTTCAAACCATTATCTAATTTTGGTGCCTCACTGTTGGGTTCCTGCACTTGAGTTTATGTACTCCTCTGCGGATGGGGAAACTTGAATGTCGTTTCAGAGGCTTTCTGCAGAGCTTAAGGATGGGGAAGCTAAACTAGAGGAACAGATGCCTTTAAATTGTTCCAATGAAAATATGAATATTTGGGTTTTGCCATCTCAATTCAGGAAAATTTCAGCTTTGGAGGCTGAGTTGAAAACTCTCAAGATGGCAGCTTTACCTATCTCTAGAGTTAGTCTGGACAGCCCAGGTACTTTTTTCACCTCGGCTAGCAAGCAGAAAATAACAGTGGTTCAAGCAAGACTCCCAAGGTTGCAAAAGGGTGTGAAGCAGCACCTGATGGCTGCCAGCTGGGTGATTCATGTTGTTCTGTTTATCACAAGTTTTGTTAATGTATTGTAAAGCCATAAAAATTCTAGGAATTTTCTATAAGTACTTCATATATCATCATAATCTTTTTGTCCCAAATGCTGAGAGCTCTCAGGATAGAGGGGCAGAACTAGAATGGTTCTGTGATTTAATAATTATATTGTAATGAGCTGCTCAGCAGTCCTCCATATGTAATTTGAATTTCACTGCCACTTGTTGAGCAGTCTTTTATAGTATAATATCCCACAGTTCTAGTTTTTTTATTTTAAACAAGGTACCTGTTTCATATGTATCAAAATAAAGCAAGCATTCTTTACCAGTATGCATAGACATACATGTATAGATAGATTGATAAATAGGGGGATTATGAATATTATTATGACAAATATTCAGTATGCATTTATACCAGAACGTTTTTACGCCAAGACAGCAGGAGTTGCAATCACATATGCACTCAGACTCACTTCATCATAGAAAGGTCAAGAATATATCTTTCAACATTAGCTTAGTGAAAGTAATAGATAGAACAAACTCATTCTTCGCTTTAATTTTCAAATCAGAACACCTGAAAATTAAATCAACGTAATGGCTCACCTATCTAATTTGTTAAGACCAGTTCTTCACTGCGGTGTGTGAATTCCCCATCACTTGACGTGATCCTTTCTTCTTCAGGGTGACTACAGCTATTTTGTGCCCTTAGGTAGTTGGCCAAGATGTTTGGCTTTATGATTAGTGTGATTCATAGTAATTTGGCTTCTTCTAAAGGGCCATGCATCATGCAGGACACTTTTGTATGATCAAATTAGTAATCACATTGTCATCTGTTTTTTTTTTTTTTTTCACCCTCTTAACAGATCCATTTCTGTTGAGATGCATTTCTATGAAAACATTTCTCTGAGATCTCTTTTAATAACAGTTCAGAAGGAAAAATGCACATGCGGATGGAAGATATCGCTGCAATGGAAGCTTAACCACATCTCAGACTTTCCTCACCCTGATTTTGAAATCATTTGGCATTGGGATTGTATTAATGCCTGTGTGATAAGAATAATGGCCAATGGGACTTCAAAGACTCGCCATGTAATTGCATCCAATTAGGATTTGCAGTAGACATGTCCCAGGAAAAATATATATCTTATCTTATCTAAGCATAAGTCTAAGAGAATATTGGAGAAGAAATAAATTATGACGTAACTCTAGCAAAAGAAGATCTACTTTTCAAGTGTACTCTGGAATACCCACTCCACCCATATGGGGCAACAATGACATGAAGTGAGCCAGGGACAAATCAATAATTGGTCATGGTCACCATTTGTATCATTTAAGTCACCCAAAACCTGCCATAGAATGTTCCTAGTGTTCATAGCAACAGAATTATATGTAGTGAGAAAGAAGTCAGAGATTACAATCCATTGGATCCCCAATCACATCTATCCCACACAAACCCAGAGAATGTTATATGCTAAGTCACTTAACAGGGGGACACAGGACACACAGAACATGGGGATACGAGAGTCCGACATGGGACATGGAGACCCCAGGAACAGGACACGTAGGACATGTTATATACTATCTAAAAAAAATTATATATATATATATATATAAATTAGTAGATACATCATATTATGATATTACACAGATTCTCATGATGATACAAGTAACAAATTCAATCATAGATTCATACAAGTACATTGCAAGTTTGTAACATTATGCTGCATGCATACAATCATAATTTATCATTGATACAACTTTACAACTAGAAATTAACCATAAATTGCAGCTTTATCATTAAGTCATCAAAATCAAAATGTATTACATAGGTACTGAGTCCAGAGGACTCCTTACTAGGAATGCCAATGAAAAATAGCAAATACAAAACAAGGTAGACACTAGAACCGTAGAACCTCATAGGCTGTTGGCTGTTGTAGTGCTGCCTATAGCTCAAAGTCATCAACATCAAAATCAGCATCAGTGCCACCACTGCTCTCTTTTGCATCCTCCTTTGTATTCAATGTCATCTCTGCATCTATTGATGTGGAGGATGGCCCCTCAAGAGTATCGTCATCACCAAAAGTGGCAGGCTCTAGCACTAGGTCATTAAGATCCAAGTTGGCCAATGCCAACTCAACACTGTTGTCCAAACCCATGTCATTAGGAAAGACATCCCACATCTTTGTCTTTCCCTTCAACCACTCATCCCTCTACCTGTAAATAAGACGAAGGTTGGTGTGCACATACACTAGGAATGCAAATGGAAAATAGCAAATACAAAACAAGGTAGACACTAGAACCTAGAACTGTAAAACTTCATACGCTGTTGGTTGTTGCAGTGCTGCCTATCGCTCAAAGTCATCAACATCACAATCAACATCAGTACCACCACTGCTCTCTTTTGCATCTTCCTCTATATCCAATGTAATCTCTGCATCTATTGGTGTGGAGGATGGCACCCCAAGAGTATCATCATCATCAAAAGTGACAAGCTCTAGCACTGGGTCATCAAGATCCAAGTTGGCCAATGCCAACTCAACACTGTTGTCCAAACCCATGTCATTAGGAAAGACATCCCACATCTTTGTCTTTCCCTTCAACCATTCATCCCTCTGCCTATAAATAAGACGAAGGTTGGTGTGCACATACACCATTGTCTCTGCCCTGGACTGCTTAAGCCTACTCTTCTTCAAACTATACAAATTCCCATATGTGCTTCAATTCCTCTCGCAACAAAGAAGATGAAGTAAGCTGAGAGAGGAGCCCCATGGCTAACTACTATAGAGGACAGCATGTTGCCCCATGAGTTGCCCACCAAGAATAGCGCTTTTTAGCCCACCTATCTCTAATAACATCATAGCCTACAAATCCCCCAATGACCATGGAAAACTTTGCAAAGGCATCCTCCACCTCATCAAGTGATGCTCTATCCTAAAATATCCCTCTCAATGCATCCTTCCTCCCCGGTGAAATCTCACCATCCATGTGAGGAGGGAATCTGCATGAAGGTCCACCATTCAACCACTCATGGCTGTAGTATTTTGGATTCAATGAGTGAGCCAAGCAATGCAAAGGTGTGCAATTCTTGTCCCACCTGCTGACAAGAATATCCTGTATGGTGGTGAAGAAGGCCTCCGCTAATGTCTCATACTTAGGGCACTCACTCTGAAAAATAATGGTCCTCACAGACTCAATCATGGAATCCCATCCCTCATAAACCTCTCTTAAGATGGATTCGTTTGCATCTGCAAATCACAATAGAGCAATGATAGGGTCCATGATCTTAATAGTAAGATCTACCCTCTCCCACCAAGCATCATCTAACATTGTATCCTTGACTCTTTTTGAGGTTGCTTGATTTGTCTTTCTCCAAAAAGACCAAAACTCTGAAATAACCATGGCCCCAAGAGTGGTCTTGACCTCCCTCAACCTCTTCAGCATGATGAATGCAGAGGCAAATTGTGTATCTGCAATCTTCAACAATGATAGATGTGTGTACTCTTTGTAGATTGTGAGGGCATTGGTATGATTTTGTACAAAGTTGTGGATATGCCATGCATCCTCAATAAGAGTTCCAATCCAAGGTACATCAAAAGCAATAGATTTAAGTGCTAAATTCAAGGAATGAACAATGCAAGGTGTCCAAAATACTTGTGGATATTTAGCTTCCACAATCATGCCAACAACCTTGCAAACAAGTGCATTGTCTATAATGATTTGCACACAAGAATCAACACCTACATCTTCAATAACTTTAATGAACAACTCACCCATATATTGTGCATCCTTGTATTTTCCAAGAGCATCCACTGCTTTCAAGAAAATTGGTCAAGGAAGACACCATGAAGTTGATAAGTGGATGGCCTGTTGCATCTATCCATTCATCAGATACAATACTAACCTTAGATGTTGGCCATGTTGATTTAATAGGCTCAAGCATTTTCTCCACCTCCTTCTTTGTCTTACTCAACAATGTAGTTCTAAGCTTCTCTGACCCAGGAGGCACATACCCCGATGGAGCCCCTTGAGTTAGAGCTCGGCACATCTCAATAAATAAAGGTGATCGTGCAACATTAAATGATATGAAGTTGAGATAGAAAAAGAAGGCAATGGTGATATCAATCTCTTCTCGCCTCTCTTGCTGAAATATCTTGTCTATTGGACCAAGTGCCCTCTTTTTCGTTGCTTGACCTACACCTCCACTGAAACTCCCAAATAGATAACTAGCACTGCTTTTCCTCAAGAATGGAAGGGGATCCTCATCCTTGTTTTTCTTAGATGATGCAGCCACCATTGCCACATCAACATTGGCCTCTCTTTCTAATTCTTTCCTCTTAGATGCAGTCACTCCTGAACATGCTCCAATTCCACAAGATGGTAACCCCAACAAATGTGCTTTCACACGAAAATAGGTGCTCTTGAATTGGGTGTTGCAAAAGTTGCATTTCCAATTTAACTTGATGCTTGGCCCTTGATTTCTTGTAATATACTTCCACAAGGGATATTTACTTTCTTGAGCTTGTTGTCTTGATAGATTGATGTTTCTCTCAACATTTGAAGTTGTTGTTGCTACCTCGCTCCCAATAGACAGAACACTAGCAGACCCTGATGAAACTGAAAGAAGGGAGGCATCACCAATGGGGATATTCCTCCCCTGTTTTTCCCCTTCCTTACTGCCCTTGATTGAACCATGAGTACTGTAAAAATAAATAACAAATGTAAACAAAATGACAGGCACACAGTTGTAGCAAAAATAGAAAAAAAATGGAAGAGAAATCCACATACCTGTTGCTTGAATCACCTCCAAAACAAGCCAATCCCCTTTGTTGGTCACTACCACAGCTCCAAAGCCACAAAGGAAAGTGAGGAAAACCGACCCAAATCGACCTTTTAGCAACCGCACGGGTCCCTTTTTGCCAAACACGCGTCTAAAAATCAGGATTCACTATGGGACCGAATTTGATTCTCGTGGGACACGAATCCCAATTTTCGGACACACAAATGCCTTGAATTGGACACGTGTCCTTCAAGAATCGTGTCCAATTCGTAACGCATAGAGGGGGGGGAGGGAATCTAGTTACTTAGGTTATAAGTATGTATTGTGTATGCGAATCTATTCTTTTACTTCTATTTTTTGTTAAATTATCCTAAAACCAGTTATCTAAGCAAACAGATCAGATCTAGCTACTTGTTGGAATTATCTCACACAGTGCCCAATTATTTTTGCACTTCTAGATCAATTCATCATTCAAAATATCTTTAGAAGTTACAAGAGCTCCCTTACAAGGAAAATGGCTATGAGAAATTAAAAAATGAACAACCAAGCTAGAAAAATTTCAACCTGCACAAAAATCAAGGCAGATCTGCACCAAACGAGAGGCCTACTCTGCAATCCATATGGTTGTACAGAATCCATACGTCCTACTCTGCAATCTGTATGCCTGTATCTAATACGTACAAATAGTTGTATGGCCTGCTCTTCTGGGTTGTATGACTACTCTTCTCCTTGCTTAACTACTATTGAAACTCCTCACCAAAGGCTGAAAATCAAATTTCTGATTTTCTCCTTAACTCACATAAGTTGTGAAATGAATGCTCTCAGTGTGTCTTTGTCCTTTGCCCTCTCATTATTTTACAACTTTGACATGAGCCAAAAACCTAATCTTCAATGGTTAATATCTAACCATGAGATCAATGCCTCTCCTTTAATTAAATCATTAAGTGGACTTTAGTCACTTAATTAAAAAACACTTTAATAAAAAAGTGTTCACTTTATTAATTCATTAATTAAGTACATGTTCACTTTAGTGAACTTCTAGAAAAAGCATAGGATTCATTCAATGATGATTTCCATATGTAGACACCCTCATGGAAATACTTGTCTGAGCTACAAGCACTAACACTCATTTTTAGAGAGGAAGGTATTATCCACCACTCCACGCTTGTCCCAAAACCAAACAAACTTCCCTTCACCAAGGGCTTGGTGAAATTTCTGCCAATTACTCCTCTATAGAAATATATTGGAGCTTGACTGCTCTATTCAGCACCTTGTCTATGATGAAGTGGTATTTGATCTCAATATGCTTTGACCTATCGTGAAAAATTGGATTCTCTGAGAGTTTGATACAACTCTGGTTATCGCAATGGACCATTGTCGACTCAAGCTTCTAACCAAACAATATTGTGAGTAGCTTCTGAATCCAAATGGCTTTACAACTAGCTAGATTGGTCACCATGTCCTCTACCTCAACTGAGCTCAATGCTACCAAGAAATGCCTGTTGACCCCAAACTAAAGCAGCACCCAAAGGCGCTCTTCCAATTTGTATCACTACCTAATGTGAAATTTCCAAAACTGGAATCCTATTACAGCAACTGGAATTTATTTTTATAATTGTTAATTATTTTAACAATTTATCTACTATAGAAAATATCAAATAAATCACACTGCAACCTTCACAGAGAAAAATAGTGCGGAAATAATAGCGCTGGAAATTGAGAAAATTCTAGCACACACACAATAAAAATGACACTGTTATTTTTGGACAATTGTCCCCGGAAAAACCCAACTTGGGAAAATCGGTGCAGCATTGAGGGTTTTTATTATTATGCAGCAGTGAAAATTTGAGTACAATCTATGGATGCCCAACTAGCAATCCAAACAATAAGAAAATATGGGCAAAATTATTTTAAGGGAATTACCCTTCTTCCACAAGCAATCTCGGCACAACTTCCTTCAGAAAACTCGACCTCCTAGACCCTTTGCGTCAGCCTCTACGCTGCTCTACGCAGACCCTATGACGTCAAGCCTCCAACCTGCCTCTAATGAAGTTGTTTTGCCTGTCTCTGTTGAGGAAATCGCCTCTCCGACACTCTGGACCCTCTACCTGGCCTCTGGAACTGAGAATGAATTTCTCTCCAGCAAATCGAACTACTTCTCTAAAGCAACTGCGCAGTCCTCTGCGCTGCCTCATTGGGAATAACTCGACCCTCTTGTTGTTGCCTCTTCGGATCTAGAAAACTTCCTTCGGATCACTGTCCCTGCCCCTCACTATCTTTGTTGCCTCACTGAAGCTCGAACTCTCCGGCAACTGACTGCTGCTACTCTGGAAAATCAAATTCTCCAAGTGACTCTGGTGCATTCTCCATCACCACATCGATCCCTTCTTATATCTTCCTGTTGGGACTCCAATGGCCAAAATTAAATATTAATCGATGACTCAGATCATTTATGGATTGATCTGTGTGAGTTTCCAAAGAATTCTCACTTTGACTTAATTACCATATTCCCTAAGTTTCGACTTAGGAAATATTTAAAAATCCGCTAATAATCTAATTAAGCCATCTCTAGGTGGAATTTCTAGAAACAATTTCTAGGTTTTGGAGATCTCATGTATTCTAGCCTCTCCACCAAATTTTGTGGCTAGAACAGATTCGATGCTACAAAAACTAACACTCCCTCTTAGTGAGGAATGTATTCTAGTGTTGCACACCTTGTCTCTATATCACCTCATATCACGTTGTTGATGTTTGCTACTGTGACTGCATGCCACCGCCCACCAACCACTGCGCAACTTTGATGTTGCATTTGTGTTGTTGCTTACCTTGTTGTACTATTGCCAATACTGCAACTATGTTGTCGTTGCAACTTCAACATCTGCAACTGAAAAGCATCCAAAATACTGAATCAACTGTGTTCAGTATGATGCATCTGTCTCCCGAGTCTTGACTGCTACTAGCATACATACTGTCATTGAATAATTTGCGTTGTTGCCAACTCTGCACTAAGCCACCTGTTCTGTTGTCAGCACTGCGCTCCTCGGCATCTCACTGCTACTAGTTTGCAACTGTCACTCTGGTACTAACTGCACCTCTGACACTGATCCATCCTGCTACTGAACATGGTGGGCCCCCGTAGACAAGTAATGATCCATGAGGTGGACTCCTCAAGGGCCCTGCCCATCTTTATAGCTCTTTGGGGCTACAAGTCCAAGTCACCCCACCTCACTCCTTGAGGTATGTGGGCCATCATAGCGAAGTCTTCCTCCAACCTAGAGGACATCATATCTATCTCAGCATGTGCTACTGCCTGGTCCTGCTTCTCCTCTTTGTCCTTCTTTCTAAGAGGACACAAGGTACTGTAGTGGCCAAACTCGCCACACTAGAAGCACTTAACCTTAGATAGGTCCTTCTTCTTTCTCTGCTCCCCATGTCCCTGACTGGGACCCTTAGATGCTAGGGCCACATTCTCCTCCTCCTCCACCACCTTCTGTCCACTGCTACTATTCCCACTGATGGAGCTCTTAAATAGATCTCATCTCAACTCCTCCTGCTGCAAATCGGCCCACATTCTATCCCATCCTAGTAGCGTGTCTTTGCCCAATATACTTTGAACGAAGACCTGCCAATTCTCTGAGACACTATTGAGTGCCAATCATACTAACTCTAAAGGTTGAGGCGCTGCCCTAACAACTGAAAGTTGTTCTTGCACTTCCTGAATCTTGGTGAGGAAAGGATCTATGCCTTCCCCCTTCTGCATCCTGATGCATCTCAGCTTCTCCTCCAGGAACATATTCCACTCCTCGGAAGTACCCTGGTATAGGGTGGAGAGAGCATCCCACATCTCTTTGGTCGTTCCCTTGGCCATTATATGTAAGACTATATGGTCTCGGGCTCCATCCAGGATCAAACGCTTCGTCTGCGCCATCTCCTTCCTATATTACTTGAGCTGGTGTGCATCCTAAGGCACTGCACTACATTATCAATGTAGGCTTTCAGACCATATTCATCTAAAAGGAAAGACATCCTAGTCTTCCAGATGACATAGTTGGAAGCTCCATCCAACCTATCCTGATCTCTAAGCCCTGCAGTGGCCATCTTTGAAATTGTTGCAAACTCCCTCATTCCTTGTGCTTGGTTGCTGGTCTACTACTCGCACTACCTTCTAGAATGCGTGGCTCAACTAGCTGCTAATGCCAATCTGCAACTGGAAATTCGAACTTTCGAGACTCAAAGTTTCCTAACGAAAATTATCCTTCTGTTGTGTGTGCTTTTCTCTTCCACCCGACGCAAATTTTGCATCTGCAACCTGTAGCAAAACCCTATACGTCCAACCAAGAATCTACTCAGCAAAAAACTGAGTTGTTGCAACTCCCTCTGCCTACCGGAATCACTAGTCTAATTGATAATTATTTTAACAATTTATCGGCTAAGGCAAATATCAAATAAATCAAACTGCAAGCCTTCACAAATAAAATACTGCGGAAATAATAGTGCTGGAAACTGAGAAAATTCTAGCACACACACAATAAAAATGACAGGGTAACTTTTGGACGATTGTGCCTAGAAAAACCCAACTTGGGAAAACCAGTGCAGCAGTGAGGGTTTTTATTATTATGCAGCAGTGAAAATCTGAGTACCATCTATGGATGCCTAACTGGCAATCCAAATAGCAAGAAAATCTAGGAAAATTTATTGTAAGGGAATTACCCTTCTTCCACCAGCAATCCTGACACAACTTCCTTCAGAAAATTCGGCCTCCTAGACCCTCTGTTATGAAACCAGCTCACAAAAAAATAGAAAAGAGAGATCCACGCCTTAGAATTCAGCCTCTTCGAGGGGGCAACCTCCTTTACATTACATAAATGAGCAATTCTTGGATGATTCAAATGAAAGGACCTCCTTTCTATATATAGGAGTCTAAGGGGTCATAACATAATCAGAGCCGACATAACAATAATAATGTAAGGGCACAATAATAACAATAGTGGGCTTCTATGTGGCACAATAGTAACAATATGGGCACTACATGGGTACATCAATATAATAAGTGGGTTGTACTAATAACAATAAGGGGTTACACTAGTAGTATAGGGGCCTAACATGCCCCTCCCCTTCAAAAAGCGTTGTCCTCAATGCTTGAGTAGTTCTGGATGCTTCTGTATAAAATTCTTGTCCTCCCATGTGGAATCTTCAACGGGTAAGTTTCCACTTGATGAGATACTCTGGAATTGATCGATTTTGTAGTTGTCGGGCTCTTGTTTCTGTGACTACTCCAAGTTCCAATATGATTTTTCCTTCCTCTTCAATTTCTGGCAATATTGTCTGAATTGGGATCTTTTGCAACTTTTGAATAAGTGGCCACAGTGATGCGGGGGAGCGCCGCCCCCCCCCTCGCTCCCGCTCCCGATCCGCGCTCCGGGCGGAGCGGGTCGGGAGCGCGCTCCCGAAATCACTCCCGTCGGGAGCGCGCTCCCTAAAAAAAATTTCGCTCCCTGCGTTTTCGGGAGCGTTTTGCCTTTTTTGCATTTTTTTTTTTGTAGTAATGTTCGAAATGCAATTTTTTTTGAAAAAAAACAAATAGTTTTTGAGTGGGGCAACTTAATGATCAAGTCTAGGCCCTAGTATTGATATGCTATTCATGGTAATGTTAAATTCTTAAAGTAAAAGTGACATTTTCTTTAATTTTCATTTTCATCCTTTTACTTAAATTTTTAACATTACCATGAAATGACTCAGGATGTTTGAGAGTGGTTTCGTCCTCATTGGATTTCATATGGAGAAAGTAGAATTTTAGATTTCATTCAAAATCCAGCAGACTTATCAGTTTTTCAGGATTTCAGGATTGGGGGATTGCAATGTTTCCATTGAATTTTGTCATGTATTAGGGTATGGAACTCATATTTAATCAAGAGTACCAATCCCTCTATGTACCTTGATGTTAGTGACATTGGTTGTCGAACTCCTCTATCATGACCCTTCTAAAAATGTACGCATCACTCAAACAAAATCTTGACTTGACATGCTATGCTTTTTCTATCTTATGTTAATGCTTAGAGGGTGATATTAATGACAAAGATCCCTATACAGATACAAAGGTAATGACAAAGATACCTCTGGATATTAATGCTTGGAGGGTGATATTAATGACAAAGATCCTGATTTTGCAACAAGACTAAAAAATTAGACATTTCTCGTGGTGGCAAGAGGCCCAAGCATAAGAAATAGATAATAGATTTACTTCTCTTCTCTAGTTTCTAGTAGCTTTTATAACTATTGACTCTTTCATATTTATTATGATATTTTTTTAAACAATATATGACAATTTAAGTTTGAAGTTGGCAATTATAACTCATTAGTAATGAATTATGAATATGATGCTTCATGAAAGTTGAAAGTTGTTTCATTTCGTTTCATTTTATAACATTTCATTTCATGTTAGATATTATTTGTTGTAATGGTTACACTTAGCTTACAAGTACAACTTTGGTGATCAATGATGATAAATGTTATATATTGAATTTTGAAAGCTTGAAACTTTAAGATTGATGAATCATGAGACTCAATATGTTGTATGTTACTATGTTACTAACTTGCGGACGTGGTTGATGAAGATTATAACTTCTAGATGATTGTTGTTATATGGTTCAATCTATGCTTTTTTATGTTTTTTATATCTAATTCATCATTCTACATGTTTTTGTTGACATATATGTATCAAAAATTAAAAAATATAAAAAAATATATATATTTTTAAAAAATCGCTCCGGGATTCGCTCCCAAACCGGGAGCTTCTGAAAATAGTCGCTCCCGCTCCCGCTTCCGCTCCCGCTCCCCGCTTCCGCTCCCGCTCCCAAGTAACATTGAGTGGCCATACTTCTTCGTCCTTCTTCTCTTCATCCCTTGCTTCGTTTATCCAATCTGGCTGGATAATAGAAATAGCACAAAACAATGCTTCCACATCCTCATCCTTGAAGAGTCTTCCCATTCGGTAAGGTCGCCAATTTTTAAGTGCATGTAGTATTGCCAACATTTCCTTCTCATAAGTAGCTTGCTTGAGATGTAGCCATAAAAATACCCAATCACCTACATCAAAACATTTTTCACTACGATGTTGATCTACCTGTTGTTTTGTTTGATTTTGCGTCGAGTGGCGTTATCCTTTAAAAGTTGGAGAACTTGTTGTTGATACTCCATGTGATCTTTCTCTGCTTGAACCTTTTTCTTCTTGATATATCCTTCTATCTCTAGAGTTTGAGGAGTGGTAATTTCTTCCAATCCTTTACAAGATATGGTCGGATTCATTTCTTGATGCTCGATGTGATCTTTCACTTCTTGAACATTTTTCTTCTTGATATGTCCTTCGATCTTCATAGTTTGAGGAGTGGTAATTTCGACCAATGAATTACAAGATATGGTTGGATTTATTTATTCTTTCTCGATGTGATCTTTCACTTCTTGCACATTTTTCTTCTTGATATGTCATTCTATCTTGAGAGTTTGAGGAGTGGTAATTCTTGCCAATGCTTTACAAGATATGGTCTGATTCATTTCTTCTTTCTTTGGGGTGGGGTCTTGGCGTATATCCTCTTCTTTTGACGTTTCTTGATCCTTTTCTTCCTCCTCTTCATATTCTATGTAAAATAATTTCTTCTATCAGGTATGTGAAGTTGTATCAGGTATGAGTAATAAAAATTGCACCTCTCACCCTCAACTTTCTACTAAGACATACTTTGAGGAGTTAAAAATGTGTTCTAAACCATCAAAACCCACTTTTCCTAAGTTTATTGGAAAATGTGGCAATAAATTAAGCCATCAATTAAATAAATGGAGAAAAAAAAAATATCCACACATGCTAAATGATGTGTAAATGAGGTGGAAAATCATGGAGGAGTTAAAGTGAAGTCCCAAAGTGATGTGGACTCATAAAATCAAGGAAATGACATGTGCTTAAGGAAATCGAATTTCTGGCAATAAATGAGGAAGGTGCTTACTTGGAAAATTCGAATTTGTGAAGTTAATGAACATTTGATAGGACTTGGGAGAATATTCGGTGGAGATTTTTGTGGGAAATTGTCCTCACATTGGTTCCCACCCATATACACTTGTCATTTCATCATGAAATTTGATTTTGCTTGAAGGATCCTTGATGCCACTTGGGAAATTCGAATTTGCATGAAGCTGCTTTGGGATTGTCACCATTTGCCTTGGGATTGGCTCCAAACTTCTATATAATAAGAGTTTTGTGCTCTCACTTATGTATCTTTGCAACAAGTTATTGTGCTTGGGGAAGCTCTGCTTCTATGTACTTGTGTTCTTCATTTGAATAAAAAGACTTTGGGGTTCATTCATGATTGTTATTCCATTGGAGCATTGCTTGGTTCATTGATGGTATATCTCTACTTGTGCCTTTGATTTATATTTCATTTGCTCATATGCTTTATGGAATTGTAGATGTATAGTTATCTTACATTTGCAATTGGTTATTTGATATGCTCTAGGCTAGACAACTCTATCTATTTTCATACAAATTCTAGAGTTATTTTGCCATTGTTTATTGATTTAATCCATGTGAACTAATGGGTGTGTTGGAAGTTTTGTAGAGGATCATTGTTGAATCAACTAGCAAGCGTGAGGGGAAATCTTCAAGAGACCAATCCACTCTTGGAATTGTTTTCAAGGGGCTCTCATCATTATTTGAATTTCATTGACCTAATCTTTTGAAAATACTTGTTCTTGCAGAGTTTTCCTTTCACGTTGTATTCTCTCACTGATTCCTGCGGCAACCCTCCAAGAGGCTCTAACCATTGTTGTAAACCAAAATAATAAAATTTATCTTTGGTGGGAGTATGGGTTCTACCCATTGGCATCCCTATTTCTCCATTTTAGGGAAAGAATTTGTGGGTAGATTGGCTCGTTGGCTTTGACATTTCCATTTGCTTTCACATCACATATGCAAGCTCTAATTAGGAAGCAACACAAATCGCATTTCATTCTTTGTTTTAAGAACTGGCCGACTTGGAATCGATTTGGCCGAGTTGGTCCGAGTCAAGCCCTCATCGGGTCGATTCGGCCATCAAACCAGTTCGGCCGACCAGGTTATTACCGAGTCGATCGGGTTGTCTAACAACTCAGCTAGCTCTGTAATAACCCGGCTGGCTTGATAACAGTGGCCTAAAAACTCAAAAAAACAATGATTCTTTTTTTACTTGCTTTTGGTGAAGAGATTTGTGTTAAAAGCTGGTGGACACATGAATTCTACATTAGCTGACTGTTTTCACAGGTTGTTTACTTGTTCACTCGGCTTCTTGTGGCATGAATCATTTAGTGCTTGAAAATAGAAAGTGATGAGTCTGGCTCTGGCAATTTGATAAAATCTAATGTTGTGGACTTTTTGCCAAGAACATGAAATCTCCTGTAAGAATAGAGCAAGACATCTGTTGCCTTCATTGTATAAAATTCCTCAAGGAACAGTGTGAATTTCTAAGTAAACAATTATACTATCTAAGAACCATGTAATAAAGAGGGCACATGAAATTGAAATGTTGATCAGACATGTGATCCTAGTTAGAATGTTTATAGGTGCAATTCTCTCTTGGAAGATGGCAGTTTATCTTTATACATATTACAAAGTTGATGGGAACAAACTTGAAGTTGCCCCAAGGGATCCTAAAACTAGAGAATAGCCACAAAATATTCTATGGAGTGTAGATGGGTCTGTCATGACTGCATGTAGATGTGGATGTAGAAGTTTGGCGTTAGGGATCCTATATCTTGATCTGTAGACTATGTCACATACAATTTGCTTTTGTAGTTCTTCTCATGAATACATCTATTAACATCCATTTTGGTGAGATGGTCTAAGATGATTAATGAGGGTACAAGATTAAAAATGAGTTACAAACTATGAAGCATGTAGATATGCTACCAGTGGTTGATCTAGATGATCTTGGCTCCTCTAGCAATGGCCACCAGCCAGTAGTACTAGTCACAGTTTACTTTTGTTGTAGAGGCCATTTCTAGCCTCCTTGGTTATGTGTTTTTGTTTTGATCTCTATATCATCATCATGTATGTATTGGACAATGCACTGGGTGCCATTTTAATTTTTGATATAATGGATATATTCATGAGCCTACTTTGATCATATGTTGTCTTCTATCTATATTCTAATGCTGCATGTTTGGAAACATTAATGAAAATCTTTAAAATTATGTTTTTATTTTTTATTTTTTATTTAAAAAAAAAAAAAAAAAAATATATATATATATATATATATATATATATTTAATGTATTTTTTACAACGACCGAGTCATCGAAATCGAGTCGGCCGAGTCGATACCGAGTCGGAGTCGGAGTCGGAGTCGACCCTCGGCCGAGTCAGAGTCAGAATCGGAGTTTTAAAACACTGATTTCATTTTCTTCAAGTTTGCTACATGCTTTAAACTTGCTCTACTTATCATTATTGCTACAAGTTTCAAGTTTACATTTTCATTTGCAAAGCAATTCACTCTTATTTTGTGCAATCATTTTCATTTTCTTTAGCAAACTTCGATACATTTAGTTTGGCACTTGTCTAAGTAATTCATGCTTTATTGTTATACCACATTTCCATTTTGAGAATATTGAAGCATTGTGTATTGGACAAGTTAATCTTTCAAAGCAACCATTTAAATTACATGTCAAGCTAATCATCTTTTCTCAAGTTTAAAGTTCCTTTTGCAAAGATTTTGTGAGTACAAATCTCAAGTTCATCTTTTAGAGCATTGCAATTTACTTTACATGCAATTTAGTCACTCACAAACTTCAAGCTTCATTTGCTTTAGCTTGTTATTGGTTCATCATTTATCTTTAGCAACTCACAATTTCAATTGTTCATGAAGTTTATGCATCTTGTGTTTACTTGAGAAACTATACAAGTGATTTTTTGGAGCATATTTACTTAAAGCAATTCCATATTTTACTTGCAAACTCACTTACATATCATATTAGGCATTCTAATTTAGTTGCATTTTAATTAATTAGCCTCCAAGCATCAGCTCGGTTGATAGAAATCATAAGAAAAAAGCTTTCTTGGAAAATTCTTCCAATTGGTACGAAGCAAGGTAAATAGTGTACGGCCCTACACTTATAGAGGTGGTTTGTCCCCCCCATAGGAACGAAGGCACATGTTAGCTCGTAAAACTGAGGGGAAGGGTATCGTTAACGACACCATCGTGCCTTCAGCCCCTCTTTCTTACAGTCCCCAATTTTTTCCTTTTGGTAAGAGTTCAAGAGGAGGATCTCTCACCTAGATTAGGCATTTAGAATTTAAAAGTAACCAAGATAATTGCATCCAATCTAGTTTAGATGCATTTCATATTAAACAAATCTTATTGTTTTACTTGCAAATAATCCATACACTTGTCATTTATGAATATGTGTTGAATTGAATACTTTGTTTTGGCAAGTATCATCTCATCAATATTTTGCAAGTAGAATTCTAATCAATTTCCTTTTGCAAGATATTCTTTCGTTAAATGCTTTGTGTAATAAATGATCACACATCTTGAAAGCATTTTATCTTGCATTGATATTTTATTGTGCTAACATAAAATGGATGTGAAGATTGCTTTCCTCAACTGAGCAATTGAGGAGGAGGTGTACATTGAGCAACATCAAGGCTTTGAGGTGCATGGAGGAGTCTCAGGTATCCAGGCTCAAGAAGGCTCTTTATAGGCTGAAGCAGGCTCTGCATGCATGGTATGTAAGGATTGATGGATATCTTCTTGGCTTGGGCTTCATCAAGAACGAGGCAGACTCCAACTTGTACTATGTACTTGTTGAGGGTGAGCCACTCATCTTGGTACTTTATGTGGACGATCTCTTCTTCATAGAAACGAAGAAGCTCATAGGAATGTGCAAGGAAAATCTTGCTTCAGAGTTCGAGGTGAAAGACATCAACTTGATGCACTACATTTTCTGGGATTGGAGGTGTGGCAATAGCAAGGAGAGATTTTCCTTGGGCAGGGCAAGTATGCAGTTAAAATCTTGAGGAGGTTCAAGATGGAGGATTGCAAGCCCGTGTCTACACCAATGATCACTAACCTGAAGAACCTAAGTGCTTTTGAAGGCGAGTTGGTGGAACCCACACAATACAGGCAACTAATAAGTTGCTTGATGTATCTGATCAACACTAGGTCAAATATCTGTTTCGTTATGAATACACTCAGCCAGTTCATGGTGGAGCCGAGATAGGTTCATTGGGTGGCAGCGAAGCATGTGCTAAGATACATGCGAGGTACGATGGACTTTGGACTAAGATATGTCAGAGTTGGTGGAGTGGAGCTACATGCGTACACAATTATGATTGGGATGGGAGTGTTGTGGATAGAAAATCCACGTCTGGATGTCGTTTTAGCTTGGGATAAACCATGATCTCGTGGTACAACAAGAAGCAGCAGGCAATGGCACTAAGCTCAAGAGAGGCAAAGTACATGGCAGTGAGTATAGCGAGTTGTGAGGTAGCATGGCTTTGCAAGATGCTTGGAAGATTATTTGATCTTTAGATGGGGCCAACAATGATTCACTATGATAATTAGAGTTGCATTAAGCTATCTGAGAATCCTGTGTTACATGATTGGTCCAAGCATCTCGAGATCAGATATCGCTTCATCAGAGACAGGGTCCAAATCGGTGATGTGAGATTGCAGTACATTTCCACAGAGGAGCAGGTGTTAGATATTCTCACTAAGCCTCTAGTGAAATAGAAGTTTTTGAAGTACCAAGATACGCTAGGGGTGGTGGAGAATCCCTTCCTTGCTATGAGGGAGTGTTGAAGCTTATAGTAACTTCAGAAGGTCTTCTACATAGGCTTGGTGTCTTAGCATGTAGAAGATGATTTATTGCCTCTTTAGGTGCTTTCTTGGTGTAGTAAGTGATTTATGTCTTATTTCCTAAGTCTAACTTAGGAAAAGTACAATAATTAAAGTTAATTAATTATTGTGGACTATTAAGTCGTTTTCTAAGGATAAATAATCTAATTATTTAAGTGACTTACAAATGATCTGAGCCACTAATCTCCAAGATCTTCTAGAAGGGAGATTAGGGTTAGGGATCTAAGTTTAATGAAGAATGTAAAACGAAGCCTAAGGAAAAAGTGAAGACACAAAAGAGTAGAGACAACAAGAGATAATGATTTCCTCTAGTGCGAGTGGCTCAGTAGAATGAAGCACAGAGGAGGAAGAGGAAGACTACAGGGGGATTTGAGGGCATATCCAGGAGGCCAAGTTGTTGATATTGCAGGGCTGAGTTGCTAAAGGGAGGGTGCTAGAGGCTAAATTTCTTGAGGTGCATTGGCAACACAAAGGGAAGGCGCAAGGTGGATTTGCTAGCAAATTGTTGGGTTTTCCCTAGGCCAAGTTCCTTCAAAGGTCGATTTCTAGGAGGTTGAATTCCTGGGGCCGAATTCATCTCGTGTGGACCAAGTTACAGGTTCCAGTAAATGTATTTTTCCTTGTAATTCTCTGTGGGTTGAAAACCCTGATTTTCCATATTAATGAATGGCAAACAATTGTTATGGGTATTTATTTGTTGCAATGTGTGACTAATCTCTCCTAATTTTTATTTTCCTCTGCATATATTTCTAGAGGTTAAAATACCAATGATTTTATTTTTTCGGTAATTCAAAATTTATTTGGTTAATTAAATAAATTGTTGGGAATAAAAAATTGATGTGAGAAAATAAATCTAGGTTGGTATTAAGAGATTTAACACCTTGCACTTTGCTCCTCGAAGGCTCTTGCTTCAAATCCTTCCCCTGCCCAAGCACAAGGTTCGTTCTCGGAGGTGTCTCAACATCTAGAGTCAATTACTATCTCCCAGAGCACCTTCCCCCATTCAAATTTTCCCTTGATATGCCACACCATCTCTTGCTGACTAGATGGAGACTGAACCAAGCTATCAAGGAGGATATCTACAGAATGTACTTGTTGACTAGATGGAGACTGGACCAAGCTATCAGAGAGGATATCTACAAATTGTACTTGTTGACTAGATGGAGACTGAACCAAGCTATCAGAGAGGATATCTACAGATTGTACATTCAGGTCACTTGGAGCTCACCTCTAACAAGCCTGGGCTCAAAAATGTTTTTCTAACTAGAGCATTTTTTGGAGCAGCGTGATGGCATCGCATCGTCACGTGCCCCGCTTATACGCGCAGACATCGGATGCACTCACTCAAGATCCCTTTAGGACAGCTCTGGATCAGCTGCCATCAACTATGGATGGCAGATAGATCACCATACACCACGATCTGATAGGATCTTGTAATGTTCCCATTTTCTGGTTTCCCTTATGATGCAATTAGGGTGGATTTCCAGAGCTCGTGTTAGTCAGGTCACAGGAGCAAGATCACATCATCAATGGGCCCGAAGAATTTTGGAGGAGTTTTATGGGGTTCGCTTACTATACTTCATCATCAAGGTCAGTTCCGCACAGTTCGTTCTTGGTTCTGTAGCATTCTAACGATTCCCGTAAAACAAAGATATTATCAGCATATTTTAATTAAATACGCTAAAGGTGTCATATGGGAAGGATTATTTGGAGAAACACCTTAGGTAACAGCTCGAGGGAACTAGAATGAAGAGATCTATAGGATGGAATGATGAAAAGTGGCTTCCAGTGGCCTGAGAGATTGTAGAGGTTGATTTACCATTTTCCAAGACTAAAGGTGACTTAAATAAAATAAAATAAAAAGTCACTTAAATAAAATATAAGGGAGAAGCTTCTAGAGTGGGAATAAAATAATAAAATAAAAGTGCTTCGAGAAGGCTGAAGAGAGATCCATCCAATCCTTAAAAGGAGAAGGAGCAAGTCATTTGGATATATCGGGGATTTGAAGTATTTTATGTTTAAGAGGTTTTGGGAACGTGATTCTCAACTTCAGAGAGCCCTAGGATGAAAACCCTTGCATTCCTTGTGTGTGTTGGACGAAAACCCAACCCATTTTTGAAGAGATTTCATCCAGAAATATCACGGAGCTTCATCAACATCAATTGTGAGCAAATCTACAGCAAATTTGTGGATTAGAGTGGGGATCACCCAGATCTCCAATTTGAGCTTCATTTCGAGTTACAATTTGGGAGTCTAATCAGAGAAGGATTTTGAAGAAGACTGAGTTGTTCCTGCTTATCTATCTGTCGGGTTTCCTATTTGATGTAAATCCCTTCTCAATATTAAATATATAAAGCAATTGGAATTTGCAGTTTATTGTCTACCTGAGCATTCTTTTCTCAGGAAATTATGGAGTAGATCTTTGTAAAATTTCTTAAGTTTGATGAATATGCAAATATTTGTAATTGCTGATATTTGTAATTTTCATGATATTTTGGATGAAGTTCATGAAGTAATTTTGCTGGATTAAAATCCCTAATAATTTTACGAAAATATTAAAAGGGATACTACATATCTACCAAATGTGCCACCTTCAGAAGCCCGAGACAAAGATGCACCTTATGTTTCAATGTCCCCTATACTATGAGATCTGAAGATGCTATCATTGTCTTTATTCTAGAAGCTCCCTCTCTACTTTCTTCCACTAATATGACTAAAGATGCTTCGCCATTTTCATTAGGGAGATTTTCAGCCACAAATCTTAGCTCCAACATGCCTACCCCACCTTAGGATGACCAAGTCGATTACCTCATACTTCTCTATTGATCCGTCATATTGGAGCAACAAATGGCAAGTAGATGTTGATGTTTGTAGCTCAAAAGGGTACTTTTGCACAGGTCTAAGTATCAAACATGTGGAAGTCGTCAAAAGTCTTCACCTTAGCAAATTCACTTTTTAAAGGAATTATTAAAGTGAACTGTTTTTTATAAAACTGAGTTTAATCTAATGAAATTTAAAGGGTTTTACATTAGTGAATTAAATGGATCTTGACTATGGATTGTGGCTTAATCTCAACAGTCAATCTCATTGAGAGTTTAAGGTTATGAAGACTTAGTCATCATTGATTAATTGATTCAACCAATAACTCAAGATTATAAACAAAAGGCTAAGTGAAGAAGAAAGACATAAGAGAGAGACATTGAGTAATCTCGGAAATGTTGATAAAGGACTTTCAGACATCAAGCGGGTCTAGAGAAAACAGCAAGCAAATTATTGCAACAAAGGGATCAGCCACACGCAAGTTGTACAGTGTAGCACAACAACATCCGTACAACAAGTCGTATGTAGGTCGTATAGTGCAGGAGAGTTTGCAAGTCATGTGGGCCATACAGTAACCATATGTGCAGTCGTACAGGAATCATGCAGGTTTATACAACAAGCCAATAGGTCGGGGATTTCATTCAAGGAAATTTGGAAGGTCGTACAAGTGCCTAGTAAATTCTAAAACTTTTGCTATAACATGTATTTATTTTTAGTGGGCCATTTTCCTAGTAAGGGAAACCTTACAAATTTTGATATTATTTTAATTGGGAAGCTCATTTGAAGGGAAAAAATATTTTGGTGTGTTGTGGAAATTGGTTTCATTTGCTTCCGCTATAATTTTCATTTTGCCAATCGAAAATCCTTGCGTGTGCTTTTTATTCTATGAGTTGTAACAAATTTAATTTTCAACAAGGAAATCACTAGGAAATAATTTCTCAAGTTCTAGGGTTAGAAAATTTAACGACAGAGACCTAGAGCGCACCAAACAGCAAAATGGTGAGACACCAACTTTCCCCTTAACCTCCCACTCTAGGAGACCACCCGATATTATTGAGACCTGCTTAGGGGTGTCGATCTGTACATCAAGCCACACATTCTTATAACATTAGAGAGATTAGCTCTAGATGGATCTAGCATAGAGCACTTCCCGCCTATTAAAGTATCTCCCATATCTAAAGGAGCAACTAGAGATCCATTCAAAGTTTCCTTTTTTCGACTTTAGATGCTAGGAGTACCCCTTCTTAGTACATCAGCCTCAGATCGTGCAGTCAGGCTCCTCGATAGTTCCAAAAGACTTCCATAATGATCAAGTGCCCAGTTCATCCCCCTGCCCTTAACCATCTGTTAAAATTGGCAACTAGGGCCAAATTCCACCTTGGGGCAACTCATTTGATGGAGATGATGATTGCATTGGATTCCTCTTTTCGAGAGGTCCAAGATTGATAAAAAGATCATCTCATTCGAACAAGCAGACGTGTGATTTTGAATTTATTCCCTCACATGTGCAAATTGTTCAAGTCGGCCTCACCTTAATGTAGGCTCAAGAAGCCCAATGGACGTGTCTCTTCACCCACAATGAAGTGTATAAATAGAAGAGACCTCACACCTCATTTGGGCATCATTCACTCACACACTCTTCTCTCTCTTCATCATATTTTTCATACATCTTGGGCAGCCTCTCTCTCTCTCTCACACGTGTGGCAAGGAGGACGATTTTCTGGGCAGAAAATTACAAGCCGAATTTCAAACTTCAAGAGAAAGTTTGACCAGCGTTGACCAAGGGGCATTTCACTGAGTTTGACTTCAGCTTTTGGGCCAAAGGTTAGATTTCTCTAGGTTGCATCGCTGGGCACAAAAATCGAGGAATTATGGGTTGGTTGACCTACAGTGACTTCAAGTTTTACTGTTGTTTGACTGCAAAAAATTACAACAGCTTTCTCTCTCCTTTGACCGAGTTTGATTGAGTTGTTTTAGGTTAAATTTATCCTCCTAATCAGGCCAAGTTTGACCAAGGAAGACCGAGCTACCTCAAGGAAGATTTTTTGTTGTTTTGACCAGCGTTGCCTTTCTGGTGAGGGTTGAAGTTTGACTGCAGTTGACTACAAAATTTGACAGGGCTAATTTGACTTTGTATTGGGCTAGTCTATTTGACTTTTGTACTCTCTCTCTCTCTCTGTTGAACTATTGAATAATAATAAGAAGATTCGATCAAATGGTTTTCCCTAGATTGGGGTTTTTCCCTGCCATCCGCTAAATCTGGTGTCCTCTTGTCTTGTCTTGTCTTTTGCATTTGTTTTATTTCTATCTACATTTAATGTCAATGTGATTTATGATTAATGTGATTGCTACTGGAAATAATTGGAAATTGTTATTGGGTTGATAAAGGAACATTGAAGTAAATTGTGCTAAACATAGAACATACCACTGTTATCTAAAATTAACATGGTATCAGAGCCCAGGTGAAGACAAAACCCAAGCAAGAGTGAGAAAAGCAATCACTAAGGAAAGTTGTTGGACAAGAATTTTGAGCTAGGTTCAATGATGACTGCATCATACTTCAAATCCAAGGACAAGCTTAAGGACAAATCCAACTATCATGCATGGAAGATGTCTCTGGATTTGACTTTGGAAGAGAACGATGCTATGGACTATGTCAAAGGAAGAGTGGTGGAGCCTCCTTCAAATGCACCCCCTGCTGCAAAAACAAAGTACAAGAAAGGTGAGGTTAAAGCTGAGAAAATTATTGTTGATTCCATCCACAAACCTTTGGTTGCCTATATTTCTGATTTGGAAACATCTAAAGAGATGTATGACAAGCTGGTTGGGATGTTCAAAGTAAACAATGCAAATCAAGTCCTCTTTCTCAAAAACAAGTTGAAAGACATCAAGATGGATAGAGGAGAGTCCATTCAATCCTACTTCATGAAGATTATCGAAATCAAGAATGATCTCCTATCTATTGGAGAAGTTGTTGGTGACAGGGAGCTCACTCTTATTGCACTTAGAAGTCTTACAAGAGAATGGGATGTGTTTAACACCACCATCCTCAACAATGACAGGATTCTGGGTTTTGATGAATTATTAGCTAGATGCACTCAACAAGAAATAAGGATGATGGAAAGAAATAAGCCCTCAAATGGAAATAATCCTACCGCTTTCTCCACTCATGCTAAAAGGAAGAACAATGCTGGTCCAAGAAGAAAAGGTCAAGGATTTAAATCGGGATTCAAAGAAGGAAGAAAAGGAAGATGCTTCAATTGCAACATGTTTGGCGACTTTGCTAGAGAGTGTCCTCACAAGAAGGATACTCCAAGGGATGATGACAACAACAACCACAACAACTACAAAGGCAATGGCAATCAAAGGAACAACAAGTTCAACAACAAAGGAAAGAGGAATGCTCCCGCTACTCGATATGGAAATGGTCGTCCTCCCAAAAGGTCGAGAAACTCTAGGGATGAGGAAACTAATGTTGCAGATAAGCAAAAACAATTTTATCTTATTTCTGCCCTCACCATTGCCTCTCCTCCGGATACATTGGATCACAAGTTGATTGATAGTACTGCCTCGAGGCACTTCACTAGGTACAAGGAGGCCCTCTCAAATTTGGTTGAAAAGAAGACAAATTTGGAGATCATACTTTGGGACAATGCCACCTACAAGGGATTGGGACTGTCACTTCACTTAAATCAAGGTCAAACCCTTCATCTACAAGAAGTATTGTATGTACCTGATTTGAAAAAGAACCTGGTATCTATTTCTGCGATGGAAGATAAAGGTTTCAAGGTGACATTCGTTGATGGGAAGGTACATGTTTGGCAAAGGAACCCGAAAGATGCATTTACACTTGGATTTAGGGTTGAAGGTCTCTATCAGGTTGGAGGAAGTCCTTTGGGAGCTATGACTTGCGATACTTCTCTTCAATCCGAATTATGGCATCGAAGATTTGCTCACCTTCATTACAAAGCCTTACCTGATGTAAGGAAGATGGTCACAGGTATGCCCAAATTCAACATAGATCATGGAGTTTGTCAAGGTTGTGCAGCTAGAAAACATACAAGGGGAACATTCCCTTCTAGTGCAAATCAAACTACCGATGGTCCATTTTGATCTATCGGGTATGTTGCCCGTAACATCTTTGGGAGGATACTTGTACTATGCAATTTTTGTGAATGACTTCTCTCGCAAAACATTGATCTATTTCTTGAAGAAAAAGGACGAAGTGTTCAAATGGTTCTGCTCTTTGAAAGCCTTGGTCGAGAATCAAACAGGGAAGAAGATCAAAATATTGAGGACTGATAATGGAACCGAATATGAGTCAAATGAATTCAACGACTATTGTAGAGAAGTCGCCATTAAGAGGGAGACCACTACTGCATATACTCCTGAGCAAAATGGAGTTGTCGAAAGCAAGAATCGAACAATCATAGAAGCTACCGTGCTATGCTTCGTGACCAAGGCCTACTGAAGTTCTTATGGGGAGAAGTTGCCAACACCGTTGTATATGTTCAAAATAGGTGCCCACATCAAGCATTGGACTTTCACCGATAAGGAACCTGATGTTTCTCATTTTAGAATTTTTGGCTGTCCCATATATTTTCATGTGCCGAAAGAGAAAAGAAACAAGCTAGATGCATCTGGTAAGAAAGGAACTTTTGTGGGCTGCAGTGAAACTTCAAAGGCATATAGAATCTATGTGTCTAATCAAAGAGAAATGGAAATAAGTCATGATGTCACCTTCAATGAAGATTCTGCCCTTGGGAAAGTCAGAGATCTTCCTATCCCTAGGAAGGACAATGATGATGATGCAGGAAAGAAGGATGAATCTCTGACACATGATCCAATCCCTGATGTTGAAGGCTCGATGGATCCCACTAATCCACCTCCTAGTGAGCCCTCTGCTTCAAGGAAAAGACCTTTGTGGCTCAAAGATACTCTTGAAGATGTTGAAAGACATGTTGCACCAAGGGGGACATTTCGTGAAAGCAAGAAGCCGAATAGGTACCAAGGGTACTTAGCTGCTATGAGTACCATTGTTCAATTTGAGCCATGTATGTTCGAAGAAGCCGTGAAGCACCAAGTATGGAAGGATGCAATGAATGAGGAATATGAATCGATCATGAAGAATGATGTCTAGGATGTGGTTCCTAGACCTAAGGACAAGTCATTGGTCACTTCAAAATGGCTTTACAAAATCAAACATGGAGCTTATGGGAGTGTTGAAAAGTTCAAGGTCGGGTTCGTTGCTCGAGGCTTCTCTCAAAAGGAAGGAGTGGACTATGACGAGATATTTGCACTGGTTGCCCGATACACCACTATCTGATCCATCATTGCTCTTGCTGCCTCTCAAGGATGGAGCCTACACCAAATGGATGTCAAAATTGCTTTCTTGCATGGCTCGCTTAAGGAGGAAGTCTATGTAGAGCAACCTGAGGGGTTCGAAGTTCAAGACCGAAAGACACATGTATGCAGGTTGAAGAAATCCCTCTATGGGTTGAAGCAAGCCCCTAGGGCTTGGTATGAGAGGATTGATAGCTATCTTATGAAGCTGGGTTTTACAAGGAGTGAAGCTGACCCAAGCCTGGATGATCTATTTATGATAGGTGCAAACCCTCTCATTTATCAATGCAAGAGGGAGTTGGCTTCTAAATTCGAGATGAAGGACCTAGGTTTGATGCACTACTTCTTAGGCTTGGAGGTCTGGCAAAAGCCAGGTGAGATTTTCCTTTCTCAAGGAAAATACATTGTGAAGCTACTCGAGAGATGTGGGATGGTGGAATGCAAGTCTGTGTCTACTTCGATGGAACTCAACTTCAAGAAGCTATGTGGGAGAGTTGTTGGGCCCATATTTGGCAAATCCTTCTAAGTATCGACAACCTGTGGAGGCCCTATGCTTCGCTGTGAATACAATGAGTCAATTTATGGTCGAGCCTCATCACATACATTGGATTGCTGCCAAGAATCTCTTGAGATATCTCCGTGGCACAATCAACTATGGTTTGAGATACACTGTCGGGAATTTGAGGCTACATGGATATACTAATGTTGACTAGGCTGGCATTGTGGTGGATCGTAAGAGCACATCTAGGTGTTTCTTCTCTTTGGGGTCTGCTTCAATATCTTGGATGAGAAGGAAGCAGAAATCAATTGCCTTAAGCACCGCCAAGGCCGAATACATTGTTGCTAGTATGGCATGTTGTGAAGTTGAGAAAGCTCTTCAATGAACTATTTGAGCACATGTTGGATATCACCATGATCTTCTGCGACAACCAAAGTGGGATTCGCCTTTCAGAGAATCTCGTGTTCCACAACCGCTCCAAGCACATTGATATCAGGTACCACTTTATCCAGGATATGGTACAACAGGGAGCAATAAGGCTAAATCACATCAGGACGGAAGAGTAAGTTGCAGACATACCCTTAGGGAAGGTCAAATTCTTAGCCTTTTGAGAGAGACTTCAAGTCGTGGAAAGACCCTCCTATAAGGGTCCCGCATGAGTTGGACACTGAGCTCTAGGAGCTCTAGGGGGCTTGGGGTACTTCTTGGAGCTATGAGCAACCATAGGGTGAGTGGTTCACCTTCCCTTAGCGGTGTTGTTAAATTTTAGGTATGTTCTATGCTTAGAGCAATTTACTTCAATTTTTCCATTTTAGCTCAATATCAATTCCAGATTAGCAATCACATCAGCATGATGATAAGGTGCAAAGAGAACATAAACATAAACATCAGAAAACAAGCCAAGACAAGAGGACACAAGATGTGGTGCTAGCCAGGGACAAACCCCAATGTGGGGAAACCCTTGATCAAATCTTCTTATATTCTTCAATAGTTCAGCACACAGAGAGATAGCACATATATATTTGCAGTCAACACTTTGACTTGCCAAAATAAGAGATCAAACATCAGAGATCTTCACCATGAAGATGACACAATGAGGTTGTAGATTTGATGACAAGGACTACAGTTTTGAACTCAGGTGAAGGCATACTTATCAGACCTCATTCTTCAACTGATTCTCCAAGGTGATTCCATCACCATGTTGCACCTTGCTAGCTGACTAATCCTCAACACAGTAATACTAACCCATGACAATAGCTCTGTCCATCTCATATTACAGCAGCATCATACAGCCCTCTAATAGCTTGAGATCTCAGCAGTATTATACACGACAGCTCCATATATTATGCTAATGATCTGAGCCCTCAAATACCCATACGAAATACTTGACTGTGGTGTTATGGCCTGCGGCCTAACACACAGTTTTCCTGTAGCAGCATAAACATTATACTTTGTTCTTCCAATGATACCCCAACAGGTTTGTTCCACTGCTCCTTTTAACTCGGCCTTCTTACAAGAAGAAACCACCCTCACACAGTTGCAAAAGGGATGCTCAAACAGTCCCTTAACCTATTCCTGTTTCATGTTGCATTATGGTTCCTTCTACTGCGGCTAGGGCACAACAGAATTGCAACTAGGACACCTTGCTTGGACTGTGGTTAGAACTCACTGTTGGACTGCGGCTAGCTGTGGATAGGAGGCTCTTTGAACAGCAGATCTGGTCTCCTTTTTACCAGTGGATTAGGGCCTCCTTATTACAGCGTATAGGGTTGTTGATCAGCCCTCCCTTTGCTGCGGATAAGGCCTCTTCATAACAATGGATAAGGCCTCTTCCTTTACTGTGTATACATGCCTCCTTTGCTGCATAAAAACCCTTATTGACTGCGGCCTAGGGCACCCTTAAATGTTGTGACTAGGGCACCCTTAAATGTGGCTAAGTCTCTCCTTTAGGACTGCGTATGGGAGCCTTCTAGGACAGCGGATTAGGGCATCATTTGTTGTGGTTAGATCTCCTTCATGGCTGTGATTAGGGCGTCTCCTTACCTGCGTTAAAGCCTCTCCTAGGACTGCGTAGGAGAGCCTCCTTTAGGGCAGCGTAGGTGCCTCTCTTCAATGTGATAATCATCCTCCATGACTGCGTCTAGACGTCTCATGACTGTAATCTAGGGCAGCGTATAGGTCTCTTTAGAAAGCGTCTAGGGCTAGGGCATCTCCTCTAGGGCAACATATTCTCTTAGGGACTTCTCCTTCCACCAAAACCCAAACAAGTATTGAGGAAGAGATCACAAGAGGTGTGCCTAAAATGACTTGCAAGCCACCTCTATTTATAGTGTAACGTTGAGGATAAGATGGGGTAAATTGGTTGTTGGCCAACCTTGACGAATTGTCACATAACACAAATAAATTCATATCTCCATGAATACATGTCGGAATCGAATGATCTTTAGATCAATCCTACACCTCTCTATGAGAGGAATCCAAGAAGAATATCAGCTGCTATAAATAAGATGACCCACATGGAGTTTGGCCCTAGTTTCCAATTTTAACAGGTGCGCTATGTACAGGGTGAGTGGTTCACCTTCCCCTAGTGGTGCGCTATATACAGGGTGAGTAATTCACCTTCCCCTGTGATACCCCATGATGGTTGACATGTGTGTAGGGTGAGCGGTTCACCTTCCCCTACGATTGCGGACACATGTATGTAGGGTGAGTGGTTCACCTTCCCCTACGATTGACATATGCATAGAATGAGTGGTTCACCTTCTCCTATGGCATATGAGCAAGATGAGTGGTCCACCTTCTCCTGTTGATGCCCCAAGCATACATCTACCCATGGAGTTCGAAACTCATGGGAAGTACCTCTCATCTGGCCAATGAATTGGGAAAAGTGGTTAAGGGCGATAGCAGTACCAATGGACGCATCGTGTACTGTTGTACTCCCTATGACTAGGATGCATGGTGTTCAATAATTTGATCTGGGATCATTTGAGGTTCTACCTCTGGACTGACTTTTGTCAGTAGAAAGTGGTAAGGTCTTGTGACTCACTCTCAATCAATTCTTCTTCATTATTACTTCATGGTTCAGCAAAGCAGAGCAGAACCAACAGAGTTGGTACATGACGACAATATGGCATTGGCAGGTGGAATTCTCCTTAGTTGAGAGAGAGTGTTAAAATTGGCAACTAGGGCCAAATTCCACCTTGGGACAACTCATTTGACGGAGATGATGATTGCATTAGATTCCTCTTTTCGAGAGGTACAAGATTAATATAAAGATTATCTCATTCGGACAAGCAGAAGTGTGATTTTGAATTTATTTCCTCACATGCAAATTGTTCAGGTCAGCCTCAGCTTAATGTAGGCTCAAGAAGCCCAATGGATGTGTCTCTTCACCCACAACGAAGTGTATAAATAGAAGAGACCTCACACCTCATTTGGACATCATTCACTCACACATTCTTCTCTCTCTTCATCAGATTGGTTCGTACAGCTTGGGCAGCCTCTCTCTCTCTCTCACACGTGTGGCAAGGAGGACGATTTTCTGGGCAAAAAATTACAGGCCGAATTTCAGACTTCAGGAGCAAGTTTGACCAAGGGGCATTTGACTAAGTTTGACTTCGATTTTTGGGCCAAAGGTTTGATTTCTCTAGGCCGCATTGTTGGGCACAAAAATCGAGGAATTTTGGGCAAGTTGCCTTCAGGTTTAACTATTGTTGATCCAAAATGGATCCTAAAACCTCTAAGTCTTCATGTATATTAACTATCGGAAACATTATCTCAAGGGAAAACAGTGAAAGAATGGTGGAAAACAGAGCTATCGGAGGTTCAAATGCCGCTGCACCAGAGCCATTAGATCGGACAGATCAACGGTCCAGATTGAATCGGGATATCGCAATCGGGAGAGGCCAGCGGAGTATATCGGAGGCGGCCTTATGGAAATCGCGATAGCGATCAGCGCGATTTAATGAGGACCATTGATCGAGCGCGCAGATCAATGGTCCAGATCAACTCACAATATCGCATCGCTATAACACAAAGGAGGACTTACCGAGGGCTTGAGGCTTAAGCGATATGCGATTGCGATTTATCACATCGCAACAACACAAGGGGTGATGCCAATGGACCGCGGGTCATGCGATACGCCAATGTGATGGGCCGATAGCGATGCGCCGATAGCCAATAAGGCCGATCGGAGCGATCGGCGATCGAAGATCAGGGAAGTGAAGCAACATGCGATAAAGCCGAACCCGAAAGGAATTATAGACGCGGCTTGATATAATTTGAGTTCCGATAAAATGTTTTTGTCGGGTTTTTCAATGTATTCTATGTATTTCTTTGTATTTCCGTTATAAACCGAAATACAAAGGAAACCGTGGCATATGGGCGCTGCAACTTGCGACTTGCGATAGCGATGCAACAACAGACCCGATAGGATTATAGGTCGGATTCAATATCTTTTGAAGTCCGGCCTTGGCGGATTTTCCACTGTTTTTCAGTGTATTCTGTGTATTTCTCTATGTAAACAGAGAAGAGTGTTTTCTGGGATTTTCACCCACGCCCGGTCCTTTCCGTTGGAAAACAGGTGGCCACCCTACCTTAGAGCGTTTTGCAATGATTGTTTAACGCTCAACAAGGATTTGAACGGACAGCAGCCGGGAGCCAGAGAGCCTGAAAAGGGAGACGAACAGACAAGCACCGATAGGCTTAAAAAGCCATCCCATAACAGAACAAGAGAGGAAGCAGTTGCTCAGACAGAGAGAGAGCAAGAGAAAGCAGAAGACAGAGAGCAAGAGGGAGAGTCTGTGTACTCTTGTAGACTTGAGGATTTCAAGTAAATCCCTATTGTTTTGTCACTGTTGTGTTGAAACTTGGTTTGAGCTCACACTTGTAATAATCTGCTCTTGAAGACATAATATAGAGGTTGACAATGAAAGCTGGACCAGAAGACGTAGCCAGGAAGTCTGGTGAACTCCTTAATTATTTGTTGTGTTGATGTGTGTGTCTGTTATGTTTTCTGACTGTTGATTGTCTATATTATTCGCAATCTTTTCGATCTGTTGCACTAA
This sequence comes from Pinus tabuliformis, assembly GCA_031772625.1. Taxonomy (NCBI): domain Eukaryota; kingdom Viridiplantae; phylum Streptophyta; class Pinopsida; order Pinales; family Pinaceae; genus Pinus; species Pinus tabuliformis. The sequence goes on along the minus strand of CM062805.1, from coordinate 1,209,451,902 downwards.
GTAATATAGGCATTCCTGCACATGAGTCTGTAATACCTTAGTATTGATTTAAGATCTCATTTTGTTAAGTTATGGTATGTTCTATGCTTAGAGCAGTTTATTTATCTTTCTTATTATTACCCACAGATTAGCAATCACATGTACATTAAGTAAAGTGCAGATAGAACATTTAAACGATCAACAGAAAACAAGCCAAGACAAGAGACACAAGATGTGGCGGCTAGCCAGGGACAAACCCCAATATGGGGAAACCCTTTGATCAAATCTTCTTTTATCTTCAATAATTCAGTAGAGAGAAATAGTACAAAGATTTTATTTATATCAGCAACAGCAAAACCCTAAAATAGCCCTAAACTAGGGCAGCAAACCCTAAATTGAACTTGTCAAGTCTCCACCGGTGAGTCGTTCACCGCGCATCAGTCCAAGACTTCGTCGTGCACTAGTCCAAGACTTCGCCGCACATCAGTCCAAGACTTTGTCGTGCACCAGTCCAAGACTTCACCGCGCATCAGTCCAAGACTTCGCCGCGCATCAGTCCAAGACTTCATCGTGCACCAGTCCAAGAGTTCGGCCGCGCATCAATCCAAGACTTCGCCGCGCATCAGTCCAAGACTTCGTCGTGCACTAGTCCAAGACTTAGTCGTGCACTAGTCCAAGACTTTGCCGCACATCAGTCCAAGACTTTGTCGTGCACCAGTCCAAGACTTCGCTGCACAGCAGTCCAAGACTTCGTCGCGCAGCAGTCCAAGACTTCGCCCTGCACCAATCCAAGACTTCGTCGTGCACCAGTCCAAGACTTCGCCATGCACCAATCCAAGACTTCGCCGCGCATCAATCCAAGACTTCGCCGTGCACCAGTCTAAGACTTTGAACGACCTGTTTCGGCTCGGGTGAGAGAGAGAGCCTTTTTGCGCAGGAGAGAGAAGAGACTCTTTTTCTGCGCAGGAGAGAGAGAGAGATATGATGAGAAGTGAGAAATCAAATGAGGAGGAGTCATCCTGTATTTATATCCAAACGCTAAAGGTGAATAGATGTGTCTGTTGGGCATCTGAGCCTACATAAGTTGTTGGCCGACTTTGATAATTTGTCAATAATCAAAATAAATTCATATTTCCATAAATACTTATCGGAATCGGATGATCTTTAGATCAATCCTACGCCTCTCGACAAGAGGAATCTAGGAAAAATATTATCAGCCATGAATAAGGTGACCCACATGGAGTTTGGCCCTAGTTGCCAATTTTAACACATTTTCAGATCAATTGTTTGACCGCAGAAAATTATAGCAGTCTTCTCTTCCTTTGACTAAGATATTTTGGGCTGAATTTATCCTCCTGATCAAACCAAGTTTGACCAAGGAACACCGAGTAGCTTCAAGGAAGAATTTCTGTTGTTTTGACTAGCATTGACTTTTTGTTTAGGGTTGAAGTTTGACTGCAGTTGACTGCATAATTTGACAGGGCTGATTTGACTTTGTATTGGGCTAGTCTATTTGACTTTTGTACTCTTTCTCTCACTCTGCTGAACTACTGAATAATAATATGAAGATTTGATCAAAGGGTTTTTCCCTGGCATCCGCCAAATCTAGTGTCCTCTTGTCTTGGCTTGTCTTTTGCATTTGTTTTATGTTCTATCTGCATTTATTGTCAATGTGATTGCTACTAGAAATAATTGGAAATTGTTATTGGGTTGTTAAAGGAACATTGAAGTAAATTGTGCTAAGCATAGAACATACCATTGTTATCTAAAATTAACACCATCAAACTCATAAGACCTTGACATCATCAGCCTCATCACCTGATCTCTCTCTCTCACTCTCTTTATCTTGACAAGTTCTTAAGTTGGGTTGTCCATCTTTCTCGTCTTGAATGAACTCACTTAGTGTTTTGTATCATTGTACCTTTGTCACAATTTTATACATATGTCCCGATGTTATATTTATGTAGGTTTCTTTCTTTGTATTATTTTCAGCATTTTCTAGTAGTTGTGTTGGCATTCTCACATAGTGTTCATACTGGTTGTACTCTTTAAGCCCCATTTACCTACTTTTGTGGTCATTTGTTGAACATTAACAAAATGACCTTATCTTATGTTCTTATGTTATATCTCTTTGGGATTGTTAATTTATGCAAAATGGACTATTATAATGCAACATTTTGTTGTACAGAACCCTTTATACAAAATCACAATCCACCATATGAGGGGGGGAATTTGGGGGTAGCTTGGTATAGAATGAATGCATTTGCCTTGTATTGACAATAGACAACGAGAAAGAAATTGCAATATTAAGGGAAATGTAGTACCTCACTTTAGCACCCTTGAAAATAACCTAGTCTGCTTGTATGTGTACATGTTATTCTATTATGCTCATGTTTTGTCCATATATTGCCTATTGAGGTTGATTTTGTACTTAGCATTTCAAGTAAAAATTATACATATGAAAAGGTATACTAATAAGGGCTCAAGGCCAAGACACCCCCCCCCCCCGCCACCTTTTTTCAGTAGTGGGTAAGACCCAATGTGAAAACACATTATGAGTAACATGCACATGATAACATAATATGATGCAGTCACTAGAAGTATGAAAAATTACTTGCCTTAAGACATGACGGGTGGGTCATCTGCAAGACAAATGGAACATATAAGTCGAAACATGTTGAATCGTAGATGGCACTCGCTATCCTTAGATGTAAAATTTTAGTTAGAAAAGCATGGAGATTAAGATGTGGTGTGAGTGCCACTCCAAAAATTTTGCATGTGCAATTGCATTAGAAGTTGCATACTTACACCTCATTTGTAGATTATCAAAGTCTTCTTGTTTATTTATCCCTATTAAATTCTCCTCCCACAGTGTCGTACATAGTTGTTCCCAAGGGAAATCTGTGCATAACTACTAATGGGAAATGGTGGCTTGTCTGAGAAATTGCTTATACATGTACATATTATTCTATTATGCTCATGTTTTGTCCATATATTGCCTATTGGGGTTGATTTTGTACTTAGCATTTCAAGTAAACATTGTACATATGAAAAAGTACTAATAAGGGCTCAAAGCCAAGAACCCCCCCCCCCCCCCCCGTTTTTTCGATAGTGGGTAAGACCCAATGTAAAAAAACATTATGAGTAACATGCACGTGATAATATAATATGATGCAGTCACTGGAAGTATGAAAAATTACTTGCCTTAAGACATGACGAGGGGGCCATCTGCAAGACAAATGGAACTTATAGATCGAAACATGTTGAATCATAGATGGCACTAGCTATCCTTAGATGTAAAATTTTAGTTAGCAAAGCATGGAGATTAGCATGTGGTATGAGTACCACTCCAAAAAAATTGCATGTGCAATTGTATTAGAAGTTGCATACTTACACCTCATTTGTAGATTATGAAAGTCTTCTTATTTATTTATCCCTATTAAATTCTCCTCCCCACAGTGGCGTACATAGTGTTCCCAGGGGAAATCTGTGCATAACTACTAATGGGAAACAGTAGCTTGTCTGAGAAATTGCTTATAGCATATCAACTGCTATTAAAGGCTTCCTTTTTCAGCAAAAAACCAGCATGAGATCAATTTCCAACAAAATAAGGCAAAAGTCATTTTCTTATTAGCACCAAAGAAGAGATAATCCTAGAACTTGTTAAATTTCAAAAAAAAAGTTCTAGCTAAGTTAAAGAGTCTCTATGCTCTCCTAGTATGTGGATTCTCTTCTTTTCTTATTTACAATTTGCAAGTATTTTGAGCAATGGTGAATTGGCTTGATGAACGATTCGAATAGGCTAGATTATAAGAGTTACAGTCAAGCTAAGCAAAAAAGGGTAAGAACTTGGTAGCAGATATTGTTCAAAATAAGGATTTTTTTCCATTTTGGCATTTATATTTAAAGCCGATGATTTTTGCCATTCGCTTACCATTAGGATTCACTAGGCAATGAATAACCCATGTGTGCTTGTGGGTCTAACTTGCTTCTCTTGAATTTATCTTGCCATCAAAGAGTCAAGTTTGGGAATGAGTTAACTCGGCTAGCCAACAAGGCAACATGGGGGCAATGCTATCAAAACCAGACCAGTCATTGAACTAGTCAACCCCAAAAATGTGATCTAGACTGAAAGCGGAAAAAAACTGGACCAAAAAATCAGTCGACCAAAAATGCATAAAATATCCAAATTTTGTGAAAAAGGCATATATATTCATGTGCATCCATATGAATCCAAACAATTACACACAAATTGCAAAGTTTCTAGTGTATATAGCAAGTAAAGGTACATCTAACAAAAATAGCATCAAGTGCAATCCATCTTTGAACCAAAAATATAACAACAAAGAGGCTTTAAATGGCCTCAAGAGTCCAAAAAAAATCATGCTACAACAAAAAACTACATATCATCAAAATCCTGCACACAGTGGGATCCTCATCATCGATATCACCCTCTAAGCATTAAAGAAACAAAAAAAAAAAACCTTAAAGTGCCAAATTAGTGATTTTTCTCGAGTGAAGGGTACATTTTTACTAGGGTCGTGCAAGAGGAGTTCAACAATCAATGCCATGAACATAACAAGGTAAATAGAGGGCTTCATGCTATTGATGAAATGCCAATTTTATTCACTCATACATGACAGAATCCAATGGAAACATTGCTTGTCAATCCTAAAACCCTGAAAACTGTTAAGTCTGTTGAATTTTGAATGGGATCTAAAAATCTACTTTCTCCATATGAAATCAAATGAGGTTGAAACCTGTCAATCCTAAAATCCTGAAAACTGTTAAGTTTGTTGAATTTTGAATGGGATCTAAAATTCTACCTTCTCCATATGAAATCCAATGAGGTTGAAACCTTTCAAACATCCTGAGACCCTCTATTGGATTTCATATGGAGAGAGTAAAAGGATGAAAATGAAAGGGACCCTCCCCCTCGATTACACTCTCCTTTATCTTTCAATGGAAGAGGAGGCCCTTTTTAATTTTCATCGTTTTACTTCAAGAATTTAATATTACCATTTATTACTAGGGCAAGTGCAATGGAGGGGGAGGATCTCTTTAAATAGCATTAGTATGTTAGATATTATGTTAGCAAATGACCTAATTTATTTTTATTTTTTTTAATTTAGGTTTTCATGGCCCCTAGCCACACAATACAACATTGTACGGAACTGGCCTGTTCAGTGAAGAAAAGGCTGGTTTAATATCTGACCAGCATAAAATGGTCCAAAGCACCGAATCCGACCGTTTTTGCCTCCAAACCAATCAGGCGGGCCGTTTCCGATAACACTGCCTAGGGGTACTCTATAGACTAATCATTTTTTGTCAATGTGGTTTTAGTTCTTTCATTAGGGGCTGCTAGAACAAAAAATTGTCGATCTTGCTCTATATCTCATATGCACATATGCAGAAATTGGTACAAGGCCAATGCAGACCTCCCAAGCCATGATGAGAATGTAAGTGCTCAATAAGCATGTCGTTACACTCGCGCACTGATCTTCACCCGTTCATAAATTTTCCAGAAATTTAAAGTAAAAAAAGGAAGAGAACTCCCACTATATCTCACACACACGGACATTATTGATTGCTCTATTTGCGTCCAATGCACTGACTCAGTAACCATGGAAATATAAGATTTACCCATAAACCTAAATACAGTAACACAATCCAATCACAGACACAGAATTCAAAAACCAGTTGCGCAATACAGGACACTTCAATAACAAGCAAAAGATCTCTTTACTTACTGACCATTTATTGTAATAAGACCTATTGGTTTCGTTCTTGGACATCCCCTTCGGAAGAAATAAAAGTTTTGTACTGCGATTTCTGGCCTGGTTTTGAAAGGCTTTCCTGGGTCTGCTCGGAAAACGCCTGAGGTCACCTAAAGGAGCTCGGCTCCGCTTGGCAGCTTCGTTCATCCTCAAAGCTTCCTCCAAGAAGTTGTAATCTGATAATTGAAAAAAAAAATGAGTAAACAAAAGTTACTCATTACCCCCTCTATTTTGATCACAACTAGATCATTATACATAAACTGAGATGCAATATTATCATAATAATTGTGATTTAGGATCAAAGGCTGGTACCTGATACGAGCCAATTGTCATCGAACTGGGATATGGGCACAAACTGAGCTCGGTTTCGCTTGCCTGTGCATTGAGTGCGATCTTTGTGAGCTTTCACGCAGGGCAGTCCACATGACCGCAAGCCACAGCCCGGGCACTTGTATTTCCAGGGATTTTTTCCGCATTCCTCACAATTTGGCCGGTTTGCTGCTGTTCGGCCGTCTTCCATTCCGTTTTCTTGAGGATCTTCCATTTCGTTTCCTTCTGTTCGCCGCTGGACTAATATTGCTGCTATGAATTTTCAGGCTAGTCGTGATAAGTATGCTTAAAGAATGTTCATATATGGACGTTTTAGGTCAGTAGAATGTTGGAACTTGGAATTGTATGGTAGGCAAATTTGACAGTCCACGGCGTAGGCTCATCTTCTGTTCGGCGCTGGACTATACTGCTGCTATGAATACTGAGGGCAGTGGATATGAATACTCATGCAGTGTATATGAATGGGCTAAAGAATGAATGTGTATAAAAAATTTAGGTTAGTAGATTGTGTATATATGTTTGGCCAGAATTTTATAATGGTATAGTATGTTCGGGCAAATTTTCTAGTCTGCGTCATACCGCCTAGGTTTATTGTATAAAAATAGCAATACTACTATCGTGGATTTTGGGTTTTATGGGTTGTTGAATTCTTGATAGCTCAATCTCTTCCGAAGGAGGGATAGTTCAAATGAATAGGAAGTTAGATCTGTTTTTTCAACTTGTCTTGACGATGAATCACACTGGTTGGTTCGAAACGCGTCGACAAATGATGTCTCATGTGATCTTCGCCGAAAAATATTTTTTGTAAAAAAAAAGTAGGTTTTTAGTTTAAATTTTTAACGAGACATTTGATTCATGGTAATAACTTTAAGGTTAAAAGGTATACACTTCAAGAATAGGATTTCTAGGTTAATTGGATATATATTTTTGGTTATAGTAGCAAATAATTGGTTTAATTTTGGATTTAGAGTATATTATTTTAATGAACTATCAATTTATATATAGTTAAAAAAAAATGAATTGAGATTTTTTATTTATTGTTTTTATTATATTATTATGTTATTTTGATAGTATATTTTTCAAATTTTTAGTTAATTGGGTTTAGTTTAAGTGGTTGAGAGGAATGATTGTTATCTTCCATTTCCAGGTTCAATTCTCGCAAGTGGCATGATGAGCTTTGTTTGCATGGATTCGAGCATTGTTGTTGAGTTTGAGTAGTTGTCCATCGAGGACCAAAACATGTATATTCCTTTTATGTAATATAAAGATATTTCTCAAAGGCAAAAATAAAATAAAACACATTTTTCAATTTTAAAGTTTGAAACATTGATGTGGTAAACTTGTTGTTCATGAGGTTCATTAATGAGGGTTATGTGACAGATTATGTATACATTCATGGCACTCCTTTGCAACTTAACTTGTCTAATGATAAGGTTTGCGTGTTCAATGCTCGCAAGGGATATCATGAGCTTTTCTGTTATGGCTTTGAGCATTGTTTTTTAGTCTAAGCAGTTCCTCAAGGATTGAAACACGTATATTTCTCATATGCAATATAGAGATATTTCTCAAAGGCAGAGAAAAAATAAAGAAACATGTTTTTCAATTTTAAAGTTCAAAACATTGGTGTGGGAAACTTGTTGTTGATTAGGTTAATTAATGAGGGTTACATGGCCAACTATGTTTACATTCATGGCACTCCTTGTTGGAAATACTAAGAGGGGGGGTGAATCAATATTTCTTTTACAATTGTTACTTTTATGCCAGTTAAGATCTCTTAGATAGAACACAAAAAGAATGATAACAAAATAAATACTTTTATTAACAAGAATTAACAAGGACTCCAATCCTCTTTATAATGAATCAAGTACAATAATAGATCAGGGCTCCAACCCTAGATGAAGACTCAAATCTTCAAACCACCAAGCTCCAACATGTACTCTGTCAAGCACCAACTTGGACTTCACAAGGCTCTAACCCTGTCTTCTTGAGGACTCATATCCTCTAAGGTACCAACCTTCTCCTTCAATTCTTCGATATAGATTAAAATGGTTCTTCAAAGCTAAGCCTTGATAATTTTCAACAATTCCCTTCATTAATCTCCAATAACCCTTTGTTCATCAATGACAACTTTATGATTCTCAAAAGGTATCTCCACAGCTCTTCATGTCACAAACAATTTTCTTCAACGTCAAATCATGAGGGCCTTCAATAGTGCATCATGATCTCCAAGGGTGCCTTCGAGATCAGCTTAAGTCTTCAATAATGCTTTCCCAAGATGTCTTCACAATATCTTAAACAAGCTTCTTGACGCTTGGTTTCAAATGATGTTTTCAAGGTCTGCCCAATAGGTGTTCTACAAACTGGTCTCACAGATGTCTGAAATGTTTTCAATGACTACCCAAAACCATGTTGTGTCACAAAGTATATAGGATCAACTTCAATATTCTATCCATGGTTTGTTATAAGTCTGTCTAAAAGGGTGCTCTAGGTCAGCTCGCACAAGATCAAAGATTGAAGATTGTTCACAAATTTGTCCAGAAATCTGCTTGAAGATCTTCTAGAATAAGCACAGGAAAAAAATTGCTTCAGATCTTGTGTCAAGTCAATCCTCTACGGACGAGGCAAGGGTCTTCCTTCAAGTTTGATCTCAAAGAAGAATATCAACAACTCTGCCACAGACCTTTAGTATTACGGGGATTCAACGTCTAATTACAGTTCAAAACTCAAGATGAATTTCAGAACTTCACATGGATGACAGAAGTATAGATCTGAACAGACATCGATCTCTCCAAGGAATGATTCTTATAATTTCAGCCTTCAATTATGAACAAGAGCAAGGTATAAAGAGGAGGTTGTTTAAGAAAGTGTAACTAGGTTCGATCTCCATAAACATACTTTTGATATTTGTATTTATTCAAGAAAAGAAATATTATTTTTGCTATATTTATCAATGAGTTTCTTGCTCATTGAAGTAGGTCTAGCATATGTTAAAGTGTTGTAGGAGAATCAAAGAGTCAAAGGAAAATGTTGAAGACCCTTAAGGGCATGTTACACCATGTATATACTTGTATAAAGAGTCAAAGGAAATCCCTCCAAGAAAATTCAAGTCCTCTCCATGTAACAACATCCTTCAAAGAGAAAAAAATGATGAAGAAACTTCAAGTCGGCCTACAGTCTACAAGTTGGCCTCAAATCGGCCTAAAGGAGGGATAGTCCTCTATATATAGGGGTTGTCCACTCCCTCATAATGTCATGTACTCGCCTTTGAAATTAGCGAGCAAGATAAGTCAAAGAAAAGTAAAGAAAATCGAAGTTTAAGGAGCCTCTAATGCAATGAAGAAGGAGAAGACAAGATCGAAGTTTAAGGGACTATTCTAAGGGTCAAACACAGTCACACATGCGAGAAAAAGAGGCCTCTATGTAGTCATAACAACAATAATATATCAGCAACATATCTCACATCGGTTGGGCTAGTAAGTTAGGCCTATTAGGCCTCCCACTATAGCGAAGAAGAGGTTATCTCAAGCGAAGGTTAGAAGAGCCTAATACCCAAGAAAACCACCCACACATGCGAGAATCTAGGGCTATTGTATATTCACATCAATCTACATATACATTTCAAGAAGAATCTCATTTGGTCAAGAGAAAGAAGGTGTCTCCATAAGAGAAGGATATCACTAAGTATAGAAGAGAAGCATCTCATCTAGATCTCACATAAACAAGGTCTATCTCCAGTCAAAGAACAAAGAAGGAGTACGAAGTGTCGAGGAGTGTTATCGGGAAAACTAGTGTCTATTTAGAACTGCTAGTCCCACTAAGACGGGTAGTTATCTTAGAAACAAACAAACTAAAGTCACTTGTGTTTTCCTTTACGAGAGATAGATGAGAAAGAAGCAGAGAGTACCAACCTCAGTCTTTCGCTTAGCCCCTTGCTTGTTTCCTTTCCCCTTTGACAAAATCTCGCCACTCCTTCCTTACTTGTCCCGCTTCAGAGATCACCTGTAGAGTCAAAGCAGCATAATACCATCAAAGCATAGAGATCTATCACTGTAAACAACATAGGATCAGATATATATTGACCATACAAATGCATATATCAACACAATATTCAGAGATATACAAGAATATGGAGGAAAACTCAAATAGCTTTATTGATAGAAGTAGTAGAAGAGAGGATTACAACCACTTGGTCTGACCCAACGCCATCCTCCCAGCATGAAAGCCCTCTTCACCTCATACAAAGCAAGATCACCCAACAATGTCTTCAAAGAGAAACCAACAACACTTCCTTGCAAATTACAAAATTCTAGCCTTTAGCCCCCGGATCTCTAAGATGAGGGATCCATATATAGATATTTGCAGAGGTGTGAGTCAGCTCTGGGTTTTTGATTAGTGTCATTTCACTGATAGTTCTTGGTTCCACTTGGAGATTTCATGATCTCTTACTCATCCCTGGGAGAATTCAGAGAGGCAAGTGTCCTGGGGAAGTTTCTGGAAGATTCCATGATCATCCACTTAGCAAATTGCCTCTGCCATTTGTCTACTCTCGTCCATCGCACCCTATAGAAATACTTTTCAGTATGAATCGCACCTCCCGTGTGTACAAGGTGAGATGCATCGCACCCTGGCCATGGAGCAAGTGAGATGATCCAGTTTTGACCAGTTCTGAGCAGTTTTTCAAGGAGAACTTCTAGGAAATGATGTAATCAGTTGACCTTGATCTTTTAGGGTATGAAACAACACTTTTAGGGGTTTAGAAGCCCTTGGTTTATGGACATATGTGATTGGGGTTGCAGTGCCCAAATATGTCTATAACAATTGCCCCCTAAAGCATGAGGTCGTAAATCCTTTTGATGTCAGGTGAAATGCTTTATAATGAGGATCCGAGGTTTTTCGAACTGGAAGGTGACCTGTAATAAGATACAACACAATACATTATCTTCATAATATTCTCATGATCTAGCTGAGGTAGGCATTCCCATGCTCAGCTTTATAAATTCATACTCATGTACATAAGACAGACAATCGTTTGTGTGGCAGACTGATGATTCTGGTAGAGCCATCATCCTTTGGTTTGGATGATTATTTGTGCAGCAATGATGTACATTTGATGTCTTTATTTTCCTGAATATATCACAGCCCGTATGGATGACACTAGATCTGGGGTCTTCAAAACTCGTTCAATCTTCGCCCAAAAGTACAAGTCGATCCATGTGAAAAGATGTTCTGATGTCGAACATGGAAAGACATTGCCTGATTACCAGCCAATGATGTAAGCTATTAATAGGCGCGAGAGGAATCATCGATGATGATGATGACCCTCAAGGTACTGCAGTACAATTCACATGGTGTGAATACATGAGTTGATGTTGAACACCACGCGAAATCACCGATGATGATGATGACCCTCAAGGTACTGCACTACAATTCACGTGGTGTGAATACATGAGTTGATGTTGAACACCACGCGAAATCTTTCGGTCGAAGGCCATTAATGTAAACCTATCACCGGAAGTGAGAAACTTGCCATTGAGGCATGCAAGCTTCAACATACTGACAGGGTTGTTCCTAGGTCGACTTCTTGGATAATGAGCTGAAGTCAACAAGAAGTGACCTGTCGTAGGAGGGCATTAATGAATCCCACATCTACAACACGGAACGGAGCAAATGATTTTGTAGAGGTGAAAACGATCTGATGATACAATGTTCAGGGTGGCGGTCATGAAAGAATGAAGCGTGAAGGTATTGCAGCGGATGAGACACAAGCTGGGTAGGTGAATCCTCTGAGCGACTTCTCTTGAACATATCGACGACACTAAAATGGATTGGTAGCGTTAACCCCAAAAGTGGATGGTATGGTGGACCAATGGTAATATGACCGGTGAATAGAATAACCCAACCCGACTCAATCATGGTGATGGAGTGAAAGTGTCATGTTCAAGAGCGACCTGCTACCGATAAAGTTTCTTCAAGTTTTCTTCCCAATTTTCCCAGTCATTTCTGACCAGTACCTCTTTATTTTTGTCAAGCTTGAGGAGGATAACATATGCTTGTTCTATAATTCGCCCTTCGGGCAAACCCGCCGCTATGTTTTAACGAGCCTAGCGACAGTGAAACTTGCTCTTGTCTGAGTGGACAAGTTTGTCGCTATTGTTTTAACGAGTTTAGCGACAAGGATAACTCGGTTCTTTTCAAATTTAGAGAGTCTGAAAAGAGACAGAAAGGAGACTCCAATATTCCTTTTTCGTAATATAATCCCTTAAGTCCGAAAAAGTATAAAACAATGCGAAAGGGATGACTTTTCAATAGTTTTAACGAGCCGAACAAGACAAACACTCGATCTTTTTGTGTAATAATCCCTCAGGTCCAAAAAGATTAAAATCTAGAGGAGGGATGGCACTTGCAATCACTTTAACGAGCTGGAGAGGCCAATTGCTCGGCAATCTTTTCATATTTTACGAGTTAGATGAAAAGAGCTTAAAGGAGACTCGTTTTTCGAGGAATGAGTGATGTTTTCGGATAGCAGCTGGTTCCAGGGAATGTTTGGAACTTTTCAATCACGACAGTGTAAAAAAGGTGGCTAATAGGATCACTCGTCGCAATTGTTCCTCAAAAGGGGTAAATAATCAAATGGAGGCATATGATTGGCTAAAAAAGAGTGGAGGTGATGGTAAGAACACGACCAAGGCTCAAAAGCTGATAATAATGCGATCACAATGGTTATTTACCGGAGGTGGGTTCATTTTTTAATGAGCTTAAACTCTGGTGGAACATATGCTCATTGCTAGGTTTATTTTTTTAAAAAGCTTGAACTTCGCGTAAAATTGCTCGTTGCTAGGTTTATTTTTTAACGAGCTCGAACTTCGTGTAAAACTGCTTGTGGCTTGGTTCATTTTTTAATGAGCTTGAACCATGCAACAACATATGCTCAGATTCGGTTTCATGTTTACACAAGCTTGAAACGAAAAACTATGCTTGTTATAAGTTTTCATGCCCCCAGCATAGTGACGCAAATCGAGGTGCATGCCCCCGAAGCTTCATTGCTTTCAAAGAGGTGGATGGAATGAAGGTTCACTTTCGAGATCTTGGAAAGACTCGACTTGGAACTTTGCTTAGCCTTGTTTCATTTTTTAACGAGCTTGACACAAGAGAAGGAATTCTGCTCAGATCCTTGGTTTCATTTTTTAACGAGGTTGACACCAGTCAACGAACTATCCTCTGAATCCATCGTATTTACAGTATTTGATAGAAAATCAAAAACTGAAGGATGATTAAGGTCGCTGGAATATTCTTCGTGGTAATTCGGAAGATGGGAACGATGGTGGTAATCTTCCCATGGTGTTTCTCTTATCATCATCGACAGAATGATTCCCTCGTCTGTAGAATGTACATGCGACCAAGGATCTGAAGAGGTGCCATATTCCTTAGACCTATCTATCCAAACACTCGATGAGCGTTGATTTGGGTTTGCCCGCCAGGATAAGAAAATTGATTGCTACAATATTTCTAAAATGGCAATGATCCATGTTGTAAAAATGTTCAGGAATCTTCTGAATCTTTTAGATATAGAAGATATCATATTGCAGGTTTCCACCGTGGCCACTTTCGCCAGATTACTCGGAGGCAGTAGGGCGAAAGTACCCATTAAGGTAGGGTCTTTTAGGAGGCCTACTCCGACATTTTGAAGCGATAAAGAGCTTCCATGGATCATTGGAATGCTTCCCGTAACTTGTGAACTATTGGGGAGGAAGGTTTGTTGATCAACTATTGTAATTCCTCCTTGAAAAGGAAATGCAATCTTTCTGAAGTATGTTGACACAACTACAGCCATAGCATAAATCCAGGGCCTTCCCAGTAGGATGTTATAATCGAGGTTTCCATCGATAACTTCAACATCAATTTCTACTATTTTGCCCCCCAGTTCAACTTGTAAGTTACTCAAAATCCCGTATGGAGTGTATGTTCGTCCATCGAATGCTTTTAACGTCGTTGATGATTGCGACAAGGGTGGTGAGCCTAAAGTTTTCCAACAACTCATTGACATAATACATGTAGATGCCCCCTCATCAATAATTGTTCGATGAACAATTTTGTTGAGGGCTTTCACTTGAATGAGGAAAGCGAGTTGAGTTGGTAACTGAGGTTCATATCCTTTATGATTAAAGGCCACAAGATTGGAATCCGCTGGGTCAATCCCACCTATTGCTGATAATAGAGCCTGCTTTTGGGAGGGGCAATTTTGCAGTACTTCAAGTGTCGACATAACATATGGCGATTGGGCCAAGTCCTCTACTATATTATAATTTTGTGCTGCTCTGGCACGAGGATTAAATGTCGATTTGTGTACTACTCCCTTTGGCGGCTTTATCGTTAGCTCAGGAATGATGGGTGGCACAACTTCTGTCGAAGTTATTGTCGAACTACTAGGTTGATCAGTAGCCTTGTTGTTCGACAGCTGTGGATTCCCGTAATCTTTATTCCTTGTCGATATCAAAGCATCATTTTGCTATTTTGAGACGGACAACATAAGCACTTGGGATGGGGAAGCATTGTCTCTAGCAACCATATTGGTTCCTGGGTTCGGAAATGGGTCAGTCATTACTGCTGAAGTCCTTGAATTCTTAAAGATTTTCTTAACTTCAACTTTATATGGACAATCTCTCGTCCAATGGTCCTCATCGCATATGAGGCATGGCTGACTAGGTTTCTTTTGCCCAGAAGGGTTCGCAGAAGATTTTTCAGGAGACGAATTGTCCTGTTTCTTCTTTTTGCTCTTCCCTTTCTTCTTGCCTCCTGGTTGCTTCGGTTCTTTGCCTTTGTCGGTCGACACAACATTAACCTCCGAGGCTAGAAGTTCTTCATTTGCATTTTGACCATAAACCTTACGGGATTTCTTAGATGTAGCCTTTGTCGATTTCGTGCTTGTCGTACCTATCACGCCATCGCCGGCATGAGAGTCTTTGTTTGATTTAGGAGGAGGAGGAACGAAAAATTCCAGTCTGGGGCGTCAGGGATTTTGTCATAGAGCGTGCCAAACTGAGTATAGATCAAGTCTAGATATTGCACACGAGCAATGACTTGCTCTTCGGTGACGACTCCTCCCTTTGCTACATCTTCAGTAATAGAAGGCAACAATGACTTAATAAACCATTCAGCTAGTAGCTGATCAGGAACATATGTTTTTACCATTCTATGACGACGTCGCCACTCATGAATATGATAAGAGATGTGAGTGGTCGTCGTCTGCTTGAAATTGGTAAGAAGCTCTATTCATGTTTCGTACCTTATTGGTAACTGAAAATGGGTTAAAAAGGTGGTGGCAAGGGCGCTGAAGTTATCAAACGAAGCTCTAGGCAATTCGATGTACCATTTTGTTGTTGGACCAATTAACGTTCGCTGAAAAAGGTGAAGCCTAATTGAATCATCATTTAGAGTGTTGGAGGAACACCATAGATGAAAGGTCATCACATGATTCGACGGATCTTCACCCGGATTTCCATTAAATTTAGGAATATCTGACGGAAGTTTATGAGGAATCGCTGGCCACCAAGGGGCATAAGCAATTGGATCGTTTGTTAGCCGATTTAGATCTGGTAACTCTAAAGTCGCCACGAAGGGCAACTGTTGATTCAGGTTCAGCGAAGCATACCCAGGATAAGATGGGATTGCCTGAGCAGTGGGTCTTTGCATACCAGCATAATGCATTTGATGCTGATAACTTTGATAAGGTTGTTGGGCATAACCAATTTGGGATGATTGATGATAACCGTTTTGAATATATAGCTGCCCATTACTTGCAAAGTTTTGTTGCTCAGGTCCTTGGTACACTTGTTGGAATTGCGGTTGTTGATGTTGCACCAACCATGGTTGTGAAACCATTTGCTGTTGCCCAATACTGGATGTTTGACCAAGATGAGGGGTAATAGTACCCGTTTGAGCCTAAGTCGCTCCAGCTAAGGAGCCACCAACCGGTGATTGCGGTTGCGTCGTGGAGACAAGAGGTTGTTGTATTACGACCTGAGAAACTTGAGGTTGGCATACAACAGGCAACGCTTGTACTTGCGACACCGTCACAATAGCTGGTGTAGTGGGGATATTCGACACAGGTAGACTTGGTTGCATTGAGTATACAACTCTTGGTTGTTGAGGCAGTATTGGCACCCAACCACTGGATGTGATTCCAATTTGACCCGAATTCGGTTGTGAACTCTCATATGGTTGTTCTCCCGGAGGGAACAATGAAAGGGCATACTGCCCCCCATACGGCGGCAATCCAGTGCTCAAAGGAAAGATTGGCCTTTGGAGACCGGACTGCCCAAATTGATACTGTTGTGAAGGATCAATTTGCTGAGACTCAACATAAGAAATTCCAAATATTATTCTGGATGAACAAATGGGAACAGACCATACTGTTGAAACAGTCCCCGGGTGGACTCCATCTAGCGGTTGAGAGCTAGTTGGGACAGATGTTATACCGGCAAACATTGTCGGAGTAGTGGCAGGAGGTTCTGCTATTGCTGTATCAGATGACACAGTCCTAGATGTCGATGGTTGTTCAAACATATTGAGTCTATCCAAAAGACTTCCTAGCGATTCTACAGGAACTTGCGATGAAGGGGCATTAACTTCTGAAGTAGAAGGATATAGGTGGATCCCAGTTCCAAAATGTGATGGAGTACCGGATGGAAGATCCTCCGTAATCTCTTCTATAGCAATCAATCCAGGTGGAAGAGGTAGACCGTCAGGTCCGTAAAATATTTATGGTGCCGAAGAAGGTATAGATTCTGTAGCGACAGATGCTGGAGGGGTAACACCTTCTGAATCAACCCTAGATGGAGCTTTTTCAGGAATGGAAGTGTTTACTGTTACACTAGGATCAGTTCTAATGTCCTCTTGTAACTGCGGAACTTCTTCTGCAGAGGCAGGGATACCAGAAATTATTGGAGTAATTGGAGTCTCAGAGGATTTTGAAACACAAGTTTCAAACAAACCAGGAGACTTTGAGCTAGCTAAACGAGTCCACTTGGCCCGGAATGGTTTCGTTTCTGGAGTCAAAGATGGCTGACTCGTCAGTCTCCGCGAATGACGGGGTTTTGATTGACTTTCTTCCACGATTGCAGATTATTTGATCAACTCAAAATAAGAGGGGGAAAATGTTATTCCGTATTAAATGAATTTTAGACGCTTTGACACAACTTGCTTTTTCACTTTTTAAGAGTCGAGAAAAAGCTAAAGATGACTCTAGTCGCCTTCGATTTTTAATGAGCCTAAAGTGACAAGTGCTCAGATGGACCTTTTCCTTTAAGGAGTCTGAAAAGGAACGAAAGAGACTACTCTAGAAATCTAGACAGAGGGATTACCAAACCAATCGCAAAACTGCAGAATACTTTTTACGGTACGGCAGTCAATCTTCCCGAATGCTGTGTTCAGTGCATTGCGATCGATAGGGCGGCAGACACGGCTTCCTAAGGATAAAGGATATAGCCTATTGTGGTCTCCCAATATATACTCGACGGTACGTGGGAGCACAAGTCCGTACTGGCACTTGTCATCTCAAAGAGGAGGAATCACCCAACCTACGATGAAAGCGACAGTTACCAGGCTTTACGACGCTAGAATACGTCTTTAGCCTAGACTTCTAGATGTTCTGTGTTAGGTTCCAAAGCGTTTTTATGTTCATTGAATTTATTTTACAGTTGATCTTTCTTAAAAAGTTTGCCTTTAAGGTTCACCACGTGATGTAGATATACAACTCCTAAATATGCAATCTAAGATGATAAACAGTCGTTTACTCTTCTTTTTGCAATGAAAATCCTAGCTACTAAGGAAAGAGAAGCGAAATTCTTTCAACATAGAGCAGAGAGCACACACTAGATGCACTGTCCTAAATCAAAATCAACAAGCAGTCTAAATGCAAATGCACATGCATGTATTTGTTTTCTGCTTTCTTAATGTGTGAATGACAAAAAGAATGCTAAGTACAAATCTGAACTATCTTTTCTTTCAAAGCGACAGTACTAACAATTTTCTCTTCAAAAGACGAAAGGAAGACAAGACGACACTTTCAACTTCAATTTGAAAACTGCTTTCGACACTTGAAATACTATTAATTCAAATCAAATACAAGAGTAATAGTGTAATCGACCATCAAAAGAGTAGGATTCTTTTCTTTGACTGAAAACGACACTTTCAAATCAAAAGACGACAGTTCAATTAAGCTACTTTTTGTAAAGGAGAACTGTAAATGGTGAAAAATACATAAAACATTCACAATTATTTGTACAATGGAGGCTGAATAATGCAAAGGAAGGGAGTTTCAACAGTGGTATATTGATCACAGATAGCAAAACTCCTGAATAAAGCTGAAGACAATGAAGAAAAAACCAAAATTTGGAGGCAGAAACAGTCTTATCTGATCATCGCACCTGTAACACAGGGAAACAGGGATGCATCTCACCTACAGCACATGGGAGGTGCGATGCATCCAGGTTGCCAAGAAGAGACAATGTGATGGTCCAGGGATGAGACTGAGCTTGGTTTTTGCTCACAGTTTGCAGCTAAGTTCAGGGGTTTAGGCTGAGCTAATGATAGGCAGTAAATACAAAGTATAGGGGCTGATCTAATGAGGTTATTTGAGCTACCACCAGGGCACTTAGGATGTTTGCAAGTCAGTTGTTCAGTTCATAAACAAACCCGGAGATTGACTGAAGCAACGTTGATCTACTTTGCACTTGCATAGCAAATGCACTTCGAAGGCTAGATGGCTTAAATTCAGGCTCCGTCTGTAGTTTATGAAGCAAACAAATAGAGACAAGCAATCAAACTATTCGATCCCCAGTGGAGTCGCCATTTTGTTATCGGGAAAACTAGTGTCTATTCAGAACTGCTAGTCCCACTAAGATGGGTAGCTATCTTAGAAACAAACAAACTAAAGTCACTTGTGTTTTCCTTTACGAGAGATAGATGAGAAAGAAGCAGAGAGTACCAACCTCAGTCTTTCGCTTAGCTCCTTGCTTGTTTCCTTTCCCCTTTGACAGAATCTCACCACTCCTTCCTTACTTGTCCCGCTTCAGAGAGCACCTGTAGAGTCAAAGCAGCATAATACCATCAAAGCATAGAGATCTATCACTGTAAACAACATAGGATCAGATATATATTGACCATACAAATGCATATATCAACACAATATTCAGAGATATACAAGAATATGGAGGAAAACTCAAATAGCTTTATTGATAGAAGTAGTAGAAGAGAATATTACAACCACTTGGTCTGACCCAGCGCCATCCTCCCAGCATGAAAGCCCTCTTCACCTCATACAAAGAAAGATCACCCAACAATGTCTTCAAAGAGAAACCAACAACACTTCCTTGCAAATTACAAAATTCCAGCCTTTAGCCCCTAGATCTCTAAGATGAGGGATCCATATATAGATATTTGCAGAGGTGTGAGTCAGCTCTGGGTTTTTGATTAGTGTCATTTCACTGATAGTTCTTGGTTCCACTTGGAGATTTCATGATCTCTTACTCATCCCTGGGCGAATTCATAGAGGTAAGTGTCCTGGGGAAGTTTCTGGAAGATTCCAAGATCATCCACTTAGCAAACTGCCTCTGCCATTTGTCTACTCTCGCCCACCGCACCCTATAGAAAGACTTTTCAGTATGCATCGCACCTCCCGTGTGTACAAGGTGAGATGCATCACACCCTGGCCATGGAGCAAGTGAGATGTTCCAGTTTTGACCAGTTCTAAGCAGTTTTTCAAGGAGAACTTCTGGGAAATTATGTAATCAGTTGACCTTGATCTTTTAGGGTATGAAACAACACTTTTAGGGGTTTAGAAGCCCTTGGTTTATGGACATATGTGATTGGGGTTGCAGTTCCCAAATATGTCTATAACAAGGAGCAAAGTGTCAAAAGAAGGAAGACAAAATGTCGGGGAACAAAGTGCAAAAATGAGGAAGGACTTGACTTGTACTTGGAGGAAATTCTAGTCAAGGGTCTAGGGTTTGGCATTGATCAATAAGAAGCTTCAATAAGATAAACTTACCAAAGGGTTTTCCTCTCTAAGAGAGAGAGGTTTTGGCCCTGGCAGAGAGCCAACATCTTATGTTCTTGTTCTTATGTTTTTGGTAGTAGCTTGATTAAGTAAACACACATGCATTAATAAGAAGAGAAGAATATTAAGCTAATAAGATAAATTGTAAAAGAGCTTCACAAATCATTATCAAGTTTAGAAGAATCCTACTATACACTATTTTCCCTTGATTCTTCAACATGGTATCAGAGCTATGGTGACACATCAAGGAAAGGGCATCTCAAGAACACTCATAAGGTGATTCATCAAGGAAGAACATCTCAAGGACATCTACAAGGTTGAAGCATCAAGCCAAGAAGTCTCAATCACATTAAGGACAAGAAAGGACTACAAGAAGACTACAAAGCAAAAGGAGAAGCCTTTTGTACAAAGGCACCTACAAGAAGAGCAAATCAAGAAGGGACCTACATCAAGTCACGCCATCTTCAAAAGGAAAAACTCTACAAGCACAAGTCGTCAATCAATCAATCAAGTCCATTTGAAGAAAGCAACTTGAAGAACATCAAGATCCAAGGAAGGCAAGCCATCAAGTCTTCAAGAAGAAAGCAAGTCCACTGCATCTCAAACTCTAACAAGTAAGTATATGTCCCCTTCTAATTATACATCAATATCCTTTTGCAAGGAAAGCAATAAATGGTTGGGACCACTAACTTCCTTGCATGGAAGAAGAGGATTGATTTACTTCTCAAGGAGAATGAACTTCTAGAACACATTAAAGGGAATATCACTATCCCTACTAAGGAACAAACTCAATCCTTAGCCAAGTACAATAAGGATGAGACAAGAGCTCAAATGATCCTAATAGAATCCATCAAAGACTATCTCGTTCCTTATGTCTCCAAACTTGAAACATCAAAATAAATCTATGACAAAATAATAGAGTTATTCTCGATAAACACAGTTGGAGAAGTGATATCTCTTCGAAATGATTTGTATAAGATGAAGATATCAAAGGAAGGAATAACTCCATATTTCATGAATATCTCTGAGATGAGGGATCAACTTCAAGAGTTGGGAGAAGTCATGTCTGACAGAAAAATGACAACCGTAGTACTCAATGCTCTACCTGAGGATTGGGGCAACTTCACATCAATCATATATTCCATGAAGGAAGCTACCCTACTAAGTGAATTATGGCCTCTATGCAAGATAGAGGAAACTAGACTCAAATCAAAAGAGGATGTGGGATCAAAGGAGCAAGCATTTGCAACCATGGCCAAGAAAAAGGGAAAATTTAGCAATTTTGGTCCACGAAGAACAAACAATAGAGATATGTCCAAAATCCAATGCTTTGGATGTCAAGAATATGGACACTACAAAGGGAATTGTCAAAAACTTAAGAACAACAACAACAACAAAAGAAAAAGGGAAGAAGCTCACATGACTCAAGAGGTGAAAGAACAAGACAGGAAGCAAAACAAGGAAGATCCTTTGGATCTTTAATATGACTAAGTCTACTTCTTTACTTAAAGTCTTCTTTCAAAGTTTTGAGTAGTATAGAAACATGTAGGAATAGAATAAAATTACATGGCTAGAAACATCTTCTAGAATCTAGAAGCATGATGTACATAGAGTTCAAAATACTCATGTAGAAGGAGCATTTAGAAATAGAACAAAATGCATGGTTAGAAATATCTTCTAGAATATAGGAGCATAGTGTACATATAGCTCAAGATATTCATAAAGAAGGAGCATACCTACTATAAGACCTCATCCATGATAAAAGAATAAGTGATCATGATTATAAATCCTAAAAGGCCACCATCATTAAAAGAAAGAGACATTTGCAGGATAAGGATCTACAAGATCCTATGACAATAATATTCAAAAGAAGGTTCGTAAATAAGAGCAAATGTGTCAACAAGAATTCCATTCATGGAATACAAGGAAGAATGATGTGCACGCAAGAATAGATGAAGCAAAGAAGGGATACATCAATCAAGAAGGACCATCAAATGAAGCTGAGATGATCAGAGGAGAATCAAGATGGGGTATGTATGCAATAAAAGGTAAAGTAATGTCATCTTATATATTTTTAAGTCATGGGAATAGATCTAAGACATGATCAAGTACAAAAGGATCTCTTTCACCAAAGACATACTCAAAAACATGTACAAGTCAACAAGATAAGTGCTCACACAAGGAGCATAAGGTTGTTGACTACTCCATGAAGCAAGTGAAAATACTCTCCTAAGGAGTACAAGATTGCTAACTAAAAGACATGTGAAGAAGAAATGTTGACTAGTTCAAGTAAGTGGGAAAAGAAGAAAGTGCTCGCATGGGGAAGTATAAGGCTGTTATCTAAACAACTCAAGAAGAAGCAAATGAATAAAGAGATCAAGCATGTGAAGAACACCATGGTCATAAGGAATCACTATCCTACAAGATCCATTAAAGACATTTCCCGAAAGAAGGCATGACAACTTTGACAAAGGAAGAAAAAGATCAAGGGACCCTTGGCACCTATGAAGGCCTTTGAGATATTAAGGTGTAGATAGTTGATTCAACTCTACGAAGATGTCATGATGTAGGCCATCCAACAAAAGCAATATCTAATGTTGAAGCAAGTTAAGATGAAGTCATGAAGGGCTACCAAATCAAAGCATGGAAACACGCAAGTACAATTAAGCATTTATGTGATAAGTATTATAAAAGCATAGACATATGACAAAGGAGTAGCGAGATGATGTAATAACCTGAAACACGTCTAGAAGGACACTTTCCACGAAGAAACAATGACATGACAAGCCAAGAAAGAAAGTGATTGATGGTCGGAGCCCTACCAAGAAGAAGTTAGAACAAAGAATCCATGATATCAAAGAAGGAGATCAAGCAGCTTGAGGACCCACGAAGAAGAAGTTGCTAATGAATGGACTAGTCCCTAGCTAAGAGGGAGTTATAACAAGTTCCCAATTACAAAGGAACTTGAAAAAGGAGTAGCCAAATGATGAAAGAACCTAACACACGTCTAGAAGGACACTTTCCACGAAGAAACAATGACATGACAAGCCAAGAAGGAAAGTGATTGATGGCCGGAGCCCTAACAAGAAGAAGTTAGAACAAAGAATCCATGACATCAAAGAAGGAGATCAAGCAGCTAAAGGACCCACGAAGAAGAAGTTGTTGATGAATGGACTAGTCCCTAGCTAAGAGGGAGTTATAACAAGTTCCCAATTACAAAGGAACTTGAAAAAGTACCTTGTCAAAGGATACTTGGGCATATATTCCTCAATTGAGAGGAAGAGATAGACACAACATTCTTGTCTTATCTTGGGAAGGAAGAATGGGAGGATTGGGTAATCATCTGGCATCTGATACTCTTTGAGGATGTGTAGGGCATCCAAGACCAGAGTAGGCAAGAGGACCGATATTCTTTGAGGGTTGGAAACCCAAGACAAGAATAGTCCTAAAAGGTCATACTCAATGAACACCCGGGTGGGTATGTACCTTGAGAGACAATGACTAAGGTGTCTATAAGTCATTGGTCTCGCCAACATTGTGCCATGATCCAATGAGAGATAGATTTGTTAGTCAAGGCCTTGTTATGGACAATTTTGGTTACTATGATGCTATAACAGATGGATTGCTAATTTGGTTTCTCTTATGTGAATTCTTCAAGATTGAAAAATAGTCAAACACCTTGTAATGATTTATGAATACCTCCCTATTTAAGAGGGAGTGTTGAAGAAAGTGCAACTAGGTTCAGTCTTCATAAATTTACTTTTGATATTTGTATTTATTCAAGAAAAGAAATATTATTTTTGCTATATTTATCAATGACTTTCTTTCTCGTTGAAGTACGTCTAGCACATGTTAAAGTGTTATAGGAGAATCAAAGAGTCAAAAGGAAATGTTGAAGACCCTTAAGGGCATGTTACACCATGTATGTACTTGTATAAGTAGTCAAAGGAAATCCCTCCAAGCAAATTCAAGTCCTCTCCATGCAGTGACATCCTTCAAAGGGAAAAAAATGATGAAGAAACTTCAAGTCAGCCTACAGTCTACAAGTTGGACTCAAGTCGGCCTAAAGGAGGGACAATCCTCTATATATAGAGGTTGTCCACTCCCTCATAATGTCATGTACTCACCTCTAAAATCAGCGAGCAAGAGAAGTCAAAGAAAAGTAAATAAAATTGAAGTTTAAGGAGCCTCTAGTGCAGCGAAGAAGGAGAAGACAAGATCCAAGTTTAAGGGACTGTTCTAAGGGTCAAACATAGTCACACATGCAGAAAAAAGGCCTCTCTATGGTCATAACAACAGTAATATATCAACAACATATCTCACATCATTTGGGCTAGTAACTTAGGCCTATTAGGCCTCCCACTATAGTGAAGAAGAGGCTATCTCAAGCGAAGGTTAGAAGAGCCTAATACTCAAGAAAACCACCCACACGTGTGAGAATCTAGGGTTGTTGTACAGTCACATCAGTCTACATATACATCTCAAGAAGAATCTCGTTTGGTCAAGAGAAGGAAGGTGTCTCCATAAGAGAAGGATATCACTAAGTATAGAAGAGAAGCATCTCATTTAGAGCTCACATAAACAAGGTCTATCTCCAGTCAAAGAACAAAGAAGGAGTACGAAGTGCCAGGGAGAAAAGTGTCGCAAGAAGGAAGATTAAGTGTCCGGGAACAAAGTGCAGAAAGGGGGAAGGACTTGACTTGTGCTTGGAGGACATTCTAGTCAAGGGTCTAGGGTTTTGCATTGATAAATAAGAAGCTTTAATAAGAGAAACTTACCAAAGGGTTTTCCTCTCTAAGAGAGGGAGGTTTTGGCCCTAGTAGAGAGCCAACATCTTGTGTTATTGTTCTTATGTTTTTGGTAGCAATTTGATGAAGTAAACGCACATGCATTAATAATAAGAGAAGAATATTAAGTTAGCAAGATAAATTGTAAAAGAGATTCACAAATTGTTATCAAGTCTAGAAGAATCCTATTATACACTATTTGCCTTTGATTCTTCAACAGAGGCTAAAAGGTCAAGCGAATCATAAAGAATTTCCAACCAGATCCAAAGATGACTGCTACAAGATTCCACGAAAAGCCAAAGGAGAATGACCAAGAAACAAGGCCAAAAATTTTCTTGAGATGACATGCTTCAAAGCGTCACAAAAACATAAATAAAATGCTACGAATTATCATAGATATTTCTTCTTCAAGTTGCATGAAATTGCTTTAGGAGTAGAACAAATCTTGAAATCCACAGAAAGTTGTGTCTTGTCCTAATTGGTTCATGAGTTGTGAACCTTTCTTGTCCCTCAAGTCAAGTTCTTTTGTGCATCGCATCTGCAATTTTATTCCTTAGATCAAATTTCCTTTATGTGCTTGACAAAGTTTAATCAAATGGAGGAGTCATCATTTTATTTATACAGATTTTAATTAAGTAGACATGTCCATTGAGTTGTGAACCTTTCTTGTCCCTCGAGTCCAAGTTCTTTTGTGTATCTGCAATTTTATTCCTTAGATCGAATGTCCTTTATTTGCTTGACAAAGTTCAATCAAATGGAGGAGTCGTCATTTTATTTATACAGATTTTAACTGAGTAGACGTGTCCATTGAGAGGAGTCAACTTGTCTATGTTGGAGCCGAAATCAAATTTTAAAATGAGCTTTGTTAGTGTGCTAATCATTCTACTACATCCATGTTGCACAAATCCACACAACAACTCCTTCTAGGAATCTATCAAAATGTGATTTGAATCTTCAAAACACCTTCATGTTCTTCTTGGTCCACGCTTGTAAGATTATCTTGGACACTGTGCATATTCAACTCAAGAATAACCTTTGACATAAATCCTGAGTTGTGGGAGAGTGTGGATCTATTAACATGGAAAGGTCGGACCCGACTGACGTGGGTGTGTCGGGACCACCAAAGAGATGAATAGATCGTTATGGTTAATTTGGTATAATGTGAATGTAATATATATATATATATATATATATATATATATATATATGATTTTTTTTTCCTTTTTTTTAAGTCTTTGACATATATCTTTCATACTTAGGTCCCCTTCCATTGCCATTTAGATACCTTTTATAAATTTGAGGCTTTCTTGGATTAATGTCATGTTTTTTTATTAGGGTTAGGGTTACGTCATCATCATTTCCAAGATCAAGGATCCTAGGGTTTTTAGGTCAATATGAACAACGAACCAAATGGCTTTCAAGTAATTAGGGTTAGGATATTATTAGGGTTTTATAACTTATGGTTTTTACGATTTCATGTATTTAGGATCTAAGGTTTGCTCACCTAAGTTTTGCACAACATCTAGGGTTAGGGCATCAACAAGGGCATTAGCAGAGACCTAGGGTTTGCACAACATCTAGGGTTAGGGCATCAACAAGGGCATTAGCATAGATCTAGGGTTTGCCCAACATCTAGGGTTAGGGCATCAACAATGACATTATCATAGACCTAGGGTTTCCATTATCTTTAACAATGACATCAATGACAACTTTGACCAACAATATCCCCCTTTGTCATTGATGGCAATATTCTTGCCCTTTCAACATTCTCTTCCCCTTTGAAATCAATGGCAAATGGGGTGTCCTGACAATTGTTTTTTCATCAAGTGCTCCCCCTATCATGCTTTCCTTATTCTGGAAATGTGGTACAAGAGAGGTATTAGTTTGCATTTCTTCATGTGATCAATCAGCTTCCCTTGCCTACATAAATTCCTCTTGCTCTCCTTTTTGCTTATGGAACCCAAGTGTAACACCCTCCTCCCACATCTACCCAAGTAACGGGCCAATTGGGGAAAACATGTGACAAGAAGTTACTATGACATGATTCGACCTCCCAACTTAAGGAAGTGGAACTCATGGAAACACACCATATAGACCTTCAACATCAACAATAGGACTCCTAAGAACCATCTCAACATTTTTGCTAACCAACCCCTCAGTCCTATTGAGGTTTTAGACCTCTTGACCTCTGGACGCTCTCATGTTATGGGCATGTCATCATCCAGGGACCTCTGGACGCTCTCATAGACCTGCAAGCCAGTGTTCAAGGACTATTTTGCACAATGTTGTGCTAGCATCCCTAGGATTTGAGCCACTTTTTCAGGCCCAGAGCCTAGGTCGCTGCCCATAATTTAATGACATCTTCAAAACATTAAAATAACATGGAAATAACAATACTAATGAAATTACTTGAATAAGACCTTGATTGGACCCCTACTAGCCATGACAGGCATATCTTCAAACATATCACGAATATGTAATCTACAGGTGTAAATAACAAATTTGAGCATCGAGGTCCCATACTTATCTTAGATTCGTTATGAGGCATTGTTTCCTTGTCACTTTAGATACAATCTCCTCCATTAGGCCATAAATGCATTGTTCATTCATATACAAATAAAAACATGATGAGAGCCATACATAGCTACTGTCATAATAAACATACAAGACCAACATAATAACAACACAAATACCAATGAAATCATAGCCATATTATCCGCATATAAACCATTATAATACTCATAGAAATACAAGGAGAAATAACCTCATATTGATGTTCCAAAATCCAAACCGAGATGGGACTTCCACGATCCACTCGACCATAGAATGGTTGAGCCAAATCTCTCTTCAACCACTCAACCCTGTGCCATATTCCAAGCATAAATGTGGGATCTCATAAAACACATCAATCAAAACCATCTAGGGCTTCCAGAGGCCAAGCCACCTCAACCCATCAAACAGTGATTCCACCTCACGGTTGGACATCACAAAACCATCATCAAATTGGTCTCTACCCAAGCCTTCTAGGGCTCCAAAGCATTTGTTCCAACCAAGGCTTCCAGGACTAGTAACTCAACCCACAACTATCGTCGGGCTTCCAGAGCGTTTGTCCAACCAGGCCTACCAGGACTAGTAACTTAACCCACCAAGGGATTCCAGAGCATTTTTCCAACCAAGGCTTTCAAGACTAGTAACTCAACCAAAGTTGTTACAGGGCTTCCAGAGCGTTTGTCCAACCAAGGCTTTCAGGAACTAATAACTCAACCCAAGATAAGGAAACATGAGAACCAAACAAAACAAAATAAGGAAATAAACCCACAATCTCCATGGTTATCCAAGAAATGGCAAAGCTAGGAAAATCCATTGGCAATCCAGGCAATCCTCCATGCGAGTGACAGATCATGACCAATAAGCCATATGCATATGTCATGCATGCCAAAACTAGTAAGGAAAACATACATGCAACTCAATACCTACAAGAAAAACCTGATGTAGCTGTTGATCTTGATGTCCTCTTGCGCATTCCTATTCTTCCCTTGCCTTCTTGCTCCAAAACTCCAAGTATCCACACCATCCAAGACTGCTCTAAGAAAACTCTAAGTATCCAAGAGTATGAGAGAGAGAGAATAGAAGAGAGGTCCACCAAAACTGAACTGACCAAGCTTACACTAACCAAGCTTGACCATTGATCCTCAGAAGCCTTTTTATCAATGAGGCCTCTATTTTCTTCATATTCCATTATTTTCCTTCATTTTCCTCCTCACATTCAACCTGTGACCTTTCACCTCCCTTTTCTCCTAATTTCCATTATTTCCATAAATAAAGGTGCCAAAAATGCCATTTTGCCTTTCCAAAGCCTTATCCATTGTCTTTGCCAATTTCCTTAGCCATAATAAACCGAATGAACACCTACTAGGATGTTTTTCCCACCATTAGCTTGGAATACGTGTCCCATGACCATGGTCTTATATATTTTTACATGAGTTTTTAACGAGGATTGTTATAGAACCCTCCCCCTTCGGGGAACACCATCTCGGTGTTTAATGACGCCTATAACCAGCAAGACCGTCGAAAACAAAACATGTTTCCCATGGAGCTTTATAACATAGTTCGTTGCAGTATTTACAATGACCATCTGCTAAAACATGACAAACATACCATTTACTGGAGCTTTATAACATAGCTCATTACGATATTTACAATAATAACCACATTACACACATACACATTTGCTTCACGCAAAAAATAATCATACTATCTATGGAGCTTTATAAATCCAACTCAATACAATATTTACAATAATACACACATATACATATATGCACATTTTCTCAACCAACAAATAAACGGATACGACACCTGCATCCGCAACAAGGGAATTCATAGGCTTACACCTCTACCCTCAAAGTAATACTAGGATTCACCTCCTTCCCAGGAAGTCCAAAATCCACTACCAAATTCAAACTGCATCCAATGTCCAGCACTACAATCCTGTATCACTTGTCTTCTCAGTGAATAGTTACCAACTCATTGTTCTAGGGCACACTCCCAATGTGCATTTGATTCCATCTCGCAATGTTAATGACCAAAACCAATATATCCTCGACCTTCCCTTCTCTGCTACACAGTCCCTCGGGCATTCCAGTCACCCCCTTCTGTGTAGTCACACTCCTTCCAAGTTCCATTGGCACCCCCATCCTGGGCAGTCCATCCCTTGGCAAGGCTTCCTCGCATCAAAAGCTACAAAAACCAAGGCATATACCTCCCTCAAAACAATCATATCGATCATAGCATGGCCATGGCAACCAATGGACCGCATTGTGTACCAATGTCCCACAATGGCCCTACTCCTGAAGTGCTTTACCACGTAATATTGCATGTTCCAATTCCTTTTGTCATTGCTGCTAATTCTTGTAGTCAATTTCAACTACCCAACCGGGCATTTTTGTGCTTCATGTACCAAGCACATAACTTCCATTAGATTTAAAATAAATTGAAATAAATTCACATCATACCTCATTGGTAGCTCGTCAATAAGGTACACTTGCAACCCTATTTACTTCCTATCACAACAAGTCAAACTAATTGTTTGATCAAATCATCATGTATAAACATATCACATCAGGTTAGCTCAGAACACAACCATCATAGATAAAAATCATAAATCACATGTAACCATCATAAACTGAACTCATAAATCACATGTAATCATCATAGACCATAATCATGAATCACATGCATAATAAAATTGAAATAAAATACTGATACTTATCCTTTAACCAATTCTTTGCTTCTACCTTTATCCTTTTCGTACACCCACTAGATTGGTTGCTACACCCGACATTCACTCAGTGCTTTCTCCTCAACCATGTGCACATACACATAGTGTGCATCACACACATACAACCACACATGACATACAACACCATGCAATACATGCACCTACACCTGACATACCACACATACACCTACACCTAGAGTACAACACAACACATACATACACCTACACCCGATGTACAACACAATACATCCATCTATACTCGATGTATAATGCCGCACAGTAAAGTTCCTGCACCTGGCATACAACACAACACAATACATTTATACCTGATGTACAACACCGCACAGTACCTGTACCTACACATGGAGTACAACACAACACAATACATGTACTACACAAAGTTCAACACAACGAGTACACATGTTGTGATACCACAACTACACAATGCACATACATAGTACCTCATGTACACAACACAATATGTACAACATGCACATAATACCACATGTACACAGTACCACCTATACACAACACCACTTGCACAACGTGTACACAACATCACATGTACATGACACCACCTGCACAACGTGTACACAACGCCACATGTACATCATACCACTTGTACAATGTGTACACAATGCCAGACGTACAGAAAACCACATGCACTGTTAGGTTCCTATACCAATAGGAGTCATAAATTTGAATGACTAAGATTAAGCCTTGTAATAGTGTACATACCTTTGCTTTCTGCAAATGTTTTCCATATTAAAAAATTAAAAAAAGGTAAAGAGGGCATGTCCTAAAAAAAAATCAAAAGACAAAAGGAATGAGAAAATGTCAAAAAATGAAAATATATGAACCCCAAAAAACAAAAAGAGACCATGAAAGTGAGCAAGGTTAAATGCCAATACTATTTACTTTTATGCACAATAATGATTGTGTGCAGCTTGTTATTCATGCCACAATCCATGGTAATCAAACTGTTTAATCTTGATTATATCATGCTTTGAATTTTATGTTTATAGTTAGAGAATAAAATCTGACCAAACAATTTAATCTTGGCAGATCATTAGATAGGTAGAGAAAATAAAAGGAGCTCATCAATTTAATCTGAGCCCTTGGATGATATAAGGTTAGAAATAGATAGTTTGTTTTATTAAAGAAAAGATAGAATAAGGGTTTGCTAGCCTAAATGCACCCAAATAAATGAAGAAAAAATGTTAGAATAGGTAAATGGGTAAGTAGAAGAAAGGTTGCTGAAGTATAAAGTTAATTGGATCAAAATACATGCATCATGCTTAGACTCATATTTCAATATGTATGATCAATTATGGAAGCAAAAACAAAGGTTTGCAAGTTAACATGATTAACTCCCCGTCATTCATTTTTCCCCTTACTTACTAATTTCCTATCCATAAGTATGCTCTACCACTTTAAATCCTTCAAGTCAAAGAGGCTCATAGTATTTCTCTGACTTTTGGTGGGTCCAGACCCTCGGTTTAATGACTTAAGGACATCAAGTGATAGAATCACCTTCATGAAATTCATCTCCCCCTCATTACCCTAATAAAACCCCTTTTCCTAAGGTTAAAATTCTTTTGCCTAGGAAAAGTAAAAACAACTCCATGTTAAAGCCCTTTTCATTCAAAAACCCACAAAAACATCTTATCCTAATTATTGAGTATAAGTAAATAAAGCGGTCAAATATTACATTTGCATTTATACTTAAAGCATATACCCACTATGCTCATCACATTTCATATTAATTTTTAATTTAATTATATAAATTCCTGATATACTTATCCCCGTATATTAAATAAACCCCTTAAATAAATATCCCAACCCTTAGTTTTGATCAAAACTATACAATTTACCCCTTATCCTGATAAAATAAATAAAACCTGCCATTAAACCCCGCCCGATCAACTAAGCCCGTGATTAACTCTTAAATTAATCATAAATCGTCGGGGTTAAAGCCTTGGGCCCCCCGAAACTCATGATCTTATCACCTGCGCACCTCCCTCGCCTAACTGTCATCTGATCATCTTCCCCTTCATCCAACGGTCCACAGCCATATCGGTCGCGCCCGATGGTTGACCGTTACCTGCCCGATAAAGCGGTTTTCTCCAGTCCCCCAACTGATATGTGTCGCGCTCTAGTGTAGATCAGGTGACCCCTGTAAAATACCACCCAAACTCCATAAGCGGTGCAATGGCCTGGGAAACTGCCTCCCCACTCAACCCGCCAAACCACCTACTGTTCATTTGAAATCACTCGCCAAAAAATAACCGTTGCTTCATAAAAAGGCCAAGAAGCCCTTTTTCACCTTTTTTCGCTCGTTTTCTCTGTGAACCAGTGTGATTCCTGCAAATGCTGAATTCACCATTTGAACTCCGAATTCACTCCTGAAGAAAGTTGCAGAGACCCCAGTTGACCTCCCAGTCTAGACCAGATTCATTTGAACCTCTGTAGCTGCCGTGAACTCCAAATTTGCAGATAATTCACCCAATTCCAGGTATTTCACCACAAATTACCACTCACCCTTTCAAATTTGGAAACGTTCAGCCTTGTACAATGTTTTAATTAAGTAAAATTAATTAAAAAATACTTTAAATTTGAAAACCCACGACCAAACCCTCTGAAAAATCCCAGTTGTCATGAAAAACCTCTGAATTAAACCTTTAAAGCCAAATTTAAATCCACAAGAACTAAATTATGGCTGCCCCTGTTGCCTTGGACATTAGACCTGTCACAACTCCCCATTTGGATCTCGACCACCTTCCCTTGGTTGACAGGGATTTCCAAATTAAGGATACATCTACCCAGACCCTCCTGCTTACAATCCATTGTTTGAGTAGGGACATATACCTCAACCATGCTCATGGTATTGGCCTTTGGGAGTCAAATTTTCTCAAATACTAGTTCCCACAGGTACATATCTTCCCAGAAATTGCCCACCAGTGCCATGCCTGTTACATTGCTAGCCAGAGAGCTATTATGTCCCCTAATCAAAAGGTTTTGTTCACCATTACAACTAATTCCATTAATGAGATGTTGCAGATCGAACTAGGTCAAAACATAACCCCACTCTCCATTGGGGATTTGCTAGACCATTACTCCAAGTTGAGCCTGTACAAGTTAGCCCAAATATTCCAGACATTCATTGTAGAAGAGCGGTATATTCCCAAAGATCCCCCTGTTGAGATTGCAACAAGATGATGGAGCTTAGTGAAAAGAGTCGCCTTCACTAAGTGGGCCCGCAGGCTATTTTTGGGGCAAGTCTATTTTTAGACATATGGATCATGTCTATGGATTGCAGGTTGCTGTTTATGGATGATTGGTCAAGTTGGGAAAAATAGATGGACTTCTATTTTTGATCACAGTGTGAGTGACCACAGTGTGAGTGATCAGAGTGTGAGTGATCAAAGTCTATTTTTAGACCGACTGTCAAAAATAGAAAAGTCAAATATTATTATCTCATAATAATATTTGGACTATAAACTTGATCTTATTCTCTTGGAGCACTTCAGTTTGAGCTACAGAGGTGGCACATGCAGCTGTCAGAAGGAAATACGCTTTTCTTATGAGTCAGTTGAGTTGTTGCATGCATGACTTCAGTTAGAACTCAATCAGTTGAGTTTGGTGGAGTTGATTGTGGAGTTGATGGAGTTGTGTTCAGTTTGACTTGGTTAAATTAGTTGTAATTAGTCTAACTGCAAATAGACTAATGATGAGTTGTTAAACTAATTATTAACTCATGATGCAACTAATGAATACATCAGTTAACTCAGTTGCATGTTAGTGCATGTTCAGTTCAACAGGGACAGGTGGTAGAGAATCAGATTGCTATCAGTTGTGACTATAGTTGTGCACCAGATCTTGCACAATCAAGGGATTGAGTATGCCAATGAGTTTGCTAACGTATTTGCCCAGTATTGTAGCCTCTGCTCACGTCCAACAAAGTGTGAGTGATTATTTTGAGGTGAAATACGAGTTTGGTAAGCCATTCTCATCAGTGCTTGAGCAGGTATTGAGCAGTGGAGGCAGGCAAGCAGTGGAATAGATTTGGAGATCAGATCTTAGCTGTATTGTGTGTAACAGGTGGAGATGGTACTGGATTGCTTGTGATAAGCATTGTATTTTGTAATGTTACATGTTCTCAATCATTAATATACAGATAGTTGGGGTTTTTAGCGAGATGCTTTCCCCGGGTTACATACTGTGTTAATGTGTGAATGCTCTTGATGTTTTATTGTTATTGATACTGCTATATTGATGATCAACGTAGAGGAGCTTATGTATTGTGTATGTATTCCGCAATAGTACATGATCAGGATAATCTCTGTTGAATATGTGTTAAATTATTCAAAATTTCTACATGGTATCAGAGCTGTTGATCATCAGATCTACTATTCAGGAAGTGTTTACATTCTATTTCTTCAGGCAGAGTCTGTAATCGGGCCAGGTAGCCTCTAGATTCATCCTTCCTTTGGAAGGTGAGATATCCGGTGAATGCCCATACAGTCAATCTCTGTACGAGAAATATTGTGTTCTCACGAATCTTAGATCCGAGGCAGTTGAGTTGGTTGCTGGTGGAATTCGAATTTGCAGCAGTGTTTTCTTGGTGACAACGCAACAATGTCTTTCAACGGATTGCGATTGGAGTATGCTCTTGAGGGCAGCTCAAACTATATTGCATGGAAGGACAGGATGGAGGCAGTATTGGATGATAACGGGCTGAAGGAGTTCATAGATACGGATATCCCAAAGCCTACTGATGGTACTCAAGCTGATGCTTGGCAAAAGAAGACCGCAAAATGTCGAAGGATTCTGTTGGAGGGCGTGAAAGATCACATTGTGTCCAGCCTCCATGAAAAGGCTACTCCATATTTGATGTGGAAATCATTAACAGAATTATTCCAAAGCAAGAGCGATCAGAGGAAGCTGGCGCTCAAAGATAAACTCAGAAACATCAAATGCGAGAAGGGTGACAGTATTCCCAAGTATCTCATGAAGTTCACTCAGTGTCGAGATGAGTTGGGAAGTGTGGGGGTTACTGTCGATGATGAGGACTTGGTGAGCTTGGCTCTCCTTGGTCTTCTGAAGAGTTGGCATTCCTATTAGGACTCTGTCAATGGTCGGGAGAAATTGCCAGGATGGGAAAGACTATGGTCAGATCTTGTGCAGGAGGAGATCAGGCGGAGTACCAGGGACGGATCTTTGTCAAAGGGAGCTGATGAAGAGAATTGTGCTTTGGCTGCCAAAGCAAAGAAAGGGAAGAGCAAGAAAGCTTCTCAGTCTGGTGCGAAAGGCAAGAAGCATGATATGTCCAAGGTGAAGTGTTTTCACTGTCACCAGCACGGACACTATGCCACAAATTGTCCGCAGAAGAAGAAGAACAAGCACGTTGGTGGATCTGCAGGGGGAGAGGCCTTAGCTTCTCAGTTTGAGCTTGATTTTTCATTGATCGCATGCTTGGTTTCAAGTGTGATGGGATCCGTGTGGTTCTTGGACAGTGGTGCGTCTTTTCACATGACGGGAGATAAAGATTTGTTCTCTGATCTGGAGGACAAAGATCTTGGAGTGCACATCGAGATGGGCGATGATGGTAGATACAGTGCGACCGGTATCGGTACCATTTCCTTTGAGAGGGAGTCTGGTAAACCCTTTGTATTGAAGGAAGTCATGCATGTTCCAGGATTGAAGAAGAATCTCATCTCAGTGGCGATGTTAGAAGACAAGGGGTATGATGTTGTTTTCAGCGAGGGAAAGTCTTTCCTGCGCAGCAAGACAACTGTGAGACCCGGAAGATAGGGGTTCGAGTGAGGAACCTTTATTAGTTGCATGTAGATGGATGCGCAACAACGGCAGGCAAGGCAGAAGGATTGGTGAGCCGGGATGACGGCGAGTTGTGGCACAGGAGATTGGGTCACCTTCACCATGGAGACTTGAAGATACTGCAGCAGATCACTACAGGGCTTCCTAAAGGCACACTTGCACAGTCATATCAGTGCAAGGGGTGTACTTTGGGGAAGTTTGTGAAAGCCACCTTTCACGAGAAGGATAGTCGCGCCACGACGATCCTTGAGAGAATTCACACAAACGTGTGTGGACCTTTCTCAGTTGCTTCAACAGTAAAACACAGGTATTATGTGATTTTTGTTGATGATTTCTCTCATAAGTGGTGGATCTTCTTCATGCAGAAGAAGAGCGAGACATATTCAAAGTTCTGTGAATTCAAAGCACTAGTCGAGAAGGAGTAGGGGAAGAAGGTGAAGGCTCTTAGGAGCGATAATGGTGGTGAATACATCTCGGATGAGTTCAAGGATTTCTGCAAGGCAGAAGGGATTCGTAGAGAGCTCATAGCTCCCCATAACCCACAGCAGAATGGGGTAGCTGAGCGGAAGAACAGAACGATTGTGGGTGCTGCACGGGCAATGTTGCATGATCAGGGCCTACCCCTTCACTTGTGGGCGGAAGCATGCAATACAACAGTTTATGTGCAGAACCGTTGTCCTCTTAGGATACTTGGCATGAGTACACCCGAGGAGGCTTATTCTGGTAAGAAGCCTGACCTTTCTCATTTGAGGATTTTTGGTGCTAACGTTTACATGCATGTGACGAAGGAGGCCAGGAAGAAGTTGGAGCCGACCGCAGAGGTTGGGATATTTGTGGGGTACACTGATACGCCCCACAACTATCGTGTGTATTTGCCAGACAACGGTAAAACTGTCATGCGACGGGATATAAAATTTCAGGAGGAGAAAGCCATGAAGTGTTCGCTTGAGAGGGAGCTACACTTGCATGCAGATGAGGAGCTATTAGTTCCTAAGGATGAGCTTCAGGATGTGGATCAGCCACAGGACGAGGTTCATGGAGTGGAAGATACCACTCATGAAGTGCCAACCATCAGAGGGCGAAAACGCTTGACAGAAGCTAAGCGACTGGCTCAAGATCCAGAGAAAGTTGTAGGACCACCTACAGCCCAACGCAGGCAGAGACAGTCACCTGATCGGTACACCAGATACATGGCTCTTATGAGCAAGTGTGTTGTGACTGAGCCATCCTCTTTCGAGAAAGCTGTGGAGGATCCCGCATGGGTAGACACCATGGTGGAAGAGTATGATTCTATTGTCAGAAACAGTGCATGGGAGATTGTTCCTAGACCGGAAGGGAAATCAGTGGTGGGTTCGAGATGGATCTACAAGGTCAAGCAGGCAGCTGACGGGAGTGTGGAGAAGTACAAGGCAATATTTGTTGCCCGATGCTTTTCACAGATAGAGGGGATCGATTATGAGGAGACCTTTGCACCTGTCGCAAGCTATTCTTCCATACGAACGATTCTTGCTCTCTCAGCGCAGATGGGATGGCACATTCATCAGATGGATGTGAAGACTGCGTTCCTCAACGGAGTCATTGAGGAGGAGGTGTACATTGAGCAGCCCGAAGGCTTTGAGGTCTTCAGCAGCGAGTCGCATGTGTGCAGGCTCAAGAGAGCACTGTTGATCCAGATCTTGGGAGGAGGCCCCCAAGATCTAAAAGATTGAAATGGATCTTGGGAGGAGAGACCCTGGTGGGCTCCAGTATTGTAGCAATAATGCTACAACTCCTGGAGCTTCCTATCTCTAATTTTATCAACCCGGTAGTTCGTACAAACTTGGAAGCGACGGTGCTGTATGCACAAGTACTAGCTCTTGTCGTAGCTGTCACTTGGTCAGCTGGCACAAGTCCGCTAGGGCTCAAGCCAACTTCTATTTGTTCTCAGAAGAAGCTTTATGAGTGATGGACGAAAGCTAACTCAAAGGAGGCTAATCTATTTGTAGAAAGAAACTGAAAGCCAACAAAGCATGAAAACCCTAGTAAACCCTAATTTGACTAGCTAGGCCCTTACAATGCAAAACTGTGAATGAAACTTCTACCAATGATGCCATTACTTGCAGTGAGCTGAAATACATGCATCTAAGCTACTTGCATCTGAAAAGACATGTTTTTGTATTTTTTCATTAAGTGGTTGGATTTATTGTGATGATGCTTTTGATTAGGGTTTGATTGTGCAGGAGCGGTTCGAATGGAAGGAAAGCATGGGCAAGGTCAGGGGGGCTAGGAGAGGCCCTAGAGGATCTCTAGCATCAGTCCACAGAAGTCTACCACGTTCGGATGCTCAGCAACCGAGTTTGCAGGCTTCTACAGGAAGTCTGCAGGGGATCCTACAGGAAACTCAGGGGTTCTACAGGAAGTCTGTGAAATTCTACAGGATGTTCGACCGTGGGAGTTTTGGGAGATGGTGAAGTGATGGAGTGGTATGGGAGGATAGGTGAGATGGAGATGGAACTGGTGATGGCTCAGGAGCAGAGAAGTCAGATGGAGAAAGAGTGCATGCAGTGGGTTGATGGCTGGAAGGATGGGATCAACGAAAGGTTAAGTAAATGGAGCTACGTGAGTAATGGAAGAGCTGGAAGGTAAACGAGCTGAACAGAGGTCGGTTGAGTGGCTTTAGGTGTGGTTGACAAGAAGAGGAAGGTAATGGAATGGTGTGGAGCAGTGTAGATGAAACAAATTGTCTATGAATGTCACCAAAAACGAGAACTCTTTAACCTATGTTAACTGTGCTATTTTGAACCAATGAACAACAATGCAATTTGTGAAAGAAACTCGTGCATGGAAGTGGAATGAAGAAGTAATGATCAAGACCAAAGTGCATGGATGGATCTACGACTAAAGTAACTGTTGCAGCTTGCATGGACGTGAAAAGAACTGCGTTTGGTTTTGGTGGTTGGTTCAGACTACACCCCAATCCCTAACAGAGATGGCAGTGAGGTCCTTTCAACCTTTTTCTGGAGCTCCAATGAATTATAACTATCCTCTTCTAACCTAAGCAACTGGAAGCAAATTCACCATAAACTAATCCTATTCAATCTCATAAAAACTAAATCAGCAGACTGTAAATTCGAATTGCATGTCAAAGTAAAGAAACGAAGTGCTGGAACGAAAGGCAAATAACATTACAACACAGAGGAGGTCTATTGCTCTCAGGTTGGGCCCTAACCTGAGAGCTATAGCTCCCTTAGAAACTCAGAATGAGATCAAAATCTGCCTGCCTTTATTCATAACCAAAAATCTGATGTCATGCCAAAACTGGCTTACAAAAAGAACCAACACCGAGCTGTAGCTCGTACTTCGAAATTACAATAGTAATGCAAAAGTTCAAAAAGCTTCCAACAAAGGCTACGGCCTCAGTATTTATGCAAAATGATAATCCAACAGGTTTCCTTGATTTGTGGAGCTCGGCTGTCCAACTGAAGGTTAAACTGCTAATCCTGTAGAACAGTTGTAACTGCTGTTCCTGTAGAACGGTTGGCTGCCTCTAAGCTCGGTGGGGAGATTGGTTGGAGCTCGGAGCTATGGTGGGAATCACGAGGAAGGTCCCCAAGACTGTGGACATCCTCTCCTAAAAACCAGCAGTGCCACCTTACTGTCTCCTTGTCTCCTTTTTCGTGGTCTTTGCTCCCTTTTAATGCCAAAAACCTGAAATCATCATGTATTAGTCACATAGATAGAATGCCTACCCTTCTTCCTACAAACAACACGAATAAACCAAGAAATGAATGCATAAGCAATAAAAGATGAATGGTTTGAGCAAAGCAAGTAGGCCAAATGAGCCCAAATTGTACCAAAAATTGGGGCTCATCAGACCCCCAAAATATGAAAACTTGCATTGCCAGAAGAAAAATAAGGAGAATGCCCAATAAACAAAACCATAAAGAAACTTTTATTTAAAATAGTAATGAAAATAAACTAACTAGGGCGATGGTAGCTTATCTCTGAGAAGAGATGTGGTGGCTACATGCCTCTGAACTGTAAAGGCTACATTGTGGCGGACACTCTGTCCTTTTACAAAATGTGACTTGTTACTTATAGTATTTTTCCAGTTACAATACCACGGGTCAATTCCATGGGTGAATGAATACCATGGGTGGATTTTACAATACCACGGGCAGATTCCATTTATAATACCACGGGTCAATTCCATGGGTGAATGAATACCATGGGTGGATTTTACAATACCACGGGCGGATGCCATTTACAATACCATGGGTGAATGAATACCATGGGTGGATTTTACAATACCACGGGCGGATGCCATTTACAATACCATGGGTCAATTCCATGGGTGAATGAATACCATGGGTGGATTTTACCATACCACGGGCGGATGCCATTTACAATACCATGGGTAAATTCCATGGGTCAATGAATAATATGGGTGGATGAGTACCATGGGTTGATGCCATTTTCCATTTGGATCAGCTGTATGGGTTGATGCAAGCACCACGTGCTTGGTACACACGGATAGACAGCTATTTCACAGGACTTGGATTCTCCAAGAGCGAGGCGGATCCTAACCTATACCAGATTGTGGTGGAGGGTAAGTTGCTTATCATTGTACTGTATGTTGATGATTTGATTCTAACGGGTGATGAGCTGTTGATACGTCATGCAAGAAAGATCTTGCTACAGAGTTTGAGATGAAGGACTTGGGCCTCCTTCACTATTTCCTAGGATTGGAAATATGGCAGCGCAATGGTGGACTGTTTGTTTCTCAGGGCAAGTATGCTCGAGAGATACTGGAGAAGTTCAACATGCATGGCTGCAAGCCTGTTGATACTCCTCTTCCTGGAGGTTGGAGGAAGGAGGATGCCACTTCGGGAGAAGAAGTGGATGCCACTGTTTATCGACAGTTGGTGGGGTCGGTGATGTATTTGGTCAATACACAACCCGATGTATGCTATGCAGTTAACCAGCTTTCACAAGCTATGGTTAAGCCTACCAAGCTCTTCTGGAAGGTGGGCAAGCATGTATTGCGCTACTTGAGAGGCACATCGGGATATGGTTTGTGGTACAGACAGGAGGATGAGGTGAAGCTATGTGGCTTCATGGATGCAGATTGGGTAGGGAGCCCAACGGACAGAAAGAGCACATCAGGAGGGGTCTTCAGTATCGGATCGACAACAGTTTCTTGGTACAGCAGGAAGCAGAGATCCGTGGCACTCAGTTCAGCAGAGGCCGAGTATATGGCAGCAAGTTTGGCTGCATGTGAGGCTATATGGATGAGGAAAATCTTGGTTGGTTTGTTCGGTTCTCATTTGGATCCTACTGTGATTTACTGTGATAACCAGAGTTGCATTAAACTCTCGGCTAATCCTGTATTTCACGATAGATCTAAACATATTGACATCAGGTACCATCATATCAGAGATTGTGTGCAGCGAAGGATCATGTTACTTTCGTACATTCCAACGGAGGATCAGGATGCTGATATTCGGACGAAGGCTCTCACCAGGAGAAAATTCGAGTACCACCGAGGCAGGATAGGGGTTGCTGATAATCCATATCTTGTCGAGAGGGAGTGTTGAGATTGCAACAAGATGATGGATCTTAGTGAAAAGAGTCGCCTTCACTAAGTGGGCCCGCAGGCTATTTTTGTCGCAAGTCTATTTTTAGACTATGTCTATTTTTAGACATATGGATCATGTCTATGGATTGCAGGTTGCTGTTTATGGATGATTGGTCAAGTTGGGAAAAATAGATGGACTTCTATTTTTGAACACAGTGTGAGTGACCACAGTGTGAGTGATCACAGTGTGAGTGATCAAAGTCTATTTTTAGACTGGCTGTCAAAAATAGAAAAGTCAAATATTATTATCTCATAATAATATTTGGACTATAAACTTGATCTTATTCCCTTGGAGCACTTCAGTTTGAGCTACAGAGGTGGCACATGCAACTGTCAGAAGGAAATACGCTTTTCTTATGAGTCAGTTGAGTTGTTGCATGCATGACTTCAGTTAGAACTCAATAAGTTGAGTTTGGTGGAGTTGATTGTGGAGTTGATGGAGTTGTGTTCAGTTTGACTTGGTTAAACTAGTTGTAATTAGTCTAACTGCAAATAGAATAATGATGAGTTGTTAAACTAATTATTAACTCATGATGCAACTAATGAATATATCAGTTAACTCAGTTGCATGTCAGTGAATGTTCAGTTCAACAGGGACAGGTGGTAGAGAATCAGATTGCTATCAGTTGTGACTATAGTTGTGCACCAGATCTTGCACAATCAAGGGATTGAGTATGCCAATGAGTTTGCTAACGTATTTGTCCAGTATTGTAGCCTCTACTCACGTCCAACAAAGTGTGAGTGATTATTTTGAGGTGAAATACGAGTTTGGTAAGCCATTCTCATCAGTTCTTGAGCAGGTATTGAGCAGTGGAGGCAGGCAAGCAGTGGAATAGATTTGGAGATCAGATCTTAGCTGTATTGTGTGTAACAGGTGGAGCTGGTACTGGATTTCTTGTGATAAGCATTGTACTTTGTAATGTTACATGTTCTCAATCATTAATATACAGATAGTTGGGGTTTTTAGCGAGATGCTTTCCCCGGGTTACATACTGTGTTAATGTGTGAATGCTCTTGATGTATTATTGTTATTGATGCTGCTATATTGATGATCAACGTAGAGGAGCTTATATATTGTGTATGTATTCCGCAATAGTACATGATCAGGATAATCTCTGTTGAATATGTGTTAAATTATTCAAAATTTCTACACCCCCTCCATATGTTTCTGCCATGTTCTTCGAAAGGGGCAACCAAATCATCACCATGATATCATGTGTTCTTGGCTGCACCACTGATGAATTTGTTGATGAACTTGTCTTGGCCTTCATGTCAATTTATACCCCAGGACAACCTCCTATTGTTTTGTACAATTATGTTAAGTTCATAGCTGAGAGAATGCATGAACAGTTCACTAGGATGCACAATGAGAGAGTGTTTAAATACTCATCTGTCCTCTACCATATGTTCATATACTATCAACCAGACAGATTTCCTTTTGCCCTTCAGAAGCTGGATACCAAAGGCCAACCTAGGTCTGTCATTTTTGGACCCCGCTATTCCATAAGTTTCAGTCACCATATACCTATTCAGATTTCATAGATTCTTTTGTTCATCCAATCATGACTATGCTGACAGGAAGCCCTCCACCCAAGATAAGTCCAAAGATCAAAAGGGTCCTTCAGTTGTCTAAACAAAGCAAAGTGGGAGATTGGTACCTTTACCAAAACCACACAAAGATAAGAATTTATGGTTGCCAGCTTGCACCATATAAACTACCCAAATACCTCCCCATGAGGTTATTTGCTCTAGAGTACTATAGACAAATAATGAACTCTGATGAGATAAATTTTGTCTCGGCCAAGAAAAGATCACAATTCAAAGTAAAAAACCAGTTAGGCCCCTTCATTTGCAATTCTAGAGAGGCAGGGGAGGAGGCAGACCAAATTTTGCAGCAAATGAAGTTCCAAAAGAGTTTCATGTGGAGGTATGACCCTCAAGAATTTATGACCAGATTGAGAAAGAAGGTTAAGTTGGGACCTTATATTCACCACCCCATACCAGAGATAGAAAGATATGCCAATCAATCTGAGTGGGTGGAGAATACTCTTTTAGACAGAGACAGTACAATGGTAGATGTAGAGAATACCTTATGTGACTTAGAAAGACAGTTTGATGAGAGCTCGTTTCTGCAGGTACTTGAACAACAAGAAGCAACCATGAGCACCCCTCCTATCATGCAGTCTCCTCAAAATGAGGAAAAGAACCCCAAAAGGACCAGAGAGGAACCCTCAAGTTCAAGAATGAGCACATCAAATATACAATATGAGATGAGTCAGAGAAAAAAACCTAGGCTAAATCCCGTTTAAGAGTAGGAAGACACAAAAGGCTCAGTAGAAATAACTGATACTGAGCTGGATAGAAGTAAAGGCACAAATCCATCTGAGGAAACACAAGGGCGATCCACATCACAGACCCAGATTTTGGAAAGGGAGCCAAGTGTAGAAGTATCCTCATTCAGTAGGCTTGTTGATAAGGATAAGGATATAAAAGATAGTTATAAAGAGATCAAGATGAGAAATGAGAAACTGAAGGCCCAAACTTATGCTCGGTATCTCAAACTCACACCTACTAATCATACCAGGTTGATGTCTGCTTTCAACATCAAAGAGGGAAAACTACAGATGTCCTTCATAAAATCAACTGCTCAACAGCCAAGGACATAAACAGATTACAAGAGAATTGATTTTGAAGTGATGGCAAGGGATATTCATCCCATAGACCAAATTGAATTGCACAAGCAGGCTGGAGAGATGATATACTCCACCCTCACAGGTAAAGCCTTAGCTGCTCATCAATTA
This sequence comes from Pinus tabuliformis, assembly GCA_031772625.1. Lineage (NCBI taxonomy): Eukaryota > Viridiplantae > Streptophyta > Pinopsida > Pinales > Pinaceae > Pinus > Pinus tabuliformis. Next base: position 1,209,407,436 of record CM062805.1, on the reverse strand, counting down.
CAAAATTCATTGAGCAATATCTCAACTTAATATCAATTAGAGAAGGCCTCCTCACAGGCCAAGGATACTAGAATCAAGTCTTTGTAAGACTTAGTGATTAAATTGGGACATGATCCCAAAGATATCAAAGCCACTGAATAGCTGATAAAGAAGAAAAATGATGACATTGTTGCATTGAAAAAAAAAAACAATTGAAGAAACCTCCGCTGCAACATCCCCAAACACAGGAGGTCTTAAAGAGCCAAACCAAACATGAAGAGTTCATAGACTTGGTCCTAAAACTTAATGATCAGTTAAAAGAGACAGAGAAAGAATTGGACACTTTAATCCAATTAAAGCAAAGTGATATTGCCACTACATCTGCAAATGTCATCCCAATGGTCTCAACAATAGTCCCCTCAACGCTGGCAGCCTCATTGGCTCCCACAACTCCCATGCCTACAGCACAACCAATTTCAACAGAGTCTACATCAGCAGCAGGTGCATTAGGAGAAGAAGCAGCAAAGTTGGTCAGAGGCATGGAGGAAATGTCCATACAAGCTACAAAGATGAATAAGTTGAAGGAAAAGATGACAAGCTTGGAAACAGATTGCAAGCTTGCCAAGATCACGCACAAGGAAGAAGTGCAGAAAGCTGCCAGAATGAATGAAAGATTAAAGGCCATGGAGAAAGATCTAACACCAAAGGAACTCCTTGGGCAAGCCAAGGAACTATTATGGGCCAATATCATTGACTCTGTCAATGATATTTGGCCATCTATTCAAGTGATTTTTAAACAGATAGATCTGATAAAGATAGCTACAGAAGCTATCCAAAAAGTCAAGGAAGAACTAGGAGACATGCCTGAAGATGCTACTAGACTTATCCACTTCCTCAACAGTAAAAACAAGTATGAACTTCAGGAATTGGATATAGAGGATAGGACAGAAACAATTTTGGAGGTAAGAAAGGTCCTTTCCAAGAGAAACTTAATGTTAAACTTGGAGGACAAGTGTCAAAATATGTAGGTAGTAGTTGATAGATTTATGGCCAAGTTTCAAATTTTGAGAGAGAAAGGGTTACCCAGTCCCTTGGTCATAAATGACAAGCTCATGACACAACAGGATTATGACAACAAAATCAGAGAGCTAGCTAAAGAACATGCCAGTACATCATCGATAAAGGCATTGCCAACATGCAAAGTTCTTTACCAGACATTTGAAAACCTGTTTTTCCTCCAACATGAGGTGAAACACCTATTCATCATTAGGCCTACTTTTGCTAAGTACACCGAGGCAGATGAGATATATAGGAGGATGTTGAAAATCAAGTTACCTGATGCTGAATTATGGGAAAAATTGACTGATTTACTATAGTAAAATGTAGTAAAAAGGTTAATGTACAGTCAGCAGGGTAAAAGGTAAAGGCAGGTCAGCATGATTAAAGAGTATCAATGTCAAAGTGTATCAGATGAAAGCCAAAAGTGAATGCAGCTTCCAGCATAAAAAACCAAATAGCAAGGCAACATGAAAGGCTAGAAGCCTAATTATAAAGGCCAGCAGCACCAAAATACTAGGGACAACATGAAGGAGTTCAATAGCTGTCTCTACCTTCTAGCAAGAAGATATTTTTATTTCCTAGATTAAATCTCAAGTTAGTTTTGGATATTTTGTAATAAACTTTTGTATAAATACTTCACAATTCGAAGTATGTAGGGTGGATTCTTAAACATTTCTGTAGACTTCTTGATCAAAAGACTGTAAAGCTATTGTATCACTGACTGGGCCAGCAAGCGGGGTTGATGAATAAAGGCAAGATATTTCACAGAATTCATGTGTTAAGCGAAGTGCAGACAAGTATTTTCTCATGTTGTTGTTATCTTTCCTAATTTTTTTCCACAATCTTTAATGTATTAATGAATCTGAATGCTATAACTAGAACGATATCTTAGAATTTGTTTAATTACACTTTGTTTTAACAGTTACGCATTTAAGTGTTTTCAACTGATATCTAAGTTAAGAAATTTTTAATTGCTCCTTAGTTTAGGTTGTTTCTTGCTAATCCATATCAAAGGATTCTTAATTGCCCTTTGTTTCTGTTACCCTTTATTCCTCCTTTATATCTCGGTCTTAGAATTCTTAATTTCTCTATCACCCTGATTAAAACCATTTCACCCTCCTGTTCCAAAGACCTGCACTTTACTCTGCTAGCTTTCCCTTTGAACATTCCCTTTAGTGAGTTGATCCAGTCGGCTGCCCTTCTGTTGACTCCATAGCCCAATAGTCTAAAGACATCATTCTCTCCATCTGTTTTAGGATCCCACCATCCAATCTTCAATACAAATCAAAAAACCCCCTGAACATTCATAACTAGCCTGAAATCCCAACAAACAAAGCTAAATCACATAGAGAGAGCCCTCTCTGAGCCTAGGTTGGCTAGAGCCTGTGCCCAAAAGTTGGTTTGTGGTTACCCCGGTCATTTTCTTTCTTCTAATAACTTCTAGAGAAAATTCTGACTGATAACATAGTGGCAACCATATTGGGGACATCGAATCTTGAGTCATAATAAAGCTTTAAGAAAATTCTAAATCTACATTCTGAGCCTCTTAAAATCATTTGTTAGAAGTTATCTTGAAAAAATCTCACAAAAACAATTAAAGAATTTGAAATTCTGGCTTCCAGGAAGACTCATTTTACCAGGGCTAATCCAGACCCAAACCTTGCCCCAGTAGTTGATAATCCCAACCTAATTTCAAGAAAATCTAAAAAAGAAGAAAGTTTAGCTAGTCAAATACCATTAGTTAAAGCTAATTCGTGTCCTAAGGAGTAGTTATTTTTAGAAGAACTTCCCTTTGATGTGCTATTTGATCTTTCATTATTTAGAACAAAATCTGAAAGTGCAATGATGAAATTGTTATAGATCCTGATTTTATTGCAGACCTTGAATTCCAACAGGCCAACAAATCAATTGATGAATACATTCTGAAATCTCCAAAATCATCCATTAATACTGCCACAACCCCTGAGCTTTCTGAACAATTGTCCATTACTTTGAGTTCACCATTGTTCCCTTCAACTTCATCAATAATACCTTCTGAAGTCCATTCTTCACCACCATTTATACCTACTCTCCCTCACCAACATGTCATTACTCATTCATCACCTACTAGTCCTAGTTCTTCATCCACTACTGCATCATCTCCAAGTACCTCCACCCCACATCTTAGCCCCTCCCAACTTAGAGCAATGGCAAATAGATGTGCTCCTCTTGTTTTACCTGCCCAACTTGGTGTTATGCCAGAAGATTACCAAAGCAAAATTGTTTAATTTGATGGCACAGGACATTACAATGCACAATAACATGTCAACAATATGACAGATTACTTTGAATTGCACGGAATTGACACAAATAATGTTCAAATGAGACTCTTTGCCCAGACTTTAATTGGTGATGTTAGGAAATGTTTAGAGCATTGCCTGCTAATAGTATTGATAGTTTAGATGCATTTTACCAACAATTTTTGAACAGGTGGGAAAAGAAAAAGAATCCCCTACAAATCCTTTCAGAATATGAGAATATTAGAAGAGGACCCAATGAAATTGTTCAAGATTACTGCACTAGATTCAATAATATATATAACGCCATCCCGGTTAATCTTAGACCCCCACTTGACTTAGCATTAATAAAGTTTCTGATGGTTTTGACACAGATATGGCATACCAACTTAGGGAAAGAAACCCCCCAACATTAGAAGAAATACAAAGTGTGGTTGTTAGTGTTGAAGCTAATTTGTTAGCTAAAAGGGCTAGAGTCATAAATGAAAGAAGAGGAACTGCTAAGGATGAAACTTCACCATCTGACATTAAAATAGATAGTTTAGCCAAAAGTATGGAAATACTAATGGATAGGATAGAGAATATGGAGAGGAAACCTCAATGGGATAACCAACAAGCACCTCCAGTTAGAAATCCAAATTTTAGAAAAAACCAAAACATTGGGAAAAATGGACCGAATCAGAACATTAGGCCTCCTTTTCAAGAAAATTATGCAAAGACATCCCAGCCAGAAGATCCAAAACAAGATACAAAAATTAACCTAATGGGAATAAATGATGAGGATGTTGTTTTTCTAACCCAAGATGAGCAAAAACTGCATATGCTGCAGCAAATACAAATACAGTCTGGAGAATCATTTGATTACAAACAAGGATATAATTCTGCCATCTTTTAAGTACATAAACAATATAATCTAATAAGCAAAAAGAATGTTGATGCCCCTGACCAAACCAAGAAAATAGTACAAAATCAACCCAAGAAAAGAAAAGAAGCCCCTATTTCAAAAATCCTCCAAATTCTCCCTAGGGACAACCCAAAACCTTCTGGCCCCACAATTGTAGACATAACCTCTGATCAACCTTTTGTTCCGCCATCCACTTCAATTCCACCTAAGGAACCAGTGGACAAAGCTCAAAACATCATATTTGAAAATCCACCTAAGGAGGTCCCCAATAAAGGAAAATAAGACAAGACTACTCAAGTCCCTGCTGCAAAAATTCAAAACCTTTAAACAAAAAAAGTCTCTTTGCCATTCAATCTGGAAGCAAAGATAGCAAATATAAAGATTTCAGTTCCTTTAACAGAACTAATCAAGAATGAAACTTACAAATCACAGATAAACCAGACCTTAAACATTGTTGAAAATTAGGATTCAGTCAACTTGTTTAATGACCAACCAGAACTCATATTTGGTCTAGATGTGGCGAACCATTAGAAGGAGGAGTTCCACCTTTTTACATCAGCCTTAGTATCCATGACAAAATTCTACACAATGCAATGTTGGATTTTGGGGTCTCTCACAAGTTAATGCCCAAACAGTGATGGAGAAATTAAACCTAGACATTACAAAGCCTTACAAAGACTTATTCTCATTTGACTCTAGTCAGGTACAATGTCTAGGATTGATCAAAGCCCCGTGTGTCACTTTAGTCCAATATTCTGCCAAAAGCATTCTTATGGATACTGTAGTTGCTGACATCCCACCAAAGTATGGCATGTTGTTATCCAGCTCATGGGGAGCCAAACTTCAGGGATCCTTACAACTAGATATGTCATATGCAACAATCTCTATTTTTTGACAACCTAAGAAACTATACTGAGAAACCTTAATGAAATATATGGTAAGTAGCCACGATCGACCTCAAAAATTTCCCATCTACTCCATACACTCAAATATCGATTCTTTTATCCTGTATAATGCTGATCAAACACAAGAAGAAATTTCAGACAATATTAATACAGAACCAAAAGAAATTGCAGTTTCTACACAAAATGAAACTAACCAAACTACAAAACTTTTCAATGAACAAGATGGTCAAATTTTTGTAAATGATGAAAAGTTTGTTGCACCAGATAGTGAAAATTATGATCATGAGATATTATGGCATTTAGAATTTGATGGATCAGTCAATAGATTAGGAGCAGGGGCAGGAGTATGGATATATAATTTGGAAAATAATCACTCAGAAGGCCATGCATAGAGATTAAATTTTAAATGTACCAATAATATGGCCGAGTATGAAGCATTAATTTTAGGTCTTAAGTTAGTTAGGAATCTAGGAGCTAAAAGAGTTTCTGTCATGGGAGACTCTAAACTAATTATAAAATAGATTGATGTTGTATGTATGACAAAAGACCCTAGATTAAGTTGTTATAGAGGAACTATTGTAGAAATACTTAACACTTTCTTAGAAACAAAGCTTGCAGTAATCCCTAGAAAACACAATATGCAAGCCCATAGTTTAGCAATGTTTGCCAGCACCTGCAAATTACCCTTCCAACCTAATCATCAATACACTGTTGAAGTTAGGCATAGACCTGCAATTCCAGATAATTTGAAAAATTGGCAAATATTTTCTGATGACGAATAGATAAATAACTTTTTACTTTCAGAAGAAGAGTTTGTAAATAACAATATAGACACTGATACATCCATAGATCCCGACACTAAGGATAAGATAGAAATAAATGAGATAGAAGGTGATGAACTAGATAGACTCAACCCTACTAAATTTATGAAATTAGAGGTAGATAATCTAGAGAAAATTGAAATTGATGAAATAATCAGTGAAGAAACCGAAGTAATTAATCTCAAAGATAATTTCTTACCAAAGGGATTAAACCCTCTAGAAGATTTATTTGATTCAAATGTTGTTCCTAGGAAACCTAAAATGGAACCTTTAAAGTTTGATATAGAGGAATGTAATATATGCACCGATAAAAATCATAAACTAATCAAACTTTCAAAATCATTACCCCCAACTAAAAAGGTGAAGTACATTGAATTATTGAAAGAATTTCAAGATGTCTTTGCTTGGAGTTATGAGGACCTCAAATCCTATGACACCAACATCATCCAACACATAATTCCTATTAAGGAAAATCAAAAGCCTTTCAAACAAAAACTTAGAAGGATTAATCATGTCTTATTACCTGCAATTGAAAAAGAAATTTAGAGGATGGATGATGCCAAAATAATTACACCAATCAGATTTTCTAATTGGGTCTCAAACTTGGTGCCAACTAGAAAGAAAATTGGTGAGATCAGACTCTGTGTGGATCTCAGAAACCTCAACAAAGTGTCATTAAAAGACAATTACCCTCTCCCCAAAATGGACCACATTTTACAGAGAGTAGTTGGATCAACCAAAATCTCATTGTTGGATGGGTTTTCTGGCTACAATCAAATTTTGGTTCATCTTGATGACCAACCCAAAATTGCCTCTACTACTCCTTGGGGCACATTTATGTATGTGAAAATGCCTTTTGGGCTAATGAATGCAGGAGCCACTTTCCAGAGGGCTATGGATATAGCCTTTGCAAAAGAAATTCATGATTTCATTGTGATATATCTGGATGATATTTCTGTATTTTCAAAATCTGACAATCAACATTTGGATCATCTAAGACAAGTTTTTATTAAATGCGGGAAATTTGGAATCTCCTTAAACCCCAAGAAATCCTTGTTTGGGTTAGAAGAAGGAAAGTTGTTAGGTCACATAATTTCAAAAGATGGTATAAGAATAGGCCCTGCGAGAATAGAAGCCATCTTGCAAATACAACATCCTAGGAACATTAAAGAGTTACAAGCTTTCTTAAGAAAAATTAATTTTTTTAGAAGATTTATATCTAATTTAGCAGGGAGGATTTAATTTGAACAAATGTTAATGTGATAATAACTAAACGGATCGGACGAAGGATGGCGGCGTTTCTAGGTCAGGGTTTATGAGCAATTGTTACAGACACAGAGCTGGAAGCGAATAGATCGAGGCTAGCGGTTTTACTCAGAAGGGGACAAGAACTGACCCTCCAGATGGTCAACGAGGGGTCCATTGGGACCCCTACCTTTAAACAAATAGTCATGCAGAAGCAGAAGCAGACAGCGCAGGAAGGAGTCAGAATTTCAGGATATGACAGGCTCAAGCAGAACAACGGGAAAAATAAGGAGAAAAAACAAGTAGAAGTCAGAGAGCCCAGCAGCAACCCACAAGTCAAAGGAAAAGGAAATGAGGGTTTGGAGAACAGTGGAAAAAATGACACTACAGGACAAAAACTTACAGTCAATAATGAAAAACAGTCAAAGGAAAAGGGGGAACATAAGGAAGGCTCCCAGGGGAAAGAAGAAACGGAATGTGAAACCAGCTCGAACCCCAGCAGCAACCCAACAGTAAGCGGAACCTGCAAACCTAAAAAAGCAGATACCCTTAGAGTTGTCATAATAGATCCAAAGATTCAAGCATATCGAGAGCACATGGCAGAGCATGCAGTCATTTGCAAGTTTATGGGCTTGTGGCCAACTGAAAGAGCATTATGTCAATGGATACGACAACAATGGAAACCCAAGGGCGATGTGAAACTACACTTAGGAGCAAAAGGCTTCTTCACTGTAGTTTTCACCAACCTAGAAGACAAGGACAAAATTTTTGATGGAGGCCCGTATTTCTTAGCTTCAGCCGGTCTCTACATGCGACCATGGAAACCAAATTTTGTTCCAGAAAAAGAAACCTTCACTCAGGTACCAGTGTGGATCCGCCTGTTTTCTCTTCCCATAGACTATTGGGGTCTATCAGCTCTGAAACAAATTGGGGATCAGCTGGGCACTTTTATCAAAGCCTCAGAAGCGACCATACAAAGAAAATACACCTCGTGTGCAAGAATCTGCGTGGAAATGGATGTATCAGGTGCTCTACATGAGGGTTTATGGCTAGAGTACAGGGACGAGGATTACTTCCAAGCAATAGACTATGAACAGATTCCTTTTCGCTGTCGAAGATGTCATGAGCATGGACATCTAATGAGGGAATGCCCTTTGAATAAACAAGAAGAAGTTACTAAAACAGAGCAAGCAAACAGAGGCAGAGATAACTTTGTAAAACCAAAGATAAGACAAAGAGCCAACCGAAGAAGAACAAACAGAATAGAAACAGAACGAGGTCACCACAGTAACACTTTTGAAATCTTGGAGTTAGATACAGACTCAGAGGATTTGAATAAATTTCTAACTTTAAATGAAGGGCTAACAGAAAAAGCCGGGCAAACTATAAAAGAAGCAGAGGAAGCCATTATTAGCAAAGAAGTCCAAATGAAGGAACAAACAGAAGAGCCAGAGGAGGATGCAGACATGCTAACCAGCGATGGAGGAAGCGATGACTTAGAGTTGGAGGAGGTTCTAGCACAGGAAGGGATGAACCTACCAGTCATGGCCGAGAACTGGAAAGCTCGAGGCATAGAAAATGTACCGGAAGAAGAGATCAGGAAGGTCAATGATCTATTTATAGCAAGGCAGAAAGCGGAGTTAGAAAGGCAAAGTAGAAAGTTAGGTATAGCAAAAGGAGCTGGGAACCACCCAAAGAGTCTTCTCTGCAACTCAACAAGCTCAAAGCAAAGGAAGAAGAGAGGCCGAAGAACAAGTGGTGAAGTTCTGCAGGAGCTAGGGATAATAATGATAAACTCAGGGAAGATGAAGGCTCTAAATGCCTTCCCATCTTACCAATAATTCTTCTAGTTAATCATGAAAATCATTTCATGGAATGCAAGAGGGCTAAACAGCTAAGCAAAGCAGAGAATTCTGAAAAGAAAATTTCAGAAAGAAAAACCGGACATCATATTCATTCAGGAAACTAAATGCGGCAATACTAGCATGGCTAACATCAGTAAGAAGCTCGGTAATCACATAGATTATATGGAAGTAGAGAGTCAGGGTCGAGAAGGAGGTTTAGTCACTATGTGGGACTCGAGGATGATTCAAGTCCTCTCAGCAAAAGCAACCAGAACATTCATAGTTGTGGAAGCCCAACCCACAGGTAACTCTGAATCCTTCTTATGCACAAATGTTTATGGACCGCAGAAGATAGAGGGTAAAATGACCTTTTTGAGTTCTCCGTTAAGTTTGATTTCTAGGCATTCATATTCCAAATGCATAATGGGGGGTGACTTTAACATGATAAATACCCTTCTGGAGAAGAAAGGGGGAATAAGAAAACTCAGTAAGGATGCAGAATTATTTACAAATTTCATTGACAATGCTAAATTGGTGGATATCCCACCAAATAGTGGCACTTTTACTTGGAATAATAGACGAGGTGGCGATAGGTTGATTGCCTCTTGTTTGGATAGATTCCTCATCTCTGAGAGCATCATTATGGATGGTATTCTAGTTGATTCAGACATCCTTCCAAGTGGAGGATCTGACCACTGGCCAAAATCTTTAATAGCAGCTATCCACGGCACTCCAAGGAATAAACCTTTCAGATTCGAAAAATTTTGGTTGGAACACCCCAACTTCCTCAATCTTGTGGAGAAATGGTGGTCTGAACCTGTGATTGGAAGGGGATCCAAAATGTTTAATCTTCAGAAGAAATTAAAGTACACTAAAGCCAAAATAAAAGAATGGAATATTATGGAGTTTGGAGATATTTTTAAGGAGAAAACCTTAATAGAAGATAAACTGGAACATATACACAAAGCTTGGGCTTCAGGACACAACAGTGAGGAGTCTGTAGAGCAAGAAAAAGCTCTAACTCATCAGTGGCATACACGCTGTTAGCAGGAAAAAATTCTTTGGAAGCAGAAATCCAGAATACGGTGGCTAAAAGAGGGTGAGCAGAACACCAAATTTTTTCACAGATCTGCTCTAGATTACAGGAGTGCGAATAAAATACTAGAACTCAAGGATGAGAATGGGGAAACTTTAAAAAATCACCAAGACATAGCGGCTTTACTCACTAGGCATTTCAGCATTATTGCCCAGGAACCACAAGCAAACAGAGAGGATGCTATAAAGGAGCTCATTACGGCCATTCCCAAAACTATTACCAACGATCAGAACTCAGTCCTCAGCAGAGAAATTATCCTAGAGGAAGTGGAAGAAGCAGTCAGAAGCATGCCAAGTGATAAGGCCCCTGGACTGGATGGTTTCACCATTAATTTTTACAAAGCTTGCTGGAACATAGTGAAACATGAAGTTTGGGAAGTTGTAGAGGACTCTAGGCGATCTGGATCCATCCTCAAATCTCTTAACTCCACCTTTATAGCGCTTATCCCAAAGATGGAAGAAGCAAACACTCCTTAGAAGTTTAGACCAATTGCTCTGTGTAATGTCATTTATAAAATCATATCAAAAGTCATAGCTAATAGACTGAAGCCAATTCTTCCTGGCCTCATATCAGAAGAGCAATCAGGGTATGTCGAAGGGAGACAGATCTTAGATAATATTCTACTAGCTCAAGAAATGGTTCACACTCTTCAAACTAGAAAATTAGCAGGGATGTTAATGTAGCTTGATCTATCGAAAGCCTATGATAAAGTCAGCTGGCAATATCTAGAAGCCATTCTAAAAGCCTTCGGTTTTTGCAAGCAATGGATCAATTGGATTCTAGCCCTTATTAAATCCTCCAGGTTCTCGATCCTTGTCAATGGATCCCCCTCTGAACCCTTTTCACCCACTCGTGGAATCAGACAAGGAGACCCTCTCTCCCCCTTCCTGTTCGTAATCCTCATGGAAGGACTCAGTAGACTCATAGCCAGAGCGAAAAGAGAAGGGAAGATCAAGGGACTTCAACCTCTCCAATCCATTCCAGCTACCACACACCAACAATTTGTGGATGATACGATGTTACATGGAACCCCTACGGTGAAAGAGGCTCTGGCGTTTAAGAAAATCCTTGATCTATTCAGCAAGGCGTCGGGAATGGAAATTAATTTTTCCAAGTCCACGATTTTTTTCTTTCACACCCATCCAGCTATTCAGAAGCATCTCTCTAATTTACTTGGTTTCAGAAAAGGATGTCTACCATCAAGATATTTAGGAGCACCTCTAACAATCAAACCCTGGCAAAAAGTGCACTGGGAAAAAATCTTGGCTAACCTGGAGAAAAGGTGCAAGCACTGGACGCACAGGGCACTTAATTTTGCTGGGAGTTTAGTCCTCACCAAGGAAGTTCTGCAGGCTATCCCACAGTACTTACTCTCCATGCTGTCGTTCCCCAAGGGCATCCTTCAACAAATTAGAACAATCCAAAGATCCTTTTTATGGAACGGAAATGGGGAAAAGAAAAAATGGGCGCTTGTGGCATGGCACAAACTCTGCAAACCGAAACGTTTGGGAGGCCTAAATCTGGTGGATCCTTCAATCATCAACATGGCTTGTGGAGAAAAACTCTGGTGGAGATGGATAAAAGAGCCCCATCTTCCCTGGGCAAGATATTGGAAAGAGAAATATACTCTATAGTGCAACAATCAGGATCTTATTAGACTTTAGGAGGCTCCTGAGGGTTCCCCCATATGGAATCTTGCTAGGAAAAATCGCAACTTGGTGCAGGAAAACAGTTTTTGGGAAATTCGAAATGGGCATTTAGCTCTTTTTTGGGAAGATACTTGGCAGCAACTCCCAAAACTGGAAAAGCCAGAGCTAGCTCTTCTCAAGCAGAAATGCCAACATGAAGGCCGATACAGAGTCCAACAGTATTGGAACCAGAACAGCAGGGATCCTAACTGGAGAGAATGGATAAACTTCAACTTCGACAACAGCAATGGGGAAAACGACAGCACAAAGCATCTAATTGATCAACTACTCAAAAGGAAGATAAGGAATACGGAAGAAAAGGACCAACTCAGATGGGGAATGAAAGGCAGCGGTAACTTCTCACTCAAGGAAGCCAGGGAACTGATAGAAAATGCAGAGCAGAGGGAGGTAACTCCTTGGAGTCATAAAGTGTGGGACAACCTGTTTTGGCCAAAAATCAAAACGTTCCTCTGGCTTTTAATGAGGAAAAAAACCTTGACGTGGGAAAATCTACGCAATAAAGGTTTTCATGGGCCTTCCAGATGCCCAATGTGCCTGGTAGAGGAAGAAACAATAAACCATTTATTTAATTCCTGTGACTGGGCCTGTCATTTATGGAATTGGGCGGAGGGTATTTTGCTAAATTCTAACAGAAATAGGGAGTCCATCCAAGATACCATACAAAATTGGCAAAAAAATTACTCAAAGAATCCCAGAGTCAACAACATTTGGAAAGTTATGCCAGGTTTCTTAACATGGACCATATGGAAGGAGCGTAACAGGAGAATTTTCCAAGATGAATACAGAAACACAGAGCATTCCATAGATACTATTATGATAAATATCAGACAGTTAATTCAAGTGAAATGCAAAGCGGAAACTAATGAGAAGCCTTCGTCTTGCGACTTACGCATTTTAAAACTCTTCCAGCTGGACATCAACCAGAGCATGCCTACATCGAGATGCCAGCAGAACCCAAATTCTGAGTCCAACAGTTGGAAATATCCGCCGGTTGGTTGGCTGAAGTTGAATTTTGATGGCGCATCCAGAGGTAACCCTGGGATGGCGGGTATAGGAGGCATCATAAGAAACCATGAAGGAGACATTCTTCATATTTACTGCAGAGCTCTAGGAGAAGGGACAAACAATGAAATGGAGTTTGCAGCTTTAGAACAAGGGCTACGGATTCTAAAAGACATGCAGAATAGTACAGCGGTGGTGGAAGGCGACTCAGCCCTGGTAATCTCTGTGGCAAAGAAAATCTATGGCGGAACCAAAGCGAGCAAAGCAACGAAACATTGGAGATTAGCAAAGGTGAAGGAAAACATAACCGAGTTAATCAGCGGTATGAGAGGGTTGGTCTTCCAGGCGGTGAGACGCAAGGCGAATGCGATAACGGACCACCTAGAAAATCATGGCATCGACAACCAAAACAGGGAATGGGACAGCTGTTGGCAGCATATGAATTGTCCAGACCTGAAGGCGAAATGCATCCAACTTGCCAAACAAGAAATGGATAATGCCAACCGGGCTTAACTGGAAGGTGTTCGGCCTCCGCGCTTTTCTATGATGGGACACGCTGGAGTTGCTACGGATATTAAAAGTTGGCAGAGGGCAGAAGGACAGGTAATTCCGGTGCGTTTATGGCAACAGAAGGGGAATAAAGGAAACAAATCTAAAATGATGAGCCGAAACGATCACCGCCGCCACCACAGCAAGTTAGCGGACACATGGCACATTCTGATTAGAGAGAGAAGAGACAACATTTATGTCAAGGTTTTGATACATCACACGAAAAACACAGCTCTATGCAGTAACAATTATGTTAGTACATCCACGTCGTTTCGGGAGGATCGGATAGTCATGGGTAATATCCTCCAGAACAATTATTTAACAGCGAGTAGAGGCAAAGGCACCATCAGCATTTTTCAGTGCATCGTTCCGGTTCATTTTCTTTCGGCTCTCTGCGCCTGTTCTCACGTCGCAAGCGTTAAGCTCAGTATGGAAGGTGACGGCTGCCGCAGCATCACTGCGAACATGGAGCTCAAGACAGCGAGGGAAATGTACGAGACCAGAACCGCGTCGAAGAACAAACGCAAATTGTCTGACCTGGAGGCTTCTGTGAAGGAAGAAGAGCGAAAGCGGTCTGAGGAAGATATAGCGCAGGAGGTTGATTGGCTTCAGGATCCTGGAACAGTAACCAAACGCGCCACACAGTTTGTGCGCACTCAGGCGGAAAGCTGGCGAGTAAAAACCCTACTGGCGCGTGCTTTGGAATCTAGGGAAGATAGTAAGAAGCTGCCTCAAAGTGACCAGTTCATCCCTGAGGCCCAGATGAAAAGTTTATATGGCATTTATGAAGCTCTGGACTTCAAAATCACTGCGGTGCATGAGGTAGTAGATTCTCTGTCCAAGAAGATGACGGTGCTTATTAAGCTCCTCAGGCAGACGCTAAGTCCAGAAGCTCGGCAGACTGGCGAACCGCAGCAAGAGAATCAGGCGGAATGTCGCAGCTATCAATCCCTGCAAGCGAGAGTGGATAGCCATGTTCTGGAACAGGCCTTGGACACGGCGAGCAGGTTCAGGACACCCCCTCAGTAATTCAGTGTTGATGTTAATTCTCATCCGTCTTGACCGGTTGTTCATCTGTCTTGACTAGTTTTTTGGTCTCCCTAAGATCTGGGGTTTTGTCATTTCTATAGTTTCTGCTTGTTGAAGGGCTGCGGTCTTCAGCTCAACCTCTCTTATTCTCAGGCAAAGTTAGATAGAAGGATTAGCTACCCTGCGTGGTGTGAAGTTAATAGTTTTTGGTTAAAATGTATGGAAATTATGGTTTCTGGCTTGTTATCTTCAGGCCTCGATCTGCTATGGCAGATTTTTTGTACTATATTTTTACCTTTTTAATACAATCTTCTGCCTTACACAAAAAAAATATCTAATTTAGCAGAATTAATTAGATCACTAAACAACATGCTAAAAAAAGACTCCACCATAAAATGGACTGTTGAGGCTAAAAAATCCTTTGAAGACATAAAACTAGCCTTGACTAAAACACCTGTGTTAATCAGTCCTAAATTTGACAGAGATTTCATCTTGTTTTCCTTTGCTTCTAAGCACACAATTGTTGCAGTTCTATTGCAGAAAAATGATGAGGGATATGAACAACCCATTGTTTTCTTTAGCAAAGCCCTGAGAGATGCCCCCTTGAAATATAATATAATGGAAAAACAAGCATTGGCTTTAGTCAAAGCCATTAAGGACTTTAGGGTATACATCTTATATTCTCATATAGTAGCCTACGTTCCAAATTCAGTAGTCAAAGACATCCTAACTCAGGATGGTCTTGATGGAAAGAGGGGAAAGTGGATCGCTACTATTTTAGAGTATGATATAGAAATCAAAGCTACTAAGTTAATCAAGGGCCAAGGTTTAGCCAAGCTCATGGATGAATCGAACTGTCAGGCCTTGGATATAAACTTTATTGCAACAATAGATAATGAAGAGGAGATGGCGACTCCACTAATCAGCCAGGCCTTTATTGAATCACTTTGATATGCTGATATTATTTATATTTTACTGAATTTACAAGCTCCTCCTAAATTATCCAGGACTAAAAGCAGGTTTTTGAAGATGAAATCCTTGAAATTTTGTATATTAGACAATGCTCTGTTTTGGAGAGATAATGAAGGTATTCTTCTCAATTGCTTATTAAAAGAAGAATCTAACAAAGTTTTGCAAGAGTTTCATGCAGTCGACTGTGGAGGACACCTTTACTGGAAGACCACTGTAGATAAAATCCTTAGAGCTGGTTTCTACTGGCCTACCTTGTTTATTGATGTCAAAAAATATGTGACCTCCTGTCACAAATGTCAAATTTTTTAGGGGAAGAAAAGGCTCTTACCTTTACCCCTCAAGCCAATCTCTGTAGAAATACCTTTTCAACAATGGGGTTTAGACTTCATTGGTGAAATTCACCCACCTTCATCTGCCCAGCACAAATGGATCCTCACAACCACAGACTACTTCACAAAATGGATAGAGGCCATACCTTCAAGGCAAGCCATATATATTGTTATCATAACCTTCCTTGAAACCAATATTCTATCAAGATTTGGATGTCCAACTAAGCTCATTATTGATAATGCAACAACCTTTAAATCCAAAAGAATAATAGATTTCTGCAATAAGTATCATATCACTCTGGGCCATTCTACAACCTATTACCCTCAAGGTAATGGACTGGCATAATCCTCAAACAAAATCTTGAAAAACACCATCAAGAGGTTACTAGAGGACAATAAGAAAACTTGGAATAAAAATCTAGTCAATGCCTTATGGGCAAACAGATTGACTACTAAGAAATCAATTGGTACTTCTCTCTATCAACTAGTTTATGGGATGGAAGTTGTCTTTCCATCCCCTTTGGGAGTACTAGTAATGAAGATACTTCAAGAATTGCAGGTTGAACCAAATAGTGTCCAAAGAATAATCAACCAAACTATTCATCTACAACAAACCAGAGAAGAGGTCTATATTAGGTCTCAAGTTGTGCAGGAAAGGGTTAAAGAAATTTTTGATAAGAGAACCAAGGCTGAAGATTTCTACCTTGGTGACATGGTGATTAAGTGGGATTCAAGGAGGGAAGACAAAGGTAAACATGGGAAATTTGATTTCTTATGGAAAGGTCTCTATTTCATTTATGCTTACAGAGGAAATAATGCTTTCTTCCTGAGAGAAATTAATGGTACAAATGCAGAAGGTGGGCCAGTGAATGGTCGGATGCTAAAACATTACTTTGAACAAAGTTACTAATTTTCATTTCTCATTTGTACATACCTTATTTATAAAGTTTAATTTGGATTGGATGGTGATCTTTGAAGTTGAAGCCCGAAGAGAAGGCCCTAAGCTTTAAAAGATTTGCTACCATAAGTATCAATAATGCAGTTTCACAAAAGGACACTTTGCAAGGTAACATCAACAACAATTCAAAGGCTACTAATCTTCATTAGTTCTTGACATCTTTTCAAAAGCTGCCATCTTGAAGTGGAGCCACTGTTAGGTTCCTATACCAATAGGAGTCATAATTTTGAATGACTAAGGTTAAGCCTTGTAATATTGTACATACCTTTGCTTTCTACAAATGTTTTCCATATTAAAATAATTAAAAAATGTAAAGCGGGTATGTCCTAAAAGAAAAATCAAAGGACAAAAAGAATGAGAAAAGGTCAAAAAATGAAAATGTATGAACCCCAAAAAACAAAAAGATACCATGAAAGTGAGCAAGGCTAAATGCCACTACTATTTATTTTTATGCATAATAATGATTGTGTGTAGCTTGTTATTCACGCCACAATCCATGGTAATCAAATTGTTTAATCTTGATTATATCATGCTTTGAATTTTATGTTTATAGTTAGAGAATAAAATCTAACCAAACAGTTTAATCTTGGTAGATCATTAGATAGGTAGAGAAAATAAAAGGACCTCATCAGTTTAATCTGAGCCCTTGGCTAATATAAGGTTAGAAATAGATAGTTTGTTTTATTAAAGAAAAGATAGAATAAGGGTTTTCTAGCCTAAATGCACCCAAATAAATGAAGAAAAAAATGTTAGAATAGCTAAATGGGTAAGTAGAAGAAAGGTTGCTGAAGTATAAAGTTAATTGGATCAAAATACATGCATCATGCTTAGGCTCATATTTCAATATGTATGATCAATTATGGAAGCAAAAACAAAAGTTTGCAAGTTAATGTGATTAACTCCCCGTCATTCATTTTTCCCCTTACTTACTAATTTCCTATCCACAAGTATGCTCTACCGCTTTAAATCCTTCAAGTCAAAGAGGCTTAGAGCATTTCTCTGACTTTTGGTGGGATCGGACCCTTGGCTTAATGACTTAAGGACATCAAATGATAGAATCCCCTTCATGAAATTCATCTCCCCCTCAAACCCTAATAAAACCCCTTTTCCTAAGGTTAAAACTCTTTTGCCTAGGAAAAGTAAAAACAACTCCATGTTAAATCCCTTTTCATTCAAAAAACCCACAAAAAATATTATTCTAAGTATTGAGTATATGTAAATAGAGCACGCAAATATTACATTTACATTTATACTTAAAGCATATACCCACTCTGCTCATCACATTTCATATTAATTTTTAATTTAATTATATAAATTCTCGATATACCTATCCCCGTATATTAAATAAATCCCTTAAATAAATATCCCAACCCTTAGTTTTGATAAAAACTATACAGTTTACCCCTTATCCCGACAAAATAAATAAAACCCGTCATTAAACCCCACCTGATCAACTAAGCCCATGATTAAGTCTTAAATTAATCACAAACTGCCGGGGATTAAAGCCTTGGGCCCCCCGAAACCCATGCTCTTATCACCCGCGCACCTCCCTCGCCCGACTGTCGTCCGATCATCTTCCCCTTCATCCAACGGTCCACAGCCATATTGGCCACGCCTGATGGCCGACCGTTACCCGCCCGATAAAGCAGTTTTCTCTGGCCCCTCGACTGCTACGTGTCGCGCTCTGGAGTAGATCGGGTGACCCCTCCGAAATACCACCCAACCTCCATAAGCGGTGTGATGGCCTGGGAAACCGCCTCCTCGCTCAACCCGCCAAACCACCTACTGTTCATTTGAAATCACTCGCCAAAAAATAACCGTTGCTCCATAAAAAGGCCGAGAAGCCCTTTTTCACCTTTTTTCACTCATTTTCTCTGTGAACCTTTGCGAACCAGTGTGATTCCTGCAAACGTTGAATTCACCATTTGAACTCCAAATTCACTCCTGAAGAAAGTTGCAGAGACCCCAGTCGACCTCCCAGTCCATACCAGATTCATTCGAACCTTTGCAGCTACCGTGAACTCTAAATTTGCAGATAATTCACCCAATTCCAAGTATTTCACCACAAATTACCACTCGCCCTTTCAAATTTGGAAATTTTCAACCTTGTACAATGTTTTAATTAAGTAAAATTAATTAAAAAATACTTTAAATTTGAAAACCCATGGCCAAACCCTCTGAAAAATCCTAGTTGCCATTAAAAACCTCTGAATTAAACCTTTAAAGCCAAATTTAAATCCACAAGAACTAAATTATGGCTGGCCCTGTTGCCTTGGACGTTAGACCTGTCACAACTCCCTATTTAGACCTCAACCACCTTCCCTTGGCTGACAGGGATTTCCAAATTAAGGATACATCTACCCAGACCCTCTTGCTTATAATCCATTATTCAAGTAGGGACAAATACCTCAACCATGATGATGATATTGAACATTCAGAGTCAAATTTGCCCAAATACCAGTTCCCACATGTACATATCTTCCCATAAATTGTCCACGAGTGCCATCCCTGTTACATTCTCAGCGAGATAACTATTATGTCCCCCGATCAAAAGGTTTTGTTCACCATTACAGCTGATTCCATTAATGAAATGTTGTAGATCCAACTAGGTCAAAACCTAACCCCACTCTCCATTGGGGATTTGCTAGACCAGTACTCCAAGTTGACCCTGTTCAGGTTAGCCCAAATATTCTAGACATTCATTGTAGAAGAGCGGTATATTCCAAAAGATCCCCCTCCATATGTTTCTGCCATGTTCTTCGAAAGGGGCAAACAAATTATCACCATGATATCATGTGTTCTTGGCTGCACCACTGATGAATTTGTTGATGAACTTGTCCTGGCCTTCATGTCAATTTATACCCCAGGACAACCTCATGTTATTTTGTACAATTATGTTGAGTTCATAGCTGAGAGAATGAATGAACAATTCACTAGGATGCACAATGAGAGAGTGTTTAAATACTCATCTGTCCTCTACCATATGTTCCTATATTATCAACCAGACAGATTTCCTTTTGCCCTTCAGAAGCTGGATACTAAAGGCTAGCCCAGGTCTGTCATTTTTTGGACCCCACTGTTCCATAAGTTTCAGTCACCATATACCTATTCAAATTTCATAGATTATTTTGTTCATCCAGTCATGACTATGCTGACAGGAAGCCCTCCACCTAGGATAAGTCCAGAGATCAAAAGGGTCCTTCAGTTGTCTAAACAAAGCAAAGTGGGAGATTGGTACCTTTACCAAAACCACACAGAGATAAGAATTTATGGTTGCTAGCATGCACCATATAAACTACCCAAATACCTCCCCTTGAGGTTATTTTCTCTAGAGTACTATAGACAAATAATGAACTCCGATGAGATAAATTTTGTCTCGGCCAAGAAAAGATCACAATTCAAAGTAAAAAACCAGTTAGGCTCCTTCATCTGCAATTCTAGAGAGGCAGGGGAGGAGGCAGACCAGATTTTGCAGCAAATGAAGTTCCAAAAGAGTTTCATGTGGAGGTATGACTCTCAAGAATTTATGACCAGATTGAGAAAGAAGGTTAAGTTGGGACCTTATATTCACCACCCCATACCAGAGACAAAGACAGTACAAAGGTAGATGTAGAGAATACCTTATTTGACTTAGAAAGGCAGTTTGATGAGAGCTCGGTTCTGCAGGTACCTGAACAAGAAGAAGAACCATGTGCACCCCTCCTTTCATGCAGATGCCTCAGAGTGAGGAAAATAACCCAAAAAGGACCAGGGAGGAACCCTCAAGTTCAGGAATGGGCACATCAAATATACAATATGAGACGAGTCAGAGCAAAAAACCTTGGCTAAATCCTGTTTCAGAGCAGGAAGACACAGAAGGCTTAGTAGAAATAACTGATACCGAGCTGGACAGAAGTAAAGGCACAGCTCCATTTGAGGAAACACAGGGGCCATCCACATCACAGACCCAGATTTTGGAAATGCAACTAAGTGTAGAAGTATCCTCATTCAGTAGGCCTGCTAATAAGGATAATGATATAAAATATAGATATAAAGAGATCAAGATGAGAAATGAGAAAATGAAGGCTCAAACTTATGCTCAGTATCTCAAACTCACACCTACTAATCAGAATAGGTTGATTTCTGCTTTCGACATCAATGAGGGAAAACTAAAGATGTCCTTCATAAAACCAACTTCACAATAGCCAAGGACATCAGCGGATTACAAGAGAATTGATTTTGAAGTGATGGCAAGGGATATTCATCCCATAGACCAAATCGAATTGCATAAGCAGGTTGGAGAGATGATATACTCCACCCTCACAGGTAAAGCCATAGCTGCTCATCAGTTGCAGAATTCGTTGAGCAATATCTCAGCTTAATACCATTTAGAGAAGGCCTCCTCACAGGTCAAGGATACTAGAATCAAGTCTTTGGAAGACTTAGTGATTGAATTGGGACATGATCCCAAATATATCAAAGCCACTAAACAACTGATAAAGGAGAAAAATGATGACATTGCTGCACTGAAAAAACAATTGAAGATACCTCGGCTACAACATCCCCAAACACAGGAGGTCTTAGAGATCCAAACCAGGCATGAAGAGTTGATGGACTTGGTCCTAAAACTTAATGATCAGTTAAAGGAGACGGAGAAAGAATTGGACACTTTAATCCAATTAAAGCAAAGTGATATTGCTACTACATCTACAAATGTCATCCCAACGGTCTCAACAACAGTCCCTTCAATGCTGGCACCCTCATTGGCTCCCACAGCTCCCATGCCTACAACACAACCAATTTCAACAGAGTCTACATCAGCAGCAGGTGCATCAGGAGAAGAAGCAACAAAGTTGGTTAGAGCCATGGAGGAAATGTCCATACAAGCTACAGAGATGAATAAGCTGAAGGAAAAGGTGACAAGCTTGGAAACAGATTGCAAGCTTGCCAAGATCATGCACAAGGAAGAAGTGCAGAAAGCTGCCAGAATGAATGAAAGATTAAAGGCCATGGAGAAAGATCTAACACTAAAGGAACCCCTTGGGCAAGCCAAGGAACTATTATGGGCCAATATCATTGACTCTGTCAATGATATTTGGCCATCTATTCAAGTGATTTTTGAACAGATAGATCTGATAAAGATAGCTACAGAAGCTATCCAAAGAGTTAAGGAAGAACTAGGATACATGCCTGACGATGCCACCAGACTTATCCACTTCCTAAATAGTAAAAACAAGTATGAACTTCAAGAATTGGATATAGAGGATAGGACAGAAACAATTTTGGAGGTAAGAAAGGTCCTTTCCAAGAGAAACTTAATGTTAAACTTGGAGGACAAGTGTCAAAATATGCAGATAGCAGTTGATAGATTTATGTCCAAGTTTAAAATTTTGAGAGAGAAAGGGTTACCCAGTCCCTTGGTCATAAATGACAAGCTCATGACACAACAGGATTATGACAACAAAATCAGAGAGCTAGCTAAAGAACATGCCAGTACATTATCGATAAAGGCATTGTCAATAGGCAAAGTTCTTTACCAGACATTTGAAAACCTGTTTTTCCTTCGGCATGAGGTGAAACACCTATTCATCACTATGCCTACTTTTACTAAGTACACCGAGGCAAATGAGATATATAGGAGGATGTTGAAAATCAAGTTACCTGACGCTGAATTATGGGAAAATTGACTGATTTACTATAGTAAAATGTATTAACAAGGTTAATGTACAGTGAGCAAGGTAAAAGGTAAAGGCATGTTAGCATGATCAAAGAGTATCAGTGTGAAAGTGTATCAGATGAAAGCCAAAAGTGAATGCAACCTCCAGCGTAAAAAACCAAACAACAAGACAACATGAAAGGCTAGAAACCTAACTATAAAGGCCAGCAACATCAAAATACTAGGGACAACATGAAGCAATTCAATAGCTGTCTCTACCTTCTAGCAAGAAGATATTTTTATTTCCTAGATTAAATCTCAAGTTAGTTTGGGATATTTTGTAATAAACTTTTGTATAAATACTTCACAATTTGAAGTATGTAGGGTGTATTCTTAGACATTTATATAGACTTCTTAATCAAAAGACCGTAAAGCTATTGTATCACTGACTGGGCTAGCAAGCTGGATTGATGAATAAAGACAAGATATTTCATAGGATTCATGTGTTAAGCGAAGTGCAGACAAGTATTTTCTCATGTTGTTGTTATCTTTCTTAAAGTTTTTCCACAATCTTTAATGTATTTCTGAATCTGAATGCTATAACTGGAACAATATCTTAGAATTTGTTTAATTACACTCTGTTTTAATAGCTAGGCATTTAAATGTTTTCAACTGATATCTAAGTTAAGGAATTCTTAATTGCTCCTTAGTTTGGGTTGTTTCTTGCTAATCCATATCAAAGAATTCTTAATTGCCCCTCATTTTGATTACCCTCTATTCCTCCTTTATATCTCGGTCTTAGAATTCTTAATTGCTCTATCACCCTGATTAAAACCATTTCACCCTCCTGTTCCAAAGACCTGCACTTTACTCTGCTAGCTTGCCCTCTGAACATTCCCTTTAGTGAGTTGATCCAGTCCAGCTGCCCTTCTGTTGACTCCATAGCCCAATGGTCTAAAGACATCATTCTATCCATTTGTTTTAAGGATCCCACCATCCAATCTTCAATACAAATCAAAAACCCCCCTTAACATTCATAACTAGCCTGAAATCCCAACAAACAAAGTTAAATCACATATAGAGAGCCCTCTCTGAGCCTAGGTTGGCTAGAGCTTATGCCCAAAAGTTGGTTTGTGGTTACCTTGGTCATTTTCTTTCTTTTAATAACTTCTAGAGAAAATTCTGAGTGATAACATGCACAACATGTACACAACACCATATGCATGACATGTACACGACACGGCATGTACACAACACCATATGCACGAAATATACACAACACCACATGTACGACAAGTACACAACACCACTTTCTCACAACACCATATGTACATAGCACCAACTATACCCGACATTGCATATGCAATATTCACACTGCACTATCTGTACCACCCTGTACATAACATTGCATAAACGACATGTACACACACTATATATACACAACAACACAACATCATAGATTCAACATGTACAATATATACAACATATGCACAACATTAGTACCACACATCCAAAACCACATTGTCTCTACCAAGCAACCTTGATTTTAGTGTCTCTCCGCCATCCATGCTTATCCCAACATCCCACAGACCACACTGCTTTCATTTCACTGATGTATCCCTCGGTATAGCCTGTCCATAACATAGACATAATATAATCACATAGTATCAACTCATAACCACATGATACTTACCTCATATATTTGTCAAGACTACTCATCCTCTTAATTCCTCATAAACCAGGAACCTCTTCATGCCATTCACCTGGGTAAGCAATCCTTTCTCCACAAGAATGATTCATATGACCCTATTAGACAAAAACATACATACATACATATATATACATATAAATATTAGCATTAATAATCATGATCCATGATGACCCTATCAAACATGACATACATGTATACACATATAGACATCAACATAATAATGATCACAACATAATTACTAGATATCATAAGGTCAAGGTTAACATAACTCTCTTTATGAGTGCAACATCGAGAACAAAAGTTCCCAACATAGCCAAGGCATATGACGCCTCAAATCCATTCACATTACCTTTCTTGATTATCTTTCCCATGACTATCCTACCATCGTCCATTTACACCAATGGACCCAACCAATCCAACTGACTGTCATACTCTTGCCTTCAATTGCCCTTATACATGGACCGACTTCAGTTGAGTCTTACATTACCTGCTGGATTTCATTCAGCTCTCCCCGAGCTCCACTAACTTTCCTCTTTCCCAACCAATTCCCAAGACTCAAAACTTAAAAGGCAAGACAAGAAACAAACAAGAATAAAACCATGAAAATTAATAACAATATGACACCACAAACAAAGTGGCAAGGCCTTACACTAGACATAACAAAGATGAAAATCAAGTGCAAACAAATCACAAAACAATGAAAGCACAAAACTAGCAACAAACATCATTCAATCCCCATGGGTTCCCAGTGCTTCCAAGGGAAAGCTCAACCTGAGCCTTGTTCAAGATTCCATGGCAACCTCTTTTTCCATGAAATCGCCTGCATCATACTGCCATAAACACATAATTGTCAGTGCATAAGTAACCGTAACAACATACTAGTTACGTTACATTATTATGCCAAGCACATTGCCTTCTAGTTGAGCACATTCAAGGTGTATCTCAAGGGATCCCAATCCTTTGACGAATCCAACTATAACTAGCAACTAGTTAATGTACCTATCAAATACATGTTCATAACTATAGCACATTCGCATAACATCAAAAAAATATCGAGGTTAAGAAGGCTTCCTGTATGCAAAACACTCATTCGTTTGGAATCAGGGTTTCCAAAAATAACCAAAGGAATTCTTGCCCAATTCCTTTTCATTTACCATTTACCTTGATACAATTGAGTCTTACTATATGCTATCACTTCACCTGGCTATTAAGTATATATAAGAAAATCAATTGTTACCTTGTCATGCTAATACCAAGCATGTGCCTTACAACTGTTCACACATGTTAGTCACATGTTCCACAAATCAAGGCATCATATCTATAGATTTTAAATCAATCTTTACTAACAATCATGTCATAATCCATATTCAACTCATAGTCATCAGACATAATGTTACAACTATAATCTATTACACTCAAGTACATATCAATTATCTCGACACATATGTGTTAGTACAATCATCTTAAAGCAAG
Organism: Pinus tabuliformis; assembly: GCA_031772625.1. NCBI lineage: Eukaryota > Viridiplantae > Streptophyta > Pinopsida > Pinales > Pinaceae > Pinus > Pinus tabuliformis. The sequence goes on along the minus strand of CM062805.1, from coordinate 1,209,381,940 downwards.
ATCATTTGAACACATACGCATATCATGCAATTCATCAAACATTCAACCAACTTGCAAACATACCATGTTAAATAAATCAACTAGACGACATAATCAAATAATCAAGCACCAAATATATGACATAAGCAAACCCATACCTTAATGTATCTCAGGGGAGGCTATCCTATCCGCACAACCAATCTAGATTAGCACAATATAAGTTCACAACATATCAACTCAACCCCAAATAAGGTCATGATATCCATAATAGTCACTAACTAACATTCCCACATCATAAGCTCATAAACATTTATCATTCATACATAATAATCACATCTGCACAGTCAGTCTAAATTAGCACAACACAATATCACAAATAAGTCAACTCATACCTTAATGTCATAACCCTAACCATCTGTATTGGCCAATCCAATTTAGCATGATACATATAACATTAAGATCTTAATGTAATAACCCTAATACTCAAGTTACTAGCATATAACAACAACAAGTTATACATCATGCTCATAAAAAACATATAACCTAATCATCAAGCTAACTATCATATAACAACAAGAAGTTATATATCATGTTCATCAACACCATATAACCTACTCATCAAGCTAACTATCATATAACAACAACAAGTTATATATCATGTTCACCAACAACATATAACCTAACCATCAAGGTAACTATCATATAACAACAACATGTTAACCTATAACATACTCATCAACAAGTATAACCTAATCATCAAGCTAACTATCATATAACAACAACAAGTTAACCTATAGCATATTCATCAACAAATATAACCTAATCATCAAGATAACTATCATATAACAACAACAAGTTAATCTATATCATACTCATCAACAAATATAACCTAATCATCAAGCTAACTATCATAAAACAACAATAACAATGCATACAACCACATGTTACTATCATTCATGACTATCTGACACTTGTGCATATGATTACACTAATCAACTAGCATTTATCATACATGTAACCATAACATCAATAGACATGTACATGAACCTAATGTATATAACCCTAATGCATATAACAATCCATTAACTAACATACCTGCATGCCAAACATATAATACTTGTATGATGATCTGCTCTTACCCTGAAGTCCATTGTTGCAACTTCACTTTAATGATCTGCATCTCTTGCTCTATCTCAACCAACACATTAGCATCCTAACATACCAATATCATCATGATGACCTAATTACATACAATGACCTCAAAATGCATGTTTGACCTACTATACATGCATAACCATAACCATGATGATGCATGCATAACAACATATAGACACTGACATGCATAACAAATGCATATAGAACCATACACTCATGACGACACATTCCAAAAAACATTATCAGCTTTCACAAGGCGACATCACTACAACCATGATCAACACCATCCAAATACAACAAGCGCATGGACTACAAGCATAAGGAACACTTATGTAACTGACATGAATGCATGACCAACACACATCCCATCCAGTTCGAGGGGTGAACCATGCTCTAATACCACTCTATAACACCCTCATCCCAAATCTACCCAAGTAACTGGCCAACTGGGGTAAACATGTGACGAGAAGTTACTATGATATGATTCAACCTCCTAAGTCACGTTAAGGTAGTGGAACTGATGGAAACACATGATACAAATCTTCAACATCAACAATAGGGCTCCTAAGAACCATCTCAACCTTTCTAGTAACTAGCCCCTGATTCTTATTGAGGTTTTAGAACTTTGGACGCTCTCATGATATGGGCATGCCAGTGTTTAGGGACCTCTGGACACTCTCACAACCTTGCAAGCCAACGTCTAGGGACTATTTTGCATAGTACTGTGGCAACGTCCCTGAGATTTGAGCCACTTTTTCAAGCCCAGAGCCTAGGTCACTGCCCAAAATTGAATGGCATCTTCAGAACAATAAAATAACATGGAAATAACATTACTAATGCAATTACTTGAATAAGACCTTGACTGGACCCCTACTAACCATGACATGAATTTCGTCAAACATATCACAAATATGTAATCTACAAGTGTAAATAACATATCTGAGCATAGGGGTCTCATACTTATTTGAGATTCTCTATGAGGCATTGTTTCCTTGTCACTTTAGCTACAATTTCATTCATTAGTCCATATATATATTGTTCATTCATGTATAAGGAAAAACATAATGATATCCATACATAGCTACTGTCATAATACACACACATGACAAGCGTAATAGCAACAGAAATATCAATGAAATCATAGTCATATGATCCACATATAAACCATTATAATACTCATAGAAATACAAGGAGAAATAACATCATATTGATGATGCAAAATCCAAACCCGGGATGGGACTTCCACGTTCCACCCAATCGTAGAATGGTTGAGCCAAATCTCTCTTCAACCATTCACCCCTATGCCATATTCTAAGCATGAATATGGGATATCATAAAACACATCAATCAAAATCATCCAAGGTTTCCAGAGGCCAAGCCACCCCAACCCATTAAACAATTATTCCACCTCATAGTCAGACATCACAAAACCATCATCAGATTGGTCTCTACCCAAGCCTTTTAGGGCTCCAGAGCGTTTGTTCCAACCAAGGCTTCTAGGACTAGTAACTCAACCCACAATTGTTGTCAGGCTTCCAGAGCGTTTTTCCAACTAGGGCTTCCAGGACTATTAACTCAACCCACCAAATGCTTCCAGAGTGTTTGTCCAACCAAGGCTTCCAGGACTAGTAACTCAACCCAAGTTTTTATAGGGCTTCGAGAATGTTTTTCCAACCAGGGCTTCTAGAGCTTTTGCCCAACCAGGGCTTCCAGGAACTAATAACTCAACCCAAGCTAAGGAAACATGAGAACCAACCAAAACAAAACAAGTACATAAACCCACAATCTCCATGACTATCCAGGAAATGGAAAGGCTAGGCAAATCCACTATCAATCCATGCAATCCACTATTCCAGTGACAAATCATGACCAATAAACCACATGCATGTACCATGCATGCCGAAACTAGTGAGGAAAACATACATGCAACTCGGTACCTACAAGCAAAACTCGTTGTAGTTGCTGATCCCCATGTCCTCTTGTGCTTTCTTGCTCTTCATTTTCCGTCTTGCTCCAAAACTCCAAGTATCCACATCCTCCAAGAGTGCTCCAAGAAAACTCTAAGTGTCCAAGAGTAAGACAGAGAGAATAGAAGAGAGATCCACCAAAACTGAACTGACCAAGCCAGCTCACTGATCCTCAGAAGCCTTTTTATCAATGAGGCCTCTATTTTGTTCATTTTCCATTATTTCCCTTCATTTTCCTCCTTGCATGCAACTTGTGACCTTTCACCTCCATTTTCTCCTAATTTCCATTATTTCCATAAATAAATGTGCAAAAAATTCCATTTTGCATTTCCAAAGCCTTAACTGTTGTCTTTGCTAATTTCTTAGCCATAATAAACCAAATGAACACCCACTAGAATGTTTTTCACACCATTCAACTTGGAATACATATCCCATGACCATGGTCTTATATATTTTTACATGGGTTTTTAACCATGGATGTTACACCAAGACAAGAAAGACTACTATTTTGAGTGGAAGGCATCTTCAACAATGGATGTGTGGTGGAGACAAAATATCATGATTTTATTCAATAGACTTGCTCCCCCTAACAATATGCATGGTCTTCTTCTTAGTAGGCATAATCTCATTATCAAAACTTGAAATAGCATATATGTAAATGCTGTATTCATTAGATCAACAACATGAGTTGATGTCTTGAGTGTCCAAGACACTTTACACATGGTCTCCTTGTGATTCAATTTGCTTCCTTCTCCAAACTTGTGTAACTTTCCTTTCATGCTTGGTTATCCAAGTCAAGTTACAATCATGATCCCATGTCCAATGTTATGACATTTGAAGCATTCATTCTTGTTCATCAATGAGGAACTATGAATTATTCTTGCAAGGTTTCTTCTAAGAGACTAACGGGGACCATTATATTTGTCCTTGTGGTATGCCTTACAATCCTTTTCCATATGCCCACAATTTGTACAAGAATAACAAAAAATATACTTTTGTACCTAGAAGATGGAGCTTGCCTTGATGAAATTTTGATGTCTTTTTGCCTTGAGATCCTTTGACGATATCCACCTTCTACACACCTTCTTGGAGTAGGGTTTCTTTTAAGGTTATCTTGATTAATATCCTTGCTTTTTCTAGAACTGGGGGCATCAACATTTCTTCCAAGCTTCTCCACATCCTTGTTGCTTGATGCATTAGAATTTGCATCAATTTTTCTTGAGGGTTCACCTGTATAACGAAGAGCTAATTTATCAAGGGGGGATGTTTAATGACTTAGGATGTCATCTAGGGTTTAAGAGCTCTTTAGACTCTTGTTCACCTAATCAACTTCTTTCTTTAGGATATCAATTTCTTTTATCATCATCTTGCATTCTTCATCCTTCTTAACATATGGTTCTCCATTTCTTTCTTAATCCTTGTTGCTTCACATGTTTGGGCCTTGAGAGAGGATATATCTGATTTCAATCTTATGATTTGTTCACATTTTTCTTCTAGTTGGAATGTTATGGCATTTCTGTCCTTTTTTACTTCTCCTACTTGTCCTTCCAGGAGGGCCAAAACTTCCATCACCTTTTCAGCTCCTTGTACTTGTTTCTTTGCTTCTTCCAATTGAGATTTAAGGGAGGAGACCTCTTCCTTGTATTGACCAATTTTTGCTTCAAATTTGTTCAAGTCCTCATGTCTTTGTTCAAGATGGTTTGACAAAATGTCTTCCCTTTCTTTGCTTTATCCAACTGATTTGTCATGGATATGACTTCTTCATGATGCCTTTTCTTGTTTTGATGTAATTCCTCCTTAATCTTGGTGAGCTCCTTATCTCTTTCTTGTACTTGAAGCTTGAAGAGGTCAACTTCCTTGTATTTTCAAGGTCATGGTTACCATCTTGTGCTTGCTTTTTGAGTTCCTCATTTTCTTTTTTCAAGTTGCTTATTTCTTCTAGGGCAGCTACAAGTTTTGTCTTAAGATCTATTTCAACTTCTACTTCAAGAATTTCTTCATCATCATCTTCCTTTATACAATTGGTCCCTTCATTTTTGCTTTCATTTGTCTTCTTTGGTTCATCTTGATGCTCTTTGTCATCATCTTTTGGATCAGAGGTTATGACCAATAATCCTTTAGAGTGAAGATCTTGAAGATTTTCCCAAATCTCTTTTGTTGATGAACATTTCTCCATTTTTACCTTTATAGGATTTGGTAGGCCACTCAAGATAGCTTTAATAGCTATTGCATTATGTTCCTTGGAGTATTCTTCTTCCTTTGCACTTCTCGTAACCGCTGATTCCCAAACTTGAAAACCTTGAGCCATAAATAAATTCTTCATTCTTGGCTTCCATATTTCAAAGTTTCCATTGAACAATGAAGCTTTCCTAATTTTATTATCAATTGAGGAGATGACATCTTCGAATGGTTTTCAAGCCTTCTTCCTTGACTTTGTCATTTGTGTTCTAAGGATCTACCTTCCAGCTGCAAGGCTGAGACTAAAAGTATTGGCTTTAATACCAATTGTTTGATATACTGAGAGGGGGCGGGTGAATCAATATTTCTTTTACAATTGTTAGTTTTATGCAAGTTAATACCTCTTAGAGAGAACACAAAAAAATGATAACAAAATAAATACTTTTATTAACAAGAATTACCGAGGAATCTAATCCTATTTTAAATGAATTAAGTACAATAATAGACAGGGCTCCAACCCTAGATGAAGACTCCAATGTTCAAACCACCAGGCTCGAACCTGTACTTTTCCAAGCACCAATTTGGACTTCACAAGGCTCCAACCTTGTCTTCTTGAGGACTATTATCCTCTAGGGTACCAACCTTCTCCTTCAATTCGTTGATATAGATAAAAATGGTTCTTCAAGACTAAGCCTTGATAATTTTCAACAATTCCCTCAATTAATCTCTAATAACACTTCGTTCATCAATGAAAACTTTATGATTCTCAGAAGGTCTCTCCATAGCTCTTCATGTCACCCAAATAATTTTCTTCAAGGTCACATCATGAGGGCCTTCAATAGTGCATCATGATCTCCAAGTGTTCCTTCAAGATCAACTTAAATCTTCAATAATTCTTTCCAAAGTTGTCTCACAATATCTTAAACAAGCTTCTTGATGCTAGCTTTAAAAGGATGTTTTCAAGGTTTGCCCAATAGTGTTCTACAAGCTGGTCTCACAGATGTCTGAAATATTTTCAATGAATACTCAAAACCATGTTGCATCACAAAGTCTATAGGATCAACTTCAATATTTTATCCATGATTTGTTATAAGTCTGTCTAAAAGTGGGCTCCATGTCAGCTCGCATAAGCTCGAAAACCGTTCACAAATTTGTCCACAAATCTGCTTGAAGATCTTCCAGAATAGGCATAGGAGAAAAAATTGCTTCAGATCTTGTGTCAAGTCAGTTCTCCAAGGACAAGGCAAGGATCTTCCTTTAATTTTGATCTCAAAGAAGAATATTAACAACTCTTCCAAAAACCTTTACTATTACAGGGATTCAACCTATGATTACAGTTCAAAACTCAAGATGGATTTCAGAACTTCACATGGATGACAAAAGTATAGATCTAGATAGACTTCGATCTCTCCAAGGAATGATTCTTATAATTTTGGCCTTCAATTATGAACAAGAGCGAGGTATAAAGAGGAGGCTAAAAGGTCAAGAAAATCTTAAAGAATTTCCAACGAGATCCAAAGATGATTGCTATAGGATTCCATGAAAATCCAAAGGAGAATGGCCATGAAACAAGGCCAAAATCTGTTTTGAGATGCCCTGCTTCAAAGTGTCACAAAAACATACATAAAATGCCACGAATTATCATATAGGTTTCTTCTTCAAGTTGCACGAAGTTGATTTAGTAGTAGAAGCAATCTTGAAATCCACAGAAAGTTGTGTCTTGTCCTCCTTGGTTCACGAGTTGTGAACCTTTCTTGTCCCTCAGGTTTGAGTTCTTTTGTGCATCTGCAATTTATTCCTTAGATCGAATTTCCTTTGCTTGCTTGACAAAGGTCAATCAAATGGAGGAGTCGTCTTTTTATTTATACAAATTTTAATTGAGTAGATGTGTCCATTGATAGGAAGCTGACTTGTATATGTTGGGGCAACTTCAAATTTAAAAATGAGCTTTGTTAGTGTGCTGAGCATTCTACTACATCCAAGTTGCGCAAATCCACACAACAACTCCTTCTAGGAATATGTTAAAATGTGATTTGAATCTTCGAAACACCTTCCTGTTCTTCTTGGTCCGCACTTGTAAGATTATGTTGGACACTGTGCATATTTAACTTGAGAATAACCTTTGACATAGAATCTTGAGTTGTGTTAGAGCATGGATCTATTAACATGGAAAGGTGGGATGTGGGTGTGTGGGGACCACCAAAGAGATGAATATATCGTTATATGGCTAATCTGGTATAATGTGAATGTAATATATATATTTATATTTGTTATAAATATATATATATGTATACTGATTTTTGTTTCCCCCTTCTTTAAAGTCTTTGACATATATCTTTCATACTTAGTTCAACTTCCATTACCATTTAGATACCTTTCATGAATTTGAGGCTTTCTAAGATTAGGGTCAGGTTTTTTATTATTATTGGAGTTAGGGTTAGGTCATCATCATTTCCAAGATCAAGGTTCCTAGGGTTTTTAGATCAATATGAATAATGAACCAAATGGATTTCAAGCAATTAGGGCTAGGATATTATTAGGGTTTTATATGATAGGGTTTTTAGGGTTTCATGTGTTTAAGATCTAGGGTTTTCACAACATCTAGGGTTAGGGCATCAACAAGGGCATTAACATAGACCTAGGGTTTCTGTTATCTTTAACAATGACATCATTCTATTGACATCAATGAAAACTTTGACCAACACTCCTTTGCAACCTATTTTGCCTCACGATAAGGTTTGTTTGTTCAATTCTCGCAAGTGACATAATGAGTTTGGTTGTCTTCCTTTAAGCATTATTGTTGAGTCTGAGTAGTCTCTTGATGACCTAAACATGTATATTCCTCATATATAATATAAATATGTTTCTCAAAAAAAAAATTGATGTCAAAAACTTCTTGTTCATGATGTTCATTAATGAGGGTTACATGGCCAACTATGTTTACATTCATGTCACTTGTTTGCAACCTAGCTTGTTTAATGATAAGGTTTCTTTGTACTTCAATATGATTGTTGGGAACAAGTTGAAGGTGTTCGTGGAGACTCTATTAGAGTTCCTTATTCATCATGTAATGAGCAACTCCTAAGTGTGTAGTTCAACTTTTCCATCTAGACTTGAATAATTCTTTACATATATAAGTTCACATCAATTCCTAATTTTATAGCGCACTATTTTTTTTGTCGATTAATATTAAAAACTTTTATTTATTCTTTGTTGGCATTGTTGTGGATGAGAGGTACAATGAACAACATCACTCCTTTTCCACATTCTTTTTTTTGCTAAAGCAAGAGTCGATCCTTCTATTATCTTGTAACTAACAATATATTACATAAAATACAATGCGCCCAGAGAGGAAGCGGCCATAAAAAAGAAAACAAATCTTCTAGCTGAGGGAAGAAAGATAACAACACGATGAACGGGCCTAGGCCCAAGAAAAATCAAACTCACGGCCTCCACATCCCAGACAAAACATGAGAACCCACAAAAACATCAAGAGGACCCCAAGAGGGGAATAGAGACTTAAACTTAAAGATTTCGGGTCCGCCGAGTAACACCCGGAACCATAAACCTGCTCCTCAAACCTTAGTCGTTGATCTGCATCTCCATAAATCAATCACTGAGGTCAATATCGGGCAGAGAAGAAGCATGAGGAATACCTGCCCGATGTGGGCGATATTCTCTCTCCTCCAAAAGCCACGTGTTGGACACTGAGTGGCATCACATGCAAATATGGAAAACCGTTTTAGGTTTTAAAGGCGCTTGATAACCCAGAAACCACTTTACACCCGAAAACGCAAAACCAATTGCCGGACCCAAAGACAGGAATAGAGGTTTTAACAAAAAGATTTTGGGTCTGCTAGGGTTCACCCGGACCCACTGACCTGCTCCTCGAACCAAAGCCGTTGATCTGAAGCTCCCTGATCCAACAATTGAGGGCAGTATCGGGAGGAGAAGAAGTAGGCGGAATACCCGCCCAATGTGGGCGGTATTCTCTCTCCTCCAACAGCCACGTGTTGAAATCTGAGTGGCATCGCATACAACTTTGGGAAACCATTTTAGGATTTGAGGGTGCTCGATAACCCAGAAACCACTTGAAACCCGAAAATGCAAAACCACTAGCCGAACCCAAGAGGGGAATAGAGGCTTTGTCAAAAGGATTTCGGGTCCGCTGGGGTTCACCCAGACCCACTAACTTGCTCCTCGAACCGTAGCCGTTGATATGCAACTCCCTGATCCAACGGTTGAGGGCAGTATCGGGCGGAGAAGAAGTAGGCAGAATACCCGCCCGATGTGGGCGGTATTATCTCTCCTCCAAGAGCCACGTGCTGAACTCTGAGTGGCATCACATACATCTCTGGGAAACCATTTCGGGTTTTGGGGGCGCCCGATAACCCGGAAACCGCTTTGACGCCGGGTAATGCCCAACCACCAAAACTCTACATCTGCTACTCTCCATCCGTCTGAGCCACTTATTGGGACGGATTGTCACCGAGCTCACTGCAGCACCAATGAGGAGGCAAACTATGGTGTTCCTCTACGAGGCCCGGTTATGCCCACACTTAGGATGTCTTTCCTTAAAACCCCTGTCATCCATTGATGAACGGTTAACTGACCATTTCCCTATCTACACTGATACTATTCCTTATTAGCGAGGGCCAGAGTGTAACAACCCTCATGCATTTGACCTGTAGGTACTGACTCCCACATGTAGCACCTATTGTCTCTTGTGCATCTCACCCCTTCATTAGCTAGCCAATCTGCTACTCTGTTGGCTTCTCTACGCACATGTACAAAACTGAGAGTTCTTAGAATTATTAGGTGTGATTGAATATGGTGATAGACCTGCAAAAGTCTCCAGTGTCTTGAGACTTTGTCTGGTGCAGTACCCGTGCCTAACCACTTGACCGAATTAATAATTAATTCCGAGTTAGCCTCGATGATAGTATTGTGTAAATTGTACTTTATTAGGATCTCTAAGCATTGCTCCATTGCCATGAGTTCGTCCATGTTGTTGGTGGCCCTCCCCAGGTGACTATGAAAGATGACTTTTATGTTGCGCTCTTCATCTCTTATCACCCCCCCATAACCCGTGTCCCTAGGGTTACCTTTTGAGGCTCCATCTATGTTGAATTTTAAAAAACCGTGTGGAGGGGGTTGCTAGAAAGCTTTTCCTTCTGAAATATGCTTTGTTGTTTTAATTAAGCTCCGAGGGACGTGTGACTGTAGTCCCAACAGTTCCAAAATGTGAGCATCCCAAAGACTCGGGGGCTTCCCTGGAGAATGCTTCCAAAGGGCATTGACAGTTTCTTTGAGCTGTTTTAGGATTTGTGCTTTGATGCTTTGAACTGGGCCAGAGTTGTCTTTGAATATCCTGTTGTTACGTTCTTTCCAAACATTCTAGATCAAGAATCCTGGAATCAGAGCCCAGGCTATATTTATTGTCTCATTATCTAAGAAGTCCTTTCTCCAGTTTTTCAGCATAACAATGATGTCATTTTCATTCCTGTCTGTCTTCTTGAAGATATTGGCTACCCAATTCCATAAGGTTGAGGTGAAGGAGCAGAGGTTGAGAAGACGATTCATTGTTTCTTCCTGCAGGCCACATAAATAACATCTTGATGGACCTGCAAAACCTCTCTTTCTGAGATTTTCCCAAGTTAGGATCTTTTCGTTCTGAACCAGCCACCTGAACAGTTTGATCTTCATCTAGTGTGGGTTGTTCCATAGGTCTTTCCAAGTCTTGTTAGGGCTTGGGAAGTTATGTCCCGTGGCTATTCTTTTGGCTTCCTTGAGGTTGAAGACACCCTCGTTATTTTTACCCCATCTTAGAAGATCATTCGAATTTGAGGTCAAAATTTGTCTTTTTTCCAGAATGGCTTCCAGAGCTTTAGCTTGGGCCTTCAACAGGGTCTCCTCACTATAGTCTGGTAGCTTCTAAATTCTCCATTTACCTGTGTCCCTTGATTGATCCCAATAGTCACTAACTCTTTTCAGTCCTTTGTTGATGGAGTTAATTTGGATGAGATCTAGTTCCTCTCTACCAAGGTTACTTTCATGCTGCCAGTTGTCCTCCTAGAACCATGTAAGATTTCCATTTCTGATCTCCCAGAAACTATGTTTCTAAATTAAAGCTCTGTTCTCCCAGGCCTTGTTCCAGATATGGGAACCCTTGATGTGTCCTGTCATCCTTATGTGGTTCAATTCTTGCCAACCCATTGCATATTTTTGTTTCCAGAGTTTAGCCTAGGGGTTTCTTATTTCCTTTAGCCATCTCCACCAAAGTTTTTCTCCCAAAACTTTGCTTAGAATATGCAGGTCATGGAGGCGCAAACCACCATGGGATTTGGGTTTGCAGAGTTTGCCCTAAGCTACAAGAACCCATTTATTTTTCTCTTCCCCTTTGCCCCAAAGAAAATCCCTTTGAATATTTCTGATTTGCTGTAAAACTCCTATTGGTGCCGGAAGGGATGATAACATGTAGTTTGGGATGGTTTGAAATACTGCCTTAGTGAGGACAAGCCTCCCTGCTAAATTCAAGGATCTGTTTGTCCACTGCTAACTTTGTCCTTCAATTTATCGTTACAGACTCCTAGATATCCTTGCTCAGCGGTTTATCAGAAAGAGGAACTCCCAGATATTTTGAGGGACGAATATCTCTTTGAAAGCCTAGAATTTTAGAAATATTTCTTTGAATTGAAATGTTAGTATTGAAAAAAAAAACCTTATATTTTGTTAGGCTTACCTCAGTACCATCAACCATTGCGAATTCATTCAGGATCTGTTTGAAAGCTTTGGCTTCCATGACTGTGGGTGTGCCTTCAACATAGTGTCATCCACAAATTGTTGATGGGTTAAACTGTCCCCATTCTAAGTGAGTCTAAGTCCTTGGATTATTCCTTCCTCCTTGGAATAAGTGATCACCCTACCCAATCCTTCCATCATGAGAATGAAGAGGAAGGGGGAAAGAGGATCCCCTTGTCCGAGGCCTCTCGATGGCCTGAAGGTTCTGGATGGAGAGCCGTTGAGAAGAATTGAACAACTGGCTGCAGTAACCAGAGCCATGACCCATCTTATCCAGTTGTGGTCGAAGCCATAAGCTTTAAGAATTTCCCTGATGTAAGACCAACTTAGTTTGTCATAAGCTTTAGCTATGTCCAATTATATTATCATTCCTGCTTGCTTATTGATCTTGAGGGAATGCACCACTTCATGAGCTTGGATGATATTATTGAGAATTTGTCTACCTTCCACGTATCCAGTTTGCTCCTCTGACACAAGTGTTGGAAGAAGGGGTTTGAGTCTGTTAGCAATTACTTTGGAAATGATTTTGTACACCACATTGCATCAAGCTATGGGTATGAATCTATCTAGAGTGACGGCTTTTTCCTGTTTGTGAATTAAAGCAATGAAGGATTCATTAAGCGCTCTCAGAATTGATTTAGAGTTTCTCGAATCCTCCACTACCTCCAGAATTCATGTTTGACTATTTCCCAGCATGTCTTGAAGAAGTCTACATTAAAACCATCTGGGCCAAGAGCTTTCCCATTGTGCATCTCTTTGATTACTTCGTCGACCTCTTCCTCAGTCACTGGCCTATTGAGGTTATGATTGTCTTCCTTGGATACTAGTCTTGAATGTGCTGAGTGAATCTTTTAGTAAATCGAGATCTGTCTGTCATGGTCTCCTCTGCAATGCTTTGAAAATGTTGAACCAGTACATCTTCCATTTCCTTATGAGTATTATGCTCTATTCCTCGAGGATCTGTAAGTTTTGTGATCCTGTTATGAGCCCTATGTGCCATGGTGGACTTGTGGAAGAATCTGGTGTTTCTCTCCCCTTCCTTAATCCATTGCACTTTGGGTTTTTGTCTCTAGAAGGTTTCCTCCTGTTGACATCTATTATCCCAATATTGTTGAAGTGAGTTTGCTTGCATTTTTCTTTCCTCTGTGAAGCCTTCTGTGATGAGGATTTGGTTGATTTCCTGCAATTTCTTTGCCACTTCTCCTTTGGCTTTGAAGATGTTGCCAAACTAGTTTTTATTCCATTCTCTAAGCTTTCTCTTGATGTGTTTGAGTCTATGATGCAGGAGGAACATTTTCGTGCCTTGGGTAGGTATTTCTTCAGACCACCAATTACCAATATTGGTGAGGAAGTCAGGGTGAGTGAGCCAAACATTTTCAAACATGAAGGGTATGTTCCTAGGGGTACCAATAAAGGAAGCTTTCAGTTGGATGGGCTAGTGATTCGAGTCTCCAAAAGGAAGGATGAAAGTTGTCATTGTACGACCGCTAAGAAGGAGATCCTTTGAGACTATGAATCTATCTAATCTTGAGGCTACTTGGGAAGTTCCCCCTCTTTTGTTGTTCCACATAAAAATGCCATTTATTGTATCCATATCCACCAGTCTCATATTGGTAAGGAAGTTCTAGAAGGCCATTGAGTCTCTGCCAAGAGTTTTGGTACCCCCTTTTTTTCTATGAGAGATCTGATCACATTGAAGTCCTCCCCCATAATCCAGGGCATTGTTGGGTTTCTTTCTCTCGTTTCCTCCAGAGAGGTGAGGAGTCTGAGTTTATCTTCCAGTATTTGAGGTCCATAGACATTAGTGATCATGTAACAATCCTTGTCCCCCACAGGTTGAATAATCAAAGAAAGATGGTTTCTGGATGTCTCAACATTCAGGATACCAAATTTCTGAGGATTCCATAGTGTGAGAATTCTTCCAGATGATTTAGTTGCTTTAACTTCTAGATAGTCATACTTTATTAGCCAGTTGCTATGCTTTTCTCTAATCTTATCTACTGAGCATTTTGTCTCCTGTATGAACACCATATTAGGTTTTTCTTCTTTTATTATGTTACTAAGATTTCTTTGTTTTCTTTTACTCCCTAGACCTTTGATGTTACTGGATGTAAGCTTCATAATGATTGGTTTGAAAGGAGTAACTGGTGTGATCTTTCATCTTACCTGAATTAATCATGAGTTTTCCACACTCTATCAGCAGTTCATTCTGTCTCTTCCTTCCTATTTTCTTGCCTGGGTTTTTGGTGGATTGGCCTGCTATTATCCCCATTGATTTAACCCCTTTATTCTCCTGGCTGTTATGGCTCCTTTTGACTCCTACAACCTTTGTGTGAGACCTGTTGAGGAATAGCTGTTGAACTCTGTCAAACTCCTCTTGTGGTGGAGAGTCAATTCCTTTGTTGCTTCCCTGCTCTATAAAATTTTCTAGTTCAAGGTTCTCCCTCTCAAGGATCTCTTGCAGGTCTTGGTCCTCCGTACCTCCTTCGCTTGGGGTCATCTCATGGTCCCTTCCAAGTTCCATAGTGCTCGGTGGGTCCATCTTTTGTTCCTTGTGTTCTTGTGTGATTTCCATGCTGTCCTCTTTTTCCTTCTCTCTTTGATAGCCTTCTGGTTTCTTGTGCATTCCATTTTATTCTCCTTCATCTTCTAGAATTTCAAAACTGTTGTGACTCGGTAGCTTGCTTTCACTAGGTTTATTTTGGGTCTTTTTTCCCCCTCCTTTCCCTCTGCCTCCCACTTTGCTGAAACCTTCAGGGTCTTTACCTTTGTTGGTTTTATGGTGTTCCTCCCTTTTGTTAAGTGGGCATTATCTGAAGAGGTGCCCATGTTCATGACATTTACGACATCTGAATGGGATGTGTTCATAGTCAACTGCCTGTACCCATTCCTCGTCATAAACCTCTAGGATGACTTCATCCGGAAGTGCTCCTGATAAGTCCATTTCTACACATATACGTGCAAAGGATGTGTATTTCCCTCGCAGAGTCGCCTCCGATATCTTAATAAAATGCCCTAATTTGTTACCTATAGATTTTAAAGATTCCGACATCCAATAATCTAAAGGTAAGGAGTATAATCTAATCCATACCAGCACCGATGTGAATGTTTCTCGCTCTGGAACAAAGTTCATCACCCAAGGTCTCATGTAAAGGCCCGCGGCAGCATAAAAGTAGGGTCCTCCTTCGAAAACTCTGTCTTTGTCCTATAGGTTAGGGAAAACACTGTGAAGAAACCCTTGGAACCAAGTTGAAGATTTATTGTTCCCTTCGGTTTCCAGTTGTTTCTTATCCATGTGTACAACGCTCTCTCCGTGGGCCATATGCCAATGAACTTATAGATGATAGCATAAGTCGCCATGTGTTCTCTGTGCACTTGTAGTGCAGGATCATTTAGGACCACCCGGGGTTTAACTTCAGCCTTGGGTTTGCATGGTCTTGTCCTAGACTTTTCCTCAATTCTTTGACTATTGTAGCTATGATTCATTTCCTTCCTAGCTTCCTTGTGGGTCCCCTCCATTTCCTGGAAGTTGCTGCTGCCCAGCTTGTGAGTACTTGTTGTCTTTGGTTCTG
The DNA here is from genome assembly GCA_031772625.1 of Pinus tabuliformis. Lineage (NCBI taxonomy): Eukaryota > Viridiplantae > Streptophyta > Pinopsida > Pinales > Pinaceae > Pinus > Pinus tabuliformis. Next base: position 1,209,366,288 of record CM062805.1, on the reverse strand, counting down.
TCTCCGGTGGTTTCAGGGAATTATTCAGACTCGTCTCCTTGCTTCTGTTAGAAACCACTTTGCTGTAGGAGGGAGTGGAACTCCCTCCTCCAAGCCCCTCCATTGTTACCAGCTCGTTCCTGTTGCCCCCTGTTCAAACCCTGGTGCATGCATTCGTCTCCTTAACCTTCACATCAAAAAACCTAAAAGTGTTAAGGATCACTCCTTTTCGACATTCAACTCTATCTCAAACAATCATTTGTAAAATGCAATAAATCCAAGCAGAGGTTGTCAACATGAAGTTTCAATTAGTTTCAACCACCAATATCAATGTTACATGTACCTTCCCTTGATGGGGTGCTTGAGAATAGAGGAGGGGAGAGGAGTGTTTCCACCATCCCACAAGCCCACATGCAAGTGAGACATGGAAACACACCCCCTTAAATGTTAATCACTCAACATGCGGAGTGCATGGGCCAACCTTATGTTCCACCAATTGACGACCTGGTTAGTAATTTCGATCACTTCTATACAACATAGATAATGGTAGAGGGTACAAGGTGATCTGAAAATGTCAATGAAGCTAGTACTAGGCGGTCAAGCGAGCCTGCCAACTCGTTTTTTCACACCAATTTTGCATGCAATATGCATCAAGTGGTGAGCAATTACTCTTAAATTTAAATCATGGGGAAGAATTCTCGTCATTGTACTCAATTTAGAGATCATTCATGGTGCATCATCATCGAGATGGGGCTCTCATGAATCTCTAGAGTTCGCCCTTTCTTAATTTTTGCGAAGTGAGTGAAGGTAAATTCCCTCTAGCACTTAGTTTGGTTCTTAAAATAGGTTACTATGGACACTGGAATTGCTCTCGGGAGAATATGAAGGAAGAATTCATAAGGCCAATTTATTGCACTCTCCATCCATGTGACCCAGGCTCACTCTAAGTTTATCCAGAAGTTTGAAGCTATTAGCACTAATTTGTGGAGAAATTGCTACAATGCCAAAGTTTCTATAGTTAATTTTTTCCTCCAAGGAAAGCCACCTCCATGTGGTTTTTGTGCAAGGTGGCTCAAGTTCGATCTTGATCCTCACTCCTCTATGCACATTTCTAAAGGTTTTATTGTAGCATTTTTTTTGCTTTTTATTTTTTTCCTCCAAGGAAATTACAGGGTTGATTGGCTCTTCTTTATGAGTAGGCTTTCCCATAGTTGTTGCATGGATGGTAACTCAAAATGGAGAGAGGTACTCAAGCACCCTCCAATGACAGAGGCCCTAATACTTCTTGATCCTGCTCAGTTTTTGAGTATTTTTTTAATGGTTAGTTTCAGGCCAAGGTGGCATTTGTTAACTCATTGGCATAGCCTTCTCATTTGGCGCACACCATGCCGTGATAGAGAGATATAATGCATCAAGGAGTAAATTATTATCAAGAAAGGGGATTCTCAAGGGATCAAGTGAGAGTTTAAATCTTAGCTGCTAGATACAGAGAGCTCACTCCACAACCAGTTCAAGCGGAAATCATTGAGGCAGAGAGGGAATTATCTTACAAGATACACACTCTCATGGACATAGAAATGTCATCGAAGGTGGCAGACTAGGTACCAGATGCAGGTCATACCAGAGGTCATTATAATTAGTACATGTATATTGTTGACATTTAATGGCACCTAAAATTCCTCCATGGTAAAGTACTTACAAAAAAAATGAAATCAAGGAGGACATCTTCCTAACTCTTAATCAAATGTAGAGGCACATGATAACATTGGATTGAAGGTCAAGTTGTCTCGAGAAGCACGTGGGAATTCCTCTTGATCTAGGTTGCTCCCTAGGTAGCAATAAGGAGTCCATTCTAATTGAAACCACCAATTCATACTAATCAATTTAAATGTCTTTTAGTTACTTTGTTTTGAACACTTTTATGCTTTAGTTCTATAATTTTCTAGTTAAAAACGGTTAAAGAGGTCCAATAACTATTAATAGAATTTTTGTTTGAAGAACTTTGGTCGACACTATATATTTTACAATTTTGAAACGTGATAGCCCTTGGCTACCCCCCTCTATTGTAAGTATTGTAACTATTTTGTTATAATTTAAAAAGGCCTTAGAATTGGGACATGGATTCTAGAGTTTGAGGAAGGAGATTGTTTGGGATTTAAAGGAAGCTTGAATGGTTTCATGAAAACCATTGAAGGTTGGAAATGTTCATTAAATGGATTGGTTTTATCAATTAATTAAGTAATAAAGAAGGATAGAAGAGAAATGCCTTCCATAGACAAATCCACAAGGCAGAGAGGACAAAAATTTAATGAGGATGGGTAGCGTTGGCAGGTGGGATAGTCTGAAGTCAACCAACTAGTAAGTGAAAGGGTGAGCTAGTACAACAACTCACGACCACACAAACACAAAGAACCATTGTGACTGAGATCAAATAAGGGTGACAAAGAGTGTACGCCACACAACCACTGGACAATTGCAACATCATAATGGGAGGAGTTACAAGAAGGAGGAAAATTGAGAAACATAGGAGGACACATAGTGAACTAAGGTCTGGTATCGAAAACTCTAAACAGTGAAGGAAGAGGAAGCAAAGTGAAAAGGTTGAAGAGAAGGAAGTTTTATATAGCCGCAAGAACACAAGGAGAAGAGAAAAAAAACTTTTGGTTTGGTATTGGAAGACTAGAAGGACACCTCTCAAGTGAGGAGTAGTAGTCTTTAGATTCCCTTATTGGTTGGAGGGTGGAGATGGTTTAATCTATAGATTCTCTTTATAACTGGGGTGGAGACCTACTCCTTGGATTCCTAGTTAGGAGTATTCTGAAGTCTTCTTTGCTTGTTTTATTGTTTTATTACAATGTGTTTTGGACTCCCAGATTTGGGTGGAACCACTGTGTGCAAGTTCTCTAAGGGTGGAGGTGAAAAGCCTATGGATTCCCTTGTTTGATTTAGGGTGGAGGTCAGAAGCCTTTGGAATCCCTTGTTTTGATTGAGGGTGGAGGTAAGAAGCCTCTGGAATCCCTTGTTTTGACTGAGAAAAGTGGAGGTGAGGAACCTATGGATTCTCTTGTTTGACTGGTGGGTGGAGGTGGTTGACCTCTGAATTCCCTATTTTAGCTGACTATATTTGAGTAGTTGGTGGGTGGAGGTGTTTGGTCCTCTGGAGTCCCATTTTTATCTAGTAGCATTGATTTTTTCCTTTCAGCAAACCTCCTCAAACTGTAGAATCTGGCTTGGGGGTGATTGGTTGCGGGAAAGGTCACATTGCAAACCAATATAAGGTTGGGTGGAGAGTGGAAGTCTCAATCTCAATTGCAACACTTCTTTTGCAATATAAGCATTTACTCATGCTCTTGTGCTCTTAAATGTAATACATATGTTCAATGTGTTGATTTAATGCCCATTTAATGTTCAAGAATGTTGGTTCATGTGTAAATGTATAACATTAAATCTTGTGCAATTGTTGAGAATGATTAACTCTTGAATAGTTGATATGTCAATGCTTGCTCATACTTTTGTGTGTTAAATTTTGCATGTTGGCCACTATGCTGATAATTTGATTAAATTAACCTCAAGGCATGTGAATTCTTGTATGACAATAAAGTATTAGTTCTTTTAGTATTTCCTCATGAATGGGTATATCCCTGTGTCCAATTTGAACATGCAATTTGGTGTAAACAACCTAAGTATGGAGAGTTGGATAATCTTAGTTAATCATTTGAATGTTTGTATTAAAATGAATGATTATCATGCCTTGATAATAAATCAAAAAGTTAAGGAAGGATAACTCTATCCTACATAAATACATGTAAATGAATGCAAGGTTAGGCCGAGACCACATAAGTGTGGAAGCCTATATATATATATATATATATATATATATATATATATAGAGAGAGAGAGAGAGAGAGAGAGAGAGAGAGAGAGAGAGAGAGAGGCTCGACGAGCTATCCCTCCTAATCTTTACACAAACTCAACCCCTGCGCAATAATAACACATATATGTCCGTATGTAGCATATGCACAACACGACCCTCCAAACTAATATTGTTTTGGTCATGTATACACAACCATAGCCCAAGGACTGTCCCTAAGTTACTAGATTAATAAGTCAAACAAATAGTTTAGATCAAACCCGGCTTGGGGCTCATCACACCTCGCTTCGGGAATCAGCCGGAGTGAGATATAAGGTGACATCAATATCAGTTATTCTCGTATCTGAGATCTCAAAAGGAAAGGTTTTTGTTTGAGGAAAAGTATAAGATGCAAGATGTTGTCCTAGGACATCGGGTTAGTAAAGATAGTTTAACTGCAGATACGGGCATAAAACCACTCTAATTATCCCATAATTCTATGCTATTAGGTTCTCTACTATCTCTGTTGTTTGTAGCAAAGATATTGTAATATCAGTATACTACTCATTGAGAGATCAGTTAATAGAGAACCACTGTAGTACTCCTAGTAAACCATCAACTTATGTCTCTAGTCGATGAATGAGATAAGCCAACTCAACATCCTTTATTGATTTCTGTCTTGATGACACACCCTTCTGAACTGAGGAGCCTGAGTTGGGGACCATATCCTAACTCACTCACTCATATCTTACTTCTTCCCCTAAAACCAACATGTTATTTTTTATTTGAATCTGAACAACTCAGCTCAGGGGCCTGGGCTATAGTTGTATATACACGAATGAGACAATATTAGTTTGGAGGGTCATGTTATGCGCGCGCTACATACAGACATATATGTGTTGTTATCATGTAGGGATCGAGTTTGTATAAATATTAGGAGAGATAGCTTGACGAACTTACATGTATATTTATATATGTTGTTGCTCCAGAGGGCTTGGACGAAGGCTAGTAAATTCATACTTCTAATGCGTGGGAGCTAGAAATCCCTAAGACTTCGAAGGAAGGTCATTAAGCCCTATCAAATCATGTGAACAAGCACTATGACCAAGTGCACAAGCAAAATATATCAAGGTTGTTGATGGTCGTGAAGGCATTTCCATCATTGGATGACCCCGGAGGTCTAGTTCCCCGGAGGGTCCAAGGGGGAGGCCTTGGTAGAAACCCCTAGGATTTTATCCTCGGGATGACGTGGCACAGTCGGGAATTTTGACCAACACTCTATGTAATAAGGTGAAATAACCCCAAATTTCTTTTATAACACAGATAATGTGTTTTGCAAAGGCGTAGGGTTTGGCGAGGCCCATGGCCAACATGGTATATGACATGAATAGGAGGGTGACTTGGCGCCCTCGAGGCGGGACATTCATTATGAAAAATAGACCTTTGGTGGGGCCAGCTAGCCTATGACTAAGTGACACGTGACACTCCCTAAGGAGGCCATGTGGAAAGTGTGACATCAACCTGATGCCACCTTGACATGATCTAATGATGATGTTATCCTGAAAATGATAAGGGAGGTATCCTTGAGGTTTTAAATAGGGAAAAAAGGAGAAGAACTGAGGAAATTCCATCTATGGATGAGAAGTCTCTTGTCATTTCGTGACGAAAAAGTTTGTCTCAGACCCTGGGCATACAGAAGAGAGGCACACTTGATCGCATTGAAAAGGGTTGAGGCGGGGGTTATGTGGAATTATGGGTTAATATGGGTCGTTGAATTCCATATGCGAGTTATGGCCATCCATCATTAAGAGTGAGTGGAGGAGTGGAGCTTGTAGAAGTGGGATATTCTATACATGTAATATATATATATATATATATAATACCAAGGAGAGTCTATATAGTTAAATATATGTATATATATAATGGGTGCACCAGGAAAAAATGGAGCCTTATGTTGTGAGGTGGCTTAGCCATGGCGGTAGCCACATACAGAAGATACATGGACTCTTAAGGGAAGTGATATGACATTCCATGTGGGTGCCAAGTGGCAGTGTCTCGTGACGTGGAAGGAAGTTATTAACAGATCTTTAAATGGCTATATCTTTTGATTTGGGAGTCAGACCTAGGTAAATTTATATCGTCGGAAAGGTCTCAACAAGATGAACACAATGGTGAGGTTTATTTCGAGTTTGGAAGGGATAAAGAAAAAGTAAAAAAATTTAGACCCCATTTACATAACTAAACCTTGGAGGTTAGGTCATCATAGTAATTATCTTCTTCATCCTTAGAGTGGTTTATGGGTGGTAAGGGGGTGTTTTACAGAGTGGTATTAGAGCAAAGGTTCAACATTGGAGCTTTTGAGATCATATGAGGCCTTAGAGCAGTGTGATAGTGGTTAAGACATGATTCTTATGCGGATTGATTTTATGTACTACTTGATGTGTTTTCATTGTGATGTATGCATGTAGCATGGTATTGATAACTTGGCATAACTTCATTGTTTAATCTCATAGTTATGTATGTGTTTAACAAAACATAAGGAACTAAGGACTAAAAGTCATTAGGACCATAGTGGTGCAATATAACACTAACATGTCACATAATAGTTATGAAGAGGAAAGATCAATTGAATAGAGAGGAGATGCAGGCTCTCCTGCTAGATGGATATCTTGAGGAGCTTAAGGGTTGAAACAAGGAGCTACAATTATGACAATGAAAGGATTGTTAGAGCACAAGAGAGGCAAGCATAAGTGAATGTAGTTATATTGCAAAGCCTTTCAAACTTCCATAGGCAAAAGAAAAATGAGTTGGGAGGTAGCTATAGGAACAACCAAAGTTCCAAAAAAAAGAACAAAATACTAATGGACTAGATGAGAGTAGATCTAAAAAGAGGCACAAGTTGACAAGTGAGGATACAATGAAAGGAGGTGCTTTACTTGATACTCCAGAGAAAAGTACAAGCACCCATGAGCAACAATATCAAGAAACTCACCAAAGACATCATCATCATCATCTTGGTAAAAGGAGGGAGAAATAATATGTGCCAGAGGAATTTAAGAAATCCAAACATCCTACATTTGATGGTGAGGTAAAGAAAGCACAAGATTTTGAAGTATACTTGCTTGGGATGAAAAAAAATTAGAGTGCATGACTACTCTGACAATATTAAAGCAAAGGTGGCTACTTTCAGCTTGAAAGGCAAGGTGTAACATACCCCCTTACCACCCATAGCCAAAACTGAGGGGATGGGGAGGCAGTTACTATGTTTACCCAACCTCCAAAGTCCAGTTATGGAAATGGGGTCTAATTTTTTCAATATTTTATGAACTCTTCAAAACCCAAAACCAACATAGTCATTGCATTTGTCTCATCAAGACCTTTCTAGCCATATAAATTTTATCTCAATTAGACACCTGGATCAAAAGATATGGTCATTTACAGATTGGCTAATAACCTCTTGCCATGTGATCCTGACTTGCCATGTGGCATCCACATGGATCCCATGTGGTTCCCCCGTGGCTCTTCAAGTCATTGCCCCTATTTCGAGCCCCACAAACTCTCTCTCTCTCTCTCGATATATATATATATATATATATATATCCGAACTTAAACAGGAACACAACAACTTACTGATAGAATCATAAACACAGAGATGCACCAGAAAAACACTTCTTTTCATTAATAGAAAAATACTAAAATATGCTTACAAATAGAATGGAAATACGATAGCTCGGATGATGGTAGCTTATCTCTGAGAAGAGATGTGGTGGCTACATGCCTCTGAACTGAGTTACAATGAGGCTCAAGGACCTTTTTATTATTGAACAATAAGAGAAAACCCTAAACAACCAAAACCCTAACCCGAGGAGATGTTACACCAAGAGTTTATGGGCCCCGTTGGGGTTAGTTGAGCAGCCAAATTCCCGGGGTCGTAACTTGGTCATATTATCTCCATTTGACACATATGATACCTCGTTGGAAAGGGCTCTCCAAAAACTATGGTCATTGACACGATTTTTGTAGCAATCGCTCAGAAATTTTGCCAAAAAAACGACATTTAGGGCCTCAAAACAGCGCCAGAAGTTCAGGACCCAAAAAACTGCCAAAAATAGTAAATTATGCTACAATTAAGGAAATCGATCGACGGTTCTTGTCTAGTAGAGGAGAGCGGTGACTAGAATTGCAATGTGCAACCCCCCTCCTCTCATGGCATTGCGGGTGGGGAGGGACGCTGTGCATTTGAGGTTTCAACGCTTGGTTCCACACCTCGTGATTAACGATGGAGGTTTTCTAGGCCCATATCAACAACAAGCATGAGGGGCACCTACTTGAGGTACGAACAAAGCTCTGTATAGCCATAGGAACACAAGGAGAAGAGGAAAAAATCTTTAAGTTGACCATCAGAATATTGGTAGGACACCTCTCAGGTGAGGAGTAGTAATCTTTGGATTACCCTATTGTTTGAAGGGTGGAGATGGTTTAATCTCTGGATTCCCTTGACAAATGGGGTGCAGGATTGCTCCTTGGATTCCTGATAAGGAGTGGTTTGAAGTCTTCCTTGCATGTTTTCTAGTTTTATTACAGTATGTTCTGGATTCACAGGTTTGGGTGGAACCACTGTGTGCAAGTTCTCTGAGGGTAGAGGTGAAAATCCTATGGATTCCCTTGTTTGATTTAAGGTGTAGGTGAGAAGCCTCTGGACTCCCATGTTTTGATTGAGGGTGTAGGTAATAAGCCTTTGGACTCCCTTATTTTCATTAAGGGTGGAGGTGAGGAACCTCTAGATTCCCTTTTTTGGATGGTGTGTGGAGGCTAGGAGGCCTCTCGATTCCCTTTTTCAGATTGTGGAATGAATAACTGGTGGGTGGAGGTGGTTGACCTTTAGATTCCCTGTTTCAACTAACTAGAATTGAGTAGCTAGCGGGTGGAGGTGTTTGGTCCTCTGGAGTCCCCATTTCAGCTAACAACATTGATTTTATTCTGAGCAAACCTCCTTAAGCTTTGGAATCTAGCTTGGGGGTGATTGGTTGCAAGAAAATCCACAATTCAAAGTAATCTAAGGCTAGGTGGAGAGTTGAAGTCCCAATCTCAATTGCCAAACTTCTTTTAAAAGATAAGTGTTTACTTATGCTCTTGTGCTCTTGAATGTAATGCATATGTTCAATGTGTTGATTTAATGCCTATTTAATGTTGAGAAATGTTGATTCTTGTGTAAATGTGTGACATTAAATCTCATGCAATTGTTGAGGAATGATTAACACCTAAATGGTTGATATGTCAATGCTTGCTCATACTTCTGTGTTGAATTTTGCACGTTGGCCATTGTGTTGATACTTTGCTTAAATTAACCTCAAGGCATGTGAATTCTTATATGAGAATAAGGTATTAGTTCCTTTAATATTTCCTCAGGAATGGGTCTATCCCTGTGTGTAATCTCAACCTAAAATTTTGTGTAAACTACCTTGAGTGTGTTGAAGGGTTGAAATAAGGAGTTGCGAGGCTAATAATGAAAGAACTGTTAGAGCAAAAGAGAGGAAAGTAGAAGTGAATGTAGTCATATTGCAGAGCCTTTCATACTTATAGAGGGAAAAACAACATGAGTTGGGAGCTATCCATAGGAATAGGTAGAGTTCCATGAAACAAGAAGAAAAGAGCAAAGGAGTAGATGAGACTAGATCTAGAAAAGGGGCATAGGTTGGCAAGTGAGGATACATTGAAAGGAAGAAATTTAATAGATACTATAGAGAAAAGGACAAGCACCCATAAGAAGCAATATGAAGACGCTCACAGAAGACATCAACATCATCATCATTGGAAAAGGAAGGAAAAAAAAAATGTGCTAGAAGAATTTATGAAACCTAAACATCCTACATTTGATGGTGAAGTAAATAAACCAGAAAATGTTGAAGCATGACTGCTTGGGATGCATTTTTTTCTAGAGTGCATAACTACTCTAAGAATATGAAAGCAAATGTGGCTACCTTCAGCTTGAAAGGAAAGGTTTAACATGCCCCCTTACCACCCATATCCAACACCGAGGAGATAGGAAGGCAATTACTACGTTGAGCTGACCTCCAAAGTCTAGTTACGGAAATGGGATCTAATTCTTTTTATTATTATCTTTTATGAACTCCTCAAATCCCAAAACTAACATCGCCATTGGGTTCGTCTCGTTGAGACCTTTTCAATAATATAAAATTCTCCTCAATTTGACTCTCAAATAAAAATACGTGACCATTCACAAATTGACCAATAACCTCTTTTCATGCTATCCTGACCTACCACATGGTGCCCACATGGCTCTTCAATTCATTGCCACGTTATATTTCACGTGGTTTCCATTATGGCTACGCCACATCATGTATATGTGTGTGTGAATATATTCATACAATGTGCCTACCCCTTTGGCCAATCAATGTCCTCATCCAATGGAAAAGATCAACGGCTAGGATTGAAATGCATAAGCCCCCCTCCTCTCGTGATGTCAGGGGGTGGGCTTTGCGCATTCGAGGTTTCGATTCTCAGTTCTACAGTTCGTGATTAGCTTCAAAGTTTTGTCTAGTCAGAACGATGACATGCACGAGGGGTCATCCCATCGAGGCATGAACAGGGGTGGGGTTGCACATCCAAGTTCCACCCCTCTCGGAACCATGCCCCTGACGTCAACCTGGGCTAACATCACACCCTCCATGTGGTCTCCTCCAAGAGCGCCATGTGGTACTCATTTTCGACCCACTTGGCCACGACAAACGACCAAATTTGGGTGCCACATGTCACACCATTATGGCACCACGTCATCGTCCCTACCATGTCACATGCCATGATAGCCATGGGTCCTTTCCAACCCCTCGTCCATTACAAACCACATTTTCTATGTTATAATAAACTTAGTGAAATGGCTCTGACCCCATACGATGGCCATTGAAGCCCCAACCATATAAATAGTTCAACTTTAAATGCAAACCCCCCTCTCCAAGCCTAATACTCGAGCCTCCTGTGCCATATTACATTTGAACACTACTCATCATATTGTTGCCATAATCAATTGAAGTAGCTATTCCCGAGATAAGGGGAAAGTTCCATGATCTGAGGAGAATTTTCCTTCAACAATTTCAGTAGAGGGCCATACTCAGCTCAAAGAGGATAGGAATCACTTATGTGTTTAGGTGGTTTATCAGATAGGAAAGCATAGCAAAAATTCACAATATTGGGTGGTTTATCAGCTGTGACAAGCACTCTATGAGTGGTTTATCAACCCAACAACAAGCACCATGGGTGGGTTATCATCTCTCCCTCAGCAAGCACCCTTTTGCATGTGGTCAAGTTCTCAGTCTGTTGCAAGCACCCTTCTGCATGTGGTCAAGTTTTCAGCCTGTTGCAAGCACCCTAAGTGGTTTCTTAGCCAATTCTTGGCAAGCACTCATTATCATCTCTTCATAGTTTTCATTAGGCTCCTCCAAGCCTCAACACACTCTCCACAATTTCACTTCTCAAGGAATTCTTTTCCCTTGACCTTGCAAGTCTATCTAACACTTCTCATGTGCTCTCCATAAGAGAAAATTGAACTCGAGCATTGCTTGCAAATTCCTTTTTATGATTTCCTATGGGTGCCTCTTCATGCTCCTCTTGGACTCTTCCTATAATCTTTCTTGATAGTTGGCCATAAATTAAATAGTGGTGCCAACTGGCTCCACACAGGCTTATTTTTTTGCTTCCTCCTTAGATCATGGATATGTGGTCCCACTCTCGAGGCCATTGCATAAGAATATATTTATTTATAATTCAGATTTTCATTACATTACAAAATTTAAGGGGAAGTTGACCAGGGGTGTCACTAACCCTACCCCTTAAAAGGAACACCATCCTCAATGTTCTTTTTATCAAAGGAGCAAACAAAACTAAGCTTCACACATAGCTCTTACATCCACTTATTCAACAAACAAAAGATGGGTATAACACCCTTATTTGCTCAGTCATTTCCCAGGTGGCTTCATCGGGTCCAAAGTGCTTCCATTGCACCTTAACCCATTTTATTGCTCGATTATGAAGTGTGATTTTCCTTAGGTCCAAGATGCACAATGACTCTGGTTGGAACTCCGCCTTTGGTTCCACTTGTATCAAAGACTAATCAACAATGTGATTAGTATCATGAACATATTTATTGAGCAAGGAAACATGAAAAATATTGTGTGCTTTCACTGTGGGTGGCAAGGCCATTATATAGGCTACTAGCCCCACGCTCTCTAAGATAATGAAATGGTATGTAATACCTGGGTGCCAACTTGGCACATGAGCCTACTTTCAATGATATTTTCTTTGGCTTAACGTGGAGATAAACATGCTCACCCACTTGAAACTCTTTGTGAACTCTATGTTAATATGCATAACTTTTCTTCCTATCCTGGGATGCCTTTAACTTTTGCCCGATCTTAATCATTTCTTGCTCCATTTATTTTAGCAAATTTGGCCCAAGGATTACTCTATTTACTAGACCATTCCAGTTGATAGGGTGTTTCATTTCCCGCTATAAAGTGCCTTAAAGGGACTCATTCATAATGACCCTTGATAACCATTGTTGTATACAAATTCTATCAGTGGAAGGTAGTCTTCCCACTTTGTTGGTTGATGCATCACATACATCCTTAGCATGTCTTCCAATATTCGAGTCACTCTCTCTATTTGACAATCTGCCTAAGGAAGATATGTAGTACTAAAGGCTATTTGGGTTCCAAAACCAACAAACAATGATTTCCAAAAGTTTGAAGTGAACTTGGCATCTTTGTATGATATTTTTTAAGTACTCCATGCAACCTAAATATCTATTTCATGAACATCTTAGCTATATCAATTGCTTTATGATTATACTTAATAGATATAAAATGAGTTTCCTTGCTCAATTTATCCACTACCACCATGATGGCATCATGTTGTCTAGTTGTTTTGGGAATACTTGTAATGAAATCCATGGATATGACCTCCCATTTCCATTTCAGGATTGGAATTGATTGTAGTAGTCTAGCTGGATGCTTGCACTTTGCCTTTACTTGTTGACATTCCAAACACTTTGCAAGGTATTATGCAATATCTTTCTTTGTTCCTAGAAAAAAACATGTGTTCTTCATGGTTGTAATCATATTTTGATATACAGAGTGACTTGAATAAGGTATTTTCTGGAATTCATCGATGACAAGCTTCCTAAAATCATTTGCATTAGGCACGTATTTTCTGTTCTTGAACACTAGTATCCCATCATTAGTGAGATGGTAACTTCTCCTTACAAATCCATCTCATTGCTCTTGCCAACACTTCTTCACATATTGGTAATGTTCATCGTTAGTCAACCTATCTTTGATTCTTCCCTTGATGTCAAATAATCATGTTTCAAGGATGTTAGGTGAACCTCTTGCAAACTTCTACTTAGTGCATCTCCCACCTTATTCTCTTTTCCTTTAATATGCTTAATTTCAAAGTCAAATTAACTAAAAAAATCCAACCATCTGGCTTGTCTGGCATTTAGCTTGGGCCGGTCAAACAAGTAATTTAGTCCACAATGACTTGTTATCGACACTAATCTCCTTCCCAATAAGTAGTATCTCCACATTTTTAGTGCGTGCACAATAGCTGCCAGCTCCAAGCCATGAATGACGTAATTATTTTCATGTTCATTCAGTTTCCTAGATTCATATCAGATTACATGTTCTTCTTTCATAAAGACTCCATCAAGTCTCTCCTTACAAGCATCAATGCACTCTATACAATCTTTTTTCTGGGTCATTTATTCTTAATATAGGTGCACAAGTGAGCAACTTATTCAATTGTTTAAAACTAGTTAGACATTCAGGATTCCATTGAAACTTTACTCCTTTTCTTTGAAAAGTAGTAATGGGATGCCAAATATTTGATAAATTTCAAATGAACCTTATATAGTAACTAGCCAACCCCATAAAGGATTTTACCTCTGTCACATTTTGGGGTGTGAGCCTTTCCTTTATTGCTTTGATCTTTTCTGGGTCCACAACCACTCCTTTTGAGATTACATGCCCTAAATAGTGAACCCGAGTTTGAAATAACTCCCACTTGTTGAGTTTTTCATATGATTTATGTTCCCTTAATTGTTGTAGGATAACTCTTAGGTGGTCCTCATGCTCTTCTTTATTCTTTGAGTATACCAAGATGTCATCCACAAACAACAATACAAACTTATCCATGCATGGTCTAAGCACATTATTCATGAGGCACATAAATGTTGTTGGAGTGTTTGTAAGCCTGAAAGGCACCACTACAAACTGACAGTGGCCATACCTTGTTTTGAATGCAATTTTGTGGATGTCTTCCTCTTTGATTCTAACATGATGGAATATATTCCTTAAAATCAATTTTGGAAAATACGACAACCCTTCTCAATTGGTCGAATATATCATTAATTATGAGTAGTGGATACTTATTTTTCATAGTTTCCTTATTTCACTGCCTATAATCTATGAACATATAGAACATTCCATCTTTCTTTTTAATAAAAAGCGTTGGGGCTCCCCATGGTGAAACGTTGGGTCGTATATATCCCTTTTCCATCAATTCCATCAATTGTAGTTTCATTTCCATGAGTTCAAGTGTGCTCATACAATAAGGGGCCTTTGTTGCTGGTGTTGTTCCTGGGATCACCTCAATAGTGAAGTCAATGTATATGTTGAGCGATAGTCCCAAAAATTCATCCAGGAACAAATCACTATATTGCTTTATACTGGGTATTTCATAAAGGGATTTGTGCTAGATTCTTTTTCTTTTGTGATTTGGATGGCGTAAAGGGCACAAAATTTTCTACTGCAACATTTTACTTGGATCGTTGAGATCATTCTGAGGGAAATCGACCTCTTAATACCCTATAATGTATTGATTCCCCTTCATCATTGAGGCATTCTATTGATTTGTCACAATAATCCACCTTGGAGCTATGGGCTGCTAGCCAATCCATACCAACTAGAACATCATATGATCCTAATTTAGTTTGATTACAATGAAGATGCCTCCAATTTCTACAGGGAAATACTCAACCATGTTTATTATCTATCTCTTTGTCCTAGTGGCCAGCTAAACAAGTTGTGATTCTTCATGGGTTTTATTTTGAAATTCACATCTTTCTACAATCTTAGGGCTAATACAGATGAAATTTGATCCCATGTCAGTTAAAATCAAGACTAATAAGTTTTTTACCATACCTTCCATTTGAATGATTGTTGCTTGTTGGTTTTCTTGTCTATTGTCCAATGTATCAATAAATCTTGGGCATGCTTTGGGCCATATCATTCACAATTTTTTCCTCTTGTATGTTGTATAACTTTGTGCAAGTTTTTTGTAGTTGAGGACAATTTCTCCACATGTGGTTCTCTCCACATTCCCAACACTACATGGTCCCTTTTCTGGACCTTTCAAACTTTTCATTCATTAATTTCCGAGGTTCATTTATGTTGATTTAGGGATTTTGCTGAAATTTGTTCGTAGTGGAGTTATTAAACTTTCCAACCTTTCCCCCTTGCTTATATCCTTAGGTTCTCTACCCTCTTTCTTTGTCTTTCTTCTTGTAGTCAATTCAGACCTCAATCTTATTCTTAGATTGTTCATAACAATGCTTGGTCTTCTGAATAACCTCCTTTAGGGTCTTGAGTTCATCAAATTCTATTTTGTCTCGGTATGCATGTGATAACCAAATGATATACCTTTGGATCTTAGCTTTTTCATCCTTAATGTAAGGTACATACTTTAGTAGTTCTAACAATTTGCTAGTAAACTCCTAAGGTGTCCGTTGCCCCATTTTGTGTTCATAGAATTCATTGGACATGTTGTCATAATATTTCTCAGACAGATATTTTTCTTAAAAGTGTTTTTTTAATTTCCTCCATGTCAGCTCCTTCTCTCTGATACATTTCATGTTCTTGAAATACTCCCACCATATATCAACCTTTCCTTTTAAACTGAAAATAACTAACCTGGATTTCATTTTCTCGGAATAATCATGCAATCTAAAGTACTTCTTTATTCCCAAGAGTCGGACCTCCACATCTTCTGCATTCTTTACTTCTCCATCAAAGATCAAAGGTTTTGTTTTCTTGAATTCTTCTTTCATGGGAGTTTTTATATTCTTCCTTTGATAATGACACCTCTTAGTTATACTTTTTGATGATCTATTAGGGTTTCTCAGATCCCTTTCTAGAGTGCTAAGCAATGATGCTCCTCCTTTTGCATGTTTGTGCCTCTTTCTTGACTAGCTACCTTCTGCTATATTATTGTCCAACTTATGCTTTTGGATATCCAATGGGTTGTCTTTAGACTTGCTCTTGTCCTGATAATTGGTACCAATTTCCTATTGTCTTTGTATTTACAAGATTGATAGGCTTTGTAATAATATCACATTCACTTCTACTTGCACTCTAACAAACTTTTCGTTGCCTTGCAACTTCTTATTTCAACTCTTAGACTTCTAAGAGTATCCATTATTTCAAGAGTTTCCTCTTCTTTCATCTTCCCAATTGACTCTATTTCAGGACCTTGTTGGGATTTGTTTACACCATACTATTTCAAGCCTGTTGCTAATTCTTTCCCTTTCTTACTGTATCTTTATGCATGTCTATATGCTTTTACACACACACAAATGTTAGCCAACTAGAAAGAAAATGGAATTAACATAGGAACTCATCACCTTGGTCTATATTTATCTAAAACATCAAATCTCTATTAACATATAGATAATATGCGACCAATAATCCTACAAAGCCATACATACATTACTTTGTATTTCTAATATCATCAAAAATCTATAAACATAAAGGAAATCTAGTAGATCAAGCATATCAAGGATATCAAGCATTCATCGAGTGTGTGCATGTGAGCCTCTTTAGGACCAGTGCTTGAACTAGGTGCTCTGGTACCACTTTGTAACATACCCCCTTACCACCCATAACCCACACTAAGGGTATAGGGATGCAGTTACTATGTTGACCTAACCTCCAAAGCCCAGTTATTGAAATGAGGTCTAATTTTTTCAATCTTTTCTGAAGTTCTCAAAACCAAAAACCAACATTGCCATTACGTTCGTCTCGTCGAAACCTTTCTAGCGATATCAAAATTTCCTCGATCTAGCTCCCAAATCAAAAGGTATGGCCATTTACAGATTGGTCAATAACCTCTTGCCATGTTAGCTTGGTCTGCCACGTGGCATCCATGTGGCTCTTCAAGTCATTGCCACATTATATTTCATGTGTCTTCCACCATGACTATGCCACATCACAATATATTTAAGCCCCTACCTATCCAATTGTATATATATATATATATATATATATAAGTCCCTACCTGTCCAATCGTATCCTTGTTTATATATGTATAGGAACACACACACACACGTGCACACACACAATGTGCTCGCCCCTTTGTCCAATCAATAGTCCTCGTCCAGCGGAGGAGATCGATGGACAATATTGCAATGCACAACCTTCCCCCCTCTCAGTGATGTGACAGGGGGTGGGGGGATTGCTTATTCGAGGTTTTGACACTTGGTTATGCACCTCATGATCAACAATGGAGGTTTGTCAGGTCTAGATCAATGACATATGCATGAGGCACTTGCTTGAGTTATGGATGAGTGGGGGGAGTCACGCATTTGAGTTTTGCTGCTCTCATATCCATGCCCCTAATGTTGACCCAGTGGGACATCACACCCTCCATGTGGCCTTTTCCAAGAGCACCATGTGGCACTCACGTCAAACAACTAAATTTGTGTGCCATGTGTCATGCCATCGTTGCACCACATCACCCTCCCTACCACGTCACATGCCACAATGGCCATGGGCCCCACCAAACCCTTGGCCATTGCAAACCACATTTTCTCCATTGTAATAAACTAAGTGAAATGGATTGGACTCGATTTGATGACCATTAAGGCCTGACTGTATCAACAATTCAAATTTAAACGTAGAACCCCCTCCCCTTGTTGACTTTGCAGATGGGGTTCGCTATCACGATTCCTACTCACTGTCCCACCACGCCCAACCAACAACCCTTATGCAGTCTTACATTATGACGATCATGATTAAAATGTAGATCCCCCATTTCTTGACTTGGTAGGGGGTTCCACTATTGAATCTTTTCCTTACATTCTAGGCAGAGGTTCGTCAAAGAATGGATGGAAAATATTTAATAGTGGAACCCCCTACCAAGTCAAGATATATATATATATATATATATATATATATATTTGCTAAGCTCGAAGCTTCCACCCTTGGTACTTGGTTTCAACAATCGCTCGTATGAATATAGTAAGCCTCTAGGGCTTATCTCTTTGGGCCTAGTACTCTAGCCGCTTGTGCCATATTACATTTGAACATTTAAAGTGCAACCCTTCCACACTTGTAGGATCAACCATGTGACTATATGAAAACACACACACATACACACACATTTTTCAAGGGAATATCCCTCCTTAGCATTTTAAGGCCTCAACCAGGGCTATGGATGCTTAAATTTATTTTCACAGAACCAGGGCATTAGTCTAAGTTTCTAAGGCCTTAGAAGGGCCTATAATTTATAAAAATATAAGGATCTATCCCTCCTAAGATTGTAGTTTTAGAACCAAGGCCTGATGACTGGACTAGTTTTATTGTAGACATTCAAACAATTGACAAAGCTATGTCCATCTCTTTCATATTCAGGCCATTTAGGTGAAGTACATGCTCATAAGGGAGATGGGAATAAACCAATTCTTGAGAAATTACACAGGAAGCCAACATCTCCCTTTCACATAGGAAATGGCATGCCTTGCCATTAATCTAAACCATTTATCAACATTGTGGCTAGTGTGCAAAATTCAGTATAAGGAGTATGAGAAAGCATTAACACATCAAACATACACGATTTTTCCATTCCTCATCAATTGCATAGGGATTAGCTTTACCCAACCACATAGGAATTAACATTCCTAAACATGAACACATGCATTGAATCAACACATTAAACCTATTCATAATATTCACATGCAACATAATAAAATTCCATACATTTAACTTACAATTGCACACACCAAATTTTTGCATCCATTCAACATTTCTCAGAACTAAACATGCAATTCCATGCACAAGCTTTAATTTCATAGTTCTCAACTAAATTCATTTATTTACAATAAGGAAAATGGCCAAATAGATGGTGGGACTTCGATTTTCCACCCAACCTTAGACTTACTTTAGCCATAATCACTTGTAGCAATCACCCTCAAGCCAGATCCACGAACTCAAGGGAAATTTCCTTCCACAATTTCGATAGAGGGCCATGCTTAGCTCAAAGATGATATGAATCACTTATATGTTCAAGTGGTTTATCAGTTAGGCAAGAACAACAAAAATTCCCAATGTTGGGTGGTTTATTATTCATGGAAAGCACTCTAAAGAGTGGTTTATCAACCCAAAAGGAAGCACCCTCGGTGGTGTAACATCGCCTGTTTGATTTTCAATGTAAATAAAATAAGACTAAGGTCATGGGACACATATTCCAAGTTGAATGTTGGGAAAAACATAGCGATGAGTATGACTTGTGATTAATTAAATACTATGAAAATTAACAAGGCATTGGTAGAGGCAAAGTGGAATTAATTAGCATTTTATTTATGAAATAAAGGAAAATAGGAGAAAAGGAAGGTGAAGAGACATAAATTTTCATGAGAGGGAAATTGAAGGAAAAATGAAGGAAAATAGAGTCCTCAATGACAAAAAGGCTTATGAGGATCATTTCACAACTTATTTTTCAGTTGAGATTTTTGACAATTTTTGGGTTGATCTCTCTTTCATTTTCTCATTCTATCATACCCTTGCACACTTAGAGTATTCTTGGAGCATGCTTCGAGAACTTTAGCATTTACTTGGATTTGGAGAAAGAATGCAAAGGAAAGTAGGAAAGCACAAGGGAACAAGTGTATCAACAACTACACCTGGATTTCTTTGCAAGTAACAAGTTGCATGTGTGATTTCCTTGCGGATTTATGGACATGGTATATGCATATGATTTTCTGGTTATGTGTTGTCATTGACATGGATATTTTCCTAGATTGACAATGGTTTTAGCCTTGCCTTTCCATTTCCTAGATAACCTTGGTGTTGTGGGTTTTTTCCACTTGATTGTTTTATGATTGGTGCTCATAATTCCTTATGGTTGTGGGTTGGAACAAACGCTATGGAAGCCTTGAAACAACATGGGTTGAGTTAATAGTCCTAGAGCCTAGATTGGGACAAATGCTATGGATCCCTTGGTGGGTTGCTTTACTAGTCCCTAGAGTCGGTTTGGACAAGTTCTCTGGAGCCCTTCAAGGCTATGGGTTGAGTTACTAGTTCCTAGTGCCCTAGACAACTTAGGTAGAGACTGATATGGTTGGTCTTAGTGATGTACGATCGTGGATTTCGAATCACTGGTTGAGGGTTGAGGTGGTTGGCCTATGTAATCCTCGTTTTGGTTTAATCCATGAGATCCCACATTCATGCTTGGAATATGGCACGAGGATGAATGGTTGAAAGGGACATTTGGTTTAGCCCAATCTATGGTTGGGTGGTACGTGGAAGTCGTTGACTTGGTTGATAGTTTCATATGTTAATACGAGACATTTCCTTATTGTGATCTATTATCATTTGTAGCAATTATATTGGCTATATTATGGCTGAGTTGCCATGCTTTATATGTTGGTTATTTTCTGCTTATATTCTGGTTATATGATGTGAATTATCTATGGCTCTTGTCATGAATTATTTAGTTATCGATTGGTTGATGAATGCATGGACTAATAAGCATTGTTACAACTATATGGAGAGGGAACATGGCCTTCTCAGTGATTTTCTGATGAATATCTGACTATTATGATCAGATATGCATTCATGACATGTATATTACATGTTTGCCATGTGTTTGATGAAATGTCTAGTGTGTTCTAGGCATCCTAGGTCAAGTTCTTAATTTGGGTTTGAATGTTTAGCTTTTTCCTCACTTGAATAATGATTCTAGAAAGTCTCAGGCAATTCTTAGTAGTGGTATGGAAGTTGGCTTGGAATTTTGGCTCAGATCTCGGGCCTGCACCTTCTAAAATGGACAAGTTGGATCACAATTGCATAGAGGCAGTGTTGTACATGCGGTTGGAGGCCTATAACCACACCCAAGCCTTGTCATGCATGCAGTTTTGGGTCTAGGTCAATAAAAAAGTGCCCCAACTCAAGGTTGGGTCACCTGGGGTGGTTGTTTGGCCCCCTAAGTGTCCTATAGCCCTGAGGGATGTTGTGAGTTGTCGATTTCTGGTCAGTTTGTAGGCCCCACTTAACTAAATCTTGGAGGTCAGGTCATGTCATAGTAACTCTTCGTCTCACATTTACCTTGGCAGATCAGTGAAATTGGGTAAATGTGGGAGGGGGTAGTTATAGGGTGCTATAAGAGATTTCATCTTCAAATACTTGGACTGGATGGGCGGGGTGTAATTGTTTTGCATGCATGTTAGTTGTCAATATGCTTGTTATGCATGCATTGTGATGGTCATTATTGTGGTCTTGTGTCATCCTGATTTTGATGTTGAGACTATTGATATGTTGATTTCATTATATATACATATGTTTTGCTAGTCCAAATTCGTTGTTCAGATGAGATTGCCTCACTTGAACTTCACTGAGCTATGTTGATTATGTTTATATTTGGTTTATCTAACATGGTATGTTTTCAATAAGTAGAATATTAGAGGTGACAAGCAAAATGGTGAATTACAATTCACATGACTCTCCTTATAGATCATATGAGCAACAAATAAATGAGTACTCTCCTGACTTAGCAGACACCTTGAGAAGTTTAAAGGTAGAAAGCAGATAATGACAACATAATTCAATCATAGGCTCGCCAAGGCACAAGAAAAGCAAGCTTAGGTCAATGCACTGATTCTTTAGAGCTTATCAGATTTTCCTAGACAGGGATAACCACGAATGAGTTATGGACAAGAGGAAAGGACAAACGAGGCATATGGTTGCAGGTCTCACGGAGGACACATGTTAGACATGGATGACATAGTCAGAGGTGGTAGATGGATTTGATATACTTGACATGAGAGGTAGTGATTATGGGTTTTATTCTAGTTCCAGATTAGAGAGACAACATGGTCATCATCGCTACCATCCTTACATGAGGAATGAGAAGCAGTACTTGTTGAATGAGTTCAAGAAAGCCAAGTATCCTACCTTTGATGGAGAGATAAAGAAACTACAAGATGCAGAACCATTGCTGCTTGGGATGAAGAAGTTCTTCAAGCTGCATGATTATACAGAGAATATGAAAGCCATGATAGCTATTCTCAGCCTCAAGGGAAAAACAAACATCTATTGGGAAGATGTGAAGCATGCCAAAGGTATAAGGATAGAGGAGTTGAGTTGGCATGAGTTCAAAAGAATTTTTAGAAAGAAGTACTTGTTAGAGAGATACTATGATGGTAAAGCTAAGGATGTCTAAGAGTTGAAGATGGGATATATGACAGAAAAAGTGTACACAACTAGGTTTCTTGATTTTTTGAGGTATGTACCATATCTTAAGGATGATAAAGTGAAGGTTCAAAGATTCATTAGAGGAATACCTTTAGCATTTAAGGATTGAATTGAGTATGATAAGCCTCATACATTAGAGGAAGTAATTGGGAAGTTGAAGCATTGTTATGAGCACTCTAAGTGTAAGTCATAGCCTTAGTAGGGTTGGAAAGGTAATGAAAAGACTAAAGGGAAATGGGATAAGAAGAAAGGAAGACCTCAAGATGCAGGTAATAAGGGGAATGCAACATAATACAATAAATTAAATGCAATTCACACAGGACAGGGATTTCAGTCTAAGGAGCATAACAAGGTGTTTTACTATGAAACAACCCCCCATTTATGAAGAACAATAGCTAAGGTTAGAGATATAAATGGGGACCCTTTTAAATTTTTAGGCTTAGGATGATAATACCTAACTCTAAGAAAATACCTACCAAAACCTCGCAAAACGAACTAAGGATGAAATCCGCATCACAAATCACAAATCACACTTTTCCATGTGACTGTCTTAAAACATCTTCAAAAACTTGCAATTTGTGATCAAATCTCCCACTGTGATAGCCCGATAAATAACACCTTGTCATTTTGCAAATTGCACTTCGCACTTCGCAAACTTCGCAAGAAATTTATCTATGCCATTAGAGTGTCCATTAGCGATTTGCGAAATGTGATATTCACAATCGCATTTCATTTTATGCATCTGATAGTGCTATAGTGTATCCATTTAAAGATTGTGATGTGCGATTAAGAGTGGTAAAATATGTGAAATAATTACATTTTAATATCAAAATGAATGAATTGACAAGTTAATAAATAATTAGTGGCCCGAGGAAGGATAATTATTTTCCAATTTATGGGCAGTTAACATCGAGTATATCATTAAACCTTTCTCACGATCCAAAATCATTTCAGATAAGATTTCAGTCTTAATTACCTGATACCGTCTGCGCTGATATATATTGTCTATTTTAGGCAAGCTACAAAAGACATGTCACTTAGGAAGGTGATGCAGAAACAAAGCAAACAGACCATTGCTAAATCCGAGTTTACAGAGATGGCTCCTATTTTCTTTGATACAATTTGCGACGCTACCGGAGGCACAATAGCTTGGGAGGTCATATACAATAGGCTTGAGGATGAATGTCCTAAAATCACTGTCACGAGAGAAACAACTAACTCAACAAGGCCTTCAAGACTTCAATTCAGGGATGCTTCCTGTTCTTTCCTTCATAGGATAGGAGCAAGAGCTAAAATCCTCCCATACATGGATATGATCAGGTGGGTGATCGAAAACCTCATCATTGAAGATAGGCAATTCAAGAATTCAAGAATGGAGCTCATAGGGTCATTTAAAGCAGAGAAGTTGAAGAAAATGTACCACATACCTGACCCTCAGGATATCTATGACAAGACATTTGTGGCCAACTTCGCAAAGAAGAACCCAGACCCCTTCAAGCTGATTCAGGGTTGGAGAGTATTGGACAACAAATTCAAATATGACAAATCGGGTATGTATGCTATAGCCTCTTTGTTATAGCTCCAAATATCACTCTTGATGTTTGTGATGCTGCACTCATGGCCTAGGGCAACCCCTCCTTCCAGACCTGGTCAAAATATTCAAAAAACAGTGTTTTATTCCCTATACGCGACATTGCCCTGAGCTAAACGCGTGTATAAGCGGGTCTGTGTATACCCAACCCGCGTATATGTGTTAAAACACTTAAAAAAATATAAAACTCATTAATTTCGGGCGGAGATCGCGGGTTTTACCTGTTGATCACATGTTAGTGCCCGTGGCCCAACTGTTCCCAACGAATTCCCAACTAAACAACTACCTTGTGAGAAGTATAAAAGGCTTCCATGGGAAGGCCTAAAGGAGGAGAGAATAGAGAGAAAGGTCACACTGCTGAGATCATCCCTGTACCAGGTCTGAAGTCCCTTGTGCTTCCAACACTTCCCCCATTTGCAGGAAACCCTTGTTTCCTTGTGTGTTGATGTCTATTTACCATTTGAGATATCATGGAGTAAGTCATGGAAGGAATTTGTTAAAGGCTTGAGGTTGGGCGAATCCAGAGGACGGTTCCGCTTGGAGCCTGCGGAAGGTTGAATCAGGTGAAATTATTCCTTTCTGTACTTTATTTGTCTATAATAAAAGAAACACTTGTCCTTGTTCCTGATATAAATCCTCTTCATGTTTATGATATCCATGTTATGATTCATGTATGAATGGTTGTTTAATTGCATAACTAACTTCCTTTCAATATATTATGAAGATGATTTCTTGATGATGTTTAGTCCATATATTGCTGTACTTTCTTGAATTGATGGTTTTGCAGGTCAAAGGAGCAAAAGGGACTCAAAGAGGGTTTGAACCCTAATTGGATCTTCTCAAACGAAGGACCCCCAGGTACGCCCCCTATCGCATAGTTTGCTTATATTAGTGTTATGGCTGCATGGAATGTGTGTTTCTTTGCATAGACAACCTCCGGTCTGCTAGGGTATCAACCCAAGAACCCTGGGGGAAAATCTCCCTAACACTCTTTAGCAAACCCCTACAACTATTGTTATAGACATTTTTGTGCCTTACAGCATGGAGCATGAAATGTCAATAATCTAAGGGATCCAAAGTCCCTAAACATGTTGTTCTTACCCTTAGAGGAACAAGGTCAGCAAACCACAACTCTGCAAATCAGTTCTCCACTGAAAAACACTCAAAAACAGGTCAATTTTGGATCAAAGCAGCTGCTCCAAAGGCTACCTGCGTTGCATAGCAAGTGCAACAAGGGCTACCTGCGCTGCATAGCAGGTGCAACAAAGGCTACCTGCGTTGGGCGTACTTGGACATGTGGAGGAATCTTTTTCTCAATGTGCCAGTGCCCAGGAAGCTTCCAAAAAGACACTTGATCATAAGATTCGCCTAATGATGAGTTAAGAGCTTCTAAAACTCCAAGTGGAAGACAGAAACTCCAAGTGAAGAACTGAAGAACAACTGGAGTTGAAGAGGACAACAAGTCACACATCAAGCTGACTTATCTTCACTCCAAAACTCTATATAAGGATCTCATCCCATGGGATCTGGAGGCCGGAATTTTGTGCAAAGAATTGCTGTTGGTTTACAGTTGTGAGCATTGGGTGATTGCTTGAGGGAGGTGAAGAAGAGATTTCTCTCCGTCGGGAAGGTGGTGCTGGATTGGACCTCTCATGGTTGTATCACCGCCTGAACCTTACTTCCATATATTAATAAAGCATTTGAGGTTCTTCTATTCGCATGTGTTTCAATGGTGTATTGTCTTACTTGCGTCTTTGATTCATGCTAATCCTTGAATCGATTATGAATGCATGCCTCTTGTAGTTTCCTTTTCTCGTCTTATTTGCAGGATCTCGTGTAGCTGGGCCCGTGAAAAGACTTGGATCTGGGAGCAAGCGGCAAACGAAGGAGATTGGATCGACCATTTGCGCAAGACATCGGTAAGTGGATCTCTTCCTTCTATCTCTTGCATGTCATAAAGAAGAAACTTTAGATAGCTTTGCTTTCAGCTGTTGCTAAGGAACTGTCACCCTTAGAGTGGGTTAGGGTCATTCCGAGTTGGATACTTTCCCCCACAACAGACTGGCGACTCCACTGGGGATCGTGTCTTGTTGGTAGCTTGTGTTTCTCGCTATTCATTTCCTAAACAAAGGGAGTACCAAATCGAACTGCATTCGAATCCTTCGAATGCAAAGTAGAGGGCAGCTACTCTAGCTCAGTGCTGGGCATGTTTATGATTTGAAGAGCTGATCCACAAGGACTCTTTTTAGCTCTTTGTGATAGTGTTCATCTTCCTTAATCATCCTCTAGTGTATACTTGACTGACAGCCTCTGATTTGGCCAAAAACCACTGATTTTTGAGCAATCTGTGACCCGGAATCTGAGAGAGACGAGAGTTGTCTCATCAGTGCAGCTGCAGCAAAGGCTACCTGCACTGCAACGCAGGTCCCGAAGGGGCTACCTGCGCTGCATCTCAGATTGACAGTGCAGCACCTGCGCTGATCCAGTTTTGCCTTGTGCAACTGGGATTCCCCACTGTCTGTTGCCCAGTTTTCAGTATTGTTTTTGCAGCCTGTTGTCAACCTGTATACCCAGCTGAAACCACTTCTCTTTGCCTTCATTCCGCCTCAGTTGTATGAAGAAACCGTGATTGTTCTTATTGTATTTCTTGCTGTCATTCACAGTTTCCCGTAGCGAAAGTGAACTAGTCTTGCTATGACCTCTTGGATCTAGACCTGTGAGAAAGTGTCGTTGTGATTCTAAGAGTTAGTTTATTGCTGTTCATAGCTGCTTGAGCATTTGCTTTCGTTATATGGTTCGAATTTCAGTATTTCTTGTGTTGAAACGAGTGAATCTTAAGGTGTTCTTTTGATTATTGGACAAAAACTTGTTTTCTTTCACTTGAAATTGAATTCGAAATTATACAACAGCTTTCTTTTTGTAATACATCAACATTAAGGAAGAAGAAAAGAAATACTTGCATTGTGCATGTGCATTTTGACAGTTTGCATGTCGATTTAGGAAAGTGCATCAGTGAGTGCTCTATGATCTGTTTGAAAAGATGATGTCTTTCTTTTCCTTCAGTAGTTAAGGTTTTCATAAGTTGAAAGAATTGAAAAAGCTTGCTTATCATTCTTAGACTGCATTTAGGAGTTGTATCATACATCACGTGGTGATCCGTAAAGGCAAACTGCTAAGCAAGATCAACCTAAAAAGAACTGAATTTATCTAACAATGCTTTGAAACATAACGAAACACAGTAGAGGTCTAGGTAGAGACGTGAACCGGCGTCGTTAAACATAGTGACTGTTGATCTCTACGAAGGTGGGTGATTCCTCCTGAGGGACGATAGCACTAATACGGACTTGTGCCCCCGCGTACCGTCGCGTATATTGGGGGACCACCCTATAGGAACAAAGCCTTTATCCATAGGAAGCCGTGTCGGCCGCCCTACTGATCGCGATGCAGTGAACACAGCATTCACGAAGATCGACCACTCGTACCGTAAAACGTATTCTGTGGTTTCGCGAAAGGTTTGGCACACCCTTGCCTAGAACTCCAGAGTAGTTTCTTTTGGCCTTTTTCAAACTCTATAACTGAAAAATTCCATCCGAGCATTTGTCACTTCAGGCTCGTTAATACATCGAAGGAGACTAGATTCATCTTTAGCTTTTTCTCGACTCTTAAAAAGTGAAAAAGCAAGTTGTGTCTAAAGCGTCGTCATATAAAATTCATCTTAAACGGAACATAATTACCCCTGATTCCTGCGTTGATCTTAAGGTTGAGAACATGGAACACACCAACAAAGGGATTCCACATGATGGGACCCCTAGCCCTTTCTCCTCTTGGGGAGAAGTTGGTGCGCCCCACATGGCCACATTGTCGCTTCCAGGGCTGACAATTGGCCTGCCAGTTTGGCTATTCTCAACCGCTGTAGTTCAGACCACCACGGTTCCTGAACAGTCGAGTCAACAATTAGACCAGTCTAGAGCTACCCTCCAGCCTTCCACTTCTTATACGCCTTCCTCCGATCCTTCTTCTTCGAAAGGTCAAGCCGCCAAAAGCGCGGCTCCCATAGAAAAGAAGAAGGAAAAGAAGAAGAAAGAAAAGAAGCAGAAGGAGCCAAAGGCGCCTGGGGGCAAGCAAAAGGTATCTAACGAAAACCCACACACAGCACGGACCGGGCCCAAATCGCCATGTGTCATATGTAGAGGGAACCACCTCCACCGTGATTGTCCCAGTATTCCCCGGATACTAAGGGACTGGTCCCCTCGTTTACATAGTTCGGAAGCGTCAACCTCTGACAACCAGGTTGAATGCTTACCATCGACCAGCGAAAGTGAAGGTTCTAGATGACGAAGGGGGATGAGATTCCCCTGCGAACTGTGTGAAGGCAATCACACCCTTCGCCGTTGTCCCTTTTTAGACGAAGCAAAGAGAGTTTTGGAAGATCAACCGGTTGCCCCGTTGCTACTTCCTCCTGGATACCAAAAACTCGCGCCAAGTCCTTCGTTGGTCGAAAATACAGCTGCCCCGCTCATAGGGCCAGCTGAAGTGTCAGTCACTGAAAGTGAACCTACTGAATCCGGACCGGACGAAAGTCCAAAGGTCGAAACGGCAGTTGACCCGGTTCTCCCTTCAGAAGTTTCATCTTCAAATACCACAGTCACTAAGGATTCATCTTCAGTTGACACCCTCACCGAAGAGAGTAAGGATGACACCGTCCAGGTTCTCTTCATCAACACCGATTCTGATGAACATCAGGGCAATGTGCCCACTCCTTTATCGCAGGAAGGAGCGTCGTCAGGATCATATCCGGCCGTATATTCGGTCCCACCACCAAGCAACCTAGTTGTGTCCTTTGATTGGAACCAACTAGGCAGACCCCGGTTACCCGCCAGTATACCATTTAGAATTATATTCCAAATATACAAAATGGTGATGGCTGGAACTATCATTGATGAAGGGGCATCTGTGAGTATCCTGTCCTCTATTGCTTGGAAAGCACTGGGTTGCCCGGTGCTTTTGTCCGAGACAAGGAATCTCTCGGGTTTTGACAAAGGAACCAGTCGACCATTAGGGATTCTACCTAATGTGCCTATTACACTGAAAGGGAAGGCTGTCAAGATGAATTTGATGGTCGTCCAAGGACCCTTGGATTATAACCTACTCCTTGGACGTGACTACATATATTGCATGGAAGCAATAGTCTCCTCGCTCTTTCGAATAATGTGTTTTCCATACGAAGGAAGGATGGTCAAGCTCGTAGACCAACTTTCACTTCCGAGATCACGCATCGCAAGTAGTCACGTACCTATCCTCAATGGTCTATTTGATCAAGAAAGGTCTCTACCTCCGGTTCTTCTTCCTGATGAGCGCGAGTAATTCGGGAAAGGAAGGCCGGAACCCAGGGGGCATGCATCCTGGTCTGCTCTGGAGGCAGAAAAAACCTTGGGTGTAGAGTAGAATTTCCGCGGGAGAATATGACTAGTCCGTACCCCGTCCCCTCCTTCTTCTTCGTAAAACAGAAGAGCCGAGAAGAGCTCTCATGCGGAAGAAGGGGTTGTTAGGAATGGGGTTGTTCTGGAAAAAGATTCTTTTGTTAAAGTTATGTGGGAGGACGGGGGCCCGTTACTCACCTTTGTCTAAATAAGTAGGCTCTGCCAAAGAAGGGGATCCGTTTGCAGCAGCAAGTAGTAACCATCTTTGGATAAAAGGCAAGCCTCACCCATTAAAACAAACGTTTTAGAGGATAAGTAGGGGCAGCCTCCAAAGAAAGGGATTCAATTGCTGCAACAAATTGTAACCATCTTTGTGTATCCTAATGATAGACATCGCCGAAGAAAGTTTCTGTTTGAAAGAATTAGCAGAACAATCTTTGGGTAACCTGAAAGAGGTAAGCCTCACCTGTTGAAAACAAGGGTTTTTGACGGAAAAAGTAGGGGCAGCCTTGAAATTAGAATTACACCTGGGGGCATGCAAACCTCTTGGAATGCAAGCGCGGGCGGCTTTTTAGTTTTAGGTAGGACTAACCCCTCTAACCCGTAGGATAGGCCGATACCCAGCTTGCATGAAGAGAGGATATGGAGCAAAGCGTAGGAAGATGAAGCTCCTTAAAAATAGGAATCTTCCATGAGACCTTACTACTTTATGACTGGTAAAAACGAGCAGTTTTGGCAAAGTTCATGCTCGTTAAAAAATAAACGCAAGATCCGAGCAGTTTTGATGCGGAAATTTATGCTCGTTAAAAAATAAACATAAGCTTGTGAGCAGGCTTCCCCCAGTGTTCAAGCTCATTCAGAAAAAATGAACCGGTAAATAACCATTTGAGACCGTAAATTCATCAGCCATAAAAGCCTTGGTCGTGTTTGTGTACCGTCACCTCCACTTTTCATTTGGCCGATCATTCACATCCACTTGATTGTTTACCTATTTTGAGGAACAGCTGCGAAGAGTGATCCCACTTAGCCATCCTTGTAATACTGCCGTGATTGGAAAATTCCAACCTGTACCTGGAATCTGCTGCTATCCCTGTTTATCACTCGTTCCTCAAAATACGAGTCTTCTTTGAGCTCTTTTCACTGACTCGTAAAAAATGAAAAGTTTGCCGAGTTTTGGCCTTCCAGCTCGCTAAAAGGACCGGAAGAGCTATCCCTCCTCTAGATTTTAATCTTTTTGGACCTGAGGGATTAGTGCACAAAAAGATCGAGCGCTTGTCTAGTTCGGCTCGATAAAGATATCGAACATTCATCCCTTCTGTATTGTTTTATACTTTTTCGGACTTAAGGGATTAGATGACGAAAAAGGACCCCTGGAGTCTACTTTATGTACCCTTTTCAGACTCTCTAAAAATGAAAAGGACCGAGTTGTCTTTGTCGCTGGGCTCGTTAAAAATATTAGATAGCGACAAACTTGTCTTTAGACGAGAACGAGTTTCCCTATCGTTAAGCTCGTTAAAACATAGCGATGGGCTTGCCCGAAGGGCAGGTTATAGAACAAGCATATGTTATCCTCCTCAAGCTTGACAAAAATAAAGAGGTACTGGTCAGAAATGACTGGGGAAAAATTGGGAGAACCTCAAAGCTTAATGGTAGCAAGTCGCTCTTGAATATGACACTTTTGCCTCCGTAAATATCGGGTTGGGTTATTATCATTCACCGGTCCCTTCACCATGGTCTCGCCATACCATCCATACATGGGGTAATGCTACCGATCCATCACATTAGTGTCGTTATATGTTCAAGAGATGTCATTCAGAAAGTGTCAACCGGGTCCCATCCACTACCGTACATCATCTTTCATCCTTCCATGACCGCCACCCTGAATCATATTTCACAGATCATTTTCACCATCATCACTAGCTCCGTTCCGTGTCACTGATGTGGGATTCATTAAGGCCCTCCTTTGACGGATCACTTCTTGTCGACATCAGCTCATTATCCAAGAAGTTGATCTAGGGACACCCCCTCAGTACTTTGAAGCTTGCATGCCTCAATGGCAAGTTTCTCACTCCCGGCGATAGGTATACATTAATGACCTTCGACCAGGAGACTTTGCGTGGTGTTCGACGTCAGATCCTATATTCACACCACGTGAATTGTGCTGCAGTACCTTGAGGGTCATCATCATTATCGGTGATTCCTCTCGCGCTTGTTAACAGTTTACATTATTGACTGGTAATCAAGCGATGTCTTTCCATGTTCGACTTCAAGAAATTCTCACATGGATCGACTTGTACTAAAGTGAAGATCGGACAAGTTTGAAGACCCCGGATCTAGTTTCATCCATCCGGGCTGCGATATATATTCAGGAGATAAAAACATAGACATGTGCAGCAGATGAGCATCCTACTAAAAGGATGATAATTAAAAGCAGAGAATTATCAGTCTATTATCAGACGATCGTCTGTTTATGTACAGCAAATGTATTTATAAAGCTGAGCATGGGAAATGCCCGCCTCAGCTAGATCATGAAAAGAAAGTATGAAAAGATAATGTATTGTATTGTATTTTGTTACAGGTCACCTCCCGACGATTGAATGAACTTCGGATCCTCCTAATAAAGCATTTCACCCGATAAACGACCTCATACTTTAGGGGGCAACTGTTATAGACATTTTTATGCCTTACAGCATGGAGCATGAAATGTCAATAATCTAAGGGATCCAAAGTCCCTAAACATGTTGTTCTTACCCTTAGAGGAACAAGGTCAGCAAACCACAGCTCTGCAAATCAGTTCTCCACTGAAAAACACTCAAAAACAGGTCAATTTTGGATCAAAGCAGCTGCTCCAAAGGCTACCTGCGTTGCATAGCAAGTGCAACAAGGGCTACCTGCGCTGCATAGCAGGTGCAACAAAGGCTACCTGCGTTGGGCGTACTTGGACATGTGGAGGAATCTTTTTCTCAATGTGCCAGTGCCCAGGAAGCTTCCAAAAAGACACTTGATCATAAGATTCGCCTAATGATGAGTTAAGAGCTTCTAAAACTCCAAGTGGAAGACAGAAACTCCAAGTGAAGAACTGAAGAACAACTGGAGTTGAAGAGGACAACAAGTCACACATCAAGCTGACTTATCTTCACTCCAAAACTCTATATAAGGATCTCATCCCATGGGATCTGGAGGCCGGAATTTTGTGCAAAGAATTGCTGTTGGTTTACAGTTGTGAGCATTGGGTGATTGCTTGAGGGAGGTGAAGAAGAGATTTCTCTCCGTCGGGAAGGTGGTGCTGGATTGGACCTCTCATGGTTGTATCACCACCTGAACCTTACTTCCATATATTAATAAAGCATTTGAGGTTCTTCTATTCGCATGTGTTTCAATGGTGTATTGTCTTACTTGCGTCTTTGATTCATGCTAATCCTTGAATCGATTATGAATGCATGCCTCTTGTAGTTTCCTTTTCTCGTCTTATTTGCAGGATCTCGTGTAGCTGGGCCCGTGAAAAGACTTGGATCTGGGAGCAAGCGGCAAACGAAGGAGATTGGATCGACCATTTGCGCAAGACATCGGTAAGTGGATCTCTTCCTTCTATCTCTTGCATGTCATAAAGAAGAAACTTTAGATAGCTTTGCTTTCAGCTGTTGCTAAGGAACTGTCACCCTTAGAGTGGGTTAGGGTCATTCCGAGTTGGATACTTTCCCCCACAACAACTATGCATAAGCTATGTTATGTAGATTATATGGGTTATCCAATAATACTAAGTTTTCCATATAATGGATTCCTTTGATTGATGCCTGTGTTAATTCCCACGTCACGAATTGCCCCCCCATCCTATCTGATAACCTAGCCACCACCATTACCTAATATCGACAGAAGAGAGCCTCCTCTCTAGATAACCTCCCTCTGTTCTATTTTAGTGCTTACATTATGGATGCCATCTGTTTTTGCATGACATTTCCAACCATGGGTTGGAAATAGACCTTACAGGACCCCTACCCAATCCATCTCAGTCATAAACAAATATGGGAATCACATTATATAACTCACTTCTATAAAATATTTCGTGCTGTTGTTTTGCCCCTACATCAAATAATTTTTAATCAGAGAACCCCCAAGTTTTCCCAAGAAGCCACAACAGACCTGTTTCCTGTCGGCAAATATTTTATTGAAGAATGGTTCACCTACATTAGGGTTTTTGGTAGCACAACCAATCCACATGTCCTTCCTTTATATGTTTATGTTAAATTATTAGCAAGAGAGATTTCCTACCAGGCTGTGGGAAAAGGCTTGACTAAAGTTCTCAAAGACAGCAAGAAGTCATTATGGCCCTCTTTCCCTGTCAAGTGTGGTTCTTTTGCTTTAGAAAATTTTGTTCATGCTACTAAAGAGTCAACACACATGGAAGCCCTCAGGCTTCATACATTGCCTAAGAGGCAATTTGATCCAAACAAATTGGCATATAATATCACTATTGCAGTAAAGCTCAAGCAATACAATCATGAGGATAACGATTTTGAAGACTTGTTACTGTCGGCCGAATCCTTCGAACAAGCGTTCGAATGGGTAAATGTGAATCTAAAGCCTAAATATTTTCAAATCTTTCAGGAATTCAGAAATGAAAGGCTCGAAGTGATCCCAATGCATTTGTTAAAGCCCAAGGATAAGCCTACACCAAGTGTCACTGTTGATAGTGAAGGTCCTAGTTCTCGAATAGATTCTCAGGTAAATACTGGGAAGACACCAGACATAGGGAAATGCCAAGACACAGATAACACAGCTGAGTCCAACAGGAAGTCAGCTGAGAAACAGGTGATGAGCACCTCGACTACATAAATTAGTTTAGAGGTCAAAGGCAGTAGTTTGGAGCAGGAGTGGGATCAGTTTAATAAAAAATTGCAAGGCACTCACAAAGAGACAAGGACCCAAGAAACAATGGAGTATAAAACTCCTTTGCATGTTCATAAGGATACAAAGCCCAAGTTTATCAGTGAGCAGTCCAAGCCTATGGAGGAGCAGGCAACAACATCCCAACATACTGAAATTATCCCTACTCTACCCACATCAGAAATTGTTTTGAAAGTAACTGAAATACCTCCACTAGATGTGTTCTATAGTCCTCTCCACAAGGTTGTAGTAAGAAGACAGAGAAAAAGGAAAAGGGTAGACACACATGAGTTCCCACCTGGAAATTGGCTAATGGACATAGTTTGGAAGGATATTCCTTTTAATTCAGTCGAGAACTTGACTAGACTATCACAGTTCACAGGACCATATGCATCGACCACTATGGACAAGCCTACTGAAGTCTCTACTTTGTTAAGGGAAAAAGATCTGAGGATTGCAGCTCGAAGCAGAGAAAGCGAGCGTAAACAGGCAAGCGGCTGAGCAGCTTGCCCAATTGCAGCAAAACATGGAGGTCCTGAAAATAAGTCATGAAGCCGATATATCAGCCAAAAACATGCAACTCCAAGAATTGCAGCAAGCCATGGAAAGGTACAAGGATGTTCCCACTACTGAAGAGTTCGTTAAAGAGGCACTGGAATTAAATTCCCTTCTGGTGAAACAGCAAGAGCATTTCTGCCAAAAGATGTCACACATTACCCCTTATCTGACCACTAGTGACCAGCTGACAGATAAGGCAATCGACCAGAGAACTGAGTTTAATGATTTAAACACCAGAATCTTTGACTTCATTGAATGGCAGGAAACAGAAGATGGAAGGAAAGCCAATTTTCCCGAGATCGAGGAAACTCATAAAGACATTCTCTTCACGGATTGGGACACGAGAATCAAACAGGCCAAGCTAGCAATTGTAAGGGCAACTGGGGTATCAAAGAATATCATTAAGGTAGTGAATCACACCCTGTTTTCCACCACCCTGATTAAAGAAGGAAATTTGAAAGAAATGCCCGATTTAAATGCTCTGTATAAAACCTGGCAAGAAAAGGCAGAGATACAAAGGGAGGCAATTACAAAATTGACCAGGACCAACTAGGATTCGTATTGGTAGTACCTCGTTAAGCTGCACAGCCAGATTACGACTC
This sequence comes from Pinus tabuliformis, assembly GCA_031772625.1. Classification (NCBI taxonomy): domain Eukaryota; kingdom Viridiplantae; phylum Streptophyta; class Pinopsida; order Pinales; family Pinaceae; genus Pinus; species Pinus tabuliformis. The sequence goes on along the minus strand of CM062805.1, from coordinate 1,209,330,865 downwards.
TCAACTATTCTCTTCATACGACTCAACGATGCTGCCACCTCTCACCGATGCAATTTTCACAGGACAACTCAGGACACATTTTGGGGCACCTCCTCAAATTCAATCGATGACTGATATGTGCAATTTGAAGGACAAGCTGGAAGAAAGCAAGTCATCCCCTTAGTTCTGTTCATTTAATCACTGTTTATTTTTGGAGTTAGTTAACTAGTTAGGAGGAAGGTTGTTTGCAACCTCCTCAAATTTTGTATAATCTATTTTTTCACATTAGTTAGAATATTATTTATACCCTTCTGTTGTGACCATCAACAACCCCCCTTATTAGTGTTAGCAATAACATTAATAAATGGAGACCCTTCTAAAAATAAAAACTTAGCATTTAACATTGCCTTTTTGTTTTTAATAAAACATGTTATTAAAACAAGACTTCCAAGAAATAAAAATTCCTATATTTTCTTGCTTTATGCGCATGAAATTACAAGTATTAAGATTCCTTACAAATAACACAATATAACCACAAAAGCTAGGAAAACGTTCGTAAACAAGAAAGTCTTGAGTACTAGGATAAGCTTTAATAAACCCGTTCTCTTAATAATAAGCATCGCATCGCGAAAAGGGTAACGATGGGCATACTTTACGAAGAAACTGGAAATGCGAAAAAGCGAGAATGCGAGATCGCGAGCCTCACACACTCATCGCATATCGCAAATTCCTTTGATCGTAGCACCACTTAAAGTAAACACGCCCATATATTTCAAAATGCGATAAAGCTTCTCGCAAATCGCACCTCGCAGCTGCACGATGAAACAAATGGTTGTTAAAGATAATAAGTTTTGCGATATCACGATCTGCGATATTGCGAAGCAAATCGCAAAATTGCTTTATCGTAGATCCAAGGGTTCAGAGTTCAATAACAGTACTTTCCGCCATTAGATGCAGAGTTATGAGCATTAAATTTTGGCTTAACGGTCCATTGATGGTTATTTATTAAAATGATTCGGATCTCGGTTAATGAACCGTCTCACGTAAGGTGATATCTTTGATATGATTTTAAAATTTAAAACCTTTCTGGTCACCTTATTATTGTCCATTATTCATTGTTTTCCTTATTGTGCCGTCGTTCTCTACTTGTAAATTTGCAGGAGCAGTACGCAGAACAATGTTCAAAACGTAATGGGGAAGAAGAACAAAGCTCCTGCATCTGAGAAAACAGAAATGACTCCGTTATTTACAGACACTACTTGTACCAGGGAAGCAGGGATATCCACTTGGGAAGGCATGTACTGACTGTTAGAAGAAGAAAACCCGAGAGTAATGGAGGTTACAGCTACGACAGATGGACGTGGGTCATCCGAAGCATCACTAACAGAGCTTGCATGCTCATTTATGCACCATGTTGCAGCGAGGCAGAAGATACTTCCTTACACAGATATGGTAAAATGGGTTATAGACTACGTTGAGATATCTGACAAGCAGTTCAGGACGCATGTTATCACTTAGAACTATAAACATATGTATATAATCCTTTGTCCAAGTTAAATGTCAAAAAGTTGGTGTCAAATGGTTTTTGTCCTATGTTTCTTACTTAGGGTTGAAGTTTTAAAGGTGTTTGATGTAAATCATTCTCTAATCCTATCGGTCATCCTCCATCATGATTGTTAAAGCCATGTCTTGTCTTATTCATGTCACCGATCCTTTCCGTAATTTCGCAGCGCAGTCTCATTGGTAAGTTTTGCAGCGTAATCATTGTTTAGCCATTTCGTAGCGCGTTAGCATCAAGCCGTTTCGCAGCGCATTATGCCAATTCATAACTAACTGCGCTACGAAATCGCAGATTCGTGCGTTTTGCAGCGTATATTCCTCAAAGGGTCAAGTCTGTTGATGAGTCATCACTTCCGTCCGTTCATGTCAGTGGGCGTACCTCCCAAACACTCATTAACCATCACTCCACCAATAGATTTGTAGGCATGCACATAAATATTATTCAAATGGTTTTTACCGTGCAAGGATTTTTATGATGATCGTAGATGATGCATAAATGACCAACCTGTGTGATGAGATATTTGAGTTTGCAAGCGAGCCCGAGTTTTCAAGTGAGCCTGATTACAAGCGAGCCCGCATTAAAAAGAATTGAATTACCATTTGAGTTGAAGCTGTTGGCCATTTTCTGTGTGAAAATTTCAAAAGCGAGATGGAGAGGAAAGAGCATAGGTCTGGAAAATGTCAGAGAACAGAGCCTGAAGGTTTGGACCTTGCATTAAGAGATGAAGGCGTGAAGAAAGCCTTCAAGGATGCTGGCTGTTGGAATTTCTGTGAGAAGCTGCAGGGTGGCCATGCTCAGGTAACAAAGGATTTTGCTTTAAACTTCACGGGTTTGAATTCTAAAATAGCTATGTTAGAAGTTCAAGTGTCTCCAGAGTCAATTGCTGCTGTAACTGAGATTCCAAGAGGGGGGCAAGAATGGTTTAAGAACTTTAAATTTGATATGAACCCCTGCAAAGAGTTCTTAAAAGAGGCATATGTGAATGAAGACCTAACAAAAGCAGTGCCTAGAAACTATGTTAAGGAGCACTATGCCCTTCTTCTCACCTGTATTCAGAAGTACTTAACCTGTGAGGGAAGATACAATAAGGTCTATTCCTATCACTTCAAGTTGCTGTTACATTTTACTGGTAAAGCATCCATAGATATTCCCTTTTACTTGTTTCGCAGTCTAAGCAAAATGTGTGACAAAGTGCAATTAAGGAAGGATGACTGTGAAACATCGTTATTTCACCATGGTTTGGTTAAGTTGTTGGTTTTGGATGGTCTTCAGAAAATAGGTAAGGATTGGAACTCTTTCATCTTCATGGCTGGTTTCCAGAGTAAAACAGGTCTTACTCCACAGCCGGTTAGAGAAAAAGAAAAATCAGTTGAAGAACCCACAATAGCTGAGCTTCGAAAGGAGGCAAAAGATAAAAAGAAGGCCAAGTTACAGTTGAGAAAATCACTGAAGCCACTGATCATTAAAGAGCAACCTCAGCCATCATCAAAAGAAGAAGCTAAGCACAAGAAAGCTGTACCTGGACCAAGTGGATCTGAAACAGTGTCAAGAATTAGGACAAGGAGTCAAATAAGCAAAGAAAAAGGCAAAGCATTGGCTGTTGAGGAAAGCCTGATATCTAAGGCCAGCTTGAGTGATTTGCTTGAGGCCATTGAGTTTGAGCAGGTTGAACTGGTGCATATTGAACCAATGCACATTGATTTGACTCAATCATCACTAGAAAGCACTAAGAAATCTAAAGCTTCGAAAAGACTGAGGTTTGATGAACCAGGTGATAAATTTATCTTCAAACCAAGAAGACCTTTTACAAGAAAACAAGTCAGGGAAGCTGAGAAACTGCCTAGAGCAGAGGAAGTTGAAAAATTGCCCAGAACAGAGGTAGCAGAGGAATTGTCCAGAACAGAGGCAGAGAAAATTAAGCAAAAGGACAAGAATAGAACAATCATTATTTCCCAAGGAGGTAACATTATAACTATAAAGAACCAGTTGGAGGTAGCAGAAAATGTAATTGGCAAGGTGAAAAGTGCCACTAGGGAGTCTGCAGTCAGGTATGCAAATTATCGAAAAGCTGTTTTGAGAGGAAGTAAAAACTTAGTAAGCCAGGTGGATTCAGTAGCTGATGTTTACACATGGACTGTTCCAGCTCTCAAACAAGCTAAATCCATTAGAAAAATAAACATGCATTTAAGAGCTGAAAACAAAGCCTTGAGGAAGGAGGTTGCAGACTTAAAGGCACAGCTAGGTCAAATAGCTGCTAACTGATGTTGAGAAAGGTGTTGTTCTAAGTTTTGTAAAATTGTGCTCAGTTTCATTATTTTGAAGACATATAAATCTCTGCCACATGTAAAGGAGGTTTAAAAAATTAAAGGTCCAGCAGTAAAAATCTCAAGGAAAAGATAAACTGTTTAAACAGTTTCGTAGCGCGCTACGAAACTGCGAAACTACTGTAGGTGCTGTTTTTAATACAGGCAAACAGTTCGATGGGATAATCAGAAATTTTCAAAGGGAACACCTAAGTGACATGAAAGAGATCAAAGGAAGCTACCAGGCCATTCAAATTATGACAGGTGTACCTTTAACAAAGGTGAAATGTTTTGACCTAAGTTTAAAGTTTTTGATTATAAAGTCACTTTATTATCGGTCATTAGGGTTTGGAAGGAGCTGCATACGGGGAGTTTTGGTTGGCACACCTGTTCATCAAAGAAGCCTCCAGCACATCAGGAGCATGGTGATGCTCTATATTCTTGGGCTATTAAAGAGCTGGAGACAGGCTGCTGCATTTTCGAATAAGTGGTGGAAGACTGGAACCGGAAAAACAGGGGTTTTCTCCTAACATTACTGAACCATCAAAGCATTCAGCATCCAAAGCTAGTATGGGACATTGAATCCTTTTCTCAGCCATCTCGGCCAAACTAAAAGGAGACAGGTGTCAGAGAACAAGAAAGAATCATTCTACGAGGAGGATAGAATTAGAGTTATAGATAAATTAGGACTCTTTAAACTCCAGTTTAGCACTTATTGTATTTAATGAGTTAGTTCAATAGTGGATAGGGGTAATTAGTGGCAGTCATCGAGCTCCCCTCATGCTGGAGGAGGAAGCTCAAAGTAGTTAAAGTTATGTTTCTATATATAGTTGAAACTTTTATGTAATGAGGGTTGGATATTTGAGAAACAGAGTGTTATTTTGGCTTGTGTACAAACTTATTTTCAGTAATACAAGTGACTGCTTTTCTTCTCAGGATTCATACAGTGTTTCAAATGCTCAAGGTATGTGGTTTTGTTTTATCCTTTATGTTTTTACAGTTGTATAGATACACAATCACTCAGAATTCACTTTGCTGCTCTGATTTCCTGTGTGTATTTATAAGCTGAGGTTTTTATGAGATGTGTTTTGAGTATTTAAACATTACATGCCCTGACTTCTATGAATGAGTAGTGTTATAGTTTACTGAAGGATGATTAACTCCATAAGCCCAATGGAAGTCTTTGTAATGTCTGTCCAGCCAATATATTTGTTAAATTTGCTTTGCAAGAGTTAGCCATCTCATCAATAGTCAAAATCAATAACCTTTTGAGAGAGCCCTCTCAGGCTAAGGAGGCTAAGCCTTAGTCAAAAGTCTGGTTTGAAATAGTTACACAGAGTCTACCTGGTCAGCAGCCTTCCAGTGCTTGATTTTGTGATAACAACGCAGAACCATGAAGTCATGGGGTCATTTACCCCAAACAATTTGAGGCACATGTATCACCTGCCAGAGCCCTAGGCTAGCTATAACAAACAATTTGTGGAGAAATTCGCAAAGGAGAACGAGGATTTGGCAGAAACCACAAAAGGCTGGTCTGTGAAGGAAGAGACATTGAAAAAGGATAAGAATGGTATTGTTGATGCCCCGAAATTCGTTGCAACAACATCGGGGAAACCACCCAGTCCGGAACTTAGTGCAGCTCCTTTTCCGTTTGGAATAGTGGCTCCGAATGGGGATAATGGGACCAGTTTCCCAAAGATTATAAGTAAACGGGATGGATGAATGATTTACGATGTAAGGTGATAATAAATAAATAACTAAACTACAAAAGAAATATAATAACTATAAGCTAATCCCGGGACTTATCGATTCATTTGAATACAGCGTTTGATAATTTAGGCTTACTGGCAGGCATATAGATGACACTAACAATAAGCATAAATGTTTAAATCATTTAAGATTGCTCTGCATAAGTAGTTATGCAGAGCGATAATAGCGAATTACTGTACTCAGTCATTTATATCATTGTTACGCGCATGATTAAAAGAGATAACAAATCACAAAACATTCAATAGTGATATGAAATGCAGACTTGCTGTTATATTGCATACATGTAATCAACAATAGCAAAAGTAATAACACAGCAATTCATATAATAGAAAAGAGAACAGATACAGATAATAGTACCATGCAAGCTGTTTGATCAATCCAATATATTAATCGCTATGTCGCGGTTCCTCCTTCAGACCAGAAAGCATTCCAAGCAAACGACAATAGTGCACAATTTACTTAAAACAGCCTTCCAAGTAAAATTAAGAACCAGTGGTCGAGTTTCAAAAAAGAATATAGACTGAAGCACAATAGTGCAAACTTCAGTCTTTAAGTCTTTTACAAAATTTTACGACCCTTTCCAAAACAATGAAAGGATCTATAAATACTATGCTAATCTAAAATATCTAAATATCTAAAACTGAAAAACAACTAAATCGGCATTAACAAATATCATTTTGTATTTTGGTGATTCGGCAGTCGGCGGCGATGTTTCAGTCAGAGGTCTCTTTGCCTTTACTCCTTTGCTGACATATCGCCAGCATTGGCTCTACTTCTGGTGGAGTATTGAGGCGTGAAGTCAGCTGTGCATCATATGTGGCATCTCGAATATCGGCAATCAGGTATCGGAGAGCATCTGTTAGACAATTAAGAGCCGACCTTTGAGAATGTGGTTTAATCAGGAAAAGCCAGTATGAATCGGCGGTCAAGGTATTTACTCCAGTAATTAACTGCCCTTGTTTCTCCAGATCAGGGTAATTCCTGAGCTCCAGCATATTTGCCGTTGTTATGTTTCCAGGTGTGCATTGTGAAATCATGTTTGCCAGATACAATGTATCATTGACTAGATTGATCATGTTACTGGCAATCATTTTGCATCTGGAGGCTGCTCTTTCTGCTTTCATCATCTGTGTGTTCCATTCCATGAAGAGTATGTCCTTGTATGTTACACAGATTCGGGAGAAATTTGCGGCTTGCCCTTCTGGAGAGTCTTGCCATTCAATATATTCTGTTATATCGTCTTCAGCCTGATCCAACTTACTTCTGGCTTTCTCGATTTGTTGACACACTGCTGTAGATGTTTCACATAGTGACTCAGCTTCAACAAGTTGTTGGCATAAGATCCTGATTTGAGATATCAGTGCGCTGTTTATTCGAGTTGCCTCTGCTCTGAAATCATTGATACTCTTGGCGCTCTTAATACCTTCAAGCTGAGCTGATAGCTGAATTATTTGCTCGTCTTTAGCTTGTATCATCAGCTCATTCGATGCCTTCAACTGGGATAATGCCTCTGACAATTCTTTTGCTTTCTGAATGTCACTTTGGTCTATCCTCAGTTGTTCAATTTGCTGGGTTAACAAATGATTCTCTTGTTGTTGGGCCAGCAATTGTTCCTCTGCCTGTGCTGCCTTATTCCTTGCCTCTATCACTTCTGCTTGTAATGCGTATATCTCATGCTCTTTAGTCTTCAAAAGAAGACTTACTTCGGATGCTTTGTCAATAGTTGCCGCTGAATAAGCTCCCGCAAATTGCGATAGCTTTGTCAGATCTTCAGAGGGATCCAATTCTTCCTTCCAGACCACATTGCCCGTGATTGTTTGCTCAGGCAAAATAGAAGGTTGATCAAGCCTTCGCCTTTTCCTCGAGCGCCTTACAACGGCTCTATGCTTTGGGCTGTAGAAAATGTCTAGAGGAGGAATTTCCTCCACCTGAAGATCAATTTGATCGGATGGGTCTTGAGTGATTGCCTCTACATTCTGTACCATGGGTGAGCCGCTGGTTCCCTCTAGAACCGGAGAAGAAGTAGTATTGGGAGTCTTAGAGGCGTCTGAGTCTTTGGAGGCTTCCTTACCACTTATGATGGAATCGAATTGGTTCCATTCTTTAATTAATTCAGGATCAGTAGAGATTTGCTCACTTTGTTCTGTTTGAGCTTTACTTTGTTCTTTCTCCCGTTCAATCCTCTGCTGTTCCTCCAATGCCTTCCGCCGTTGCTCCTCCTGTGCTCTTTGCTGCTGTTCCTCCAATTCCCTTTTCTGCCTATCTTCCAGTTCTTTCTTTGCTTTCTCTTCTTCTTCTCTTTTCCTCTGTTCTTCTAACTCCTTTTGTTTTCTTAGCTCTTGATCCTTTTGTGTCTTTTGCTGCCTTTCTATTTGATCCTTTCTATGCCTCTCTGCTTGCAGCTTGTTTTGCCTTTCCTCCTGTTGTCTATCATATTCTTTAGTTGTAACAGGAGATAGGTGTATTTGCTGCTGACCAGGCTCGCTTGAAGAGGATGTTTGGGCTGTGGATAATAAATCTAGAGGCAAAGTTTGCAACCTTTGCTTTCTAAGTTTATTAAATTCAGTTAACTCCTCATCTTCATAACTCAATTTAGCAAGTTGTCTGACTTGGCTTATTGAATCGGCACTCATGAACAGGTCGTCAAACTGGTCTTCTTGATGAACAACCTTTGACAGTTTGGCCTGTTCCAAGGCAATGAAAGCAGTCTTTTTTGGATCATAGAGTCTATTTGGAATAGAAGCCAGGGATATCAATTGGAGTTTTGCTGCTTCCTTCTCTGCATGCTTGTAATTCAGCAGCGTATAAACTCCAATTCTTAAAGGAAAAGAGGGCCATCCTCTCTTTTTCTCCTCTTTGAGAGTTTGTGTGACACCCTCAGACATAATCTGGTAGGAGATTTCCCGGGCTAACAATTTATCTGGGACGTACAGGGGGAGGACATGTGGCTTAGCTTTGCTTCCAAAAACTCTAATATAGGTAAAATGTTCTTCGCCGAACCAATGGGCTACGGCTGGGAGATCAAAAGAAGCTTCATAGGAAATTCTAGGGATAGGTCTGTCAAAAATAGAATAGTGAACGGGAACCATAAAACCATTGCAGATTTGATACAGATGGTCTTTGTGGGAGGGTTTCCACAATTTCCGATGGTACAAGTGAATGGGTGTTGGATCATGGGTTGTCCATCTCCAACCAAGGACAGGAAACTCAGAATTAAAACAAAGGGTATCCATAATGTAAGCAGAGTAATAGAAGGGTGGGATTTTCCTCTCAGTGACTCTGGTTTTGGCCCTAAACTCACGAATAGCCATGACCAATTTATCAGACAAAATAGTGGCCCAATCCATGATTATACTATTGACGACCGCTTCCATTAAAGGAACCATATCAATATGAATATTTGCAGAGTCATGAAATCCCCACAATCTACACATCATAATCCCGGCGTAGCAATAAGGTGAAGCCAAAGAAGCATTGGAGTACTTACCCGACATATCATGCTTGTGTTTAGTTGGATTCTGCCTCCACTCTCGGAGAGGTTCGGATGGCGATTCATTCTCCTTCGCGAATTTCTCCAAAAAGGCTCTATTATAGACTAGCTCGGGTTGAGGCAAATGATACATCCGTCTCAAGTCATCAGGCTTGAAGGAACCGAAAATCCTTCCATCCTTAGTATGGAAGGTTCTATCAGTGAGAGTAATTTCTTCAATTGCCCAACGTACCACATCAGTATAAGGCAAGACTTGTTCTCTGGCTGCTATTCTGTGCAGAAAGGAGTCAGCCAAATCTTTAAGAGTTGCCTCAGACTTTCTTAGTTCATCCACACTAGCCTCCGTTACTGTCTGTTCTGGTTGTTCTGCTTCTAGCAAATTGTATGTACCTTGCCATGTAGTACCAGGAAGACCAGTGCATGTAGTATCTGAGATTAAGCCTTTCTTTGAAACCATAGCAGCTTGGCCTGAGACAGGTGTTGGAGTAGAACCTGCCACCTTTTTGAACTTCTTTCCCATCATATTCAGACTCCTCTCGGTTGAATTCTACACAAATGCAAGAGAAATCGTAACAAAGAAATAACAATGACGATCCATAACGGGATAGATATATAACTTGAAGCGTGGTGAGATTAATTCTAAAAGTGGCTGCGGATCTAATGATTTGAGAGGGCACCGCAGATGCAATGATGGTGATTTTACGGCCTGCAGCTTCATAAATGACCATTACTTAAGTTATTAAACCGAATGACCCCTTAAAGCGTGCAATAGATTTCTTCAAAGGTTTAATCGTAATTGCTCGTTAATTCGAAGGGGCAAAGCTTTAAATACGCATGCATTACCTTATCCCTTTACTTAACGGCATTTTGAAATTTGTGCTTTTGTCAAATCGGATTTAAATATAACTTTAATGCTTTGAAATAATCATCCTTTTATTAGGAGTTCTGGTCATCATTAAGCGTCATCGCATCGCATCGGGAGTGTGAGTGACATTATCATTTGGGAGAGATCTTGGCGAATGCCGATTGCGACATTGTATCATATTAGCGCGCGAACATAATCCCTAAATGCATATCAATTGATTTACCGACTACCGATAGCGATATCACATCGCATCGGGAAAAAGATCTGAACGTCTTATGAAGATGTATGGGATTCTGCCGACTGCCGATAGTGATATCGCATCGGGGAAAAGATGTGTGCTTTTTCTGTGTGTGCATTGGCTATCGCCGATGGCCGATAGCGATATCGCATCGGAAAGAACCAAGGTAGCAAACGGTCTTGCGATTGCCTTTTCGGACTTAACCAAAAATTGCTTATTATTTGTTCAAAAAGGATTTTGTTAACAAATTCATTTGATTATCATACCTTTTTCGAACAAATTCATTAATGCCAATTAAATTTTTTAAAAGGGACCCATTTCATATGTTAATTGTTTGTGATAAAAATATTATGAAATGGGGGGTTGTTGTAGGGCACAACAATTGGCGATTCGCTGGTAGAACCAGTTATCTCTGGACTAATAAATATACTTACACCTTTTCAAATAGAATCTTTATAAAGAAAGGAAACTTCTAATATAACTAGATGTCTATTGATTCTGAATAAAACAAGTTTCTTCATTTGACTTCCTCTTTTTATAAACACACTTTGAGTTTTGAAACAAGTCCTTATTGGTTCATAAAAGTAAAATAGAAAACTTCTCCATATCAGCTTTTTAAAATAAACTCCTCTGTCACAGGTAGAGCCTCTGCTGCCAGCAAACGTTCATAGTCTCGGCAGGGTTACCTTTTAACCATGTCATTGTCCATTGTTCCATTCACTTAAGAGTGTGACTAAACAGAATGAATTCAAAAGATATTTTTGTATTTTTTGAATTTCACTTTCTCCTTTGCTTAAGATAAAAGCCATTGTCCTGGTTTGGTGGCCAGATAACGACAATGCCATTCACGGGTGGTAATCAAACTGAACAAGCTGGCTCGTGATGAGACCCCTTGTCTTGAAATTTCAAGCCATTACCCTGTTTGGTATGCAGTTTTGGTAATGTCAGTTAAATTATTTTCCTATGAACATGGTAAGCAGGCTTGTAATAAGACCTCTTATCTTTGATCTTTTATATTTTAGAATTACACTCTGAGAAATCATAAACTTTTAGTGAATGGGATGAACAACTATCTTCTTAAGAGTAAACGGATGACAGGTTTAAGAGTTAAAGATGCTGAAGATGGATTAGCCCCTCTTTTAATATAGATAACCTTTGGAGACTTATTTTGAAACCTCAAGATGACTCATAGAACTTCGTTCAGAGTGAAGTTTACAAAAGTTAGACTGTGATGTTCAGAATAAAAAGGTGTCTAATTTCCTAGAAATGATCTTTCTTAGTTTAAGACGCTATTATTTAAAAGTAAATATTAATAGTGTAGTGGCGAGACAACTTTTAATTACAGCGAAAGGTCAATGGAAGATGTCCCACGTGCTTATTTCTATAAATCCTACAAACTATATAAAAACTATCAAACTACATAGAGAAGGGGTTACCTCCTCAATTAAAGAATTTCTTCAAGATCAGACCATTGACAGGGAGAGAATCCCTCACCCCTGATAGATTTTGCAGTATAAAAGTGGAATGGCCTACTTTTTCACAGATCTGAAATGGTCCGAGCCACATCTTTTGAAATTTGGAATGTTTACCTTTGTCTTCATGGGCTTTGTCCCATTTCAGGACTAGATCTCCGACTTGGAATTGTTTAGGACTAGATGAGGCCAGATCAAAAGCTGCTTTAATGACTTGCTGATGTTTAGCGTGTGTAACCTTGGCTTTTTCCCTTTCTTCTTCAAGTTTAAGAATTTGATCATATCTAAACTGGATAGAGGAAGAAGGAGTTTCGTCAATAAATTGCACTAGGGCTAGAGATGGAAAAAGAAGATTGGTTGGTACGATTGCTTCTTTTCCATAGACAAGATTAAACGGAGAGGTCCCTATGGAAGCTTTCTGTGTTATCCTATCAGCGCATAATGCAAATACCAAGGATTTATGCCAATTCTTATGATTCTCTTCGATTGTTCGCTTAATGATTTTGATTAGGTTTTTATTTGTTGATTCTGCTAGGCCATTACCCTGAGGATAGTAATTAGCAGAATACTTTAATTTAAATCCCCTTTTGATAGCGAAATCAATCATTGCATTACCTGAGAAGTAAGAAGCATTATCAAAGACGAGAGCGTTTGGAACACCAAACCTGGTAATGATGAACTGATCTATAAATTCAATGATCGCCTCAGAGTTTGTTGTTTTTAACGGAACTGCTTCTACCCACTTTGTAAAGTAATCCGTTGCTGTAAGAATATATTTGTGCTGCTTGGAAGAAGAAGGATGAATTTCTCCAATGATGTCCAATCCCCATTGTTCAAAAGGCTGTTCAATGTTGATTGGTTGCAAAGGGAAAGCTGGTTTTTGTTGTCTCCCACTGGCAGTTTGGCATTTGATGCATTTCCTTACATATTCGTGAGCGTCCTTAAACAAAGTGGGCCAATAGTATCCAGCATGAATGATTTTATGAGCTGTTGTATCCGCTCCGAAATGTCCTCCTGCTGGTCCGTCGTGTAGCTCCTGCAAAACCTTTTGAGCTTCAGGTTTCTCAAGGCATCTTAATAGGACAGAATCATAGTTTCTTCTGAAGAGCACATCGCCAATAATGGAAAAATTCTTAGCTTTCAATCTAATGGCTCTTTTGTTTTTGTAGGACAAATTGGTAGGTGCATAACCATTCTTTAAATAGAAGATCAGATCTGCATATTGAGATTCGGATTCAGGAATACTTAGCTGATTAACTTCTTGGGTTTGCTCTGTATCACTTGATTCCGGAATGTTTGATGCACCTGCTAATATCCTGCAAAAACCTTGACCTTTAACAAACTTTGCTGGCTTTATTTCTAGATCATATTCTTGGAGAGCTGCGACCCAATTTGCCCTCTTTTCTCCCAATTCCTTTTGGATTAATAGTTGCCTAACTGCTGAGAAAGGAACTATCACTTTAGTATGGGTTTTTAAAAGGAAGGGTCGATAATGTTTGACTGCTTTAAAGACAGCAAAAGCTTGTTTCTCAATATCGGAATAGTTTAATTCGGTGCCTTGAAAGTTTGAACTGAAGAACGAGATGGGCGCTTCCAAATTGTCATCATTCAATTGGGTGAGCACTGCTGCGTAAGATAAGTCGGATGCAATGGTATATAATATAAAATGATTAGAAAGATTTGGAGTATTCAGAGCTGGGACATTGATTATTGATTGCTTAATATCATTAAAAGCTTGCTTTTCCTCTATTCCCCATCTGAAGGTTGAATTCTTTTTAATCATCGTTTGTAGTGGTAGTACAATCTGTGAAAAATCTGGAACAAATCGTTTAACGAAATTAATCTGCCCTAGAAACGACTGCATCGATTTTTTGTTGTGCGGAAAAGGAATTTCAGAAATTTCCTTAATTCGATCAGGATCTACATAAATGCCATCTTTAGATACAATAAACCCTAGAAGCTTACCCTGGTTGAGAGCAAAGAAAGACTTTTTCGGGTTGAGAGAGATACCATATGTTTTGCATCGTTGAAAAATCTGTTTTAAATCATGCAAGTGGTTATATCTCTTTTTAGAATACACAGTAATATCATCGAGGTAGACGACTACTGTGCGATTAATTAACCCTCTAAAGGCTGTATCCATGGCTCTTTGGAATGTCGCTCCTGCATTTATGAGTCCAAAAGGCATCTTTTGATATGCATAAGTTCCCCATTTTGTCCTGAATGTAGTCTTTAGTTGGTCATCAGGATGGACCAACACTTGATTATATCCTGAGAAACCGTCGAGAAAGGACATTAATTCAGATCCTGCTACCGATTGGAGGATTTGTTCCATGGTAGGCAGTGGGAAATTATCTTTCAAGCTTGCCTTATTCAAGTTTCTGAAATCAATACAGATTCGAATGTCGCCGTTTTTCTTCCTAACTGGAACCATATTGGAGACCCAGTTTGAGTGTCGGACAGGGAAGATAATCTTAGCTTTTAGGAGCTTATTAAGTTCCGACTTTATTTGGCTCTCCAAATTCGGGTGTATTTTTCTTAACTTCTGCTGGATAGGTTTTTGATCGGGAAGCATAGGAATAGTATGTTGTATGATAGATGTATCATATGTCTTGAGGTCGTCATACTTCCAAGCAAAAACTTGCTTGTTTTTCCTTAAGAGTTTGATGAATGCTTCCTTTTCTTCTATAGAAAGTCCTAGTCCTAAGTTGATATTTTGAGGAGCTTGATCTGTTCCCAAATTGATTGATTCAAACCTAAGAGTAGAGCTTTGGAGTTTTGCATTAATTACAGGTTTGAACCTATCTTTAATGTCATAAAGGTCTTCGAGCTTTACTACAGGCTTAGGAATCGCGTTATCTTGAGATGTTTCTTTCATTTGAGAATCATGGTCATGCTCTTCAATGATTTGATTGTCATAAGACTTTTCAGAGGTTAAGAATTGCAAGATGTCCTCGTCATGGTTGAAAACCCTCCAGTTAGTGATGTTATCGGGAACTGAAGGTCTGAAAATTAATTCTATAGAAAATCTATCAAGGCTATAGTCTTCGGAAGGGAGGAGTTTGGAAGCTACGTTGGCTAGTAAATCAGCTGCCTAGTTTTGTAATCTTGGAATTGAAGAAATGTTGAATGCTGAGAAATGCAAAGTAAGATCTTGCACTAGCGATTGATAATGCTTAAGGTGGCTTGAAAGGCAATGAATTGTATTTCTTACCTGTTTAACAATGATCTCACTATCACCGAATACTTTTATATATTGGACTTTAAGGTCAATTGCCTTATATAGTCCCTGCACTAGAGCTTCGTATTCGGCCGTGTTATTGGTGCATTCAAATTTTAATCGACAGGATAGCATTGTTTTTTCGCCTTGCGGACTAACCAAGATGCAACCTGCTCCTGATCCCTCACTGGACTTAGAGCCATCAAAATACAAAGACCAAAATAAAGGAGAATCAACAAAAGTATTTACATCTTTTTGATTTTCGTTGAAGCATTTGGATAAATTGGTTTGTGAAAAATTTTCTACTTGAGATGTACAATGGTTAACTAAAAAAGGGGAAGATTGGGCAACAAAGTTGCCAAAGAATGATTCTGAGGAATAATTTCCCAAAATGTTGTTGTTGAAGGCCACAGGCTGGTTTTCTTGTTCGAAGTCGGTTACTGTGTGAGTCATGTGTTTCTCACGGTCGATCCTTATTTGATTTGGCTTACCCTTATAGGGGAGCCACATATGTGACCAATCTGTGGAAATGTATCCATGCAGTTTCTCAGACCAATCTCTGCTCAAAATTAAACCATAGAATTCAGGTATGTCAGCAATCAAAATATCTATTCTCTGTACTATTCTGGGATCAGCAGACAACCTGATAGTCACGGAATTAATTTCTCCAATAACCTGTACTTTGGTTCTGTCTAACTGTACAATATGAATTGCGGACTTCTGGGGTTCTATGTTCAGTTTAGAACAAACTGAAGCTGGCATAATATTAGATGAAGCCCCTGAATCAATTAAACAGTTATGCAGATTTCGATTATAGATTTCATAGGTGAGCAAGAAAGGTGGGGTATGAGAATTGGATCTATCTCCGATCCGAACCGAATCGGTAGCTTCGACCATATCTGGAGGGGGTTGTCCTGAATCATTAGCAGCTTTTGAACTGGGAAGAGGAGAAGAGGGGACAACGTTAAATTCTCTTAGGAGCAATTTCTGCTGATGTTTTAACTTACTTAGTTCAAACATGGTTATGTTTGCCTTAGTCTTTTTCATATCATCAACAATATTATACTCCATGGAGTCAGATACCACTAGTGTCTTGGATGTTGAAGGAGAGTTAGAAATCAGAGGCTGGTTTTGAGGGGCTGCTACCGGAGACTTCTTTGGAAGAACTTTTTCTTTTGGTGTGGCAGCACCTGCACTCCTCTTTTTTGTAGTTGTTTGAGTAGGTTCAGAAGCGATTTTACTTCTTGTAGTAACAGGAAAAGCTTCTTCTTGATTCTCGGTGTCAGAATTTGGGAGTATGAAATCCCACATGCCGTGACACTCAACTACTTCTTCTTCATCATCCGTTTGAGAGGTTGATTCCTCTTCTTCTTCTTCCTGTTCAGAGTCTGCATTAGATATAACATTGGGTGGCTTTGTTTTAGTTTTCTTGAAAGTTCTAAATGGTATTTTGTTCGAAGTTTCGGCCACCTGTTTTTTAATTTCAACCATTTCATTAGACAATGTTTTAAGGACCTTTTGTAAACCTTCCATGTCGTATGGGTCCTTTGGGGTCTTTTTCTTAGAATCTTCTTTAAATGAAACTTTTTTGGATTTTCTATCCTCCAAGGCAGCTTTCTTCTCTAGAGCATTAATACGCTTTTCAACTGCAAGTGCTTCCTTCATGTTTTCAGCTAAGGTAGGTTTGCCAGCCCTGTCAACAAAAATAGCTATATTGGAAGGGAGGGCAGTAATGTACCATTCGCTCCTAATTTGTTCACTTGGTTTCGAAGCGGTGGGGATTTTATTTAGGAGTTTGTTGAATCGAGCATTAAACTCCTTTATTGGTTCCCTATGCTCTATTCTCAAATTGGAGAGGTCGTTTATTAAAGTCGCTAGAGACCTGTCATCTCCATATTTGGTAAGGAACTGCTCTTGGCATGTGGTCCAGCTGGTAATAGAACCAGAAGGTAATGAGAAGTACCAGGATCCTGCCGATCCTTGCAGGGTATAAGGGAAAAGTCTGACAACAACATCTTGTTCTGTCACTCCTTTTAAGTTAACTGCTAACATGAAATTGTTAATATGTTCTTCAGCTTGTGTTCCGTTATCTGGATTAAATTTAGGCAACCATTTTTCGGGAGCATCAGGTAGATCATGTAATGGTCCGGGCATATTGACTGCACCTGGCGTAGTCCATGGATCTGCCATTATGCTGGCGATAATAGTTGTTACTACTATTGGTATTCCAGATGACTGAGGAGAAGAAGTTGTTGGAGCGAGAGTAGCTTGAGATGCTGTAGTACTTATTCCCTGATGAACAACAATGTGTAACGGAGGAGTGGATGGTTGACTTCGCAGAGGAGGAATTGAGATGGAAGATATGGAAGAAAGATCTTCACTATCAGATACTTCAGTAATCTTCTTAGCCTTTTTCCTTTTCGGTAAAGGGAACTCAGTAGGTTCGATACCGAGTTTTTCGCTCTGAAGTCTGGTAAGTGGATGGGATAAGTTTAACTACGAGGTCACACTGCTTTGTGATACTTCAGATTTCTGAGGTGAAATCGAGAAGCTCTGAAGTTTATGGATAAGAGACTGAACTTCAGGGGATTCAAGACTTAAATGTTCTGAAATATGATGGGTATGAGCAGTGGTGGTTGATTCCTCTTTTTCTCGATTGTGTGCCGGAGAACCAGCATGTGATTGAGAAGGTGAAGAGGATTTGGAGGGAGAATTACTATTAGAATGGTTTGCAGATTTGGACCTACTTGCCATTCACAGTCGATGGCCCTCCTTCTAGCGCCAAAAATGTTGATGCCCCAAAATTCGTTGCAACAACATCGGGGAAACCACCCGGTCCGGAACTTAGTGCAGCTCGTTTTCCGTTTGGAATAGTGGCTCCGACTGGGGATAATGGGACCAGTTTCCCAAAGATTATAAGTAAACGGGATGGATGAATGATTTACGATGTAAGGTGATAATAAATAAATAACTAAACTACAAAAGAAATATAATAACTATAAGCTAATCCCGGGACTTATCGATTCATTTGAATACAGCGTTTGATAATTTAGGCTTACTGGCAGGCATATAGATGACACTAACAATAAGCATAAATGTTTAAATCATTTAAGATTGCTCTGCATAAGTAGTTATGCAGAGCGATAATAGCGAATTACTGTACTCAGTCATTTATATCATTGTTACGCGCATGATTAAAAGAGATAACAAATCACAAAACATTCAATAGTGATATGAAATGCAGACTTGCTGTTATATTGCATACATGTAATCAACAATAGCAAAAGTAATAACACAGCAATTCATATAATAGAAAAGAGAACAGATACAGATAATAGTACCATGCAAGCTGTTTGATCAATCCAATATATTAATCGCTATGTCGCGGTTCCTCCTTCAGACCAGAAAGCATTCCAAGCAAACGACAATAGTGCACAATTTACTTAAAACAGCCTTCCAAGTAAAATTAAGAACCAGTGGTCGAGTTTCAAAAAAGAATATAGACTGAAGCACAATAGTGCAAACTTCAGTCTTTAAGTCTTTTACAAAATTTTACGACCCTTTCCAAAACAATGAAAGGATCTATAAATACTATGCTAATCTAAAATATCTAAATATCTAAAACTAAAAAACAACTAAATCGGCATTAACAAATATCATTTTGTATTTTGGTGATTCGGCAGTCGGCGGCGATGTTTCAGTCAGAGGTCTCTTTGCCTTTACTCCTTTGCTGACATATCGCCAGCATTGGCTCTACTTCTGGTGGAGTATTGAGGCGTGAAGTCAGCTGTGCATCATATGTGGCATCTCGAATATCGGCAATCAGGTATCGGAGAGCATCTGTTAGACAATTAAGAGCCGACCTTTGAGAATGTGGTTTAATCAGGAAAAGCCAGTATGAATCGGCGGTCAAGGTATTTACTCCAGTAATTAACCGCCCTTGTTTCTCCAGATCAGGGTAATTCCTGAGCTCCAGCATATTTGCCGTTGTTATGTTTCCAGGTGTGCATTGTGAAATCATGTTTGCCAGATACAATGTATCATTGACTAGATTGATCATGTTACTGGCAATCATTTTGCATCTGGAGGCTGCTCTTTCTGCTTTCATCATCTGTGTGTTCCATTCCATGAAGAGTATGTCCTTGTATGTTACACAGATTCGGGAGAAATTTGCGGCTTGCCCTTCTGGAGAGTCTTGCCATTCAATATATTCTGTTATATCGTCTTCAGCCTGATCCAACTTACTTCTGGCTTTCTCGATTTGTTGACACACTGCTGTAGATGTTTCACATAGTGACTCAGCTTCAACAAGTTGTTGGCATAAGATCCTGATTTGAGATATCAGTGCGCTGTTTATTCGAGTTGCCTCTGCTCTGAAATCATTGATACTCTTGGCGCTCTTAATACCTTCAAGCTGAGCTGATAGCTGAATTATTTGCTCGTCTTTAGCTTGTATCATCAGCTCATTCGATGCCTTCAACTGGGATAATGCCTCTGACAATTCTTTTGCTTTCTGAATGTCACTTTGGTCTATCCTCAGTTGTTCAATTTGCTGGGTTAACAAATGATTCTCTTGTTGTTGGGCCAGCAATTGTTCCTCTACCTGTGCTGCCTTATTCCTTGCCTCTATCACTTCTGCTTGTAATGCGTATATCTCATGCTCTTTAGTCTTCAAAAGAAGACTTACTTCGGATGCTTTGTCAATAGTTGCCACTGAATAAGCTCCCGCAAATTGCGATAGCTTTGTCAGATCTTCAGAGGGATCCAATTCTTCCTTCCAGACCACATTGCCCGTGATTGTTTGCTCAGGCAAAATAGAAGGTTGATCAAGCCTTCGCCTTTTCCTCGAGCGCCTTACAACGGCTCTATGCTTTGGGCTGTAGAAAATGTCTAGAGGAGGAATTTCCTCCACCTGAAGATCAATTTGATCGGATGGGTCTTGAGTGATTGCCTCTACATTCTGTACCATGGGTGAGCCGCTGGTTCCCTCTAGAACCGGAGAAGAAGTAGTATTGGGAGTCTTAGAGGCGTCTGAGTCTTTGGAGGCTTCCTTACCACTTATGATGGAATCGAATTGGTTCCATTCTTTAATTAATTCAGGATCAGTAGAGATTTGCTCACTTTGTTCTGTTTGAGCTTTACTTTGTTCTTTCTCCCGTTCAATCCTCTGCTGTTCCTCCAATGCCTTCCGCCGTTGCTCCTCCTGTGCTCTTTGCTGCTGTTCCTCCAATTCCCTTTTCTGCCTATCTTCCAGTTCTTTCTTTGCTTTCTCTTCTTCTTCTCTTTTCCTCTGTTCTTCTAACTCCTTTTGTTTTCTTAGCTCTTGATCCTTTTGTGTCTTTTGCTGCCTTTCTATTTGATCCTTTCTATGCCTCTCTGCTTGCAGCTTGTTTTGCCTTTCCTCCTGTTGTCTATCATATTCTTTAGTTGTAACAGGAGATAGGTGTATTTGCTGCTGACCAGGCTCGCTTGAAGAGGATGTTTGGGCTGTGGATAATAAATCTAGAGGCAAAGTTTGCAACCTTTGCTTTCTAAGTTTATTAAATTCAGTTAACTCCTCATCTTCATAACTCAATTTAGCAAGTTGTCTGACTTGGCTTATTGAATCGGCACTCATGAACAGGTCGTCAAACTGGTCTTCTTGATGAACAACCTTTGACAGTTTGGCCTGTTCCAAGGCAATGAAAGCAGTCTTTTTTGGATCATAGAGTCTATTTGGAATAGAAGCCAGGGATATCAATTGGAGTTTTGCTGCTTCCTTCTCTGCATGCTTGTAATTCAGCAGCGTATAAACTCCAATTCTTAAAGGAAAAGAGGGCCATCCTCTCTTTTTCTCCTCTTTGAGAGTTTGTGTGACACCCTCAGACATAATCTGGTAGGAGATTTCCCGGGCTAACAATTTATCTGGGACGTACAGGGGGAGGACATGTGGCTTAGCTTTGCTTCCAAAAACTCTAATATAGGTAAAATTTTCTTCGCCGAACCAATGGGCTACGGCTGGGAGATCAAAAGAAGCTTCATAGGAAATTCTAGGGATAGGTCTGTCAAAAATAGAATAGTGAACGGGAACCATAAAACCATTGCAGATTTGATACAGATGGTCTTTGTGGGAGGGTTTCCACAATTTCCGATGGTACAAGTGAATGGGTGTTGGATCATGGGTTGTCCATCTCCAACCAAGGACAGGAAACTCAGAATTAAAACAAAGGGTATCCATAATGTAAGCAGAGTAATAGAAGGGTGGGATTTTCCTCTCAGTGACTCTGGTTTTGGCCCTAAACTCACGAATAACCATGACCAATTTATCAGACAAAATAGTGGCCCAATCCATGATTATACTATTGACGACCGCTTCCATTAAAGGAACCATATCAATATGAATATTTGCAGAGTCATGAAATCCCCACAATCTACACATCATAATCCCGGCGTAGCAATAAGGTGAAGCCAAAGAAGCATTGGAGTACTTACCCGACATATCATGCTTGTGTTTAGTTGGATTCTGCCTCCACTCTCGGAGAGGTTCGGATGGCGATTCATTCTCCTTCGCGAATTTCTCCAAAAAGGCTCTATTATAGACTAGCTCGGGTTGAGGCAAATGATACATCCGTCTCAAGTCATCAGGCTTGAAGGAACCGAAAATCCTTCCATCCTTAGTATGGAAGGTTCTATCAGTGAGAGTAATTTCTTCAATTGCCCAACGTACCACATCAGTATAAGGCAAGACTTGTTCTCTGGCTGCTATTCTGTGCAGAAAGGAGTCAACCAAATCTTTAAGAGTTGCCTCAGACTTTCTTAGTTCATCCACACTAGCCTCCGTTACTGTCTGTTCTGGTTGTTCTGCTTCTAGCAAATTGTATGTACCTTGCCATGTAGTACCAGGAAGACCAGTGCATGTAGTATCTGAGATTAAGCCTTTCTTTGAAACCATAGCAGCTTGGCCTGAGACAGGTGTTGGAGTAGAACCTGCCACCTTTTTGAACTTCTTTCCCATCATATTCAGACTCCTCTCGGTTGAATTCTACACAAATGCAAGAGAAATCGTAACAAAGAAATAACAATGACGATCCATAACGGGATAGATATATAACTTGAAGCGTGGTGAGATTAATTCTAAAAGTGGCTGCGGATCTAATGATTTGAGAGGGCACCGCAGATGCAATGATGGTGATTTTACGGCCTGCAGCTTCATAAATGACCATTACTTAAGTTATTAAACCGAATGACCCCTTAAAGCGTGCAATAGATTTCTTCAAAGGTTTAATCGTAATTGCTCGTTAATTCGAAGGGGCAAAGCTTTAAATACGCATGCATTACCTTATCCCTTTACTTAACGGCATTTTGAAATTTGTGCTTTTGTCAAATCGGATTTAAATATAACTTTAATGCTTTGAAATAATCATCCTTTTATTAGGAGTTCTGGTCATCATTAAGCGTCATCGCATCGCATCGGGAGTGTGAGTGACATTATCATTTGGGAGAGATCTTGGCGAATGCCGATTGCGACATTGTATCATATTAGCGCGCGAACATAATCCCTAAATGCATATCAATTGATTTACCGACTACCGATAGCGATATCACATCGCATCGGGAAAAAGATCTGAACGTCTTATGAAGATGTATGGGATTCTGCCGACTGCCGATAGCGATATCGCATCGGGGAAAAGATGTGTGCTTTTTCTGTGTGTGCATTGGCTATCGCCGATGGCCGATAGCGATATCGCATCGGAAAGAACCAAGGTAGCAAACGGTCTTGCGATTGCCTTTTCGGACTTAACCAAAAATTGCTTATTATTTGTTCAAAAAGGATTTTGTTAACAAATTCATTTGATTATCATACCTTTTTCGAACAAATTCATTAATGCCAATTAAAATTTTTAAAAGGGACCCATTTCATATGTTAATTGTTTGTGATAAAAATATTATGAAATGGGGGGTTGTTGTAGGGCACAACAGGTATGTATGCTATTGGCTCCCTTGCTTCTCCCTATTGTTTTGCTGCTGCAATGTTGTGTAGGCTATTCAGAAAGCCTAATATCAATAAGTTTTCGTCTGAGTGGTTACCTTTATTGGATGCGGCCACCAATGCCAGCATAATGGATTGGGACCAAATTTTGTCTGATAATTTAGCTTCTGCTATTCTAAATTATCGAACTAAAAGAAGTCTTGCCTAGAGGTTTTATCCTCCCTTCTTTTTAGTTGCCTACGTCATGGATGCTATTTGTGTTGTCTCCAATTTTCCCATTATGAGGTGGAAATGGACAGTACAGAACCCCCTACCTATTCAAGTCTACCACAAAGAGCTGTGGGAATCCAATTTCATCCCGCATTTCTATAAGATTTGTCATGGAGTGATGCTTCTTATTCATAGAATGTTATATAACAAAGATGCCCCAAGATTCTCCTCGGAAGCTGAAATTGAAATTCTCTGTGGGAAGGTGGTTTGGAGTGGAGTCATTTACCTACATTAGGGTATTTGGGAGCATTGCCTCGCCTCATGTGCTTCCTTTATATGTTCCTAACAAACTTATGGCCTGAGAGATAGCTTAATAGACCTATGGTGTTGGAGGGATGAACATAGAGCTTAAAGATAAGAAGAAGGCCATCTGGCCCCAATTCCCTGTAGTCTGTTGGGCTTTTGCATTATTTGATCTGGGTCATGCTTTTAAGGAGGTGGATAACATGCTGTGTTTACGGTTACCAAAATTCCCAGGGAGGCAGTACGATCCTTTTGATATTATAAAGAACTTTACAACCATGGTCAAAATAAAAGTGTTTACCAAAGAAGACGATCCCTTTGATGATGTCTTTCAATAGAAGAGCTCTCTCGAGATTCTACATATGGCACAACCTCAATTTGACCAAGGGAAGTTTCAGGATTTTAATCATTACAGAGAACAAAGATTAGCAAATGTCCCATTGGACAAGTTGCACATAGAACCAATAAGGGAGCCCACTCCCAGCATTAGCATAAGTGGAAGCTTAGGAAAAGGAAAATCTAAATCAAAGTCTGAAAGAGAATCAGCCGAAAGGTCTGATAAACAGTCAGGGAGCGAACACAGCAGAAGCGAAGGATCAGTCAAAGATACAACCCAGTCTAGAGAGAATCCTGATCAACAAGTTTTGTCTCCAAAACAGGCTAAGACTACCGCTCCCCTCACAAAGCCGACCAAGCCAATCATAGTAGAACTGGAAAAGGAATGGGAGAGCTTTAATGAGTTAATCAACACTGAGGAGCAGAGTGCAGAGCCATCGAGAAACCCAGTACAGACAACCACAGAAATGATAACTGAAAGGATTGTTAGTACTTAAGAGACAAAGCACATTCTTGTAGATCCGTGATCTGAAATTGTACTGAAAATAGAGGAGATCCCTCCTCTAGATGTATTTTACAGTCCGCAACATAAATTTGTTGTTAGGAGACAAAGAAAGAAGTAGAAAATAGACAGTGTGCTCTCACCAGAAGGGGAACCTTTGGACGTCCTCTAGCAAGATCCAACTACTGATCCATCAGAGAACCTGACTAAACTCTCTCAAATCGCAGGAGCATATGCTTTTGATACAATTGATAAAGCATCTAAGGTTCAAGTGTTACTAAAGGAAAAGGAGGATAAGATCCTATTTTTGGAACAACAACTACAGCATGCCAATGTCAACCAAGAAGCAGAGGAGCAATTGGCAAAGCTACAACATGACTTCCAACAAATGCAGTTGGTTTATCAAAACAATCTAGCCGATAAAGAACAACAATTACAGGCCACAATCGAACTGCACAAGGACGACCCTAAAATTGAAGAATTCGTCACAAAAGCCCTTGCTCTGAACGACCAACTCTTACAGCAGGAAGAAATGCTTTGCCAAAGAATCTCACAATGGAATTCCCACTGCGAAAAGAGTGACAACATTACAAATCAAGTCATAGACTTACGACTTGATTATGATTTAGTTTTTAAGAAAGTGTCTCACTTTGTGAATTGGCAGAAATCAGAGGAAGGAAAAAGAGCAGAATTTCCCAAGATAGATGAATCCTATAAAGAAATGCTATTTGATAAATGGGATGCACAGCTCAAAGAAGCAGAACAAGCAATGGAGGAGGCAGCAACAACAACAAATAATATCATCGACTGTATCAATGAAAACCTACATAGAGCAAATTTAATATCAGAGACCACTCCAAGATTCCTCCCAAAGGCACAACAACTACAAACAAGGTGGAAGCAAACAACAGAAGAAAAGGCAGAGTCAATTAAGAAGATAACCAAGTTAAACTGGGACACTTACTAGTAGTATCTAGTAAAACCACATAGTCAATGCATGACTCTGAAGTGCCTTACAACCTCCGCCGAGAAGATAGCACCAACGCTTGCCGATTCCATTTTCGCAGGTCAATTGAAATCCGAGGTCGGCAACCCGACACTCCTGAAGCCCATGCTGGACATTTGCAACTTAAGAGAACAGATGCATAATTTATCATAGATACAATTTTTGTTTAATTTTAGTTCATTTTTGCTTTGAATGAGGATGGTCGTTTAAACCGCCTCCTACATTTTTGTAATAACTATTTTTGGATTTTAGTTAGTAGTATTTTAACCCTTCTCATTGCATTGGAGAAGGGTCCAGAAATTTATCAAAAACAGTTCTTCAGAACATGCACTTTTGCCCGCTGAGGAGGTTTTGATAAATGAATGGAATGAGATTTATTTATATCTGAGTTTGATGTCTGCTACTGATATGCACTTTTGTACTCTTAGTGGATATTGAATGATGTGAAGATAGACCTATATTGCTGAAACTCATGAGTAGAACCTATTGTCAATGGTACTTTTATCTATTAATACTTTTTTCTTATGTGCCAAGTGATATATTATTTGCAGTTGTTTATATATGAAAGCCTAAATGTTCAGTTATCATTTTTGCATTTTTGTACAGTGATAACTATTCTTTTTTATGCTAAGTGTATGAATGCCTTATTATGCGATATGTTTATCATAATTGTTTAGGCTAATTTCTTATACAAAACAATAATTTCTAATGGATCCTTTTCTTGTAGTAATTGAATGATCTTTATTATTGATTGCTATTGGAAATTATTTTAGATCGCATAAATAAAGAATTAATCCCGGGATAGTTTAGAAATTAGATGTTTTCTTTCATTAGAATAAAATTGCATATGTTAGATTAGATTTAGATTAAAGCATTCTCTCCATAAACCCTTAGAAAGAAAAACATCATTCCCTTAGTATCATCATAAACAAATTGGGAAACTGGTTCAATTATCCCCAGTCAGAGCCACTATCCCAAACGGAAAAGGAGCTGCGTTTAAGGTCCAGACCGGGTGGTCATCCCCTTTGTTGTAGACCCTATTTTCGGGGCTTCAACATAATTGGCACTAGAAAGAGGGCCTGAACTATGAATGGCGAGCAAATTTAAATCCATAACCCATTTTGAGAGTAAATTGCCCTCAACATCTCCCCCGACTTCTCCATCACATTCTGAATCTCCAAATTCTAAGCGAGAAGTTGAGAAAACAACAACCACTGCTGAAAACCTGAACATCTCAGATAAATCCACTGTTGAACCTCTTGAAGTTCAGTCTTTGATTCATAAACTTCAAGGATTTTCAATATCACCACAGAAATCTAAGTTATCTCAAGGCAATGTGACTTCACAATACATTCCTTCCCATCCTCTTACCAGATTACATAGTGAAAAGCTTGGTATTGAACCAACAAAATTTCCTCTGCCAAAAAGAAAAAGAGCAAGGAAGACACCAGAAGGGTCTGATATTGAGACTCTTTCATCATCATCATCCATTTCATCTAATCCATTGCAAAGTCAACCATCCACTCCACAACTCCATATCGTTGTTCAACAGGGTACTAGAACTTCAACATCGTCTTCCCAACCACTTGTAACTTCATCTGCGCTCTCTTTTGTTAGTATCTCAACAATTTCATAGAGACCATGGAATAATCCGGGGGCAGCCTCAATGCCTGCACCCTTGAGTCAATTACTAGCTCATCCTGAGAAATGGTTGCCAAAGTTTAACCCAGATGCAGGCATATTGGCATAAGAACACATAAACAATTTTATGTTGTCAATAAATTTAAATGGAGTCATTGAAGAAGACGCTGTTGTTAGGCTTTTCCCATATACTTTGCAAGGAGCGGCTGGGTCCTGGTATTTTTCATTACCATCAGGATCCATTACTAGTTGGAACATTTTCCAAGAGCAATTCTTGACGAAGTTCGGTGATGATAGGTCTACAACGACATTGATCAATGACCTATCAAATCTTAAAACTGAATCGAGAGAACCTATCAAATATTTCAACTCATGATTTAATAAACTCTTGAATAAGATTCCTACCACATCTAAGCCTAGCGAAGAGGTTTGAAGTGAATGGTATATATCTGCCTTACCTTCGAACATAACAATCTTTGTAGATAGGGCTACCAAGCCAACATTGGCCGAAAATCAGAAAGAAGCAATAGCGGTAGAATGATGCATCCTAGCCATAGAAAAGAAAAATGCTATCGATGAAAGAAGGTCTAAGAAAGTTGCTTTCAAAGATGACCCTAAGAAAAAAAAATTAAAGGACCCATTCGATATGGAAGGATTACAGAAGGTTTTAAAAACCATGTCCAACGAAATGGTTGATATTAAGAAACAAGTCGCGGATACCTCTTCAAAGAAACTATTTAGAACTTTCAAGAGGAATCCTTTGACCGATCCCAAACCTCCC
Source organism: Pinus tabuliformis (assembly GCA_031772625.1). Lineage (NCBI taxonomy): Eukaryota > Viridiplantae > Streptophyta > Pinopsida > Pinales > Pinaceae > Pinus > Pinus tabuliformis. The sequence continues at coordinate 1,209,303,219 of CM062805.1, read as the reverse complement.
AATGTTATAACAAACGCAGAATCAGAAGGTGAAGAGGAGGAAGTTTCAAATGACGAACACACTGATGATGATGAGGTTATAGAAATACAGGGAATGTGGGACTTCATTCTTCCAGAAGAAGAAGATCAAGATGCCTTACCAGTTACTACCAGAAGTAGAAATCAATTAGATCCCCCACAATCCAGTTCTAAACAGAAAAACCTAATCCTAGCTTCCAAAGATAAAGTCATAGGTAAGAAATCATCACCAAAAGAAACTCAGACAAATCCAGTCCAATCTGATCCATCAAATCCGTCTCAAACACTTATCATCTCCGATGAAATGGAGTATAATATTGTTGAAGACATGAAGAAGACTAGGGCCAACATTACCTTTCATGAGTTAAGTAAATTGAAGCATCAATAGAAATTACTTTTAAAAGAGCTGCATGCAGTACCTGTTGCTTCTCTTCCTGCCGCTGTAATCTCACAAGCTACACATGAAATGGGGAGACCTCCAACTGGTATGTCAAATAAAGTTGATCCGAATGACATTGCTTTGATTGGAGGAAGGTCAAAATCCCATACTCCTCCATTCCTCCTTACCTTTGAAGTTTTCAATAAAAATTTGCATAACTGTTTGGTAGACTCTGGTGCTTCATCTAATATTTTGCCTAAGACAGTTTGTGCAAAGTTAAATGTCCAACCTCAAAATTCTGCAGTATGCATAGTGTAGCTGGACCGGTCTCAAGTTGAAGTTATTGGCGAACTCAATCAAGTGACCATAAGGCTTTCATCGAATCCAAAGGTATGTCAAGTCATTGATATTCTCGTTGCAGACATTCTTGAATTTTATGGATTAATTCTTAGCAGGGATTGGTCTGAAAAGCTTCATGGTTACTTTGCGACCGACTGGTCACACATGTGGCTCCCTTACAATGGTAAACCAAATCAGATAAAGGTTGAGCGAGAAAGACACCGAAATTACATAGTAACGGAGTTGGAAGGAGAAAATGAACCTATAACGTACAACAACAATATAATTGGAAACTATTATGTTGACTCGTTCTTAGGGAATTTCAATGCTCGTACTTCACCTTTCTTAGAAAATTCAGTTTCATCTCAGGTAGAAATTTTTTTCTCAAACTGATGCTTCTAGATGCATTGATTTTAAAGATAAGCCTGTAAATAAATCTTTATTTTGGAAACTATTTTTCGATGGTTCTAAGTCTAATGATGGAGCAAGAGCAGGTTGTGTATTAATTAGTCCAAAAGGAGAGAAAACCATGCTAACCTGTAGACTCAAGTTTGATTTCACAAACAACACTGCAGAATACGAAGCTATAGTGCAAGGGTTATATAAAGCAATTGGGGTTAGTCCAAAAGGAGAGAAAACCATGCTAACCTGTAGACTCGAGTTTGATTGCACAAACAACACTGCAGAATATGAAGTTATAGTGCAAGGGTTATATAAAGCAATTGGGGTTGATGTCAAATATTTACAAGTTTTTGGAGATTCTGAGATTGTTATCAAGCAAGTAAGAAATACTATACATTGTCTATCAGGTCATTTAAAACATTATCAATCGTTAGTACAAGACCTGACTGCACACTTTATAGCATTTAATATTTCATCTATTCCTAGACTTCAAAATGTTAGTGCTGACCTCTTGGCTAATATATCTTCCAAGCTTATTCCCTCAGAAGACTATAGTCCAGACAGATTCTCAATCGAATTGATCTTTAGACCCTCCATCCCGGATAATGTTACCAACTTGAGAGTTTTTAACGATGACCCTGATATTGTAAGCCTCCTGACTTCAGAAGGCTCTTACAATAATCAGATAATTGATGAAGAGCAACATGACAAGCAATTATAACAAGAAAGCACCAATAATGCTATACCCAAATCTGTAGTCAAGTTGGAAGACCTATATGATTTAAAAGACAGATTCAAAAGGTCCACCAATTCAAAACTTCAGAGTTCAACTCTGAGATATGAGTTAGTGAATCTAGGGACTTATATAAAACCACATAATATCAACTTAGGTCTCAGTCTAGCTCCCGATGAAAAATCAGCCTTCATTCGACTTTTGAAACAGTTTAAAAATGTCTTTGCCTAGAATTACGATGACCTCAAGACTTACGACACTTCAATCATTCAACATACAATTCCGATGATCGCCGCCGAAAAACCAGTCCATTAGATTCATCCTAATTTGGAAAACTAGATCAAGTCTAAGCTGAACAAATTATTGAAAGCCAAAATCATTTTTCCCATTCAACATTCTAGATGGGTTTCTAATATGGTACCAGCGAGGAAGAAAAACTGAGACATTCGAATTTGTATTGAATTTCGAAATCTTAATAAAGCATGCCAAAAAGATAACTTCCCATTGCCCCATATGGAACAAATATTACAAGCAGTTGCAGGATCTGAGTTAATGTCCTTTTTAGATGGTTTTTCGGGCTATAACCAAGTTTTAGTCCATCCGGATGATCAATTGAAGACGACATTCAGAACCAAATGGGGTACGTATGTATATCAAAAAATGCCATTTGGACTGATTAACGTTGGCACCACAATTCAAAGGGCCATGGATATTGCATTTAAAGGATTAGTAAATAAGTCAGTGGTGATATATTTAGATGACATAACAGTGTATTCTAAAAAATGTAGTAATCACCTAAGAGATTTAAAGCAGATCTTTCAATGTTGTCAAAGGTATGGGATCTCACTTAATCCCAAAAAGTCCTTTTTTGCATTAAGTGAAGGAAAGCTTCTTGGATTCATAGTGTCTAAATCTGGAATCCATATTGACCCAGAGAGGATTAAGGAGATTTCTGAGATATCCTTATCCCATAACAAAAAAGTAATGCAATCCTTCCTAGGCCAAATCAATTTCGTTAAAAGATTTGTCCCTGACTTCTCAAGAATTGTGTCCCCTCTCCAAGCAATGATCAAGAAAAACTCACTCTTCAAATGGGGTCAGGCAGAACATAAAGCGTTCAACCTGATTGAGCAAGAAATTATAAATGCCCCATCTCTAGTGACTCCAAAATTTTATGATCCCTTCCTTTTGTATACATTTACCTCTGAGAAATCGTATGCTAAAATACTCATGCAAGCCAATCAAGATAAAGCAGAAGCCCCAATTGCTTTTTTTAGTTCAAACTTTCAAGGGGCCAAATTAAATTATTCCGACGTTGAGAAACAGGCTTATGTTGTTTTCAAAGCTATTAAACACTTTAGACCTTTTCTTCTCAAGATCCATACAAAAATAGTAGTACCATTCTCAGCAGTAAGAAACCTACTGGTACAAAAGGATGTGGGCGAAAAGAGAGCAAATTGGTTCACGACCCTGCAAGAATATGACGCTGAGATTATGCCAGCAAATATTGTAAAAGGTCAAGGTTTTTACAGAATGTTGGCTGGAGCATCGCACACATCAGAAATACAGTCCCCAGACAACAAGGTACAAATGTATGAGGTAAGCCTAAATGATATTGAAGTAAGATATGCTGATATCATGTTTTATTTAAAAAATGGATATGCTCCCTCACATTTGAATCATATAAAGAAAAGAGCCCTGAGATTAAAAGCTAAGCAATATCAAATTGTAAATGATGTACTATTTAGGATGAATTATGATTATGTTCTTCTTAGATGCCTTGAGAAATCTAAAGCTGAAAAAGTATTGTAGGAAATTCATGACGGACCAGCAGGTGGACATTACGCAGGAGATGCAACAACACACAAAATCTTGCGCGCAGGCTACTACTGGCCAACATTATTTAAGGATGCACATAGCTATGTAAGAAGATGTCAAATTTGTCAAACTGCTACTGGAAGACATAAGAAACCATCATTGCCATTACAGCCAATCAACATTGATCAACCATTTGAGCAATGGGGATTAGATATAATAGGTGAGATTGTTCCTCACTCTTCTAAACAACACAAGTACATCCTTACAGCTACTGATTACTTTACTAAGTGGGTCGAAGTAGTTCCCCTAAAAACAGCCAACTCTGAAAATATCATCGATTTCATAGATCAATTCATAATTACCAGGTTTGGCTTACCTTCCGCTTTAATGTTTGATAATGCATCATATTTTTCTAGTAATGCTATGACTAAATTTGCACTCAAAAGAGGTTTTAAACTTAAGTATTCTACCAATTATTACCCGCAAGGGAATGGGTTGGCCGAGTCAACAAATAAAAACTTGATCAGAATCATTAAACGAACTATTGATCAGAGTCATAGGAATTGGCACAAATCTTTGATGTATGCTCTTTGGGCAGATCGAATAACTCAAAAAGCTTCTATTGGCACTTCTCCCTTTAATTTAGTTTATGGGAAAGAAGTGGTTCTCCCAACACACCTAGCTATTCCTTCTTTAGCCTTAGTTCAGTTCATTCAAGAAACTCCTTCTTCATCCTTACAACTAAGACAAATTCAGATCCTTAAGTTAGAAGAAGAATGAGAACAGGCCAAAATTACCCATGCACATCATCAATCATTAGTAAAAGCTTCTTTTGATTCAAACATGGTATCCAAAAAAGATTTTCAAATTGGAGATTTAGTATTAAAATGGGATAAAGCCCATGAAGAAAAGGACAAACATTCTAAATTCCAACAAATGTGGCTTGGACCATTTCAAATTTTCAAAGTCATAGGTCCATCAACTTTCATGTTGCAAGACTTAGTAGGGAAAATAGAGTCTTTACCTGTTAATGGGCAGATCCTTAAAAAATACTTTCCAAAGAAGATGATCTCTTCTATTTTTGTAAATTATTATTTTCAGCTTATCTTTTCATTTTGATAATAAAATAGGTTGAAAATGTATACCTTTTGGTTTCCACGAAAAAATTAGTGTCTCTTGTCAATTTTGTTTTTCACTTGTATAAATGGAAGTGATTAGGAAAATTAATCTTTATTTTTGAAAATATGGTCAGGTGCTATAAATCTGAAAGTTTTACTTGTTTCAACTTCACAAGTTTTGATTAAAAACAACCTTTAGTAGGAGTTTGCTTTATATCAATCACGAAAAGTATCAATAACAAGACAAAGATTCTCTACAGAAAAGCTACTTTTTAAACTCTATAATTGTCATCCAGAAGAACTCTTAAGGAGCCAATGACTTCCTCCCCACTTCAGGAAATTGCAAGTTTCAAAGAATAATCTAGTTATGCGCTATAAACTTAAAGAATAAGAGGTCTCATCAAGAGCCGACTTATCATGATTATAAATATTATAACTAGCTGATATTGCCAAACTGCATACCAAAATAGGGTAATGACTTGAGATTGTTTCAATCAAAAGACAAGGGGTCTCATCACGAGCCAGCTTGTTCAGTAAAGTTATAAATCAAGTGAATGGCACTGTCAACTTTGGCCACCAAACCAAGACACTGTTCTTTAAGAATTAAAAGAAAAGAAAAAGCATTAAGTGTAAATGAGGATTTATCTTTGAAAATTGCATACTTCTTAAGTAGGATACCAGATCATTGCTGGGTAACAGGTAACCCTGTCGAGGCTATAAATGCCTGCTGGCAACAGAGGCTCTACCTACGACAAATGAGTACACCTAAAAATGATCTACAGAGATGTATTTGTTTTTATCTTTATAAACCAAGTAATGACTGATGTAAGTATATTGACTAACTTTAGGAAGAAGATAATCATAATTAGAATAGATGGAACAAAATGTTGTTGTTAGAAAATAGCACTGTGTACCTTATATTTCTACAATAAAGTTTGATTTTCCAAAACCATTCCTATTTTAGAAGTTTTAGAAAATTCAAAAAACTATCAGAGATAACTGGTTCTTTCAAGTGAACCGCCAATTATTGTGACCATCAACAACCCCCATTTTTATTAGTGTTAGCAATAACATTAATAAATGGGGACCCTTTTAAAAACAAAAAACTTAGCATTTAACATTGCCTTTTTGTTTTTAATAAAACATGTTATAAAAACAAGATTTCAAAGAAATAAAAATTCCTATCTTTTCTTGCTTTATGCGCATGAAATTACAAGTATTAAGCTTCCTTACAAATAACGCAATATAACCACATAATCTAGGAAAACATTCGTAAAAAAGAAAGTCTTGAGTACTAGGATAAGTTTTAATAAACCCGTTCTCTTAATAATAAGCATCGCATCGCGAAAATGGTAACATCGTGCATACTTTACGAAGAAACAGGAAATGCAAAAAAGCGAGAATGCGAGATTGCGAGCCTCACAAACTCATCGCATATCGCAAATTCCATTGATTGCAACACCACTTAAAGTAAATACGCCCAGATATTGCAAAATACGATAAAGCTTCTTGCAAATCGCACCTCGTAGCTGCAAGATGAAACAAATGGTTGTTAAAGATAATAAGTTTTGCGATATCGCGATCTGCGATATTGCGAAGCTTATCGCCGAATCCAAGGGCTTAGAGTTCAATAACAGTACTTTCCTCCATTAGATGCAGAGTTATGAGCATTAAATTTTGGCTTAACGGTCCATTGATGGTTATTTATTAAAATGACTCGGATCTCAGTTAATGAACCATCTCATGTAAGGTGATATCTTTGATATGATTTTAAAATTTAAAACCTTTCTCGTCACATTATTATTGTCCATTATTCATTGTTTTCCTTATTGTGTCGTCATTCTCTACTTGTAATCTTGCAGGAGCAATACACAGAACAATGTTCAGAACATAATGGGGAAGAAGAACAAAGCTCCTGCATCTGAGAAAACAGAGATGACTCCATTATTTACAGACACTACTTGTACCAGGGAAGCAGGGATATCCACTTGGGAAGGCATGTACCAACTGTTAGAAGAAGAAAACCCGAGAGTAATGGAGGTTACAACTACAACAGATGGACATGGGTCATCCGAAGCATCACTAATAGAGCTTGCAAGCTTGTTTCTACACCGTGTTACAGCGAGGCCGAAGATAATCCCTTACACGGATATGGTAAAATGGGTTATAGACCACACTGAGATATCTGACAGGCAGTTCAGGATGCGGAACCAGGAAGTCATGGGGTCATTTACCCCAAACAATTTGAGGCACATGTATCACTTGCCAGAGCCCCAGGCTAGTTATAACAAACAATTTGTGGAGAAATTCGCAAAGGAGAACGAGGATTTGGCAGACACCACAAAAGGTTGGTCTATGAAGGAAGAGCCATTGAAAAAGGATAAGAATGGTATGTATGCTACTGGCTCCCTTGCTTCTCCCTATTGTTTTGCTGCTGCAATGTTGTGTAGGCTATTCGGAAAACCTGACATCAATAAGTTTTCATATGAGTGGTTACCTTTATTGGATGCGGCCACTAATGCCACCATAATGGATTGGGCCCAAATTTTGTCTGATAATTTAGCTTCTGCTATTCTAAATTATCGAACTAAAAGAAGTCTTGCCTAGAGGTTTTATCCTCCCTTCTTTCTAGTTGCCTATGTCATGGATGTTATTTGTTTTGTCTATGATTTTCCCATTATGGGGTGTAAATGGACAGTACAGAACCCCCTACCTATTCAAGTCTACCACAAAGAGCTGTGGGAATCCAATTTCGTCCCGCATTTCTATAAGATTTGTCATGGAGTGATGCTTCCTATTCATAGAATGTTATATAACAAAGACGCCCCAAGATTGTCCCCAGAAGCTAAAATTGACATTCTCCCTGTGGGAAGGTGGTTTGAAGAGGAGTCATTTACCTACATTAGGGTATTTTGGAGCATTGCCTCGCCTCATGTGCTTCCTTTATATGTTCCTGACAAACTTATGGCCCGAGAGATAGCTTACCAGACCCGTGGTGTTGGAGGGATGAATAGAGAGCTTAAAGATAAGAAGAAGGGCATCTGGCCCCAATTCCCTGTATTCTGTGGGGCTTTTGCATTATTTGATCTGGGTCATGCTTTTAAGGAGGTAGATAACATGTTGTGTTTACAGTTACCAAAATTTCCAGGTAGGCAGTACGATCCTTTTGATATTATAAAGAACTTTACAACCATGGTCAAAATAAAAGTGTTTACCAAAGAAGACGATCCCTTTGATGATGTCTTTCAGTAGAAGAGCTCTCTCGGAGAGATTCTACATATGGCACAACTTCAATTTGACCAAGGGAAGTTTCAGGAGTTTAATCATTACATAGAACAAAGATTAGCAAATGTCCCATTGGACAAGTTGCGCATAGAACCAATAAGGGAGCCAACTCCCAGCATTAGCATAAGTGGAAGCTTAGGACAAGGAAAATCTAAATCAAAGTCTGAAAGAGAATCAGCCGAAAGCTCTGATAAACAGTCAGGGAGCGAACACAATAGAAGCGAAGGATCAGTCAAAGATACAACCCAATCTAGGGAGAATCCTGATTAGCAAGTTTTGTCTCCAAAATAGGCTGAGACTCCCGCTCCCCTCACAAAGCCGACCAAGCCAATCATAGTAGATCTGGAAAAGGAATGGGAGAGCTTTAATGAGTTAATCAACACTGAGGAGCAGAGTGCAGAGCCACCGAGAAACCCAGTACAAACAACCACAAAAGTGATAACTGAAAGGATTGTTAGTACTTAAGAGACAGAGCACATTCCTGTAGCTCCGTCATCTGAAATTGTACTGAAAATAGAGGAGATCCCTCCTTTCGATGTATTTTACAGTCCGCAACATAAATATGTTGTCAGGAGACAAAGAAAGAAGCGGAAAATAGACAGTGTGATCTCACTAGAAGCGGAACCTTTGGATGTCCTCTGGCAAGATTCAACTACTAATCCATCAGAGAACCTAACTAGACTCTCTCAAATCGCAGGAGCATATGCTTCTGCTACAATTGACAAAGCATCTGAGGTTCAAGTGTTACTAAAGGAAAAGGAGGATAAGATCCTATTTTTGGAACAACAACTACAGCAAGCCAGCGTTAACCGAGAAGCAGAGGAGCAATTGGCAAAGCTACAACATGACTTCCAACAAATGCAGTTGGGTTATCAGAGCAATCTGGCTGATAAAGAACAATAGCTACAAGCCACAATCGAACTGCACAAGGACAACCCTAAAATTGAAGAATTCGTCATAGAAGCCCTTGCCTTGAATGACCAACTCTTACAACAGGAAGAAATGCTTTGCTAAAGAATATCGCAATGGAATTCCCACTTCGAAAAGAGTGACAACATTACAAATCAAGTCGTAGACTTATGACTTGATTATGATTTAGTTTTTAAGAAAGTGTCTGACTTTGTGAATTGGCAGAAATCAGAAGAAGGAAAAAGAGCAGAATTTCCCAAGATAGATGAATCCCATAAAGAAATGTTATTTGATAAATGGGATGCACAACTCAAAGAAGCAGAACAAGCAATGGAGGAGGCAGCAACAACAGCAAATAATATCATCGACTGTATCAATGAAAACCTGCACAGAGAAAATTTAATATCAGAGACCACTCCAGGATTCCTCCCAAAGGCACAACAACTACAAACAAGGTGGAAACAGACAGCAGAAGAAAAGGCAGAGTCAATTAAGAAGATAACCAAGTTAAATTGGGACACTTACTGGTAGTATCTAGTAAAACCACATAGTCAATGCATGACTCTGAAGTGCCTTACAACCTCCGCTGAGAAGATAGCGCCAGCGCTTACCGATTCCATTTTTGCAGGTCAATTGAAATCCGAGGTCGGCCAACCGACACTCCTAAAGCCCATGCTGGACATTTGCAACTTAAGAAAACAGATGCATAATTTATCATAGATACAGTTTTAGTTTAATTTTAGTTCATTTTTTCTTTGAATGAGGATGGTCATTTAAACCTCCTCCTACGTTTTTGTAATAACTATTTTTAGATTTTAGTTAGTAGTATTTTAACCCTTCTCATTGCATTGGAGAAGGGTCCAAAAATTTATCAAAAATAGTTCTTTAGAAGATGCACTTTTGCCCGCTAAGGAGGTTTTGATAAATGAATGGAATGAGATTTATTTATATCTGAGTTTGATGTCTGCTACTGATATGCACTTTTGTACTCTTAGTGGATATTGAATGATGTGAAGATAGATCTATATTATTGAAACTCATGAGTAGAACCTATTATCAATGGTACTTTTATCTCTTAATACTTTTTGCTTATGTGCCAAGTGATATATTATTTGCAGTTGTTTATATATGAAAGCCTAAATGTTCAGTTATCATTTTTGCACTTTTGTACGGTGATAACTATTCTTTTTTATGCTAAGTGTATGAATGACTTATTATGCGATATGTTTATCATAATTGTTTCGGCTAATTTATTATACGAAACAATCATTTCTAATGGATCCTTTTCTCGTAGTAATTGAATGATCTTTATTATTGATTGTTGTTGGAAATTATTTTAGATCGCATAAATAAAGAATTAATCCCGGGATAGTTTAGAAATTAGATGTTTTCTTTCATTAGAATAAAATTGCATATGTTAGATTAGATTTAGATTAAAGCATTCTCTCCATAAACCCTTAGAAAGAAGAACATCATTCCCCTAGTATCATCATAAACAAATTGGGAAACTGGTCCCATCATCCCCAGTCGGAGCCACTATCCCAAACGGAAAAGGAGCTGCTTTTAAGGTCCGGACCGGGTGGTTATCCCCCTTATTGTAGACCCAATTTTCGGGGATTCAACACCTTCTCATGCATTTAGAGAAGGGTCTATAATTTTATCAAAAAACATTTGTAAAGAGTGCACTTTTGTAAGTTTGTGAATGCTTTTGGTGAAATTATGGAACATGATCGTTTCTTTTAGATATCATACTACTTTCCTTTGTTGATGCACTATTGTATTCTTGGGAGACAATTTGATTTGAAGAAAGAAGTTGGTCTATGTCATTTTTCAAATGAGTAGGACTTTGAACATATGGTACTATTATCCTGTATGATTGTTTCTGTTTTCATTTAATTAGTGGAAAAACTTTGCTTTCATGAATTGTGTGTGAGATTTATTGTTTCTGTTAAGCATTAATTGCACTTTTGTATGATGCCTAGCTAAAATTGTGATTTTCATATATAACTCATCATATATGCGATATATTTTATAAATTTATTTGACTAACTATTTAGTCAAAGGAATTATCTTTATACGTTATCATCTCTGTTTATTTGTGATTAATCTTTATTATCACATGTTAAGCATATATCTTTGTAGATTGCATACCACACAGGAATACCCAAGTTTATATTAGAATAAGTTATTCAGAGAATTGCATTATATAATAGGTCATTTAGATTATCATTATTCTATTGAAAATACTCATGAACCACCCACTCTCATATTAAAACCCACACTGGGAAACTAGTCCCATTATCCCCAGTCGGAGCCACCACTTTAAATGGAAAAGGAGCTATCTTAAGGTCCAGACCAGGTGGTTATCCCCCATGTTTCAGCAACAAAATTCTGAGGCCGCAACATTTTGGCACTAGAAGGAGGGCCTTCGATTGTGAATGGCATATAAACCTAAATATCATTCAAAAAACATTCATAAGAGTCAAAACCCCTCCACAATTTCTACACCTTCTAGATCTCGTTCAGAATCTCCTGATCAGAAGTCTGAAGTTGTAGAAACATCTCCCTCATCTCCTGAAGTAGTAAGGAAACCACCCTCTCTAGATTACACTCCCGAGTCTCCCGAAGTTCATTATTTGATACAGAAATTGGAACAGATATCCATTTCTACTGAGAAACCAGAGAGACTCGAAGTTTCTGAAGAAAGTGTTACCTCCTTATTACAACAAACTGGTGTATTGACTAGACTGCAAAGTGAAAGGCTTGGGGTCACCCCTTTCGAGTTCCCCATCCCTCCACGATGTAGGAAAGTTACTTCATCAAGATCTGAATCAGATACCAACGAGATCACATCACCTTTCCATCCATTCACTTCCCCATTCACTTCTACTCAATCCATGACTTCTCAACTATCCACTTCTCCAATTAGTACTACCATTAGTAGTACTAACCCAATAGTAAGTTCTTCACCATCTATACCTACTTATGGATCGACCTTCCCATGTTCCTAGTCTCCAACTCAAGTTATGGCCAATCAACCTGCTACACCATGGACAATTCCTGGTGTTGTCCTAGTTGCAAATCCAAATGTGCTCCCAGCAAAACTAGAAAAATGGCTACCTAAGGATAATCCTGACAATGCTCTCTTGGGCGAAGAACATCTAAATAATTTTATGTTAGCCATGAATCTTAATGGGGTCACACATGAAGATGTTGTAATCAGACTGTTTCCTTATACTTTCCAAGGATCTGCTGGATCTTTGGATTTTCCCCTTCCAGCGGGTTCAATTAGAGACTGGGACACTTTTCAAGAAGTATTTCTTGCAAAATTTGGTGATGATAGGACCATAGCATCCTTAATCAATGATCTTTCTAATTTGAAAGCTAATCCATATGAAAAGATCAAAGATTTCAACTCCAGATTTAACAAATTGCTAAATAAGATCCCAACTACCTCTAAACCTGCGGTAGATGTACAAATAGGATGATATATATCATCTCTTCCTTCTAATATTACAATTTTTGTAGATAGATTCAATAAGGCTACCCTTGTAGAAAACATGAAAGAAGCCATGTTTGTAGAAAGAAGAATTATAGCTTTAGAAAAGAGATCACAAATAGACGAAAGGAAGTCAAAGAAAGTAACATTTAAGGATGACTCTAAGAAGAAAGCTTCAAAGGACCCTTTCGATCTTGAATGCCTTTAGAAAGTGTTAAAAACAATGTCTAATGAAATGGTCGAAATCAAAAAACAGGCCGCAGAATCCTCTGCTCCCAAGAAACCTTTTCGCTTATTTAAAAGAATTCTTCTTCTGCATCACAACCCCCAAACACCATTTCAAATGCTGAGTCTGATCAAGAAGTAGAAGAAGATTCACCAGACGAAGAGGAAGTTGAAGCGGAAGAAGAAATTGAATTAAATGGAATGTGGGATTTCATCCTCCCAAATGAAGAAGAGGCACAAGCTATGCTAGTGACTACTAGAAGTAAAAACTCTCTTGACATGTCTATCACAAATTAGAAACAAAAAACTGCTACTCCTGTAAAGGAGAAAACAATAGCTAAGAAATCTAAGACTAGCCAAACCGATCCTATTCCTCTAGATCCTCCAAATGCCTCAAAGACATTGGTAATCTCAGATACAGTGGAATACAATATAGTCGAAGACATGAAAAAGACTAGAGAAAACATCTCATTGCACGAGCTCACTAAACTCAAGCAGCAACAAAAAATTCTATTAAGAGAGTTAAAAGTAGTTCCTATATCTCCTCTGCCATTTGCTGTAGTTACTCAAGCTGCCTACGATATCAGAAAACCTCCCTCATCCTCGAACAAAGTAGATCCTTCAGATCTACTTCTAATTTGTGATAGGTCTATTTCTCATATTCCTCCATTTCTGCTCACTTACGAAATTTTCAATAGGAATGTTCATAACTGCCTTATTTATTCAGGAGCCTCCTCAAATATAATGCCAAGATTTGTGTGTACCAAACTGAATATTACACCTCAAAAATCTACAGTACACATAGTTCAGTTAGACAGGACAAAAGTAGAGGTGCTTGGAGAGATAACACCAGTTTCAATTAGGATTTCCTCTAATCCAAAAGTTTCACAAATAATTGATATTTTGGTGGCTGATATCCTTGAATTTTATGGTTTAATTCTCAGTAGGGATTGGTCTGAAAAGTTGCACAGTTATTTCGCAACTGATTCGTCTCACATGTGGTTGCCACACAATGGTAAACCAAACCAAATCAGGGTAGACCGAGAAAAATTCATGAAATATACAGTCACTGACCTCGAGGGAAGCAATGAACCCGTTGCCTTCACCAATAATATCATTGGAAAGCTGATTCATTTTTGGGATCCTTTAATGCTTAGAGGTCTCCCTTTCCAAATAACGCTGTAGTTTCTCAAATTGAAATTTTTTCACAAACAGATGCTTCCAAATGTCTAAATTTAGTAGATAAACTTTCAAATAATTCTCTATTCAAGACTCTCTATTTTGACGGTTCTAAATCTGAAGACGGCGCAGGCACATGATGCGTTTTGATCAATTCAAAAGGAGAGAAAACCATGTTAGCCTGCAGACTTGAATTCCAGTGCACTAATAATATCGCTGAATATGAAGCACTGATCCAAGCACTGTATAAAGCCATCGGTATTAATGTCAAATACCTGAAAGTCTATGGTGATTCTGAAATAATTGTGAAGAAGGAGAGAAATACAATTCATTGTGTCTTTGGGCACCTTAAACATTATCAATCGTTAGCCCAAAATTTGACTTCTTATTTTTTTGCTTTTAACATTTCTTCAGTCCCTAGACTGCAAAACGCAAGTTTTGACTTACTTGCTAATGTGGCATCCAAGCTTATACCCTCATAAGACTTTAGTTCAGAGAGATTTTCAATAGAGTTAATATTTAGGCCATCTATTCCCGATAATGTAACAAATTGGAGAGTATTCAACAACGATGAGGATATAGTTAATTTCCTTACATAAGAAGGGTCGTACGAAGAACAGATCATAGATGAACATGAGCATGATCTAGAAATCAAACATAATCATGATCAAAACCCAATCCCAAAGTTTGTAGTTAAGATGGAAGATCTCTATGGTCTAAAGGATAGGTTCAAGAAAATTACCAACTCCAAAACTCAAAGTTATACTTTGAGATTTTAAGTACTAAACCTAGGGTCAACTGAAAAATCTCAAAATGTCAACCTAGGTCTTGGCCTATCATCTGAAGAAAGAATATCATTCATTAGGTTGTTAAAAAAATAAAAAGGTGTATTTTCCTGGGATTACGAAGATCTCAAGACCTATGATACCTCTGTAATTCAACATACCATACCTATGACTTCGAATGAAAAGCCAGTCCAAAAGAAGCTTCGCAAAACTCACCCAAACCTTGAGAGTCAAATCAAATCTGAATTGAACAAGCTTCTGAAGGCCAAAATAATTTTCCATGTTAGACACTCTAAGTGGGTATCAAATATGGTACATGTAAGGAAAAAGAACGGTGATATTAGGATTTGTATTGATTTTAGAAACTTGAATAAGGCTTGTCAAAAAGATAATTTTACCTTGCCTACTACGGAACAGATATTGCAATCAGTTGCATGTTTCGAATTATTGTCCTTTCTAGATGGATTCTCAGGATATAATCAAATTCTTGTGCATCCAGATGACATATTAAAGACAACATTCAGGATCAAGTAGGGAACATATGCTTATTAGAAGATGCTTTTCAGACTCATTAATGTTGGTGCCACATTTCAACGTGCTATGGACATTGCCTTTAAAGGTTTAATTAATAAATAAATTGTTATTTACTTGGATGACATCACAATCTATTCTAAGGATATGAACAATCATTTAAGCGACCTGAAACACATTTTCTAAAGATGCAATAAATATGGCATTTCCTTAAATCCCAAAAAACCTTATTTTGCTTTACTAGAAGGAAAAATTCTTGGGTTTATAGTGTCCATGAAAGGAATTTACATTGATCCTGATAGAATCCAAGAGATCGATAAGAATCCCCTCCCACACAACAAAAAAAACACGCAAGCATTCCTAGGCCAAATAAATTTTTTAAAAAGATTTGTTCCAGATTTTTCACAAATCATCCTACCCCTACAAGAAATGATACAAAAAAACCCAGTTTTCATATGGAACAAGGATGAAAGAGATTCATTTGAGTTGATTAAAAAATCCATTATTAATGCTCCTTCATTGACAACCCCTGACTTTCTCAAACCTTTTGTATTATACACTTTTTCATCCGATACATCATATGCATCAGTTTTAACACAGCTGAACGATGAAAATATTGAGGCACCCATCTCTTTTTTCCATTCTAACTTGCAAGGTGCCGAATTAAATTATTCAGATGTCGAGAAACAAGAATTTTCTATTTTTAAAACTTTGAAACATTTCAGAACTTTTCTTCTTAAAGCCCATACAAATATAGTTGTACCCTACCCTGCAGTAAGACAATTATTAATCCAAAGAGAGCTAGGGGAGAAAAGAGCTAATTGGGTTACTATGCTTCAAGAATATGATGTAGAAATCCGGCCAGCTAAAATTGTCAGAGGCCAAGGTTTTTGCAGGATGTTAACAGGAGCTTCGTAGTTACCACTAGAAGAAGATCAAGGTAATGAAGTGCATATATCAGAGGTAAGCCTCAATGATACACAATCACAATATGTTGATTTGAAATTTTATCTAAAAAATGGATATGCTCCTATGCATCTTAATTATAAAACAAAGCGAGCTTTAAGATTGAAATCAAATCAATATGAACTAGTCAATGATGTATTGTTTAGAAAAAATTATGATTAAGTATGCTAAGATGCCTGGAGAAACCTGAAGCCGAAAAGGCCATGTAGGAATTACATGATGGACCAGCTGGAGGACATTTAAGGGGAAATACCACATCTCACAAAATCCTACATGCAGGATATTATTGGCCAACGGTATTTAAGGATGCACATGAATATGCAAGAAAGTGTAAAACTTGTGAAACCATAGCTGGAAGAGAAAGAAATCCAACATTCCCTTTACAACGAGTTAACATCCAGCAACCATTCAAACAATGGGGATTAGACATAAATGGTGAGATTGTTCCTAACTCTTCCAAATAGCATAAGTACATCCTTACAACTATTGATTATTTTACAATGTGGGTAGAAGTTGTCCCATTAAAGATAGCTAATACAGAAAGCATCACGGACTTCATTGATCAATACATAATTACTAGGTTTGGCTTACCCTTAGCTTTAATGTTTGACAATGCATCTTACTTTTCTGGAAATACAATGGTAGAATTTTCGCTAAAGCGAGGTTTCAAGTTGAAATATTCAACCAATTATTATCCACAAGGTAATGGATTAGCAAAATCAACAAACAAGAAACTCATCAAAATTATCAAAAGGACTATTGATCAAAATCACAGGGATTGGCACAAAGCATTAACATTTTCTCTATGGGTAGAAAAAATTACTCAGAAGGCCTCTATTGGTTCTTCTCCTTTTGCTTTAGTTTATGGAAAAGATGATGTTCTTCCCACAAACGTAGCAATCCCATCTCTTGCCCTAGTATAATTTATTGATGAAAACCCTTCTTCTTCTCTCTAGGCTAGAGAGTTTCAGATGCTTAAGCTTGAAGAAGAATGAGAAAAGGCTAAAGCAACCCACTTCCATCATCAACAATTAGTCAAAGCTTCTTTTGATATAACTTCTGCCAGTCAAAAAACTCTTGAAGTAGGTCACTTAGTTTTGAAATGGGACAAAGCACACGAGGAAAAAGGTAGACATACCAAATTTCAAAGACTATGGCTTCACCCTTTTCAAATCATTGAGAAAATTGGACAATCAATATTTCTTTTACAAGACTTGTTAGGTAAGAAGGATTCTTTGCCCGTTAATGGGAAAATTTTGAAAAAATAATTTTCTTAGAAGATAACCTCTTCCAATTTTGTAACATATTTCTTTTAAGATTCTTAGGAAAATAATGGTTAACTAGTATTTACTTTTGGCTTTTCAAAATAAAATCTTTGATAATATTTATGTTTTTCGCTTCTATAAGTAAACAAGAGTTAAAAGAAATAATTAGGACATTTGAGTACTAAAATAAACTTCATCTCTTTGGAAAAACTTGATCTTGCTTAAAACATTTATTCTACGAACAAACTCTTATCTTTATAGAGTATGAATGTTTTGTTATCAGTCAACAAAAGAATCTTTAACCTAGTAAGGACTTTCTGCAGATGAGTATCTTAAAAAACTCTATCATTATCATCCAAAACTCTTAATAGAGCCAATGATTCACCCCATCTGATAAAATTTTCTTTTCTCAGAGTGTAATTCTAAAATATACGAAACTTAGAAGATAAAAAGTCTCATTACGAGCTTGTTTACCATGTTCATAGGGAAATAATTAAACTGATATTACCAATACTGCATATCAAAATAGGTAATAGCTAATGATCTCCTCGATCATAAGACAAGGGGTCTCATCAAGAGCCAACTTGTTCAATTTAGTTACAACCAGTGAATGGCATTGTCATTATTAGGTTACCACGCTTAGACAATGTCTTTTAAGAAACCAAAAAGAAAAAGATTATATTCAAAAAGGAAAAAGGGACAAGGTCCAAGTGATATTCAAAGCAAGTGAATATCATTTTGAAATTTGAAAATTCCTACAGATGGGATAATGAATCATTGTTGGTTAAAAGATAACCCTGTCAAGGCTATGAATGCTTGTTGGCAACAGAGGCTCTATTTGTGATAAATGAGTAAACACCAAAAAACTAATCTGCAGAAGAAACCTGCTATATCACTTTAAAACTTATTATTGGCTGATGCGAATGTTTATATTTTTATCATTACAAGAGTAAAGTAATTGAATAAGTAGAGTGAGCAAGTAATGATGATTCTAGAGAAATGTTGTTTACCTTATAACTCATGTAATCATTATTCCTATAACTCTAATTACTTTGAAAGTTTTTTAGAAATTTCAGAAAACTACTCAGAGATAATTGGTTCTCCCAAGTGAATCGCCAATTGTTGTACTATGAAACAACCCCCCCATTTATGAAGAAAAATAGCTAAGTTTAGAGATATAAATGGGGACCCTTTTAAATTTTTAGGCTTAGGATGATAATACCTAACTTTAAGAAAATACCTAGCAAAACCTCGCAAAACGATGAAATCCGCATCGCAAATCGCAAATCGTACTTTTCCATGTGACTGTCTTAAAACATCTTCAAAAACTTGTGATTTGCGATCAAATCTCCCGCTGCAATAGCTCGATAAATAACACCTCTTCATTTTGCAAATCGCACGTCGCAAACTTCGCAAAAAATTTAGCTATGCCATTAGAGTGTTCATTAGCGATTTGCGAAATGCGATATTGTGATATTCGCAATCACATTTCGCTTTATGCATCTGATAGCGCTATAGTGTATCCATTTAAAGATTGTGATGTGCAATTAAGAGGTAAAACATGTGAAATAATTACGTTTTAATATCAAAACGAATGAATTGACAGGTTAATAAATAATTAGCGATCCGAGGAAGGAGAATCATTTTCCAAGTTATGGGTAGTTAACATCGAATATATCATTAAACCTTTCTCACAATCTAAAGTCATTTCAGAGAAGCTTTCAGTCTTAATTACCCGATACCGTCTGCGCTGATATATCTTGTCTATTTCAGGCAAGCTACAAAAGACATGTCACTGAGGAAGGTGATGCAGAAACAGAGCAACAGACCATTGTTGAATCCGAGTTTACAGAGATGGCTCCTATTTTCTCTGATACAGTTTGCGATGCTGCCAGAGGCGCAACAACTTGGGAGGTCATATACAATAGGCTTGAGGACGAATGTCCTAAAATCACTGTCACGAGAGAAACAACTGACTCAACAAGGCCTTCAGGACTTCAATTCAGCGATGCTTCATGTTCTTTCCTTCATAGGATAGGAGCAAGAGCAAAAATCCTCCGATACACGGATATGATCAGGTGGGTGATCGAAAACCTCATCATTGAAGATAGGCAATTCAAGAATTCAAGAATGGAGCTCATAGGGTCATTCAGAGCAGAGGACTTGAAGAAAATGTACCACATACCTGACCCTCAGGATATCTATGACAAGGCATTTGTGGCCAACTTCGCAAAGAAGAACCCAGACCCCTTCAAGCTGATTCAGGTTTGGAGAGTATTGGACAACAAATTCAAATATGACAAAACGGGTATGTAAGCTATAGCCTCTTTGGAAAACCCCTACAACTATGCAATAAGTATGTTATGTAGCTTATATGGGTTACCCAATAATACTAAGTTTTCCATAGAATGGATTCCTCTGATTGATGCATGTGTTAATTCCCACATCATGAATTGGCCCTCCATCCTATCTGATAACCTAGCCACCACCATTACCGAATATCGACAGAAGAGAGCCTCCTCTCTAGATAACCTCCCTCCGTTCTATTTTAGTGCCTACATTATGGATGCCATCTGTTTTTTCACGACATTTCCAACCATGGGTTGGAAATGGACCTTACAAGACCCCTACCCAATCCATCTCAGTCATAAACAAATATGGGAATTGCATTATATACCTCACTTCTATAAAATATTTCATGTTGTTGTTTTGCCCCTACATCAAATAATTTTCAATCAGAGAGCCCCCGTGTTTTCTCAAGAAGCTGCAACAGACTTGTTTGCTGTCGGCAAATATTTTATTGAAGAATGTTTCACCTGCATTAGGGTTTTTGGTAGCACAACTGATCCACATGTCCTTCCTTTATATGTTTCTGATAAATTTTTAACAAGAGATATTGCCTACCAGATTGTGGGAAAAGGCATGACTAAAGTTCTTAAAGACAACAAGAAGTCATTATGGCCCTCTTTCCCTTTCAAGTGCGGTTATTTTGCTTTAGCAAATTTTGTTCATGCTACAAAGAGTCAGCACACATGGAAGCCCTCAGGCTTCATACATTGCCTAAGAGGAAATTTTAACCAGACAAAGTGGCATATAATATCAATACTGCAGTAAATCTCAAGCAATACAACCATGAGGATAACGATTTTGAAGACTTGTTACAGTTGGCTGAATCCTTCAAACAAGCGTTCGAATGGGCAAAGACGAATCTGAAACCTGAAGATTTTCAAATATTTCAGGAATTCAGAAATGAAAGGCTCGAAGTGATCCCCATGCATTTGTTAAAGCTCGAGGATAAGCCTACACCAAGTGTCACTATTGATAGTGAAGGTTCTAGTTCTCGAATAGATTCTCAGGTAAATACTAAGAAGACACTAGACATAGGGAAACCCCAAGACAATAGTTTGGAGCAGGAGAGGGATCAGCTTAATAAAAAATTGCAAGGCACTCCCAAAGCATCAAATACCCAAGAAACAGTAGAGTATAAAACTCCTTTACATGTTCATAAGGATACAGAGACCAAGTCTATTGGTGAGCAGTCCAAGCCTATGGAGGAACAAGCGAGAATGTCCCAACATACTGAAATTATCCTTGCTCTGCCCACATTAGAAATTGTTTTGAAAGTAACTGAAATACCTCCACTTAATGTGTTTTATAGTCCTCTCCACAAGGTTGTATTAAGAAGACAGAGAAAAAGGAAAAGGGTAGACACACACGAGTTGCCACCTGGAAATGAGCTGATGGACATAGTTTGAAAGGATATTCCTTTCAATCCGACTGAGAAATTGAATAGACTATCATAGTTCATAGGAGAATATGTATCAACCACTATGGACAAGGCTACTGAAGTCTCTACTTTGTTAAGGGAAAAAGAGGAGAGGATTGCACAGCTCGAGTAACAACTCGAAGCAGAGAAAGCGAGAGTAAACAGGCAAGCGGCTAAGCAGTTCGCCCAATTGCAACAAAACATGGAGGTCTTGAAAATAGGTCATGAAGCTGATATATCGGCCAAAAGCATGAAACTCCAAGGATTGCAACAAGCCATGGAAAGGTATAAAGATGTTCCCACTACTGAAGAGTTCGTTAAAGAGGCACTGGAATTAAATTCCCTCATGGTGAAACAACAAGAGCATTTTTGCCAAAAGATGTCACACGTTACCCCTTATCTGACCACTAGCGACCAACTGAAAGATAAGGAAATCGACCAGAGAACCAAGTTTAATGATTTAAACAACAAAATCTCTGAGTTCATCGAATGGCAGGAAACATAAGACGGAAGGAAAGCCAATCTGCCCGAGATCGAGGAAACTCATAAAGACATTCTCTTCACGGATTGGGACGCGAGAATCAAACAGGCTGAGCTAGCAGTCGGAAGGGTAGCTGGGGTATTAAAGAATATCATTAAGGCAATGAATCACACCCTGTTTGCCACCAACCTGATTAAAGAAGGCAGTCTGAAAGAAATGTTTGATTTAAATGCTTTGTATGAAACCTGGCAGGAAAAGGCGGAGACACAAAGGGATGCAATTACAAAATAACTAGGACCAACTGGGATTTGTATGATAGTACCTTGTCAAGCCGCACAGCTAGATTATGACTCAACTGTTCTCTTGATACGACTCGGCGGATGCTGCCACCTCTCACCAATGTGATTTTCACAGGACAACTCAGGACACATTTTGGGGAACCTCCTCAAATTCAACCGATGACCGATATATGTGATTTGAAGGAGAAGCTAGCAGACATCAAGTCATCCTCTTAGTTCTGTTCATTCAACCACTGTTTATTTTTGGAGTTAGTTAACTAGTTAGGACGAAGGTTGTTTGAAACCTCCTCAAATTTTGTATAATCTATTTTTGCACGTTAGTTAGAATAGTATTTATACCCTTCTCATGCATTTAGAGAGGGTCCAGAATTTTATCAAAAAACATTTGCAAAGAATGCACTATAGTAAGTTTGTGAATGCTTTGGTGAAATTATGGAACATGATCGTTTCTTTTAGATATTAGACTACTTTCCTTTGTTGATGCACTATTGTATTCTTGGGAGACAATTTGATTTCAAGAAAGAAATTGGTTTATGTCATTTGTCAAATGAGCAATACTTCGTACATATGGTACTATTATCTTGCATGATTGTTTCTGTTTTCATTTAATTAGTGGCAAAACTTTGCTTTCATGAATTGTATGTGAGATTTATTGTTTCTATTAAGCATTAATTGCACTTTTGTATGATGCCTAGCTGAAATTGTGATTTTCATATATAACTCATCATATATGCGATGTATTTTATAAATTTCTTTGACTAACTATTTAGTCAAAGGAATTATCTTTATACGTTATCATCTCTATTTAGTTGTGATTAATCTTTATTCTCACATGTTAAGCAGATATCTTTGTAAATCACATACCACATAGGAATACTGGGGTTTATATTAGAATAAGTTAGTGAGAGAATTTCATTATAGAATAGGTCATTTAGATTATCATTATTCTATTGCAAATACTCATGAAACACCCACTCTCATCTTAAAACCCACACTAGGAAACAGGTCCCATTATCCCCGGTAGGAGCCACCACTTTAACGGAAAAGGAGTTGTCTTAAGGTTCGGACCGGGTGGTTATCCCCCATGTTTCGGAAACAAAATTCTGAGGCCGCAACACAAGGGTGAGGGTAGAAATCCTTTGTAGTGTTGGACTTGTGGTAAGGATGAAGAGATCGTCCACAACATCAGAGTGGCAGACCCCATATTTACAGTGCTCAAGAGGCACAGGTTGTGAAAACTTGGATGCCCAAATTTCTACTGCAACAACTAATTAAGTTTCTCCTATTTGTTAATTTCTGAATCAAGTTACTTATCATTTCCTATAGTAAATAGTGAAACTAATACACTGCAATCTACACCATTTAAATTATAAACAAAAATAAGAAACTGAATAGGAAAAAGATACAACACATCTACACAAGTTAAAATGTCCCCGGAAAAACCCAATGCGAGAAAACTGGTGCAACAATTGAGGGTTTATTATTAAGTACTAGTAATTTTTTAGTACTATTCGTTGGATGCCCAACTGTCTATCCGATATAGAGAAAAACTGGACAAAACAAGCAGTGAGATGCTCTCACACTATCACTGGAAGAATCTGACCTTGATCTCGCTAGAAAGAGGCTCTACGTCCCTTCTATGTTAGCCTATGCATAGATCTGCGTCAACCCTACGCAGTCTCTGCATCACCTTTGTTGGCGACTACGATACTCTTCCTTCTGATCCTCTACTACCCAGAAACTTAGTTTTCCAGCCTCCTAGTCTCACACCACGACTCCTAGCTTCTGAAACTCGATTTCCTCAGTAGGAAATTCAATCTCCCTCTAGGCTCTACGCTTCCACTGCGTGGGCGAACATCAACCTCTCTTTGGACGCTGTTATATCCTCTTTGCCTTGTACTATCTGGCCCAATCAAAATACTCCTCACCAGATACTATCCCTGCCCCTCTCTGCAAAATATCACTATCAGAAATCTCTTCGGCAGCTGCTCTGCTTCAAAAAATCGAACTTCTGATCTCTCCTTTGTGTGTTCTCCAAGTGCCCCTCAAACCTCTTCTTATATCTTTCTGTTGGACAACCAATGACCCAGATTAACTTTTAATCAATGGCTTAGTTCATTCTAGCTTTATCCTCATCTTCTTCTAGAAGTTACACCCATAGTTAGATTCATACCCTTTAATTATTTTAATTTCCTAAGTTTAGACTTAGGGTCCCATTAAAAATAGCTAATTATTTTAATAAAACTATCTCTGGGTGGAATTTCCCAAAACAATTTATGTGTATTGGGGGATGCATGTGTCTAAGATTCCCTCCAAATTTTGAGACTTAGATCACATTCTATGCTACCCTCTTAGCAAGGAATGTGCTCTAGCAATGCACCCTACTGAAGCATCACTCTGTTATGTAACATCTCCTTCTACGCTGTTAATGTCTGACATCTTTTCCATCAACTACTGTGCAAATGTTGCATCTATACTACTGTTGATCTTGCCACTGTCAACACTGCATCCATATTGCAACTCCCTCTCAATTTTGCATCCGTGCTGCTGCTGACACTACCATTGGCAACTGCATCTGCACTAGAACCTTCTCCAACTACTGTTGCTACTGCATCAACAACGAAAAATCATCCCACATTATTGGATTGGTGTTCAATATGATGTATCTGGTTGTTGGAGTCTGACTGCTGCTAGTCTCTACGTTGACCCTCTAAAGCCTCTGCACTGCTGTTGACCTCTACTCTGTGCCAACTACACCGCTGCCAACTCTGCTCTATGCTGCTCAGTCTCTGGCACTCCTATCCACTACAACTGTCTCTTTGACACTCCTTTGCACTAATTGACACTGGCCCATCCTGCTACTTTGATCTGATCTCCTGTAGCAAGGAATTGATCTGAGAGGTGGGCTCCTCAAGGATCCTGCCCATTTGTAGCTCTTTTGAACTACAACTCTAAATCAACCCACCTCCATTTTGGAGGTATCTCGGCTGTCATAGAATACTCATCCTCCTCGATCTTCATGGCTGCAACTTTCAGATCGTGCTTCTCATCTTTGTCCTTCTTTCTGAGAGGACACTGTGTTGTGTAGTGAATGAGTTCACCACGCTTAAAGCATCTGATCTTCAAAACATATTTCTTCTTCTTCCATTGATCTTGGTGCCCCTTGGATGTGAGGGCTGCATTCTCTTCCTCCTCCTTGGGTTTCAACCCACTGCTGCTGGTTCCGTCAAGTTTACACTTGACCAAGTCCCTCCTCGTCTCCTCTTGTTTAAGAGCTGCCCACATCTCTTCCCAGTTTGGCAAAGTCGTCATGCCTAGGATGCTCTGGACAAAGACTTGCCACTCCTTAGATAAGGAATTTAGGGCCAGTTTTACCATCTCGGAACCTTGAGGTGTTGACTCCACAACTTCCAATTCATCTCAGGTCTCCTGAAGCTTTTCAAGGAACAGATCAATGTGTTCCCCCTTCTACATCTGCATAGATCTCATCTTCTGTTCCAAGTACACATTCCTCTGCTTGGAAGATACTTGGTACAACGTCGATAATGCATCCCACATATCTGGCAGTGTTTCTGCCAGCGATGTGATAGACTATATTATCCTTCACTCCGTTGAGGATCATTCTTTTTATCTTCGCCATTTCTCCCTTGCACTTCTTGAGCGGATTTGGATCTATGAGCTCAACTACCATGTTGTTAGCGTAGACTTTGATACAATGCTCATCCAGAAGACATGACATCCTTGCCTTCTGGATCACATAGTTGGATACCTTATCCAACCTATCCTGATCTCTTAGTCCATTAGCTATGATATCTGACAATCAAAAAAGTTGAATAGCTTCCTCTCTCCTCTGCGTGGCACTAGACTAGCCTATGCAATCCCTTCTGGAGCTTTTAGATCTGCCCCTCTTCACTACTGCTCAACTAGTGAGAATTCAGACTCCTTGGCTGGAAGTCCTCTGAGGAAGAATTCCCTCAACTGTGTCTCTCTCTTCCCTAGACAATTTTTGCCCAGTAACTTCCTACAGAGAACTGCGTCCCACCAGTAAACCCATCTTCACTGAAGCTTTTGTTGTACTGCTCCCTTTGTCGCTGACAAATTTCGATATGGAAATCTTACCTCTTTATCGACTCACTCAGAGAGAGATTTACCATGCAAATCTAGCCCTCTTGGCCTAAATTGCACAAACCCTATGGGGATTTTAATTGCTGCCTCTACAGGAATTTTGAATTCCCTTCTTCCTTCAGCGCTGGGTCTTCTGAATTTTCTCTTCTTGCTTCACCCACACCTCTGATACCATCTGAAAATTAGGATTCCGAAATTTCTACTGCAACAACTGACTAGGTTTCTGCTACTTGTTAATTTCTGAATCAAGTTACTTACTATTTCCTATAGTAAATAGCGAAACTAATACGTTGCAGTCTACACCATTTAAATTATAAATGGAAACAAGAAACTTAACAAGAAAAAGATACAACACATCTACACAGTTATTTTTGGACAAATGTCCCTGGAAAATCCCAGTGCGGGAAAACTAGTGCAACAACTGAGGGTTTATTATTAAGGAGTAGTATTTTTTGAGTACAATTCGTTCAATGCTCAACTCACTATCCGATACAAAGAAATACTGGATAAAACAAGTACTGAGATACTCTCACCCTGTCACTGGAAGAATCTAACCCTGATCTCGCTGGAAAGAGGCTCTGCGTCAACCTCTATGCAAATATGCATCAACCCTACACAGTCTCTGCGTCACCTCTGCTGGGGACTGCGCTGCTCTTCCTTCTGATCCTCTGCTACCTAGAAAATTTGCATCCTGGTCTCACACCTTGGCTCCCCATTTCTGAAACTTGATTTCCTTAACAGGAAATTCGGTCTCCCTCTAGGCTTTGCGCTGCCACTGTGTGGGCCAGTGTCAACCTCTCTCTAGATGTCTTTCTGTCCTCAATACCTTGTACACTCTGGCCCAGGAAAAATACTTCTCACCAAATACTATCCCTTCCCCTATCTGCAAAAGATCATTATCGAAAATCTCTTTGGCAGCTGTTATGCTTCAGAAAATCGAAGTTCTGATCTCTCCTATGTGTGTTCTCTAAGTGCCCCTCAAGCCTCTTCTTATATCTTTCTGTTGGACGACCAACGACCCAGATTAACTTCTAATCAATGGATTAGATCATTTTGGCTTGATCCTTGTCTTCTTCTAGAAGTTTCACCCACAGTTAGATTAATACCCTTTAATTATTTTAATTTCTTAAGTTTAGACTTAGGGTCCCATTAAAAATAATTAATTATTTTTATAAAATTGTCTCAGGGTGGAATTTCCCAAACCAATTCCTGGATATTGGGGAATGCATGTGTCCAAGACTACCTGGAAATTTTGAGATTTAGAGCACATCTGATGCTACCAGAAATCAACACAGGCAGTTAGGAACGTTGGATAGAGTATTCCTCAAATTTATGCGGTATTTGATAATAGGTAGGCTGATCATTAGGCATCTATTATTGAGATGGAAGGTAATCTTTGTGATTAAGTTTTTCTATTTTGATTAACCCTAGATCTAACTGTAGTTATATTAGTCCTGACCTAGTGGATAAGTCTTGCTTGAATAAATAAGTGCATGTAGAGTCATGGTTAGTGCAGTTGGCTATAGGTACTAAGAAAAGAGTTCACCATTGGGTGAGATCTTGTGCATTTGAGTTGAACGAGATGTCTACATCAACTCATCTAAATGTGCTCCCGTTGGGATCATACAATATGTTATTGGGTATGGATTGGTTGTATATTCATAAGACTAAGGTAGATTTCTATGATAAGGCTATTGAGTGCTTGGATGATGATGGAGAGAAGAGAATCTTTCGGGGTGATAAGAAGCCTACGCCAATGAAAATGGTTACACCTATGCAAGAAAAGTGCAGTAACAGGGAAGTCTAACCATCCCCTCCCACATTTACCTAATTTCAGAGTCCTATCAGGGTAAACATGAGAGGAAGAGTTATTATGACATGAATGACTTCCAAGCTCTATTTAAGGAAATGGGGCCTACAAACTAACCATAAATTGATGACTCACAACATTCTTCAGAGCTATAGGACACTCAGGGGCCACAGGACTACCCCAAGTGACCAAAGACTGAGCTAGGGCTCTTTTTCATTGACCTAGACCTCCAACCACATGCATGACGAGGCCTGGGTGTGGTTATAAGCCTCCAACCACATGCACAAAATTGCCTCCATCAAGTTGTGACCCAACTTACCTAGTTTAGAGGGTGCAGTCCCAAGATCTGAGCCACGATTCTAGGCCAGCCTCCAGACCACTACCTAAAACTACCTAAGACTTTCTAGAATCATTGTTTACAAGAGGACAAAGCTAAACATTCAACCTCGAATCAAGAACTTGGCCTAAACATCCTATAACACATTAGACATTTCATCAAACACATGGAAAACATGTAATCTACATGTCATGAATGCATATATGATCATAATAGTCTGATATTCATTTGAGAATAACCAAGAAGGCCCTATGCCCTCTCCACATACCTGCAACAACGCTTATTAGTCTATACATTCATAAACCAACCGATAATTAAATAATTCATGACAAGATCCATAGATAATACACATCATATAACCAACATATAACTAGAAAATAACCAGCATAGAAACCATGGCAACTCAACCATAATATCACCAACATAATTGCTACAAATGCTCATAGATCACAATAAGGAAATGTATCATATTAACATATGGAAATACCAGCCAAGTCAGAGAATTCCATGTACCAACCAACCATAGATTGGGATGAACCAAATATCTCTTTCAGCTAATCACCCCGACGCCATATTCCAAGCATGAATGTGAGATCTCATGGATCAAACCGAAGCAAAAAGAAAATAGTGATTTTAGAGTCCAACCACCTCAACCCTTAACCAGTGATTCCACTTCCATGGTCAGACATCACCAACACCAACCAGATCGGTATCTACCTAAGTTGTTCATGGCTCCATGAACTAGTAACTCTATCCACAACCTTCTAGGGTTCCAGAGCATTCGTCCAACCCAACTCCAGGGACTAGTAATTGAACCCACCAAGGGCTCCATAGCATTTGTCCCAACCTAGGCTCCAGGACTAGTAACTTAACCAAGGTTGTTTCATGGCTTCCAAAGCATTTTTCCCAACCCACATCCATAAGGAATTATGAGCACCAACCATAAAAAAATGAAGTAGAAAAAACCTACAACACCACCATGGCTATCCATGAAATGGAAAGGCAAGGCTAAAATGACTGTGAATCTAAGCAAATCTCGATGCCAATGACAACACATAAACATAAAATAACAGGCATATACCATGCATCCAGAAATAAACAAGGAAATCACACATGCAACCTATTACCTGCAAAGCAATCCTGTTGTAGATGTTGATCCACATGTTCCCTTGCGCTTTCCTACTTTCCTTTGCCTTCTTTCTCCAAATCCAATGTATGCCAAATTGCTCTAAAAATGCTCCAAGAATAATCTAAGTGTAAAAGAGTATGAGAGAATGGAAGACAACTCAACCCAAAACTGTCAAAAGATAACCAAAAAAATCCCAACAAACAAAAGCTGTGAACTGATCCTCATAAGCCTTTTTATCATTGAGGCCTCTATTTTCTTCATTTTCCTTCAATTTCTATCTTTTCATCTTCCTTATCTCTTATTTTCCTTTATTTCATCATCTATATATATATATATATATATATATATATATATATGTAGAAATACATATACATATAAATATACCAAAAACTCATTTTCTTAAACCAACAAATAATGAAGGATACATAGCCCGCATCTGATCAATCATCTCCCATGTAGCTTCATTGGGCCCAAAGTGCTTCCACTACACTTTAACCTACTCGATTGCACTGTTCTGAAGCATGAGTTGTTTCCCTTGCAATATGCATTGTGGTTCTGACTAGAATTCTCCCTCTAGTTTAACTTGCAATACATACTAGTCAATCACATGATCAACATCCTAAACATACTTCTTAAGTAATGAAACATGGAGAACATCATGGACTTTCATTGTCGGAGGCAATGCAAGTCTGTAGGCTACTGGTCCAATCCTCTTAAGGAGATCGAAAGGCCCGCAATATTGAGGTGCCAGCTTGGCACATGAACTAATACTTAAGGAGCTCCTCTTGGGCTTGATGCACAAGTACACATTTTCCCTAGCCTAAAACTCCTTAAATGCCTTGTGCTGATTTGCATAGCTCTTTTACCTATCCTATGCTACCTGGTTCCATATTTGTTAACATATCTGGTCCAATCAACACCCTGTTAACTGGATCACTCTAGCTGATAGGAGTATTACATCTATGCCCATAAAGTGCCTCAAATGGACTCATCCTCAAGGCCTCACAATACCCATTATTATAGGCAAACTCAACTAGTGGAAGACACTCTTCCCACTTACGCTTCTGATGCATGATGTACATCCTCAAAATGTCCTCAAGAATCTTGTTAACCATATCTGCATGTCCATTTATCTGCAGATGATAAGTTATATTGAAATCCAAATCTATCCCCAAACCTACAAACAACTCCTTCTAAAACTTGGAAGTGAACTTGGCATCTCTGTTGGATACAATCTTTTTAGGAACACCATGGAATCTCATTATCTCCCTGATGAAAATATGAGCTACCTCACTAGCTGAATTCATAGGCTTAACTGCAATGAAATGAGCTACCTCACTAGCTAAATTCATAGGCTTAACTGCAATGAAATGAGCTACCTTAACCTGTCAACCACAACGATATTGGAATAATGTTGTCTAGATGTCGTTGGAAAACCTATAAAGAAGTCCATGGATATGACCTCCTATTTCCACTCTAGAATCAGAATTGGCTGTAATAAACCACCTGGATTCTTACACTCTACTTTTACCTATTGCCAATCAAATCATCTCGCAATAAACTCAACCACATCTTTCTTCAAGTTTGACCAATGATATAATTTATTAATTGTTGTCAATGTCTTCTGATACGTCAATTGACCTGAATATGGGTTAACATGAAATTCCCTCGAGATAAGCTTCTTGAGCTCACTATCGTCTGAATGATCCATGTGGATATTGGTGGCCACCTGCCTATTCCACCTAGACCTCCAGTCCATTTCATCAGTTTCTTATTTATAGCAGTTTTTCGGGCCTAAACTTCCGAAGCAGTTTTGACCCCGTAAACGACGTTTTTTTGAGGTCTACAATAGTCCTGTATCCATAGGTAAGGGCCTATGACAAATCCTGTAATACTCGGAGAGATATTTTGAATGAGATATCATACATGCCAAACAGAGATAATATGACCAAGTTATGACCCCGAGAAGTTGGCTGCCCAACTAACCCCAATGGGCCCACAAACTCTTGGTGTTCCATCTCCTGGGGTTAGGATTTTGATTGTTTAGGGTTTCCCCGTGTTGTTCAATAATAAAAAGGCCCACGAGCCTCATTTTAACAAAATTTAGAGGCATGTAGCCGCCACATCTCTTCTTAGAGATAAGCTACCATCGCCCAAGCTAGTTTATTTCCATTCTATATGTAAGAATATTTCAGTTCTTTGATATTAATAAAATGAAGTGTTATTTCTGCTACATCTTTGCATTTATGGTTATCTTTGTATTCTGTTGCGTTCTTGTTTAAGTTCGATCAGTGGTATCATAGAGGTATGCTGTTTCTCTGTTTTTATTTGCATGTCCCCAACGAGGTCAGGGTATAAGGAGTTAGGGCTTGAATTGGTTGAACCTTTACAAGACCAGCCTCACAAACATCAACGACCTCCCATGGCGGAAGAAAATAAAGATGAGGGAGTAGGAGATCCTTTCAAAATATTGCTTGAAGAAGCCCTTGAGTGACAAAGGAACGCGATGATGGACAACTTTTCCTAGATCCTTCATCGGTTACCCACAGGTGACACATCTTTTTCCAGTAGCCACTTTGGAAGCACCACTCCTTTTAAGGTACAAGTTAACTTTGACATCCCCATATTTGAAGGTGAGATAGATGCAGATTTTGTAGATAAATGGTTAAATTTGTTAGAAGGATATTTTTCGTTTCTTGAATTTTCCAACTGGGAAAAATTACTTTTGCACTCTTCAAATCCGCCCCCTGTGTCAAGGACTGATGGGAAACTTACTGTGAAAAGAGGCACGACAATGGACCCTCACTACTGTCAGCCACACCCACTTGGAATTCTTTCCGGGACGCCATTAAGGAACAATATTATCTTGTTGGGAGCTATGAAGATAAATACATGAAGTGGACCATGTTGCGGCAGGGAACAGACCAAGACGTGCTAGAGTTCAAAACTATTTTTCATACACTTCGCACGAAGTTGGGTATCAAGGATTCTGAGTGACATTTGGTACTCAAGTATCGCGGATGTCTACACAAGTACATCGATGACGAGATGGAGTTCTGGGAAATATCCTCGCTCGACACTGCTTATCGATACGTTGTCAAGATCGAGCAAAAATTTAAACAAAAGAAGCGAGAATTTGGATCTGCGAATCCAAAGCAAGGCAAAGGTGCCCCCAAACCATAGAACAAAGAACAAATCCAAGTTGGGGTGACCTAGGACAACCCGTTGAAGCCATAAGCAAAGAACGACACCACAAAGACAAAGAGGGACATGGGAAAATTGTGTGAGTTCCATAAGAGCTGCACTCACAACACAAGTGAATGTCGGGCCAAGCAGTCATTGGTGGCCAAGATGAAGGCCTATGAATTAGATGCATGTTTCGACTCTGAGTTAGAACTGGATAAGGGGAATGACAAAGTGGTGGCCTAGGTGCAGGCAATATGGACAAACGGCTGAAACCTGAAATAATTTCTTCTAACTCTGGTTGAATTTCTTCTTCTGTTTCAACAGGTGTATCAGTCATCTATTATTAGCCTAACTGCTTCATGAGTTTTTCCTCTAATCACCCTAACCCTTGTTGTCGGGCACAAATTATATCATAGGCTTGTTTTCCTCTGTCGGGATTATAATCCCATAGGAACTGTAAAGATAGACTACCGTCGCTTTAAAACAAGTGAAAATGCGTGTTAAACGCAAAGCGCACAGGCGGAGGGCTTTCGTTCTAAAGGGACGAAAATACACTATCGACACTTTTAATCCACTATAGTGTTAATTCAAAAGAATTACACTATCGACGCTTTAATTTCAAGAAATGAGTTTAACGCAATTAACACTATCGACACTTTATTATCGGCCCTTACAAGTTCCCTTCTTCGATGCGATAACACGTAGTGTTATCGAAGATTGCAATCACGACTCCAACACTCCCAATGCTAGGCTCCTCCCGGTCCGATCTTGTGATGCGATTAACTTCACGGACCCGACACCTTATTCACCCTGCTCTATAGAGTTCCGGTTCCGAGCTATCAGAGTTTCAGACTTCGGTGGTTCCAAAGGTCCTTACCACCTTACAGTGATTCTGTGATGCGATAATGGTTCAGACTCGATACGGGTATGAACCAGATTCAATAATATTTCAAGTCCAGAACTTCGTTCAGGTTAAGTCTTTTTCATGGATTTCCTGTGTAAACAGAGTTTTCGCCGCGGAACTCAATAATGCATGTAAGAGGAACATGCACGCCGATATGAAAGGAAAACAACCCAACCGGCCCAAACTCAAGTGCTAATTGGAAAATAAAGATTTAATCACCATTAATAAAACTCAGAATTAATAGAACTGAAACTAATACACACATAAAAATATTAGTGAACAGAGAACCATTAATTTAGATGCACAGAGAGAGGTTTTTGAAAATGATAATATCTCAGGCTCAACTAACTCAGAGCGTCCCATTATTTCCTTTTAAAACATAATAGATAAAGCTTACTTAGTCTTTATCTCTTACAAAAGCATGCCAACTACAGTAAAGTGATTAAAGTCATTATCCATAAGGCTTATTACAGCTTATCCATAAGCGATTATTACAACATGATTTTATTCTTAATTCTATCCTTATCTTAAACTAGAAAAGCATGGAAATTGATGGCTAAAGGACTCGCATGCTCCTACATCACAAAGGGAAGCAGATTATTAACACAGAGCCCAGTGCTACCGTTGCCACAACCAATATCTAGAAGGATGAGCCCAAAGATCCAAAGGATGGGGAGCGCTTCTTCCACTCACAGATGTGGGTGAAGGGTTCTTCATTGCAATTCATTGTTGACAACGGGAGCCAAAAGAACCCCATTTCAACAGAGGTCGTGAAGCGGCTGGGCCTACCGACCACAACACACCTGCAACCGTACACCATCGGGTGGCTTCACCAAGGATGAGATCTCCACGTCAGCCAATAGTGTTAACTTCCCTACAACATCAAGCGCTTCACAAATGAGGTACTGTGTGATGTTGCTCCTCTCGAAGTTTGTGATGTATTACCAAGACAACCATACTTATGGAAGTGACATGCTATGTATGAGTCTAGGCCTCGCACTGTTTTTATTACTTTGGGCAATAAGTTGTACAAGATACCGAAGGTAGCACCGCTTACCACCATCTCTTTGATCACTGCGCAGTAATGCAGTAAGATCATTTCCAAGATCGGGAAATTTCTTTTCCTTATGATTCGCCCTCAAGGAAAGAAGAAGATTATGGCCATGACCTCCAGATAGGGCTCCTCCACACAACAATGACAAATGTACAAAGTCGTGGAGGAGTACAAGGACATCTTCACCTCACCTATAAGGGTACCTCTACACTGCGAGGTTAAGCACTCCATCGATCTGACCCGGATGCGCCGCTACCCAATAGAACAATCTATTGACACTTTGTTCTAGAGAATGATGAAATTAAGAGGCAAATTTAGGAGATGTTGCAAAAAGGGCACATCAGACCAAGTTTATCACCTCGTGGGAGCTTGATCGTGTTGGTACAGAAGAAGGATGGGACCTGGAGACTTTGTATTGACTATCGGGCGTTGAACAAGATCACTGTCTAGAATAGGTATCCAATCCCATGGATTAGTGACCTTCTATACTAGCTCAAGGGGGCCAATTATTTCAGCAATATTGACTTGAAGTTTGGTTATCACCATGTACCAATCAAACCCTCCGATGTGTGGAACAATGCCTTCAAATAAAAGGAGGGCCTTTTCGAATGGCTGGTCATGCCTTTCAGGTTGACGAATGCCCCTACCACCTTCAGGAGGATGATGGACGGAATATTGCAACCCTTCACCAACTCATTTGTGGTGGTATATCTGGATGACATCCTAATCTTCAGCCAAAGTTGGGAAGAGCACCTCCACCATATTCAATAGGCCCTCCAAACCCCGCAAAAACACAAGTTGTGTGCTAATTTGGAGAAGTGCACTTTTGGTATGCCCAAAGTTCAATATATGGGGTACATCATTGATGAGCAGTGTGTGCATGTGGACCCAACCAAGCTACAATTCATACGGGATTGGCCAAACCCAACCACTCTAACAGAGCTCTGCAACTTTATGGGTCTTGCCAATTTCTACCGCATATTCGTGTTGGGGTTCTCTCATGTTACTTGGCCTTTGAGTGAAGATGTATTCCATATTCCATTGTGTAGGAATGTCGACAATGGAAGCATTACATTATGGGGAAGGAAACGTTCATCCACATAGACCACTGACCCCTACAGTTCATATAGACACAAGGGAAGTTGCAGAATGATCGCCATCAGAAATGGTCCACATAACTGCAACAACTCCATTTGAACATTAAGTACAAGAAGGGAAACACCAACAATGTTTCAGACTACCTTAGCTTATCGTCAGTCATGACACTAACCACTATGCTTGAATCTTGTGGGCATGAGACTTAGGGGTGGATGCATCTTTATAAGAGAGATCTAGGATTCAACAACACATACCAAACGCTTCTAGAAGGAAAGAAAGTTCCAAATTTTCACCTCCAAGATGCATTGTTATGTCACCTAGGACACCTCTATGTTCCTTCAAGTGAGCGTGACAAGATGATTTAGGAGGCGCACTACAGTGGGGTCGCTGAACATTTTAGGGAAGAGAAAATAGTGGCAGTGTTGCAAAAGTGTTTTTATTGGCCGAACCTTTGATAGAATGTTGGGAAGTACATCAGATCCTACACTGCATGTGCCATTTCTAGACCTACTATCAAGAAGAAAGGCTTATATAATCCTCTGCCTACTCTTAGTCGACCATGGGAATTGATCTCCATGGCTTAGATGTCGGGCCTTCCTTCTACTAAGCAGGGCAACGACTAGATTTTCGTGGTCGTCGACATATTCTCTAAGATGGCCATTTTGGTGGCCTACAAGAAGAGTATAACAGCAGAATCCACTGCTAAGCTCTTCTTTGAATGAGTGTGGGAACACTTTGGGATCCCACAGTCCAGTATCTCGAATCGGGATAGCAATTTCCTAAGTACATTTTGGTCAAGTCTATGGTCGATGTTGGATACCAATATAACTAAGTCCACAAATTTCCACCCCCAAATTGATGGCCAAACAAAGGTCGTCAACAAGATGATTGTACACATTTTGCGCATGTAAAACTCGAAGCATCCACACACAGGGGATGAAAGTGATGAGCCCCAGGATTGAAACAAGAATTATGCAACTCCCAAGGCTTTCGACTTAAATTATCAACTTGGGGTTCGTACAAACTTAAGAGGTGCAGCATGTAATGTGTCCTTCTTTCGTTGGTCTGATGCAATGAAGTGAATGCCATGAAATCCAAGCCTAAACTAATTGAAAAAATGGAAATGTTACTCTATTTGCAGAACGAAAACCTAATTACTTTTGCATAGAGGAAATGATATTATACTTCGAATTAATGTAAATGTTAATCCTATTTGTATAAATGTAAACATTAACCTATGCTTCATAAAGTAATCATGAAAATAATAATTATTGTCTTAAAGCCATGAACCTGTCCACTAATCCAAACTGTAAAGGCGAATTGAAATGGTGAAGAGGAAAGGCTTAAGAGGTCTTTTGGTTACTTAATCATGGATTCAGAGCCTAGGGGTCATGATTCAAGCCTAAGAGGAAAAACCAAGCTTTTGGAGCAAATCTGGTCTAGTTTACATGTGCTACAAGAGGTCATGTTTTGCTACAACATGGGATAACTTACTGAATGCCCAAGTAAATCAAATGAAAATGGGATGGGAAAATTTTTGTTATTAATTAGGATGTCTTAGGACTCCATTCCAAATGGAATCACTCCAAAATATCCCTGTTAACACGTGCTAAAAAATAACAGAAAATTACTACTCTAAAAACTGGAAATTCAAAAACTAATGAGCTAGTTAACCTACCAAATGCCTAACACAATCAAGTGAAAATGCTATGGAGTAAATTTTATTATTAACTTGAATTTTTTTTTATGACCCAATACAAGTGGAATCAACTCAAATGAAGCTCATTAACATGTTCTAAAAAATAACAAAAAATTATTACTATTTTTCTACAAGGGACTTCGAGAAATTCTAGATTTGTGAACTAGTAACCCAATCCAAGTAGCTCAGTGATGAAGATGACTTTTCAAAGTTTTTCTATGGATGCATAACTCTTATGACTCCGTAAATAACCTACAAAACAACTCACTTCAATCATTTAACTAATGTAACCTACAACAAAAGGAGCATGAATAGTAAATGCGAGAATAAGAGATGCAAATGGAAATGTCTTTCAAATGATAAAAAGAAATATACAAGAGGGATCTAAGGCTCCTCGGATGGCCAAGCCTAAGGAAAATTAGAGTCCTATGAAGGAAACCAAGATTTATATGCTAAAAATGGCACCAAACTTCATTATTTGAATCAATTCAAGTACATCCCTGCTAGAAATGAAAGTGGAGTTGCTAAAGAACAAGTTTTCTCCACAAGAAGACTAATAAATACATGCACCTAGAAGCAAATTCGAATTGGTACTTATACAAATTGATGGGGAAGCATTATCCTTGAAAGGAGGAAGCTTTCCCCTCCAAAATCCCTAAAATAGTGGATTTCGTTGCCAACACTAGAAATTTGCATTAAATGACAGGGAACACATTCCTAGATTTTCTCAATCACTGGAGCTCCAAAATTTTTGCAATAATTTCATAATATCTTGTTCATTAATTAGCCAATATTGGTCCTCCTATAGTAGGGATCAAGTCCCTAGAGTATTTCCTCCTCCAAATCTTCATAATCTGCCATATATTCTCACAATATTCTACAAAAATAAATAATATTAGACACATAATATGTAATTATATCTAAACCTTCCTAAGAACATATTAAAGGCAAAAAACATTATTAAGTGTAGAAGGAGAGGTTTGATATAGCCTTCATGTGCCTAAGAAAGGTTATATGGGCATTTACTTGTGTCTAATTTGGAGGCCCATTAGAAAGCCTCCCCTATGTCCAACATACCTACAAGAGAGCTCTCCATAGCTCAACTGGACACAACCCCTTTCAGGTGGGGTTGGGATTCCAACCACTATGTCCCATTGATGTGGCTATACCATTTGCAACTACTCAGGCAAATTCGGCTCATGTCTAGTCCAAAGCTGACAGGGATAACAACTTCATTGAGCACATTCAACATATCCACCAGCAAGTCCATGACATATTGGATAGAGCCAATGTTGGGACTAGGTCCCCTGGGGTCAATTCTGTAATAATTTTTGTTATCTTTGTAAAGTCTCCACATTTTGAGGAAGCAGAGCATAAAGGTCATTAGAAGTCAAAGGGGCTTTAGGAAGGTCAAAATCCCTTCGTATGTTAGAAGTTAAGATGTTTGGTGACCCGCCAATGGTTCGCGAACCATGGTATTGTAATGAAAGAAGCTATATAAAGGAGTCATAGTGAGTCATAAAAAGGCAGTTGGTTATTGAAGATCTATGTATGGGCAAGTGATCTAAGTTAGAAGAGTCTATTTTCTGTACTTAGGCGAAGAGGAAGGCTCTTGCAGCTGTGCACTTGAAGACCTTGGTAAATTCGCAGCTGAGTGCGTAGGGAAGAAATAGTCTGTAACATAAGAATTGAACATAATAAAGACTATTTTGGAGCAATATATGTGTATATGTGACTTTATGTTTACTTCTGCATTTTATGTGTATTCGCTCAGATTTTTGGATTTATCATAAGAAACCCTAAGATACGCGTGGAAGTAGTAGATATGCTTGTTTACTTGATGTTATGAATGTTGAAAGCAATCAACGCAGAGTTAGAATATGTCTTCTGTAAGTTACTGTAATTTCCGCAATTTAAGGGTTAGGGTTCGCGAAGGTCAGAATAAATCCCAAGGAATCATAGAAACCCATCACACAGACCTCTGGATAAACCTCGTTCTGACATCCCCCAATACTGCCTTGGGTGAGATTCCAACCTGCTCTACTCAGGTTGTTGCTGAAAGGGTCGGGAGTGTCGGGTTTTGTTGGTTAGCACATATAACTCTGAACCTGGGTCTTGGCCCCCTCAATCCAACAAAAAATTCTAAGTACATGCAACGAAATGATCAACATCGGGTGCCACACAAGTTCTAGGTGGGTGACAAAGTTTGGCTACATTTGCAGAAGGAGCATCTCGCTTTGCACGCTCCATTGCAAGCTTTGCACGCTCTGATATGGCTCGTACACCACCACCAAGGAAGTAGGGGATAATGCCTTCGAGCTCAATATTCCACTGTTCCTTAGTGTGTACCCAATGTTTAAGGTGGACCACCTTCTGCCATACTTTCCACCATTATTGGACTCATCCGACATTGCAGAACAACTCACACCAACAGAGCTAAACCGAGACTGCATGGAACAAGACACAACTTATCGAATCATGGACACACAGATCAAGAACACTCGCCAAGAGAGGATCCAACTATATCTTGTTGCCAAAGCAGTCCAACTCCTTCACCAGGAACTAGGTTCAATAGAAATTTCCTCACCTCATGGAGGCTCTCCATGCAATGGGGACCATTACTTGCTAAGGTGGGAGGAATGATCTAGGTGGATATTGGTAGCCACATGCCTATTTGACCTATACCTCCAATTGGTTTCATTAGTTTCCTTGTTTATAGCAACATTTGCTATTTTTAGATTTTTTTTGGTTCTTGAACTTCGGGAGCAATTTTGACCCCATAAACGATGTTTTTATGAGGTTCGCAGCAGGATTGTTGCCATAGGCTTAGGTATGTGGTAAATGTTGTAGTACATAGAGAGATATTTCTAATGAGTTATCGTATACACCAAAAATAGATAATATGACCAAGTTACGACCCCAGGAAGTTAGCTACCCAACTAACCCCAATAGGGCCCACAAACTCTTGGGATTTCATCTCCTGGTGTTAGGGTTTTGGTTGTTTAGGATTTTCCCTTGTTGTTTAATAATAAGAAGGCCCTTGAGCCTCATTGTAACACAGTTTAGAGGCATGTAGCCACCACATCTCTAAACAGAGATAAGATATCATCGCCCGAGCTAGTTTATTTCCATTCTGTATCTAAGCATATTTCAGTTCTTCGATATTAATGAAATGAAGTGTTATTTCTGCTACATATCTGCATTTATGGTTATCTCTGTATTTTTTTTCCTTCTTGTTTAAGTTCATATCACCGACACATAAATCTTGTTCCTGAATCTGACCAAGCCATATGTCGTGAGATGATAATCCACATCCTGATCACCTGTACCTAGTTGCTGTAACCTGTTATTAAGCTGTTGACATCGGTCATCCCCCTACCCTGCATGCAAGATCCCTTCCTGCAAATCTGTCGCATAAGAACTCACTGTTGCAATGTGATCCACCTGCACTCTTCTATTGAGAGCATCTGCAACCTTGTTCTCCTTTCCCATGATGTACCTAATCTCTAAGTGAAGCTCACTAAGGGTAGCCAACCTTCTAGCTTTCTTCACATTTCGATTAGGTTGGTAAAACAGGTACCTCAACCCACTGTGATCGCTCATCAAGATGAACGTCGTGAAAAGAAGATAGTGTCTCCACATCTTCAAGGCATGAATGATAACTGCCAACTCAAGATCGCGAGTCACAAAGTTCTGCTCATGCACAAATTTGCAGCCCAGGAAAACAAGAATCCGTGTCTGTCAAAGGAAGTGTGGTTGAGTAGATACCTGTATACAAATGATTACAAAATTTTCTTCTGCTCTTTTCCATGCGAATTACACCAGTGGTTGTCTAAATTGGCATATAGTCAAGGTACGTGGAAGTTGGACAACCCTATTGTGTGGACTCCAGAGTTGGTAAGGTGGTGGTAAGCTTCAGAAAACAAGATCGCAAGGGCTGTCAATTATTGGATCGATAGCATTTTGGGCAGATTCATCATTGAGTTCGCAATCGATAGATATGTCAGTTATAGTGAAGCTGAATGTCGATTTTTCAAAGGACCAAGAGGTAAGTATCAAAAGTCCTTGAAAACTTGGATTAAAATGCTATTGTGCGAGACAATGGTTACGCCATTGAATTAATGTTTAGAAGAGATTTGATGGGATCTATGCGAAGTGGAAAAACATTCATAAGGGAACTAGATTAAGGTGCTGAGTACAACCCTCTGTTGGGAGTATCTGATAGCGATGAAGAAAGTAGTGTTCTGAGGACACATTTAGGTGCGCAGACGATAAAGAAAGGTATCACGGGGATACCACATCCATTCACTCCACCTCCACCATCACCTCCACCTCACACACCTACACCTACACCTCCGCCTCCGCCTCCACCTCCACCTCCACTATTCAACATGTCCAACACTATGAAGATGCCCATATTCAGAGGTCTGGGGATAGAAGACCCTGAACAATTTTGGTTTGTAGCTGATGTTGTGTGGAAGTCACAACAGATTATAGATGATGATTTGAAGAAACGCAACTGGTTACAACACTACAAGATAGAGCACTAAGCTAGTATATTAAGTATTGTTCGGATCACCCTAATGCAACATTGGAAGAAACAAAGAAAGCGCTCAATAATGAATTCAAGAAGCCTAAGTCACAAGCCCAGTTAGTAACAAAGATCAAAGAGATCCAACAAAAGGTGAATGAGTCTGCATGGGACTTTGATCAGAGGTTGAAATGTTTGCTGCAACAGGCTAATATGCAGATCACAGATGACCAACACAAGGACTGGTACATTGCTTCGCTATTGCCCCATTTGAGATTTCTATTGTCACAACATAAGATTACGAAGCAGGTGGAGGTATTAGAGATTGATATGAAATTAGAGGCCTCACCCATTCAAGATACAAATTTGGGAGTGCAATAGATTCAGTCACAGTTGGCTAGCTTTCATATGGAGTTGTAGAGCCTTAAGAAGGGAAAAGAAGTCCAGAATGAGGTATGCGCAGAAGTATACTATTTGAAATGTAAGGGCCAGGGTCATGATAAGGATCATTGCCCGGTGTACTAGAATTATCAAGTTGGATGGGGTCCTGTCCCCTTGAAACCAGAGAACATCGCTGGGCCAAGTACGAGAGTGGTACCATGTGCGCTATTTATCAGATTATAGGAAAACACACGACAAACAATTTTCATCTGCTGTAGAAATTTGTGTAGACTCCAAAACAGATGTTCTGTAATTTCTATAAATCTGTGGGTCATGATGAACGGAATTTTTGGAGTTACGAATTGATGATGGAA
This sequence comes from Pinus tabuliformis, assembly GCA_031772625.1. NCBI lineage: Eukaryota > Viridiplantae > Streptophyta > Pinopsida > Pinales > Pinaceae > Pinus > Pinus tabuliformis. The sequence continues at coordinate 1,209,260,595 of CM062805.1, read as the reverse complement.
AAAACACCAACATTGTTGAAAACAACAATAAGAAATGTAAAAAATAGAATCCAGAAATTCTATTTTAATTTGTCCTTGAATTAAACTGAGAATTAAAATAAAATTTTACTCTCATAGCAACTTGTAATCGTTAACTAGAGTGAGTTGACTTAGTTAACTTAGGAATTTCGAGTTGGAAGTCTTTCTGAAGTCATGTATATGTTCTCCCTATATTATAGGGGTATGTTCTCCCTATGTTATAGGGGTCCAAGATGAGTTAAGTATGAGTGGTAATTAGTTAACTCAGTTTACTGAGTTAAGTCTAGTTAAATTAGTTCCAAAATGTTTGAGGAACTAATAGTGAGTTAACAGTCAGTTGATGCATTAGTGCACTCAATTAGTGCTACTCCAGTTAACTGAAGATACACTTATCAGAAACTCATGCATGTCTATTATGAGAAAGACCCAGTTGAGACTAGAGTGTAGGGATCTTGTACTATTTGTTGGATAATTTTCTGAGTTATACAGATGGTGCATGCAATCAGTGACTGAACCTAGTTTGGATTGTGCAGTTATGGATAAGGAATTTCCATTTTAAATACGGGCTAATTCTTTCAGGAATTGTGCAAAAAATTAGAAGCTTGGTGGCTTGGAAATTTGGCTAAGTATTGACTAAAGTAAGTCATCAAGCAGAGTATAGGAAATACTTGTGCAGGTTAAGCTCAAGGTTGAGTAGAGCATATTGTATTCATCTAATTTTTTTGACCAAGGGCACAAGGAAATAAGGACTTGGAGAGCAGGAGAATTGGCTAAGTGTTGGCCAAGAGTTTGCTTGTGAGTTGGAGATTGATTTTACTGAGTGATGGGATTGTTCTTGTGAGAACACGCATTGTATTATCATCTTGGATTTCTGATTAATGCAATACAGATAGTGGGGTTTTTAGCTGTGGCTTTCCCTGGATATTTATTGTGTTATTTCCGTTGATGTTCTCCCTCTTGTCGATTATTTTTTTTCTCGATCTTTATGTGCTTCCACAGTAAAGAGTAGAAGTATATTCTTATCTCTTTCTTTAGCAAATTGCATTAGCTTGTGAATCTACAGGATTTTCTACATGGTATTAGAGCAAGATTGTTTTTTGGGCCACAAGTTTGCAGAGAAGATCCAAAAAATTTTGTGCAAAATTTTCAGAAACAAATAGCGTATCTGGATTCCTTACGAAAAATACCGAAATAAAAAAAAAAATCGGCCGAATCGGAGTTCGGATGAGGAAGATATCATTGATTTAAAATCAGCTCTTTTTCCAGAAAAATCCGTGACAGTGGGACAGAGGAAGATATGGTGCGCTTTGCTCTTCTTGGACTCCCAAAGAGTTGGTATAGTTATCAGGACTCTATCAATGGTCGGGAGAAGTGTTGAGTCCCGATTTTGTCCATTTTTTATAATGTTCTAAGGCCTTTCTCGCCCCTATTTTGAACTCCTTTTGACCCTTCATGACTCTCTTTTTGCCATATCCTATGTTTTTTGACCAAAAGGGTGTTGTGGGCTTTAAGGTATGCAAATTAGTCTAAAAAGTATCATTTCCCTTTATTCTTGAGTATTTATGAATTTAAATGATACCTAATCGAATTATCTACAACTGCAAGAGTGCTGACCGAATCCTATGTAGATCAACTATCTTTCGAAGCAGTTCTGTGATTTCCTATAGACAGGCTGTGATTTCCTGCCGAGTCGCCGATTTCATGTAGATACGCCAATTTCCTATAACCGCTTTGATTTCTTGCAGTGTTCTTGATGGTTGAGTATGTTCCGGTTAGCCTCGAAGAGAACAAAAACATGGGGTTTTCCAAGAAATATGTCTACATGGATGTTGTCCTACTGGATGCCTAAAAAATGCCACTGTAACTGCCCAGATCATTAGATTCTCATGAACATCCGAAGTGGGAAACAACCTCAACAACCCAACGAGATCAGTTTGATCCATGCTTTCAGTCATGGATGAAACTCAACATGCTTATTTTTATTGTCTTTCCAGTTATTATTAGCATATAGTTGCAGTATTTCAGTTTTCCTAATTCAGGCAAGTTTATGCCTCTGTATTTGTATAAATACTTTCATGTCTCATTTGTAAAAGAGGCTGATATATTAGACGTTGATACTACTGTAATACTTGTTCAGATTAATACAAAGTTCATGTTCTACTGATCCTGTTGTGTAAACTCCTTTAGCAGTTGAAGGAGTTGTGAGTAAGGGAGGGCCCCCTTTACTCACAACTCCCATAGTTGCAGATTGTGTTCTTTTAATTATTTTCATGAATTGATAGAGTTTTTACACAGCTTTTGATTCCTCTTTTCTAAATTATAGCAACACATGTGTGATGATTAAATGGTGAAGCTTATGTGATGAATATGTTTGGAGTATTTGAGTAGGCTTTAATCTTACATTGCAAATTGTTGAATTGATTTAATTGCTGTTTGATTGATCTATTATCTTTTTTTGATCAACATCAACAATTTTTAGAGCTTTAGAGGGATGATTAAATCCGCTCCATAGCCTTTGTTGCTAAGTGTTGATGGGAAAAAGGGACATTGGAGCTGTGTGTGTATGTGATTTTGTTTAGGAAAACACTGAAAGTATTAGCCTGCATATATTTTGCACAACATCTCAGAAGGTTACCTACCCCTCGTTGATAATTTATGTCTGTCAAATTATAAGTTTATCATTTGCCCAAATAAGAAGCTGCCAGATCGGGAATGACTGTGGTCGGATTTGATGCAGGAGGAGATAAGGTGGAACACCAGAGATGGGACCTCTTCCAAGTAAGTGGAAGAGGATTGTGCCTTAGAGAGTAAGGCAAAGTGGGCCAATGGAAAGAAGTCCCAAGGCGAGGAGGGCAGAAAGAAGATGGACTTGACGAAAGTCAAGTGTTTTCACTATCACGAGCATGGGCACTATGCCAAGAACTGCCCACAGAAGAAAGCAAGCAAGAAGGAGCCGACAATAGTGGCAGCAGGTGAAGCTCTAGCTTCACAATTCAAACTTGATTTCACTCTCATTGCATGCATGACTGACACTGCCATGGGAGGCGTGTGGTATCTTGATAGTGGTGCCTCATTCCATATGACGGGGAATATAGATCTCTTTAGTGATTTTGAGGAGAAAGACCTCAAGAAGAGCATAGAGTTTGGAGATGACGAGAGGTATAAAGCTACCGATATCGGTACGGTTACCTTTCAGAGGAAGTCTGACTCCCCTCTCAGGATCACAGATGCGATGTATGTCCAGGACTAAAGAAGAATCTTGTTTCAGTCGCAGTATTGGAAGACTGTGGATATGATGTGGTTTTTAGTAAGGAAAAGGTTTTCCTTAGACACATCGCCATGGGACAGGTGAAATAGATCGGTGCACAGGTCAAGAACCTGTATGCTCTTGAGGTTCAAGATGCATTCAAAGCTTTAAGGAGCAAGGAAAAGGTTAGAGACTTGGTGTTAAGAGGGAGAATAAATTACCTCTCAACATGCAGTCCTAGAAGAAGCCTCAGAAGCAGCTTCAGGAAGTTGTGGAATAGCCACAACTAGAGAAGCTGAGAGGAGACCGTGTGGAGAGTTCCACTCAAGTAGAGAAGAAGCAGTCTAAGACAATTGTGGAGCAGCCACCATTGGAGAAGCTAAGAGGAGACCGGGTGGAGGCATCCAGTCATGCAAAGAGCTCTAGTAGGGGGAAATTTCTAGCCAGGTGGGTAGAGGGATCACATGTAGCCATACCTCTAGGTGTCATGTGGGGCAATGTGAAGTGATAGTCCCAAGAGAGTTGAAATTGGGCAGGGTCCATTGAGTGGTTTTATCTCATGGATCGTACCTTGCTACGGGAGCCCAAAGTACATAGTAGCGGGATGAATCCGCGAGATTGATGCAGTCAGAGATCAAAGTGATAGAGGCTAGAGAAGTCATATATTGAAGAAGCGTAAAGAAGGGTTGACAACAGTGCATAAAGGCAGAGGCAATAGAAGTGCAAAGTTTTAAGTCGACAGAGGAAATAACAGTCAAAGACTTTGATGACAGAGGCATCATTCTGATTCAGGTTGGATGTTTTTTTGCAGGAGCAACAACACTGAGAGAAGTGTGGGATGCAAAACATGCCAAAGGTTTAGGATCAAGATAAAGTGTTTTTCTTTTCTTGTTGAGAGGGAGTGTTGAAAATAACAACAAGAAATGTTAAAAATAGAATCCAGAAATTCCAGTTTAATTTGTCCTTGAATTAAACTGAGAATTAAAATCGAATTTAATTCTCATAGCAACTTGTAATAGTTAACTAGAGTGAGTTGACTTAGTTAACTTACGAATTTCAATTGGAAGTCTTTCTAAGGTCATGTATATGTTCTCCCTATATTATAGGGGTCCAGGATGAGTTAAGTATGAGTGGTAATTAGTTAACTCAGTTTACTGAGTTAAGTCCAGTTAAATTAGTTCCAAACTGTTTGAGGAACTAATAGTGATTTAACAGTCAATTGATGCATTAGTGCACTCAACTAGTGCTACTCCAGTTAATTGAAGATTCCGTCATCAAAAACTCATGCATGTCGATTTTGAGAAAGACCTAGTTGAGACTAGAGTGTAGGGATAGTGTACTATTTGTTGTATAATTTTTTGAGTTGTACAGATGGTGCATGCAAACAGGAACTGAACCTAGTTTGGATTGCGCAGTTATGGATGATGAATTTCCCTTTAAATACAGGCTAATTCTCTTGGGAATTGTGCAAAGAATTAAAAGCTTGGTGGCTTGGAAATTTGGCTAAGTATTGGCCAAAGGAAGTCATAAAGCGGAGGATAGGAAATACTTGTGTAGGTTAAGCTCAAGGTTGAGCGGAGCATATTGCATTCATCTGAATTCTTCTACCAAGGGCGTAAGGAAATAGGGACTTAGAGAGAAGGAGAATTGGCTAAGTGTTGGCCAAGAGTTTGCTTGTGAGTTGGATATTGATTTTACTGAGTACTGATATTGTTCTTGTGAGAACAAACATTATATTATCTGTAGAAATTCCACTTGTAGATCACCTGATAATGCAATGTACTAAAGCAATATACTAGATCTACTTCTACAAAAAACTTTGCGGAAGCTTAATCGATTATGAGCAAGATCAAATAGAACACATATAATAGAGAAGAAGAAATCATACACATGAAACACAGAAGAATACTTCGGGGAAAGCCTCAGCCTAAAACCCCAACCTCTGTATTATCATACAAGTGGAAATTAGTCCAGATAAAGCATTAGCTTGGAAGATATCCAGCTCTCAGTACAATCCCTTTGCTGCTCATAGACATTCAAAGGCCTCTCACAAACCTTCTCCTCTGCCCTCCACGCCTCCTATTTCCTTACACAGTTTTTCTTGGGGTCTAGTGCTTCCACACATGTGAATTCCCACCTCACACTACTCACTTGGCCCAGTATTAACTGCGTAATCCTGAAGGAGATAAATCCTTCTGTATAGATGAGTTTCCTTTATAGGAAAAATCCATCCAACTGATAGTACACTGTCCCTCCTCTGATATCAATTGAGTCTTTCTCTGAACTGACATGCATGAGTTATTTATGAGAGAATATTCAGTTATCTGAAGTGCAGCAATTACATGCATGCAAGCATTAACTAACTGAACTCACAATTAATTCTACAAGCTATAAGAATTAATCTAACTGGACTTAACTCAGTTAACTGAGCTAACTAATTACAACTCATAATTACAACTCACTCTTATCTCTTTAACTAATGGATAAACCCCTTAATCAAAGGAATCACTGTTGCATGTCCTCACATAGACTTCATGTTTATTTTTCCTTAACTAATTAACTCAAGATGAATTAATTAATTAATTTACAGACAGCTGCTAAGATCAAATTCGAATTTTACTTCTCAATTTTAGTCGAGGGACTAAATAAAATTGGAATCTTTCCTGAACTACTATTTTTAGCAATGCTATTTATAGCACTTCCATTTTTAATTCCTTGTTGCTCAGTCCAACACTGGTACCTGAACTGTTATTTATAGCAATGCTATTTTTAGCACTTCTATTTTTAGCATTTCTTGTTGCCATTTTCAACACTCCCTCTCAACAAGAAAGGAATTCAAATCGAACCCAATCCCGAACCTTTGGAATGTTCTTCATGCAACACTTCTACCAAGTGTTATTGCTTCAGCAACTCTAGAAACAAAAAAACTCCCAACTGACCTCTCTGTTGGGCTAGAAATATCCTCTGATGCTGAAGCTCCCTCTGCCGATGACAAGTGCTCCCTCTCTGACCTCTGAGCTGCTGCAACACTCCATGCATCTCGTACCGTTGCGCACCTCTTTGTGCAATCCTGCACTAGTGCAACACTCTTGTGCCTCTCGCATTTCTGCAGCTTGCTAGCTCTACACAATCTTGGGACTCTTGCACTGTAGCTCTCTTCGCCACTCCATCCGCCTCTGTCTCTACCCACTCAGCCAGTCCTGCTACTCCTTGTCGGGGCTCCTGTAGCAAGGTCTAATCCAAGAGGTTCGGTACCTCGAGGATCCTGCCCCTATTTCAACCTTCTTAGGACTATCTCTTCACATCGCCCCACCTCACACCTGAAGGTATGGCTGCATGTGATCCCTCTGCCCACTTGGTTCGAAATTTCCCCCTACTAGAGGTCTTTGCATGACCAGATACCTCCACTCGGTCTCTTCTTGGCTTCTCTAGTCGCGGATGCTCCACAACTTCCTGAAGCTGCTTCACCAATTGTGGTTCCTCCACAATTGTCTGAGAATTCTTCTGTGACTGCATGTTGAGAGGTAATTTACTCTCCCTCTCAACCACCAAGTATCTAACCTTTTCCTTGCTCCTCAAGGCTTTGCATGCATCTTGAACCTCAAGAGCATACAGGTTCTTGGCTAGCACGCCATCTTTCCCGCTGTCACGAAATTTTCTGGAAAAAGAGCTGATTTTAAATCAGCGATATCTCCCTCATTCGAACTCCGATTCAGCGGATTTTTTTTTGAATTTGGGAACTTTTTCACAAGGAATCCAGATCTGCTATTTGTTTCTGAAAATTTCGCACAAAATTTTTCAGATATGCTCTGAAAACTCGCGGCCCAATTTTTCTTTTTTACTTCAATTTCTCTTCTTCGTGTATACTGTTCTCTGCTTTGATCACCTTTGCTTCGATACCATGTAGAAATTCCCGCTGTAGATCAGCTAGATCTGATACCGTGTAGAAATTCCACCTGTAGATCACCTGATAATGCAATGTACTAAAGCAATATACTAGATCTACTTCTACAACAAAATTTTCGGAAGCTTAATCGATTATGAGCAAGATCAAATAGAACACATATAACAGAGAAGAAGAAATCATACACATGAAACACAAAAGGATACTCCGGGGAAAGCCTTAGCCTAAAACCCAAACCTCTATATTATCATACAAGTGGAAATTAGTCTGGATTACACAAATCCTTATCTCGGAAGCTATCCAGCTCTCAGTACAATCCCTCTGCTGCTCATAGACAGTCAAAGGCCTCTCACAAACCTTCTCCTCTGCCCTCCAAGCCTCCTATTTCCTTGCGCAATATTTCTCGCGGTCCAGTGCTTCCACACATGTGAATTCCCACCTCACACTGCTCACTTGGCCCAGTAGTAACTGCGCAATCCTGAAGGAGACAAATCCTTCTGCATATATGAGTTTCCTTTATAGGAAAAATCCATCCAACTGATAGTACATTGTACCTCCTCTAATCTCAACTGGGTCTTTCTCTAAACTAACATGCATGAATTATTTATGAGAGAATATTCAGTTATCTAAAGTGAAGCAGTTACATGCATGCAAGCATTAACTAACTGAACTCACTATTAATTCTACAAGCTGTAAGAATTAATCTAACTGGACTTAACTCAGTTAATTGAGCTAACTAATTACAACTCATAATTGCAACTCACTCTTATCTCTTTAACTAATGGATAAATCCCTTAATCAAAGGAATAACTGTTGCATGTCCTCACATAGACTTCATGTTTATTTTTCCGTAACTAATTAACTCAATATGAATTAATGAATTAATTTACAAACAACTCCTAAGATCAAATTCAAATTTTACTTCTCAATTTTAGTCCAGGGACTAACTAAAATTGGAATCTATCCCAAATTGCTATTTTTAGCAATGCTATTTATAGCACTTCCATTTTTCATTCCTTGTTGCTCAGTCCAGCACTGGTACCTGAACTGCTATTTTTAGCACTTCTATTTTTAGCATTTCTTGTTGCCATTTTCAACATTATCATCTTGGATTTCTGATTAATGCAATACAGATAGTGGGGTTTTGAGCTGTGGCTTTCCCTGGATATTTATTGTGTTATGTGCCATTGATGCTCTTCCTCTTGTTGATTATTGTTTTGCTGGATCTTTATGTGCTTCCGTTGTAAAGAGTAGAAGTAGATTCTTGTCTCGTGCTTTAGAAAATTGCATTAGCTTAAGAATCTAAAGGATTTTATACAAACATATTGAGTACAGATGGAGATTCGTCCTCAGGATCAAGGAACAACTGTGGTGCACGGAGGGTTTCGGGGACGAGGAGTAGGGGTTGGAAGAGGTCGTGGCTAGATCATCTGTTACAATTGTGGAGAACCAAGTCACTTTGCGTGAGATTGTGAAAATCCAACGCAACCCTCATGTCAATATTGTCGCTAGTTTGATCATGTCATAGAAGATTGCCCCGTGCTCATTGCAAAGATGCAAGAAAAGAAGACTCAAACTCAACAACCTATGTCATGCGGAAAGAGTCAATTTTGCGGACAAAACCAACCTCCCTAGAAGCTTAAGGCTTTCTAGTGACAAACAAGACAATTAAGAACAATCCTTCTCTAAATACGCATTTACCATATAAGAAATCAAGTGTTTAGATCCTACCTGTAGTCCAACGCTGTTGTAGTAGTCCAGCCTCGTCGATCCGGATGAGCTCCTCCTTCTCTTCGAAACTTGCATTCACTAACAATCAAACGATTAAATAGCACCTGAATATCTCATAAAATAAAACATATTTAACATACAGACCAAGGAGTATATGAAACAACTCATAAATAAAAAATTGTTGAGAAGAATGGACTTATTTGTATTAATAGGAAACAAAAGAAACCATTACAACCTGAGCCTTGGTGTTGTGCAAGTTCCTCCCAGGGTCCAGCAAGAGTTTTCCTTTACTTTGATCAGCTCACCCACTTCCAAATGAAACAAGAAGGATGACAATCTCTCATCACAAGCTTCTACAAGGAAGTCCTAATCTCAACAGCATCTACCCTTAGGAATGTTTAGCTTTCAACCTCCCCTCCCTCTGGCCCAATGCATGTATTTATAGTGCTGTAGAGGAAGTTAATCAGGTCCACCATCAATGGGATAAGCCCCTCTTTGGGTGGGTTAGCTCCCCTCTTGATGGGATAAATTCCTCTTCCATAGGGATACATGAACCATCTAGAGGCGTTCCATACACGTCAAACAAGCTTCTAGAATGCTATAGAAATGACCACAAGTAACTTTTTTGGAGTGAAACTTGCGCCTTTTGACCTTTATAGGAGTACGCACCCATTGCTTTACAGACAGAGCGTACAAGTACGCAGGTATTGTGAACTTGGGTTGCGTACACGCAGGTAGGGCTGAGAGAAACTGCGTACCCAGAGATAATTGACTTTAAATGACTTTTCTCTCTTTCTTGGAGTTTGACATGGAAAGCAGAGGCATGAGACTTGCCAAGGAGGATAGTATGACAGTTGATGGAGCCATACTAATTGCAAATAGTCATGGTGACATTTTTTAGTGTAACAGATTGCCCCCTAAAGTGCGAAGCCTGAAGTAGATTTAGGGTTTCAAATCATCTAGAAAGGGTGAAGTACTTTATCATTTCAAGGGTTATCTTGTGGAGAGCCCGATCAGAACCTGCAAATATTCAACACAAAATACATATATAAGATGATATCGTTGCTGAGGTAGGCATTCCCATACTCAGATTGAAAACTTTAACTAACAATCTAACTACTGCTCTGATACATGAATGATTTTGTAGTACATCACAATCATAGACACATGTAGACACAGTATGGACGCAACCATCTGTTTATGATTAGTATACTATATAATGAATACAAAACTCCTTGCAGCCTGGATGGTGGAAACTAGATCCAGGGTCTTGATTTCTACTTCCCGAATTGGTACGATTCTATCCATGTGAATAAATGAGTTGATGTCGAACATGGTAGAAACCACTTGATTACCAGTCAATGATGTAAACTGTTAACAAGTGTGAGAGAGACCACCAGTGATGTCAATGGTTCTCAAAGTACCCAGTACAATCCATGAGATGTGAATGAATGAGTTGATGTCGAACACGTCATGGAATCCTTCGATCGAAAGTCAATGATGTAAACTGTCGTCAAAGGCGAGAAACCTGCCATTGATGCATGCAGACTTCAAGGTACTGACGATTTCTAAGTCATCTCTCTAGATAATGTGCTGATGTCGATAGAAAGCGACCCGTTGCAGGCAAGCCCACAACACGAAATCATAGTTCAAGTTGAAGAAATGTTGCTGTAAGGACTGACTCAGGGATGGTCAAAGATGGATGACAAGTATTTTGCATATGAATGGTTTATTTGCAGAGACCTCTTGAACACATAACGACACGACATATGGCTTGGTGACGATTGACCCAAAGTTAATACCCAGAAATGGTTGAAGGCTTTCAAAGTGGTTTAATCAACTTTAAGAGAAAGGATTTCCCAACCCAGGTGAATGAAAAGTGTCGTGTTCAAGAGTGGTAATAAGGTTTTTTCTGTGACAAAGGATAACAAATAGGTTCATTCATCTCTCTTTTCCCCCACCATTTCTGGCAAGTACCTCTTTATTTTTTACAATCTTGAGGAGGATAACATATGCTTGATTATAAGCTCATCCTTCGGATGAGTCCAACTTAGTTTAGATTCGAACCCTAAGAAGGAGTGGTCCGTTCCTGTTTGTAATCGAACAGGTCCTCTACTGTGAAATTTTAACGAGTCCAGTATAGGAGAAACTCGACGTTTTTCAATTTTAGAGAGTCCGAAAAAACTAAAGAAGACTCCAGGGTTGAACTTTTTCGTAAATTTGTGTCTCCCAAGCCTGAAAAAGTATAAAATAATACTTGAGAGTACCGCTTGATCTTGCGACCAAGGAGTATTTTCATGATTAGTGCCTCTGACCTGAAAAGTAAAAAGCGATCAAGGCCACGTCGTTTTATTTCCAGTATCGAGTTTGAAACGACAAAAACCCGGCAATCTTTTCTTGTTTTTACGGTCAGAAAAGGGCTATAAGGGGACCGTCTTTTAATTCCGTTTTGACGAGTGTAAAAGAAACGCTCGGAAATCTTTTCATGTTTTAGGAGTCAGAAAAGGGCTTAAAAGATGACTCTGATATTTTGGTTCGTGAAAAATGATAATTTTCCCTGAAAGTCCTTTTGTCCTGCACAAAAACAACACATTACTCATACCTGTTTAAGATAGGCAAAAATACATTGAAAAATATCTCTCCATGGTGAAAAATAAACAAACCTAGCTCACATTTATCCAAAAAACCTATAAAAAGACTTTTTACCATGTCATTTTTACCATTTTACTGTTGAGGGAGAGAAAAGGGCTTTTGGCAAGAAACTTCTCGTGGACTTTGCGGAAAATCCGACTGTCGGAATCGAGCGCCGTCTCTTTCAGGTATTCCACAACATCCTCCTCTTTGTTTTCATCCGTTTAGAATTTCATTTTAAGCCCTAGTTTGATTTTTTGGGGGCTTTGGGGTTTTAAGATACGCCTTTCGGGGTACGCAGGTGCCCCATGGGCGACCTGCGTACTCCGACATTTTCGTTAATGGGAAAATGGCCGGAGTATGCAGCCTACCTTCAGAACAGCTGCGTACCGCCGCTCTGTTTCTGAACGCGGGGTGCGTACTCCGCGCAAAGCAATTTCAAAACCCCAAATCTCAAAACTAAACCATTATTTCTTGATTTAATGAATTCTAATGGGTGTTTTCTGGTGTGTAGATTGCCCACCATGCTTGATTGGCGCGAAAGAGAACACGAAGATGTCGATTTGGCCGCAATAGATCATCAACCTTCCATTGGTGCTTTGAAGGCATGCGGTCTCTACAAATACTGGGCCATACCTGGCATGAGGGCCCAGGTGCCATTCTTAGAGTGGCTGGTTGAAAGGTGGAACGTCCAGGAACAATGTTTTTACATCGGAGGGCACCAGCTCGAGATAGAACCCTCAGACATATATTTTCTCACTGGTTTGCCTAATAGGGGCGAGCAACTGTCTCTGTTCGGGACTAGGCCGGGTGGCCAATCCCTTGCTAGTCTCCGGCTAGAGTGGTGCAACAATCAAAACCAAGAGAAAGGGATAGAAATCAAATACATATCCCGTCCTGAACTTATGGTAATTGCCTTTACAGTTACCAGACTCTGCGGCGCGGCCGCTTTGCACATTGCCATCAGGTCCCAAATGCGGATGGCTATTGATTGCTTCCGAGGCACCATTTTCAACTGGTGCGATGCTGTGTTGGCCAATATGAAGGGCCAACTGACTAGGGCAAAGAACGGGAAATTAAAGACCTTTGGGTATGGGCCTTTAGTTGTGAGCTTTGCCCTAGAGAGAGTTCCGATGCTTATCCCTCAGCATCTCACTGTTGCGGTTGGGCCACCTCGGGAGCCAAAGTTGATGCGATGGGTTGCGGTGATGGCCCGACATCCTGATGAGGGAGCGGGAGTTGTCCGATTTCCTGCGGGTTACTTTCACTGGTTGGAGGACCAGGTCTTTGCGATCCAGGATTTTCCGTATGCCGGAGTGGATTTTCGCGGTGATCCGGACATGGTTCTTCCACATGGAGAACAATGGGACGACAGAGGTACTTCATTTTCACAAGTTTTTTAAATTATCTATTTTTTTTTGTTTTTATATATCGTCTTCAAAACTAACAGTAAAATTTTTCAAAATGCAGATGTAGGTCCACGGCGTCCAGCCAATCTCCGGCCTTTTAAGAGGAGACAACCAGTTGCACCGGCACCGGTCCCACAGGATGCGGCTGCAGAGACCCTAGCTGAGTTGGAGCAGGATCTAGAGCGTCTGACGGCGGATATACCAGAGACTACTATAGATGATATTCCTATCAGACTTCAGCGCTGTGTAGTCGCAGTCCCAAGACCTTTTAGGAGGTTCTTATGTAGGGTATCTCGTGCAGTGGTGTCATATAGGGAGCACCACCAGTGATTGGATGGTCACTTTTGTAGACACATGTGACATTTTGGTTTTTTGTACTTATCATTTTTTCCGATCATAAGGTGAAGACAATGTATTTTTGACACACTCCTATCTATATATATCATTATTACCGGCTTATCTTGTTAAACATGTGTGATTAAATGTTAATGTTTTTAAATTTACATGTATGATTATCGCAAATGTCTGTCTAACATTCGAGAAGCAATTGCATCTACTAATGTATTAAAAGACCTTGGAATATGTTGATATTCGATGTAATCAAATTCACGTTCCAAAAGACGCACTCTCAAAAATAGCCTTAATAACACTGGATTTCTAATGGCATAAACTCTATTAAGCTGTAATACAACGAGTTCAGAATCTAACCTCACTATCAAACTCCGAATCCCAAATGAAATGGATTCAGATAATAACTCAATCACTGCACTATATTCTGCAATGTTGTTTTTTGTTTGACCGAGGCTCACCCCATGCATAGAAACTAACTCGTCAGAGGGCGAATAGATAACCCAAGCTGCGGAAGAGATATTCCGTGTACTACGACAAACACCATCAGCAAATCCAATATACGTTTGGAGAGGCATCGACATCTGCAAACATCAAGGGTAAAACCAGGATAAGCAGAATAACGATGAAAAACACACTTTCTAAGCTAAGCACACTGTCTATACTAACAAACACACTAGCTAGAAAGAAAAATTAACCTAACTAACCTAACGAAAATCTTCACACCCACCATTTAAGCATAGTACCTCTTTAGGTAAAGTCCATTTCTGGGTTTACCCAAAGAGTCCCCATCAAAGTCAACCAACTCATAGGCCCCTTTTGCTAGCTTTCGCTTAACAATGTAGGGTCCATGCCACATAGGAACGAATTTTCCAGCACCTAATTTATCGTTAGCTTGATCATATAATAGCACTAGGTCTCCTTCCGAAAAATTTCGAGGGGTCACATTTCGATCATACTGAGCTTTCATTCGTTGTGCATGAGTCTCGATTGCCAGTGTAGCATCGCGTCGAGTCTCATCTAATTGAGCTAAATACAATAAACGCTTCTCCTCTTCGGAAGTAGCTGGAAGTAATTCGACAGCCATTTGAAGTGATGGGATTTCGCATTCAATGGGCAGCACGGCTTCCAAACCATAAACTAGTTGGAAAGGAGTGAACCCTGTTGATGTTTTCACTGAAGTTCGATATGCCCAAAGCGCGGAAAATAACATGTTGTGCCAATTCGACCGATGAATCCCAATGATTCGTCGGATCATGATAACCAAAACTTTGTTGATGGATTCAACCAGACCGTTGGCTTGTGGATAATAAGGAGTTGAGCTGTCATGACGCAAACCAAGCTGGCCTGTAAGTTCTGTCATCATAATGTTTCGAAAATGGCGCCCATGGTCAGTGATTATCGCTTGTGGGACACCAAACCTAGCAATAATGTGATTGAATACGAAAATTGCAGTAGTTTTGCCGTCTGCCTCGAATGTAGGCATCGCCTCGGCCCACTTAGTAAAATAATCAACCGCAAGGATGATATACGCATGCCCCCCGACCGAGTGATGGGTACATGTAATAAAGTCGATACCCCATTTGGCAAAAGGACCAACGACAATGATAGGTTGGAGAGGAGCTGGTGGTGTGCGCATCTTGCGATCAAACACTTGACAGTTGTGGCATTTTCGGACCGCAATGATACAATCTTTAAACATGGATGGCCAGAAATAGCCAGCACGCAACACCTTCTGAGCTGTGGCATACCCAGACATATGACCGCCACACGCCCCAGAGTGACGGTCATTCAAAACCCTTTTTCCCTCTTCGTGAGTTAAGCAACGTCAGAAAACCAAGTCCGCCCCACGGCGATAAAGAGTATCTCCAATAATTTTATACTGTTGGGACTGGAATCGAATTTTGCGACGTTCGGACTTTGAAGCTTCGGGCCGAAAGGATTGGGTTTGGAGATAGATGATTATATCCCCATACCACGGATCTAAAGTGCTGATGAGAAACAAAGATTCATCTACAATGGGTTCCTCTACCACAGTTTCCGTGTCAGCACACGGGAAGTCACACATCAACTCTGCAAAGACTAAAGATTTCTTAGACTTAGACTTTTCAAACTCTAAGTCGAACTCTTGCAGGATAACGATCCATTTAGAGTACTTGCCCCCTAGCAATTGTTTAGTTAAAATGTAGATCATAGGGTTGCAATCCGAAATGACTGTAGTTTTACGGAGAATAATGTAATGACGAAAACGTTGGACAGCTTGAACGGCTGCCAGGGCCAATTTCTCCACATGCGAATATTTTAGCTCAGTGGGATTTAACGTCCTACTAAGATAATATATCACATGTTCCATTGCGAATTCGTCTTCCTGAACTAACACCATCCCAATAGTGGAATGAGAGGCAGCGAGGTACAAAAAGTAGTCTTGGTTGTAGTTGGGAGGATGCAACAACGGTGCATGGGTCAACGCGTGTTTAAGTGCATTAAAAGATTGCTGAGCTATCTTATCCCAAGAGAATTGAGCGTTCTGTTTCAACAACCGTGTAAATCCTTTTGTAACCTCGGCGTAGTTAGGAATGAATCGGCGTAGAAAGTTTGCTTTCCCCTGCAAACTTTGGAGTTGGCGAAGACTCGAAGGGGGAGGCAATTTGATGATAGCTTCGACCTTCGAGGGATCGGCGCGAATACCGACTTTTGAAACTACAAATCCCAGCAATCGTCCCACTTCTATACAGAAGACACATTTGTGTGGGTTCAAACGTATACGATAATGCCTACACCTCATGAAAATTGCGCGTAAATGGACAAGGTGATCAGCTCGATGTAATGAATGAGCAGGTAAATCATCGAGGTACGGTTGCACAATGTGTTTGATGTCATGAAACGCATAAGACATCGCCCTTTGAAAAGTGGCTCCGGCATTCTTAAGCCCAAAAGGTAATTTGCAATAAGCAAATGTCCCCCATGGACAAATGAAAGCCGTTTTTGGTTGATCGGCAAGTAGAATATTGATTTGATTGTAACCGGAAAAACCGTCCATAAAGGAAAATATTTCACTGCTTGCACAATCATCAATTATTTGATCGATATAGGGTGTTGGATAGTTGTCTTTGGGACAAGCACGATTGATATCCCTATAGTCGATACATATTCTTATTGTTCCTTGTTTTTTGTTAATCGAAACAATATTCGATACCCAACTCGTTAAGGAGATCGGATAAATGAAACCTGCTTTCAACAACTTCTCGACTTCTGCTTTAATTGCAGCCGCTTTTCGAGGGTGAATCTGACGCAAACGTTGCCGAACGGGTTTAGCGTCTGGGTAAGTCTTAATCTCATGGACAACAATTGTGGGATCAATTCCTGGCATTTCCTCATAGGACCAGGCAAACACGTCGCGAAATTCTTGAAATAGGGCCTTGTATGTTTGAATCTCGTCATCTGAACATGAGGCACCTATATGAATGTTTTCAATGATTCCGGGCTTGACTGAAATGTCAATGGGAACAATGCGAGAGATGTTTCCCAAATTCAGCTCTGAATCAGGATGTTTCATTAGATTCTGAGCTTCTTTGACATATTCAGCTGTAAAAACTGATGAGAAATCGTTTTCAAAGCGATCATCCTTAGGTAAAAACGAAGATCTATGATGAAGATCTTCCCATGGTAAATCGTCTACACACAGGATTTCACAAAGTTGTTCGTCAGATGACACAACTTCGGGAAAAGCTATTAACTCCGAGGTTGAAGTGAAAAGTGATTCCTCACGGACCACATTCATTTGGTCGATTTTGGTTGAACGCGAGTCGGTAAAAGACTGCACGGCTTCGTAAGCAATTTCATACGAACTCAAAGGCATAGCATCACCAAATGAGTCTATTTCAGATTCGGAAGGAACGATCCAAGGATCGTCGTAAACAATGGTATCTGATGTAATCATATGAATAGATGCAAACGAAGACATGACGTTGATTGGAGGAAAAGGAAAAGTGCCCAGTAAACCGGCATCTTTAACTAATCCTACACCAACATCCTTATAAGGGATAGTCGTTTTACCGACATGCTGGATACTCTCTGAAGAGGCTGGGTCGGATGAAAAATAAGCCAGCTGGTCTATGGTCACGATCTTGCCATTATGTGGAAATTTTATTACTCTGAAGACCGATGAGACGACCGCTGTCATAGCGTAAGACCAACATCGACCCAAGAGAAGGTTGTAGTCTAGAGGGGCATCAACCACCTCCACATCCAGACTAACAGTTTTTCCTTCAACCCCTATAGTCAAACCCTGTAGAATTCCAAACGGATGGAACCCATGGCCATCAAAGGCCTTAAGAATTGTCGGGGATTGATTAAGTGAAGGAGAACCAAGCGATCTCCAACACTGAATCGACATAATACACGTGGAAGCTCCCTCATCAATTACAGTCCGATGAATATGCCTATTTTTGACTATCACTGGAATCTGGAAAGCCATTTGATGAGGTAAACGCGGTGTACTATTTTCTAGATCAAAGATTATCAGGTTCGGGTCCTGAACGTCAACAGCTCCTATAGCTGAAAAAAGTAATTTTCGTTGTGCTGGGCATGATTGCAGCACTTCTAAAGCCGACATTGCTGAGGGTGAAACAGCTAAATCCTCAACAATGTTGTAATTCTGGGCCGCTCTCGCATGTGGATTGAAAGCATACCTTCGAAGTACACCCTTAGCGGGCGGTTTAATTACTAAGTCAGGGTTAGGTTTCTTGATCTGTAGTGGATCAGAACCGGGAGCTGAGGTTGATGGATTTGACTGAGAAGATTCTGCTTCTTTCGATCCATCAACAGGACTTTTACTACCATAATCGTGTGACCGAGTCGCAATCCTTACATGAGACATCATTAATATGGGTTCTTCGACAGCACTCGAGGAAGAACCTATCATTTTGCTATCTTTCGGAAATGGATCCTTCAAGACAGCAGGAATTTGGGAACCTTTGACTAGTTTCGCAACCTCGGCCCGATGAGGGCAATCTCTTGTAAAATGATCTTCTTCACAAATAAGACAAGGATAACGGGGCTTGCGCTTTTTGTGATTGGTTTCCGACTTTTCTGTTTTCTCCTTTGGAGCTTTGTTTGCTTTATTCTTCTTCTTGCCTTTCTTCTTCCCACCGTTTTTTGATTTAGCCGTAGATGTATCTACAGCGTGAATATCAGCGGAAACTTCAGCAGAAGACTCTCCTGTCGGGGAGTCTGGTAAGGTGATAATGGGCGAAGAATTCTTTGAAGACTTCTTCTTGCTTTTAGTATTTACCGTACCAATCATGCCATCAGCAGCATGAGATCCCGAAGGAGCAGCAGCGATTTGATTCGACTTTGGAAGATCTGGGATCTTTTCGTGTAACGTACCCGACTGAGTATAAACTAAGTCAAGGTACTGCGCTTGAGCAATGAATTGCTCTTCAGTAACTACTCCGACTTTAGCTACGTCTTCAGTAATCTTCGGTAATAATGATTTAACAAACCATTCAGCTAAGATTTGGTCCTGGATAAAAACTTTCACTAATCGCCTTCGACGTCTCCATTCATGTATATGGTCGGAAATATAAGTAGACGTCGACTGTTTTAATGAAGTTAATAACTCGGTGCCATTATCATATCTGACTGACAACTGAAAATGTGTTAAGAACGATGTAGCTAACTGACTAAAATTATAAAAAGAGGCCTGTGGTAACTCAATGTACCACTTGGCCGCGAGACCAATGAGCGTACGCTGAAAAAGACGTAAACGGATCGAATCATCCGAGATAGAATTTGAAGCACACCATAGGTGGTAAGTCATCACGTGATTTGATGGATCCTCTCCAGACTTACCTTCGAACTTGGGTATGTCACTGGGCAACTTATTTGGCATTGGCGGCCAGAACGGAAGATAATTTATTGGATCGTTCATTAGGCGCGTCAAGTCTGGTAAATCCAAAGTTGCGATAAACGACAATTGCCGATTAGGATCCCTAAAACTCTGAGTCACAAGACCAGTCCCAGGAGGAGGATATCTGGGATAACTTGGAACACGAATCGCATTCAGGATATTGTATCCTCCCGGAAAACCAGGATTAACTGGACCGTACTGGGGTTGGTGTGGTTGTTGATAAGTGTACCCAGGATACGGTTGATACTGGTAAACTGGTTGTTGGACAGCAGGCCCGTATTGGTACTGTCCCTGGTACGGTTGATAAACAAATTGTGGTTGAGTAGTAACAATCGTACTTTGACCTGGCTGCCCCACAGGCATCTGAACCGTAGTTTGAATCGTAGATCCAGACAATGGTAAAGATGGCTGTGGAGTAGTGGCAGAGACAGTAGAAACCAGAGCCGTCGATACTCCAGAAGTAGGTGTGGTGGAAGGAACAGATGTTGCGGTAGTTGCAGCAGTCGTTTGAGATGGAGTACTAGGTGCAATTGGCGACTGAGTAACTACTGAAGGTACAGAAGTTTGAACATTAGACTGGACAGGTTGCTGGGGTTGACCAGAAACCACAGGTTGTCCAGTTTGGGATGACAACTGTATGCTTGGCTGCAACACTTGTTGAACTTGCGATGGATCCCACACTACGTTCATTCCGGGGTATTGACCCATGACAGGTTGAGGATATTGAGATCCATAACCGGATTGAGGGTAGGATTGATAATTGAAAGGTACATTTCCCGTACCTTGAACATAAGATTGACCTTGAGGTGGTTGATAACCTTGACTCGAGTACTGACCTTGGGGTAGATACCCTTGAGGTAAGTACTAATACTGGGGTTGACCTTGAGGCATATATTGATACTGAGGTTGACCCTGGGGTACATATTGAGGCTGGGGTTGACCTTGAGGAATGTACTGTACCATGGGTACATACTGTCCTTGAGGTTGCCCCCCAGATGCAAGTTGTGTACCTTGAGGTTGCCCCCCAGGCGGTAATTGACCACCTTGAGGTTGAGAACCGGGAATCGAACCTGACATCATATAAATGTCTCCTACACCCAACGGTTTATTACCATTGTTTCCAGCTAATGACCCATGTCCAATGGGTTGAGGAGATGCTCCTGCAAAAGTACCAGAAAGTGACTGATACCCAGCAGGAACAGAAGGACCACCATACAAGAAAGATTCAGGAGGTTGAGTAAACACGGACGACTGACTAGACATATTTACAGGAGTATAAATACCTCCGGGTGGATAAGGAGTACGAGGTGGAGAAAAACTTATCCCTGAGTTGTCTAAGTAATTAGTTAACGAAAGATACCAAGTAGTACTTCTAGGTGGACTGTAAAAGATAGATTCACGCTCTCTTAGATCAATGGTAAGTTGATCTTCAAGAATAGGGCCGCCTACTTCTTCTTCTGGAGCAAGTTCTTCAATAGCTATCAAACCAGAAGGAAGATTTTCGGTGATGACTCTTTCTACCCTAGGTGAATCAGGAACACTAGAAGTTGGAGTAACAGGTTCAGATATTTCAGGTTCTTCGCCTATATCACTAGTAGATGAAAAACTACCAGCAAGCTTGGAAACTGCAACAGCTTCAGGATTATAACCTGTTTCTAGACTTTGGTAATCCGGATGGACTACCAACGAAGACTCTCCTTCTTCAGGTGAACCTACTCTACTGCCACCAGGAGGAATTACAAGGACTTTCAAACCTTCGTAATGACTCGGGACGTCTTGAGGAGGCTCACCCCGAAGTCTACGGGACTTCCTCAACAAATCGGCCACAGTAACAATCTCAGGAGACTAGCCCCGAAGTCTACGGGACTGTCTCGGTAATTCCGCCACAGCTAAAAACTTTTAACTACCGCACACGCAAACAAAGTAAAATCTCAAAGCAAACCACCTAAAGTCTCTAAAGAACCAAACAAATTTGAATCACACGCCTAAAGAATCTAGGGCGTCAAACCATGCACAAACAGTAGCCTTCCGGACCGAAAACACTAGTTGGTGATGAAGCCCAACATCGCCGAATTCAGTACAGAAGTGGTGGGTGGAACAGTTACCCCGGAAACCTGCTTAATGATTAGACCGGCACAAGTTCCTCCACTTTAACCGTCTCGAGTGAAGTGAAACCCCCGGAAAATCCAAGTGAGTCTAGCCGACGTCTGCTCCAGGTACAGTGGGATCTTCCCTCCACCGTCACCTCGGGTAGAATCCTAAAGATAATGGTCACTAAGGTTACCAACAGCAACAAATATACCTGGGGGAACAGTCTACGACCCGATAGCACGCAAGGGCAGAGTAACAAGCTCAATCCCCTTGCCAGCTCCTTGACAATAATCCAAGGTTTACCGACAAGTGACCCCAAGCTCCTCAACAATAATCCGAGGTTTACCGTTTGTAATACGTGCGTATCTAGCATCTTTCCCAATGAAGGAGGATTGATCCCCTCATTGGTTCGGACACGGTCTCGTGCTTCTCCTTTAAGAGGAGCTTTCCCAAAGTACAAATGAAACAGTTGGATTTATCCTACCACAAGATAAGCTACTTTTTTGGTTTTGCTGTCTTGGAGAGTTAATTACTCTCCTACTCCAAGACACTAGCCTGATCTATATTGGTGTTTCAGAGCCCTAGTAAATAAAAAGTTACTAAGTTGATTTTACTTTAAGCGTTAATTTTTATGGCTTTTCTTTAAGACGAAAGGTAGCGGAGATGAAACTGATGGTGTGTAGACTTGAATCAAACCACTAAAAAGATGCACTTAGGATGATTTATACTAATTTTCTTTTTCAATGAATTCCTTAGCTAAGAGAGTTGGAGAATGCAAAATTTATATAAAGACAACTTTCTTGGCAATGAAAATCAAAGAAACAATCTCTTTATCTTTTCCAAAACATGCAACACATGACCACTAATTATTTTGCGAAAATGCCCTTTTCATTCAAAGACTCAAATGCCACTAAGAAAACTTTTCTTTCAAAAGAGATTTTTTGATTTTTTCCTACTTAAGAAAGCATTTAAAAAACAAAAATCAAACCTTTACAAATCTATCAAATCAAAGCTACTTAAAAGCAAATCAAAAGAAATTCACCTAATAAGCAAATCTAATGAGGCCAAAACCTACAAAGTATGATCCCAGGATGTTTTACTCAGTCGTGATTTAACTAAGGACTAGTCAATGCAGAATCAAAAACTAGTCAAAAACAAACATAAAATCTTTTGTTCTTTTTGTAAAATGAAATTCACAGTTCAATCAACAAACTCTTCCGAGATTCGGCAAAGAGACAAAACAAAGGTAGATGTCTCACAAGGATAGATTCTATGAAAGGTCCGACTCCTAAGAGGACTGCAAATACCAGGGAGATCCAAGGTTTTACGACTTCTAAAGCCAAAATCACTACAAGACCAATGTAAAAATCAAACCCTAAGGCAAAATCTCTATGAATTCCACTAAAACACTTGACACTGATGAAATAAGTTCAGATGAAGATCTCTGGTAGGTAACCAGTGGATCTAGGTGGAAAAAACAAATTAAAAGCAAAATCTAAGAGGCAAAAAGGAGAAAATTGAAATTTTCTCAATTTTGACAGGGTACACAGACAACCTGTTTACACAGGTGCGGGTACGCTCTGTGCACACAGTCGCAGTGCGTACAAGTACGCACTGTGCTGAACTCAGAGGCTGCGTACTTCTAGCAAAACTAAGAAAAGCTAAAATCTAATTTAACCCTAAGCTAGCCCACCCAAACACACAGTCAGACAACCAAAAACCAGAAAGAAAAAGACTTTTCTCAGATCAAAGTTTCAGACAAAGGAAAAATCATTCACATCAATGGAGTTCCCCAGTGGAGTCGCCATTTTGTCATGCGGAAAGAGTCAATTTTGCGGACAAAACCAACCTCCCTAGAAGCTTAAGGCTTTCTAGTGACAAACAAGACAATTAAGAACAATCCTTCTCTAAATACGCATTTACCATATAAGAAATCAAGTGTTTAGATCCTACCTGTAGTCCAATGCTGTTGTAGTAGTCCAGCCTCGTCGATCTGGATGAGCTCATCCTTCTCTTCGAGACCTGCATTCACTAACAATCAAACGATTAAATAGCACCTGAATATCTCATAAAATAAAACATATTTAACATACAGACCAAGGAGTATATGAAACAACTCATAAATAAAAAATTGTTGAGAAGAATGGACTTATTTGTATTAATAGGAAACAAAAGAAACCATTACAACCTGAGCCTTGGTGTTGTGCAAGTTCCTCCCAGGGTCCAGCAAGAGTTTTCCTTTACTTTGATCAGCTCACCCACTTCCAAATGAAACAAGAAGGATGACAATCTCTCCTCACAAGCTTCTACAAGGAAGTCCTAATCTCAGCAGCATCTACCCTTAGGAATGTTCAGCTTTCAACCTTCCCTCCCTCTGGCCCAATGCATGTATTTATAGTGCTGTAGAGGAAGTTAATTAGGTCCACCATCAATGGGATAAGCCCCTCTTTGGGTGGGTTAGCTCCCCTCTTGATGGGATAAGTTCCTCTTCCATAGGGATATATGAACCATCTGGAGGCGCTCCATACACGTCAAACCAGCTTCTAGAATGCTCTAGAAATGACCACAAGTAACTTTTTTGGAGTGAAACTTGCGCCTTTTGACCTTTACAGGAGTACGCACCCATTGCTTTACAGACAGAGCGTACAAGTACGCAGGTATTGTGAACTTGGGTTGCGTACACGCAGGTAGGGCTGAGAGAAACTGCGTACCCAGAGATAATTGACTTTAAATGAAATTTCTCTCTTTCTTGGAGTTTGACATGGAAAGCAGAGGCATGAGACTTGCCAAGGAGGATAGTATGACAGTTGATGGAGCCATACTAACTGCAAATAGTCATGGTGACATTTTTTAGTGTAACAACCTACCCAGAACATCCAGATGATGAGATCTGAACCAGACGAGGAGGGTCCTAGTGTTAATATTGTCACGCGAAGTGGCATAACTATCGGGGAAGATAAATGGAAGCAACCAGAGGAAAATGTATGGGTTCGTAAGGCTGTTGACAAGGAGGTTGGATTCAATGTAAGTAAAGTAAAGGAAACATTTTTGGAAGCAAAAAGGAGCTTCGTTGATGCAGGAGGTTCTACATCAAGGACTCCAAGTAAGGGAAAACCTAAAGACGTCAATACTGAGTAGGAGGCAAACCCCTTATTATTAGTATCATTTTAAAAAACCTGCATGAAGCTCCTGAGGGATAATAAGGCAGTATAAGGACTGCAAGAATTGATAGATAATTGCACTAGAAAGAACAAGCCACTACCGGAACAACGCGCAGTACATAAGGTGGGAAAAATCAAGAAAAGGACTGGTCGCAAAACGAGATTGACTGCTCATATTGGAGAGTTCGAAATGAACCAGGTAATTCTTGATTTGGGGTTTGATGAAAATGTTATGTCGAAGGAAACCTGGGAAAGAATGGGAAGACCAGTGCTACTATGGTCCCCGATTTAGTTGAGAATGGCGAATTAGTAAAAGATTATTCCTATGGGGCACCTACATGGAGTGACTGTGGATATTGAAGGGGCGCATGCCATAGCCGATTTTGAAGTGATTGAAATAGTGGACGACAATAACCCATATCCAACGCTGCTTGGAATTGATTAGGCATTCGATATGAATGCAGTCATCAACCTTAAGAAGCGTAATATGCCATTTAAAAAGAGGGAACTAAGTGTTATTGTTTCGTTGGATCCTGCCGAGGGTGCGCGGTATACTGAACCAATTCACGATTATGATGAGGGGGACAAAATTGATCAAATCTATAAGTTGACTGCGCGAGATGAAGATTGGATTAACCCTACGTCGAACATGCAAATTACGTGGGAGAAGGACAAATCCTACAATTCAGATTTAGATGAGGAGCTCGAACACTAGCAAAACAGGTTGCATGAGGTATCGTCGTTGCGATGCAACCGACTTACAAAGTCAGTTTGTTGTATATCCATTAAGGATGATGAAGCTTCGGTTAGGGTATGCCAATACCCGCATTACGAAGAAGTATACATGGAAGGATGATCTGTGCAAACATCTGGCTCGATGGGTGAAAGCATGGGGAGAAGAACCACAACTTGAATGGGTTCATATATTTTGCCACACTTTGGATACGATTCTGATGATCTGGTATACGGAAACAGAGCTGCGACATGGAACTACAAAATGGTATGTTCTGAATGAAAGTTTTTTGTTAACATTTAGATTTGAAGATGGATTTGAATGCATTGATGAGGCGTTACAAGAGATCAAAGTTGCAATATTCAGAATTCCTAAAGAACGTGTTGCATGGGTACAACCAGGGTGGAGTACGAAACTACACCATGTGCTCAAATTCTACAACGTGACCACTGAGGAAAGCAAGGAAGATCCTAGGAACATCAATATTTTTGAGTCAGAAAGACAACCCGAAGCCGTCGGGCCTAAGGCGGAGGTCCCTAATATTTCACAGCCCTTGAAGACCAAGTAGGTGAATATTGGTTCAAAAGCGCAACTGAAGTTTGCAAACATAGACGACTATTGAGATGAAGATATAGTGGATAAAGTCACGGAGCTACTACAGGAGTATCATGACTTATTTCCCACCAAGTTCTCTGATTTGAAAGGGATAGTAGGGGACCTGGGCATCATGAAGATCACTCTAAAGCCAAATGCAAAGCTAGTGAAGCAATGCCCTACCGGTTGAATCCTAAATATAAAGAAAAGGTGTGCGAAGAATTAAATAAGATGCTGGAAAATGGGATTATTGAACCTATTGAAGAATTGGATTGGGTTAGTCCCATGGTGGTTCAGGAGAAGAAAACGCAGGGTGAAATTCAGATATATGTAGACTTGAGGAAGTTGAATGATGCTTGTGTCCATGGTTCATTTCCTACGCCATTCATAGACGAAGTACTGGAAGATGTTGGAGGTCAGGAGGCTTACTCGTTTACTGATGGGTTCTCAGGGTATCATAAGATCAAGATTGCATTGGAGGATAGAAGTAATACTACCTTCGCTACTGAATGGGGGTGTTTCCAGTATACAGTTATGCCTTTCGGACTTAAGAATGTCTCTGAAATATTCTCTAGGGTGGTAGTCACAACTTTAAAGGAGTTTATTTATAAGTTTTTGGAGGTTTATTTAGATGATTGGATTATGTTTGGGCAGGTTAAGAGATATGTTGCCAGTCTTCGCCTCATGTTGGATACTTGCCGAAGGTATCATATATCCCTCAGTTTGAAGAAATGTATATTCTGCGTATCATACGGGATACTGTTGGGTCATACCGTCTATAAGTAGGGGTTAATAGTAGACCCTACCAAGATTGTCGTAATTATTAACTTGGATACTCCAAAGAATGTCAAACAACTGCGTGCGGTGTTGGGCCACACAGGATAATATAGGAAATTAATGAAGGCGTATGCACAGATCACTGTGCCCATGGAAAGATTGCTGAAAAAGGATGCGACCTTTTGCTGGGATGATGACTTCCTGAAGAGTTTGGATGTTTTAAAGGAAAAATTGGTCATTGTGCCCATTTTAGTGTTCCCTAACTGGAAGAAGGAATTCCACGTCCATGTAGATGCTTCTTGCATAGCACTAGGAGTTGTGCTAACCCAACCAGGAGAAGGTGATATCGACCATCTGATAACGTTTGTGAGTAGGAAGTTATCAAAGGTGGAAAAGAATTATACCACCACAGAGCGCAAAGGACTACCAATGGTATATGCGCTACATAAATTCAGGCACTACTTGTTGGGTGCGCACTTCAAGATGTACACTAACCATTCTTCTTTGAAGTACCTGGTCAACAAGCCTGTGTTGGGGGGGGGGGAATTTGTAGGTGGCTGTTTCTCTTCCAAGAATATGGCTTTGAAGTAATTGTGAAGCTAGGGCGATTGAATGTCGGACCAGATCACCTCTCATGGATTGAGAATGGTGACAAACCTACGAGTCTGGAGGAAGGATTTCCTGATGCGCAACTCTTTGTTGTATGCGTCACAAATGACCATTTTGATGATATAATCCAGTTCTTATCCACAGGTACAACCCCTAAAGGGTATTCGACACAAAAAAAGAAGGAAATGGTGGTTCGAGCCGTCGATTTTTTTGTCATTGCAGGACACTTATATAAAATGGGATCAGATGAAGTGCTGCGTAGGTATGTCCCAAAGTATGAACGACAAAGAATCCTTTCTGAAGCACATGGAAGGGTTGGAGGAGGAAATTATGCGGGAAGAGAAATTGCGCAGAAGATTTTACGAGCAGGACTATGGTGGCCAACTCTGCACAAGGATTCCAAGGTTTATTGTAGGTCATGTGATGTTTGTCAGAGAATGGGGAAACCATCGCGAAGGGATGAGTTTCCCTTGAACCCGCAGGTGTCCTTACAAGTGTTTGATAAGTGGGCGATTAACTTCGTGGGGCCAATTCAACCACTAGGAAAGAAGACTGGAGCTAGATACATAATTACATCGACTAAATATTTAACCAGGTGGGCTGAGGCACAACCTGTAAAGAATTGTAGCACAACTACAGATGCAAAGTTCATTTTTGAATATATCCTGTCTCGATTTGGATGCCCTAAGATCTTGATGAGCAATAGAGGTTCACACTTATTAAATGAAGCAATTTCAGCTTTACTCAAAGATTTCCAGATGTATCACCAGAAGAGTACATCATATCATCCTCGAGCGAATGGCAGGTGGAAGAATTCAACAAAATTTTGGAGAATGCCTTAATGAAGGTTTGCAATGCAAAGCAAAATGATTGGGATGTGCACATACCAACTTTTCTATGGGCGTATAGAACTACTTGCAAGAAATTGACTTGACAAACACCGTTCAGATTAGTTTATGACCAAGAAGTTGTAATTCCGATGGAGTACATACTGCCCAGTTTGCGGATTGCTGTAGTTACAGACATGGCCAATTGGGGTACCATGGAAGAACACCTCACACAACTTGTTGAGTTAGAGGAAGATCACTTCTTGGCGTGTTTTCATCAGAAATTACAAAAGGATCGCCAAAAGGCATGACATGATCACCATATCAAACAACACACCTTTAAGAACGGCGATTTGGTGTTGCTGTATGAAAGTAAGTTCACAAAGTTTCTAGGGAAGTTCCAAATGCATTGGTTGGGGCCATAAATTATTCAGGAAATTACAGACGGAGGCACAGTTTAGCTCACGAAGCTGAATGGGGAGTTATTTACGGGAAAAGTCAATGGGAGTCTATTAAAATTGTATAGGGGTGATCCCGCCCCTATGCAATGACTACATGAAGGAGGGTTAGTCTTAGTGTTCCAGGTAGGTGTGAGGGAATGCGGGATTATAAAATACACTGCCAAAAGGAAGGTTGGGTGAAGTGATTAGGATGTGCAACGAATCAAGGCAAGGCACAGAGGGAAGTTGTGAGGAAGGTTCTTCCCTATGATGGTGGGTCCCGCGCAGCCTAGCCAAAAAGTGACTGTTGGAAGCACTGTAGTTGATTGGATGGCGATTTTTTCCGTAAAACAGAGCGTGGGGGGGTGCATTTAAGATGCATATCTTTGGAAATCTTCCACCAAAAACGCATTAAATGACAGGGAATTGGAGGGAATGGAAAAATTTGAATTCAAATTGTGCTATAAATATGGTATCCCGCTCCACATTCGAACACTTTGCTTAAAGAGAATTTGCCTTAAGTTATTGTGTTTTCAATTGTGTCTACCTACAGGGTTGCAACAAAACCTGAGACATAGCCGATCTAACCTCTCCCTACAGGGTTTCCTACTACCGTGCTTAGGTCACCAAGGCCTAAACCATCTGCTTCTATGGTGGAAGATAAGAAGTAGAAGAAGCCTCAATAAGAACTAATGGGGCAAGCACCGTGGAAAAACCCGACCGAAATCTGTCAGAAAGGAAAGATGGATAAGTCCAAACAACTGACGGAGCCCCTGGACCTAGATGAGGAAGAACTACGTGGGGGAGTAGAGGAAATTGATGCAGAAGAGGTTGAGCTGATAACTCGGCTACTGTCATATATCCCACCTATGAAATCCACTTCTAAAGTGCCCAAAGGCCCAGATTCAGAGAAGTTTATGGTCTCCACACTGTTGCTACCAGAGAGCATGCTGTTTGAGGGGCCGTTGCTGGCTCGTATACCAAACTTGAAAATGGAGGATTGGGACCTAGGGGACCACGAGAGGTTTCCACAAATGGCATCGAGCAAGTACCTAAAAAATATTTAATATGAATATTCAGATGTCACGTGGCTTGAGCCAATGAAATGGGCAGCTGGAGTTGGTGGCGCGAGGCTCCTAAATATGTTGTGGGTGATGCATTTCAATCACACCACTATTAATACAGTCTGCGTGCGCAAATTGTTGATGTTGGTGCACGATGGGTGCCTCTGGTTGGGAGGGCCCATCCCGATCATTGACATGCTGATCCATAGAATAACGTTGCTTCCATACCAAGGAGTGGACCCCGCGAAGGAATTTGTAGGAAAATCGCAGGAGAAAAAGTTGGCGAACCAAATGAAGAGTGATTTTGGTCTGGTCAAGAAGTTGCACGGGCATTCCATTCAGTCAATCTTAGATGGTGCGGTGCAGTTTGCTACACAAATCTTGGCTAGTAAGATCATGAGGAAGTGTTGCACCGATGAAGTGCTAGTGACAACCGTCTCTTTGGCTGTGGAGTGCGCCAAAGGAGTCTAATAAAATTGGGCTCAATATTTATGTCATGATTTTTTGGAGGATTGCAGAGAGGCCCAGGATGAGGGAAAGACATTCAAATACGTGTGACTGTTGTTATTGATCTTATTGGTGGCATGGGGGATGCCCGAAGAAAGCCAATTCCCTCAGCAAGACTCAGACCTACCTGAGGCCGCAAAGTTTGCTTCATTATGGGCTACCAAAGACCCCACACGAGTGATGGAGACAAAGATATTTTGGGTCTTGTTTGAGTCAGAGCTAAGGATGGTGATTAACCAACGGCCAAGGTTATCACCAAGTTTGCACGAGCAATACATCAATGTCGCATATTTCAAGGCAGATTTCCATAATCTGCACATCCGTGCAAAGAAAGATGCCAAGGGCATATGGCACAAGTTGCCTTACTTAGTCACCGAGGACGATATTTTAGGGGTTGTTAGTAAGTGGCCAAGTGACTGGCTCACCCCTTCTGATGCCGGCGCAGGTACTAGTAAGGCTGCTGAAGGTGTAGCAACACAGACCACAGCCACCATGGCAGTAGAAAAGAAGAAGGAAGCACATAAGGCTTCCGCTTAAGAAAAGGCCGCGGAAAGAGAAAAAGCCACTCAACAGAAAGAAGCTACTACAAAGGGGAAAGAATCAGCTACCAAAGAAAAAGAGGCAACAAAGGAAAAAATTACATCGTAGGCCACCATTAACCTGGGCGACTCTGAAATAGAGAGGACACATGAGGAGGAAGAGACAAAGGAGAAGTAGAAGGGGGGGTAGGGTTGGAGTCCCCCTTCATCGTCAAGAAGAGGCAAAAGAGAAGTTACACAAGGCCGCACAAGAAGCATAAATCTGACAAGAGGACCAACGCAACACCTTTGGTCCTCACGGAGGGGGAATTCGATGAAATCGGTGATGTGGTCCACAACGCTACAGAGAACCTTTGGGGCCACATCGAGGAACAATACCAACAAACAATGGGTAAGGTGCAGTAGGGCCTGCAGGAATTGTATGTCCAAACAGGTCTCATTCAAGCGAGCGTGGGATAGGTGAGCGTGAAGTAAGCAAGCTTGAAACAAGTGAGTGGGTTGGCCTTGGAAGCAGAACTCACCCTGGATCTCTGCACAATACAACTACCGGAGGGGTCCTTGCGCATTGACTCAGCAGAAGACAGGGCACACCTACTACACATGAAGGATCTGAGTCTGAATCTTGCTGAGCTTCCCATTCAGACTTTGCATGAGCTGCACCAAGGGGTGTCATACGAGCTTAGGATTCAGGAACAACGCGCACTGCTGATTATCAATGAGGTAAAAACCAATAATCAATAGATCTTTGAGGAAAATATGCATGCACTCAAGGAAAAGGAGGAGGTAATGACGCGAAGTCAACAGTTAGAAGCAGCTATTGCGCAAGCCTGTAGGGAGCTTCCTAAGCTTCGAATTCCAGTAGAAACGACCCCTGCAGAGAAGATTTTGAAGCTGGTTGCTGCAGTAAGGGAGTTGAAGGAGGAAATCGGCAAAGTTAGATTTGAGCTGTAGCTGCAGATCTCTAAGCTACAACCAACTACTCTTCCAGAAGTCAGAGAGTAGCGAAGCTGCTATTAAAGAAGAGATGACCACTTTGGATGCTTCAGTCAAGGATTGCACTCAGTTATTTGAATAGGCCATGGAAATATGGACCTCACTACAGGAGGATCCCACTCTGCAGAAGATTGAAGTGAACATCATAGAGAAGTAGAGACAGTTCGATGAAATCAGGTCAACAACACGAACCTTAGCTCCAGTGTACAAGTTCACCTGATTGTAGGAGGGCAAGCTCATCCAGAGCAAAATTGATGAGTTGTGTCGCAAAGAAGCAATCATATCTTTCACAGATATAGCCCTACGTGGATGAGGCGAGTCAATTGACACTATCAATGTAGAGTATGCTGAAGGCAATGCAACAGGCGCAAAGAATCGTGGGCCTTGCAGTTGAAGGCCCCACCACCGAAAAGTTGGTTGAAGAAGTCCGTCAAGCCGATGCATAGGGGACAACTGACCTGTAGGTGTCAAAGATTGCATTCAGTGAGCTGTAAGCGAAGATCGAGGTGCCACCAACAGAGTGACTCGAGGATGATTCACGACTTTTTGTTGGGGGCCTGTTGGGATAGGGTACCCTAGGGTCAATTTTGTAATAATTTTTGTTATCTTTGTAAGGTCTCTGCATTTTGAGGAAGCAGAGCACAAAGGTCATTAGAAGTC
The DNA here is from genome assembly GCA_031772625.1 of Pinus tabuliformis. Classification (NCBI taxonomy): domain Eukaryota; kingdom Viridiplantae; phylum Streptophyta; class Pinopsida; order Pinales; family Pinaceae; genus Pinus; species Pinus tabuliformis. The sequence continues at coordinate 1,209,228,401 of CM062805.1, read as the reverse complement.
AAAGAGGCTTTAGGAGGGTCAAATCCCCTTAGTATGTTAGAAGTTAAGATGTTTGGTGACCCATCCATGGTTCTCGAACCATTGTATTGTAATGAAAGAAGCTATATAAAGGAGTTATAGCGAGTCATAAGAAGGCAATTAGTTATTGAAGATCTATGTATGGGAAAGTGATCTAAGTAAAAAGAGTCTATTTTCTGTACTTAGGCAAAGGGGAAGGCTCCTGCAGCTATGCATGCAGAGACCTTGGTAAGTCCGCATCTGAGTGCGTGAGCCCCTGCAACTGTGTGCACAGGGAAGAAAGAGTCTGTAACAAAAGAATTCAACATAATAAAGACTATTTTGGAGCAATATTTGTGTATATGTGACTTTATGTTTACTTATGCATTTTATGTCTATTTGCTCAGATTTATGCATTCATCATAAGAAACCTTTTATATATGCACGAAAGAAGTAGATCTGCTAGTTTACTTGATATTATGAATGTTTAAAGCAATCAACTCAGGGTGAGAATCTGTCTTTTGTAAGTTACTGCAATTTCTGCATTTTAAGGGTTAGGGTTCGCGAAGGTCTGAATAAAGCCCTAGGAATCATAGAAACCCATCACATTGACCTATGGATGCAGAAACTTGGTTCTGACATCCCCCAATAATTCCTTGGGTGAGATTGCAGCCTGCGCTACGCAGGTTGTTGCTGAAAGGGTCGGAAGTGTAGAGTTTTGTTGGTTGGCATAGCTAACTTGAAACCTGGGTTTAGAATCCCTTAAGCCAAGAACCAATGCTAAGTACAAGTAGTGACATGATCAGTATTAGGTGCACGCAAGTTCCAGGTGGGTGACAAAGTTTGGCTACATTTGCAGAAGGAGCACCTCTCTGGGCCCCACCACAAGCTTTTCACGCTCCAATATGGCCTGTACACCATCACCAAGGCTGTAGGGGATAATGCCTTCGAGCTCAGCATTCCACTACTCCTTATCATGTACCCAATGTTCAATGTGGACCGCCTCACACCAATAGAGATAAACCCAGACTGCATGGAATAAGCCACAACTTACCGAATCATGGACACGCAGATCAAGAATACTTTCCAACAGAGGATCCAACTATATCTTGTCACCAAAGCAGGCCAACTCCTTCACCAGGAACTAGGTTCAACATAAATTTCCTCACCTCATGGAGGCTCTACACGCAATGGGGACGATTGCATCCTAAGGAGGAAGGAATGATCCAGGTGGATATTGGTGGCCACCCACCTATTCCACTAGACCTCCTGTTGGTTTCAACAGTTTCCTTGTTTATAGCAATAGTTACTATTTTTAGCAGTTTTTTGGGCCCTAAACTTTTGGAGCAGTTTTGACCCCCTAAATGATGTTTTTTTGAGGTCTGTAGCAGACTTGTCGCCATGGGCTTAAGCCCATGGTAAATGTTGTATTACATGGAGAGATATTTCCAATGAGGTATCGTATGCGCCAAACAAAGATAATATGGTGAAGTTACGACCCCAGGAATTTGGCTGCCCAATTAACCCCAAAGGGGCCCACAAACTCTTGTAATTTCATCTCCTGGGGTTAGGGTGTTGATTGTTTAGGATTTTCCCTTGTCATTCAATAATAAAAAGGCCCTTGATCCTCATTGTAACACAGTTCAGAGACATGTAGCCACCGCATCTCTTCTCAGAGATAAGCTACCATCGCCCTAGTTAGTTTATTTCCATTTTGTATGTAAGCATATTTTAGTTCTTTGATATTAATGAAATGAAGTGTTATTTCTGTTGCATCTATGCATTTATGGTTATCTCTGTATTTTGTTGCCTTCCTGTTTAAGTTCATATCACCTACACATAAATATTGTTCTTGAATCTGACCAAGCCATTTGTCGTGAGATGATAATCCACATCCTTATCACCAGTACCCTGTTGCTGTAACCTGTGCTTAAGCTGCTGACACCCATCATCCCACTGCCCTGCATGCAAGATCCTTTCCTGCAAGTATGTCACATAAGAAATCATTGCTACAATGTGATTCACTTGCACTCTTCTACTGAGACCATCTACAATCCTGTTCTCCTTTCCCTTGATGTACCTAATCTCTAGGTCAAACTCACTAAGAGTAGCCAACCTTCTAGCTTGCTTCATATTTGCATTAGGTTGGTAAAATAAGCACCTCAGCCCATTGTGATCGCTCATCAAGATGAACTTCCTAAAAAGAAGATAGTGTCTCCACATCTTCAAGGCATGAATGATAATTGCCAACTCAAGATGATGAGTCACATAGTACTGCTCATGCACGAATTTGCAGCCTAGGAAAACAGGAATCCGCGTATGTCAAAGGAAGAGTGGTTGAATAAATACCTATATATAGACGAGAACAAAATTTTATTCTTCTCTTTTCTGTGCAAATTACACCAATGGTTGTCTAAATTGGCAGATAGTCAAGGTACGTGGAAGTTGGACAACCCTATTGTGTGGACTCTAGAATTGGTAAGACGATTGGAAGCTTCAGAAAACAAGATCGTAAGGGTTGTTTATTACTAGATCGATAACATTTTGGGCGGATTCATCATTGAGTTTGCAATAGATAAATTTGTCAGTTATAGCGAAGCTGAACGTCGATTTTTCAAAGGACCAAGAGGTAAGTATCTGAAGTCCCTGAAAACTTGGATTAAAATGCTATTGTGTGAGAAAAGGGTTATGCCATTGAATTAATGTTTAGAAGAGATTTGACAGGAGCTACGCGAAGTGGAAAAACATTCAGAAGGGATCTAGATTCAGGTGCTGAGTACAACCCTCTATTGGGAGCATCTGATAGTGATGAAGAAAGTAGTGTTCTGAGGACACCTCTAGGTGCACTGCAGATGGTAAAGCAGGGTATCACAGGGATACCACATCCATCCACTCCACCTCCACCATCACCTCCACCTCACACACCTACACCTACACCTCCACCTCCACCTCCACTATTCAACATGTCCAACACTATGAAGGTGCCCATATTCAGAGGTCTGGACACAAAAGACCCTGGACAATTTTGGTTTGTAGCTAATGCTTTGTGGAAGTCACAACAGATTACAGATGATGATTTGAATAAAGTTCAGTTGGTTACAACACTACAATATAGAGCACTAAGATGGTATATAAAGTATTGTTTGGCTCACCTTAATGCAACATTAGAAGAAACGAAGAAAGCGCTCAATAATGAATTCAAGAAGCCTAAGTTGTAAGCCCAATTAGTAATAGAGGTCAAAGAGATCCAGTAGAAGGTGAATGAGTTTGCATGCGAATTTGATCAAAGGTTGAAATGTTTGCTGCAACAAGCTAATATGCAGATCACAGATGACCAACACAAGGACTGGTACATTGCTTCGTTATTGCCCCATTTGAGATTGCCATTGTCACAACAGAAGATTGGGACACAGGCGGAGGCATTAGAGATTGCTATGAAATTAGAGGCCTCACCCATTCAGGATACAAATTTGGGAGTGCAGCAGATTCAGTCACAGTTGGCTAGCCTGCATATGGAGTTGTAGAGCCTCAAGAAGGGAAAAGAAGTCCAGAATGAGGTCTGCGTGGAAGTATGGTGTTTGAAATGTAAGGGTCAGGGTCATGATAAGGATCATTTCCTGGTGTACCAGAATTATCTAGTTGGAGGGGGTCTTGTCCCCTTGAAACCAGAGAACACTGCTGGGCCAAGTACGAGAGTGGTACCATGGTGCGCTATTTGTCATATTACAGGAAAAAAACATGATGAACAATTGGCTTTTGCTGCAGAAGTTTGTACAGAATCCACAATAATTGTTTTGTAATTTCTGTAAGTCTGTGGTTCATGATGAATGCAATTTCCAGAGTTACGAGTTGATGATGGATAGAACACCAAGATATAGAGTACATATGGAGGCTCATCCTCAGGATCAAGGCACAACTGCAATGCGCTGAGGGTTTAAGGGACGAGGAAGAGGACATGGAGGAGGGGCTAGAAGAGGTCGTGGCCAAATCATCTATTACAATTGTGGAGAACTAGGTCACTTTGCGCAGTATTTTCAAAATCTAATGCAACCCTCATGTCAATATTGTCGCTAGTTTGATCATGTCATATAAGATTGCCTTGTGCTTATTGAAAAGATGTAAGAAAAGAAGAATCAAAATCAACAGCCTACCCAAAACATCCAGGTGATGTCATATAAGATTGCCTTGTGTTAATATTGTCACGTAAAGTGGCATAACTACCGGGGAAGATAAAGGGAGGAAACCAGAGGAAAACATATGGGTTTGCCAAGCTGCTGACAAGGAGGCTGGATTCAATGTAAGTAAAGTAAAGGAAACGTTTTTGGAAGAAAAAAGGAGCTTCACAAATGCAGGAGATTCTACATCAAGGACTTCAAGTACGGGAAAGCCCGAAGACGTCAGTACCGTGCAAGAGTCTGACCCCTCATTATTAGCATCATTTTTGAAAGCCTGCATGAAGTTCCTAAGGGATAAGAAGGAAGTAGAAGGACTACAATAATTGATAGATAACTGCACTGGAAAGAACAAGCCACTACCGGAACAATGCGTGGTACATAAGGTGGGCAAAAGCAAGAAAAGGATTGGTCGTGAAATGAGATTGACTGCCCAGATTGGAGAGTTCGAAATGGACCAGGTAATTCTTGATTTGGGGTTTGATGAAAATGTTCTGCTGAAGCAAACTTGGGAAAGAATGGGAATACCAATGCTACAGTGGTCCTCGATTCAACTTAGACTGCTCATAACAATGTTTTAACTTCCCAATTACTTCCTCCTATGTATGAGGCTCATCATACTCAATATGATCTTTAAATGCTAATGGAAATCCACTAACAATTCTTCATTCCTTCATTTTCTCATCCTTAAGATATGGTACATATCTCAATAGGTCCAAGAACTTAGTTTTGTACTCTTCGTCCGTTATAGATCCCATCTTCAACTCGTAGAACTCCTTGACCTTACCATCATAGTATCTCTCTGACAAATACTTCTTTCTGAAAATTGTTTTGAACTCATGCCAAATCAACTCCTATGTCCTGATACCTCTCACACACTTCACATCTTCCCACTAAATGTATACTTTTCCCTTGAGACTAAAAATAACTACCTTTGCTTTCATATTCTTTGAATAATCATGCATCTAGAATAATTTCTTCATCCCAAGCAACCATACTTCTGCATCTTCCGGTTTCTTCGACTCTCCATCAAAGGTTGGAGGTTTGGATTTCTTAAACTCATATGAAAAGTATTGCTTCTCACTCTTCCTATAAGGATGATAACGATGATGACCATGGTGCCTATCTAAACCAAAAATAGAATAGAACCCATAACCACTACCTCTCCTGTTAAGTGTATACATCCATCTATGACCTCTGACTGTGTCATCCCTGTCTCAGTTTTGTCCACCATGAAACCTACTACCATATGCCCCGTTAGTCCTTATCTCCTATCCATAACGATGCTGTGGTTGTCCCTGCCTCTGCGAATTTAATAAAATCTAAAGGATCACTACATTGAATTCTCCTGTGCTTGCTTTTCCTGAGATTTGGAAAGCCTTTCCTTTGACTGAATGATCATGTCATTATCCGCCTTACAACTTCTGATCTCCACCTTTAAACTTCTCAAGGTGTCTACTATGTCAAGAGAGTACTCATCTCTTTTCTACTCATCTGATCTATAAGGAGAGTCACGTTAAATGTAATCCATCATTTTGCTTGTCATATCTGATCTTATACTTTCCGCAAACATACCATGTTAGATAATCCAAATATAAACATAATCAACATATCTTAGTGAAGTTCAGGGGAGGCTATCTTGTTTTCACATTCAATCCGAATTAACACAACATATGTATATATAATGAAATCAACATATCAATCCTCTCAACATAAAAATCATGACGACACAAGACCACAACAATGAATATCACAATGCATGCATAACAATCACACCTAGCCCATCCAGTCCAAGTGTTTGAACCTGGAAGCTCTGATACCACCCTGTAACCATCCCGTCCCATATTTACCCAATTTAACCGCCATGCTAGGATAAACATGAGAGGAATATTTACTATTACATGACCCGACCTCCAAGCTCCAATTAAGGAAGTGGGGCTTACAAACTGACCAAACATTGACAACTCACAACATCCATTAGGGTTACATGACACTCAAGGGTCAAAGGACCACCCCAGGTGACCAAACCCTGAGCTAGGGATATTTTTCACTGAGCTAGACCTCCAACTGCATGCATGACAAGGCCTGGATATGGTTATAGGCCTCCAATTGCATGCACAACACTGCCTCCATGCAGTTATGACCCAACTTTCCCAATTTAGAGGGTGTGGTCCCGAGATTTGAGCCACAATTATAGGCCAACCTCTAGACCACTGCCCATAACTTCCTGAGACTTTCCAGAATCATTATTAACACGAGGAAAAATCTAAACATTCAACGTAGAATCAATAACTTAACCTAGACTGCATAGAACTCATGAATGCATATTTGATCATAATAGTTTGAGATTCATTTGAGAATCACCAAGAAGGTCCTATTCCCTCTCCACATAGTTGCAAAAATGCTTATTAGTCCATACATTCATCAACCTGTCGATACCTAAACAATTCATGACAAGATCCATAGATAATACACAACATATAACTGAAATATAACCAGAAAATAACTAACATAGAAATGATGGCAACTCAACCATAATATCGCCAACATAATCTCATGCTCATAGATCAAAATAAGGAAACGTTTCATATTAACATATGAAAATACCAACCAAGTCAGGGAATTCTACGTACCACTCACCATAAATTGGCTGAACCAAATCTCTCTTTCAACCAATCACCCTTCGCCATATTCCAAGCATGAATGTGGGATATCATGGATTAAACTAAAACAAAACCAAACTAGGGCTTCCAGAGCACAACCACCTCAACCCTCGACCAATGATTCCACCTATATGGTTAGACATCACTAACTTCAACCAGATCAGTCTCTACCTAAGTTGTCCAAGCCTCCAGAACTAGTAACTCAACCCACAACCTTCTAGGGCTCCAGAGCATTTGTCCAACCCAACTCCAGGGACTAATAACTCAAACCCACCAAGGGGTCCAGAGCATTTGTCCCAACCTAGTCTCTAGGACTAGTAACTCAACCCAATCTATTTTAAGGATTCTATAGCGTTTGTTCCAGCCCACAACCATAATGAATTATGAGCACCAATAAGAAAACAATCAGGTGGAAAAACCCAAAACACCATGGCTATCCAGGAAATGGCAAGGCAAGTCTAAAATCATTGTCAATCTATCTCCATGCCAATGAGAACACATAACCAAAAAATCACATGCATATACCATGCATCCATAAATCAACAAGGAAATCACACATGCAACTTGTTATCTACAAAGAAATCTAGTTGTAGCTGTTGATCCACCCGGTCCCTTGTGCATTCATGCTTTCCTTTACCTTCGTTCTCCAAATCCAATGTATGCCAATTTGCTCCAAGAATGCTCCAGGAATACTCTAAGTGTGCAAGAGTATGAGAGAATGAGAGAATGGAAGAGATCTCAACCCAAATAGTTCAAAAGCTAACCAACAAAAACCCAACTGAAAAAAGTTGTGAATTGATCCTCATAAGGATTTTTATCATTGAAGCCTCTATTTTCTTCATTTTCCTTCATTTTTCCTTCAATTTCCTTCTCATGCAAATCTGTATCTCTTCATCTTCCTTTTCTCCTATTTTCCTTTATTTCATAAATAAAATGCCAATTATTGCCACTTTGCCTTTCTCAATTTCCATAAACATTATTTAATACCTAGTAATACCCATCACTATGTTTTATACAACATTTAACTTGAAATACGTGTTCCATGACATTGGTATTATTTTATTTACTTAGAAAATCAACCAAGGGCTGTTACGGTAAGGGCGTGTCTTGTTTTTAGTTCATATTTCTAGTGACAAAGGGAAGGATGTTGAGGATGCTGAAGTCTTGAAGAAGTATTTGGTTTTGCAGCAGTTTCAGGATGTCTTTCCAATAAAGATTTCAGAGTTACCACCTCATAGGGAAGTGGACTTTTATATTGAGTTGATGACGGGAATAACAACAATATCTAAGGCAATGTACAAGATGAGCATTCCAGAGTTAGTGGAACTGAAGTTGCAACTTAAGGAAATGCTTGATAAGGGATACATTAGGCCAAGTGTGTCGCCTTGGGGTGCACCAATATTGTTTGTGAAGAAGAAGGATGGTACTCCTAGGTTATGTATTGATTGCAAGTAGTTGAAGAAGGTGACTATCAAGTACATGTATCCTTTGTCGCAGATTGATGAATTGTTTGATTAGTTGAAGGGAACAACAATGTTCTCAAAGATCGATCAGGATATCATCAAGTACACATCAAAGAAGAGTACATCTACAAAACCGTATTCTGTACCAGATATGGGCATTATGAGTTTGTAGTAGTTCCTTTTGGTCTTACTAATCCTCCAACTAATTTCATGTGTTTGATGAATAGTGAGTTGCGTCCTTATTTGGACAAGTTTGTGATAATATTTATTGATGACATATTGATATATTCTAAGAATGAGGAGAGAGCAATGTTAAATTATTGAGAGAGAATCAATTGTATGCCAAGATTAGTAAGTGCAGTTTCTTTCAGACAAAAGTTCATTACTTGGGACATGTTGTTTCCAAGGAAGGTATAACAGTGGACCCAAAAAAGATTAGAGCTATCATGGAGTGGGCAACTCCTAGGAATGTGGATGAGGTCAGATCATTCATGGGATCAACAAGTTATTATAGTCAATTCATCAAGAACTTCTCATGCATTGCCTATCCTATTAGATATTTTCAACGAAAATGAAAGAAGTTTGAATGGACTGAGGAGTGTACAACTAGTTTTGAGTAGTTGAAGCATTTGCTTACAAATGCTCTAGTATTGAAGATTGCAAATCTAGATAAATTGATTTTGGTTTGTACAGATGCTTGCAAGAGAGGAATTGGTGGAGTCCTGATGCAAGAAGGACAAGTGGTATGATATGAGTCAAAGATGTTGAATGAGCACGATAAAAACTATGGGACTCATGATATTGAGTTGGAAACTATCATTCATGCTGCGAAGATGTGGAGACACTATCTTCTTGGTAGGAGGTTCATCTTGATGATCGATCATAGTGGGCTGAGGTACTTGTTTGACCAACTTGATCTGAATGTTAGGCAAGCTAGATGGTTGGATACTCTCAGTGAGTTTGATTCCATGATCAAGTACATGAAGGGAAAGGGGAACAAGGTTGTAGATGCTCTTAGTAGAAGAGCACATGTGAATCACATTGCAACAGTGAGTTCTTATGGGATACACTTGCAAGAGTTGATTTTCCATGCAAAGCAACATGATGATAGGTACCAACAACTTAAGCACATGTTATAATAACAAGGTATAGGTGATTAGGATGTGGATTATCATCTCACAACATATGGCTTGGTCAGATTCATGAATAGGATTTATGTGTCATACAACAGTGAGCTCAAGAAGCTTATCTTGAGGGAATTTCATGTTAACCCATATTCAAGTCACCCGAGATATCAAAAGACATTGACAACAATTAAGAAATTCTATCATTGATTGAACTTGAAGAAAGAGGTGGTTGAATTTTTTACGAGATGTTTGGACTTTTAACAGGTAAAAGCAAAGTGTAAGAATCCATATGGTTTATTATAGACGATTCCAATTCTTAAGTGGAAATGGGAGGTTGTTTCCATGGACTTCATTACAGGTTTTTTCTGAGGACATCGAGACAACATGATTCCATCATGGTGGTGGTTGATAGGTTAAGTAAAGTATCTCACTTCATTGCAGTTAAGTCTACATATTTAACAGGTGAGGTAGTTTATATTTTCATCAGGGAGATGGTGAGATTGCATGGTATTCCTACAAAGATTGTATCTGACAAAGATGCCAAGTTCACTTCCAGGTTTTGGAAGGAGTAGTTTGCAGGTTTGGGGACAGAGTTGGCTTTCAGTACAACTTATCATTTGCAGATAACTGGACAAACAAAGAGGGTTAACAAGATTCTTGAGGACATGTTGAGGTTGTACATCATGCATCATCAAGAGACGTGGGAAGTGTATCTTCCACTGGTTGAATTTTCTTATAATAATGGGTATTAGGAATCGTTGAAGATGAGTCCATTTGAGGCACTTTATAGGAAAAGTTGTAATACTCCTATTAGCTAGAGTAATCGAGTGAATAGGGTGATGATTGAATCAGATATGTTAACTGAGATGAAATAAGAAATGTAGGTTATTTAGAGGAATTTAAATGCAGCACATGATAGACAAGAGAGCTATGCAAATCAGCACAAGGTATTTTAGGAGTTTTAAGTTGGGGAACATGTGTACTTTCACATTAAGCCCAAGAGGAGCTCCTTGAGGATTGGGTCATGTGCCAAGATGACACCTCGATATTGTGGGCCTTTAGAGATCCTTGAGAGGATTGGACCAGTGGGCTATAGACTTACACTGCCTCCGACAATGAAATTCCATGATGTTTTCCATGTTTCGTTGCTTAAGAAGTATGTCTAGGATGCTGGTCATGTGATTGATTGGTTTGTATTATAGGTGGAACCAGAGGGAGAATTCGATCCAAAACCAAAATTCATATTGTAGTGGAAACAACTCATGCTCTGGACCAAATAAATCGAGCAGGTTAAAGTGCAGTGGGAGCACTTTGGGCCCGATGAAGTTACCTGGGAGAATGCAGATAAGATGCAAGTTTTATATGCTTCATTATTTGGTGGTTCGAGAAAATGAGTTTTTGGTATATGTATACGCATATGGATGTTGTTTTAGATGCCGTAATGAGGTGTGTTATAAAGCTCCAATGAGTTGTATGATTTTCATTTTTGTCATGTTGGTCATGGTTTGCAGTAGTTTCTAATTGTAAATAATGCATCGAGCTATGTTATAAAGCTCCATGAGTAGTATGTTTTGTTTTTAGCAGTATTCTAGTCATAGGTGTCGTAGATCTACTTACCACACTTTAGTCAAAATGACTCCAATTCAAGATCTTTAAGGTCAAGAGCCCCTTGAATAGAAGGAATTTACTATAAAGGAAACCAAATTTCCAGCGATAAAGGCACAGGGACTTCACTGGGTTAGCAATACCATACCATGTGGGTTCATATTGGGGGATATATATTGAGGAAAAAATAACATAATATATTGGGGGAAAAGGTTTTTTTTATATTGGCAGGTATAAAAAATAGAGCTCAAAGTTAATGAAAAAATACGAAGGGGTATAAAAAATGTTAATGAAAAAATGGATAGCTTCAATATCTAGTGGAAGTAGGGGCTCTTTAAATAGGGAAGGTGCATTGGGTTTGTATTGGTAGGGGGTTAAATAATGTGATTTTTATGGGTATTTTCCAATATGAAGTCAAATTAAGGGTATTGTTTAATATGCCACGAATGCATGTGGTAGGTGAGAGGTTCGTTGAGTGAAACCCCCATGGATAAAGGATTGATTAGAAGAAAACCAAAAGGTCCTACAGACACAAGGAAAATATAAATATTGTAAGAAATCATATGAAATATAAATCTTACCAACATAGAAACAAAAACATAATTTGAGAATGGAGATTGGGTATTTGTGAAGCTTCAACCTTACAAATAGCTATCCTTGAAACAACAAGGAAAGAACAAAAATGGCACCCAAGTTCTATGGACCATACCAGATTGATAAAAATATCATCAAGTAGCACATAGCTTGAACCTCCCTGATAAAAGCCCAATTCATAATGCTTTCCATGTATCTTGCCTTCAAAGAGTACTAGATAAGCACCAAATGGAAAATATACCACTTCTGATGTTAGATGATGAAGGAAAGATATTTTTAGAACCAGAAAACATCATTGCCACTAGATAAAAGGAATTATAATAATGAGTAATTAAGGAATACCTTATCAAGTGGAAGAACTTACTAAAAGAAGAACCCTCTTGGGAGATAGAAAATTTTCGTCAACAACACCCTTCATTGCATATGCTTTCAGGACAAAACATTTCTTTTTGAGGGGAAGGAAATGTTATAAATAAATAAAAATTAATGAAAGAGTCATGACTATTCATGAAAATGTGCCCTAGGCTATAGTTAGTCCAAGCCAATGAATTGTAAAAAACCCCATCATTAATTATTCATATATATATATATATATATATATATATATATATATATATATATATATATATATATAGAAGTGTGCCTTTGAAAATATCTGTGCATCATTGTCTATGCATAGTTTCTTGATAGAGCAGGATGGTCGCTTCTCAATAAAAGATTTGAAGGTTTTAAGTATACAAAATAAATCACTCTTATACTTAAAGGAGGCCAACCCAAGAGTGCTATGGGAAGTCACCGATAAAATCCAATGCATACTTATCCCTTGAGAAACAATAAGTTGGAAATGACATCAAATCATTATTTACCAACTCAAGAGTTGTTGTAGCACACAAAGCTTTCCGTTTAGGAAAAGGAGCTTGATGTTGTTTGCCAAGAACACAAATTGGATAGATTTCATTAGTACAAGAAACAATTGGAAGAACAAGAACTATATTTTGTTTGCACAACTATTGCAAATATATGTAGTTTAAATCTCCAAATCTCTCATTTTAGATCCTACTTAAAGAATCAACATGAGCAATGAAAAATGAATCATAGGTAAGAAAAAAACTCAATTCAAATAGAAGAAATATTTTACTCAAGCCTGTGAGGCTACTTGTTGTGATTCAACAAAACACAAAATCTTCCCCTCCAACTTCCAATGATCATGGTGTGTTGGTACTTATGTTGTTGTGGGTCATATATCTCTACCTATTTGGATTTTTTTTGTACAAAGAGGCATTATGTTGTAGCAACAATTTGAAGAAACATAATTTTTTAGGAAGGAAACTTATTGCCAACGAGAGATTTTTTTTTATTTGCATAGAGAGAGGGGAGAAGCTTAGCAACAAGCATATTCACACAATAACCAATCAACCATTATGTTATTAGGAGACATCACTCCCTTGTGGTTGTTCCCATTAGCATAAGGGTGATTGAGAAGAATAATGATGATGGTGGTAGAGGTGGTTGTTAATGTCCACTATAACCAACATTCAAATGAATTACTTGGTTTGATTTATAATTTTATTGTTATGTTCTTTTACACAAAAATGATTAGTATTGTATTAAAATCTGCGCCTAGACGCAACAGATACTTAGAAAGCGGAGCACATGATTTCTATTATAAACCAGTCCTTTAGAGAGGAGATTTCTATTGATTCCAAAAGCCTAACTTGAAGATATACAACAACTAAGTGTCAATATGAAAACAATTTACAAAATTTCCCAAGAAGGAAAGCATATTTGTATTTTGATCTCATCAAAAGAGAGAGTTTGGATCCTCAACTAAAGGTCTGTTGAGGTATGGAAGAAAATTTCCCTCACATATGCTAGAAGCACTAGACTTAGCACTAGTGCTTGTCTTGGTCGAATTTTGGGCTTGAAGAGATGTAATTTGTTGGTGTGATGTGTCAACTTCATCTACTTGGGGAGCCGTATTGATTTTGAGATCTTGTGTTTCTCCCATTAGGTTGATGACGAGGCTCATCTGTTCCTACAATTTCATTTTAGTTTTGATGATATCCAAATTCAGGGTTTCTTCCTAATGGGAGCACAATCAACATTTTGAGTGACCCTCAAAACCTGAATAAGACTCTCAACGAGTCTTAATTTCCACCCGAAGAAGAGGAAAATCCAAAAAAAATATGGCATCCCATAGACATACACAATTTAATTCGAGGTTGACTATATCACAGGGAGAAGGTTGAACACCTAGAGTATTATTTTCTCTAGGGAGAGATAGGAGCACAATTAGAATGCACAGGGGTAGAGCACCAGTGGAGGCTTGCAGGTTACCAAAGGCATACAGGAACAAGAGCCTGGATGGAACACTAGAAGTCAGAGGAGGAGGAGTAAGCGAGTGAAGGTTGTAAAAGAGCCATAACCAGAAAATAATATAACCATGGCTTTTACTAGAGAAGAGGTAGGGAACCACAAGAAGAAAAATGATATGCATATGAATAAAATAAAAGATGATGGGCTGGAGGATTGCCTACTGAAATTGAAGACCAGTTATGGAGTTTGGGTGAAGAGACTTGTATGCCTCATTGAGATGAACAAAGAACATATGAGTAGCATCGAGAGCCAAAAATCCAAGAGTGATTCGAGTGTCTTTATGACACAAGTTGCCAGCTCTCAAAATTTTGAACCATGAGCTATTAGCAGAAGTCGAATAGACCCCTCCAGAAGAGATTTGATAAAGGAAGGTTCGGGGGAAGAAGGCTGTTTAGTCAATTTAGTGTTCCTAAATTGATGTCATTAATTGTCAACCCGGGGCTCGTAAGCTGATGAAGTGAAGGTGTACTATATGTACTTAAGCAACTTTCTTAGAGCTTTTGTCGTTTGGGGTGTTGTTTATGGTTAACTTATCTTCCTAAGATGGAGTGATGATTATAGACAGATGAGTGCAAGTGTGTGAAAAGTGAGTTCTAGATGAGTGAAAGTGTGTGAATGGTGATTTCTAATTACTTGCTGAATTTGTAAAGGAAAAGAACTTGAAAGAAGTAAATAGCTTGAAATGACTTGAAAGCAAATGACCACGTTCTAATGGCATTAGTCTCTATCCATATTGCTGCAAATAAAAGAAACAAGAAAATCACTTCAAGGATTGATGATAATGGTTATCTCTTCCTAACTCCCTACTTCTACCACATAGTACTGCGTAAAACACGATTAGGAAGTAGCTGAAGACAAATCCAAGAATTGATAAAAACTCTAAGTGACAAATTATAGCACTACTAAGCCTTTTCCATCATACTGCTTCCTACATGTGTGATTATGTGTAACAAGTGGAAAAAGTATTAGTGCCACAAGCCAAGACTACTTAAAAACAAGCTGCAATTAATTAGTGTTCTGTTCTCTGAAAGATAAACCATTCATGATAAAGAGAACATAAATTAGTTAGCATCCAACTTGTAAAACTAAGCTAAAAACTAGTCTAGAAAACAGAGTAAAAAGAGCAACGTTATGAATAAGACAACTGCAACTACCATTAGATATTAAAGCAAATACAATACACTTAATCCCGGGTCAAAACCTGCAAAGAGACAAAGCTGATCAGTGAAAATAAAGGCTGCAGCAATGAAAAGAAAGTAAGCTGTACATAACTTCAAGAAAAGGAAATGCTGTAAGTAAAATAAAGAAATTGCAGAAGTATGAACATGAAATACTTATACACGGGCAGTCATGGACAGGGGCCCTCCATCCAAACAACCCACAGAAAACTCAGATGATGTAGAACTTCAAAACAGCACTGTTTCCATTACTTTATATGCAGAAATACATAGTCAAAGGGCTGGAACAGCACTATAAAACAGAGTTTTAAAAGTGTGCTAAAATTCTCACAAAGTCATAAACTACAACAGCTAAAAAGTTAACATAAGCGTACGCAGACGCAAGTATTTATAGGCGTCTGCAAGATAGCCTAATGCGTAAAGCATAAAACAGAAAATCAACAGAATGTCATGCGTAATTAAGTGCAGTCAACACGTCATATGCCTCATGGTCGAGCTGGAGGTCCTGGTCGTTATGGGCAATGAATCCAACATTGGATCATGTTCCCCACGGCTTGCAAAACACGGACAAGTCACCTTTTCCACTGACGTAACCTAACAACTTATGCATCAACGTTAAGCTGCCTTTATTTGACCGAAACTTGACCCCCTTTGACCGGAGGTACAGGTGACGTGGCTGGCTGAACTGATGGCATAGGAACCTCGAGCACATATATTCCAACATGCCCATGTGGCTCGTTCTGCAAAATGGCACGTGGAACCTTGAGATCAACAAAATGGCTACGGGATCATCAGATGGCTGCGGAATCAGCAGATGGCTGCGGAATCAGCAGATGGCTGCGGAATGCCTGTAAGTATGTCAAAAACTAAACAAAACAATCACCCATTAGCAAAGCTCACTTGATCATGTTTAATGACAACTAATGTAATGATCTGGGTGGAAAATGAGGCAAAAGAGAGAGGAAAGTGATGAAAACAGTAGGTAATGATGGATGATAAGGTGTAAAGTAGAGACTCTACATACCCCCACTACGAGGGCATTGCATGTCCTCATGCAAAAACACTAATCAATCAACCTGTTGTGATGCCTCTGCCAAGACATCCAATCTCCTCTTCTTTCTCTGTGTAGACACATTGACCCTTGGCTTCTTTACTAAGCATCTGAACTTTAGGTTGATCAAGGCTCTGTCTAGCCTTTTGCATTTCTTCCTTAACTTTTTGTTACTTCTTTGCCACAGGCCCAAATGTAACATGGTGTTATCATGAATCATCTTATCCAATTTGGCTTGCTCTTTCAACTTTTCATTTTCTTGCATGATATGTCGATTTAGAACCTCAATCTCAAAAATTTCCTGTTTTAAGGAGTGGATTTGTTGTTCTAAAGGTTGAACATTGCTTGGGCCAGCGGCTGCTTGCTCCAATGTTTCCAGATAATTATACACTTTTTGCTGCTCCGGGTCAACCTCAGGTGACTTTTTGGGACTTGGTTCATAATCAAATTCAGATCCATGTTCATGCTCAAGTTCATGTTCAAACGGACTTTCCTCACGTGGAGGACTAGTCTCAATATGCTCAGCGTGTGAAGGACTTTTCTCTAAGTCAAGACTTGTAGCACCTTTTTGAGGTGAGCCTAAGTCAATGAAGAATGACTGTTTACCCTTTGTGGCCCCTACTTTTCTGTTTTGTAATCTGCTGCTCCTTCTTACAGAGGTGGTACTCTGTTTTTCTTTTGGTACTTTTTGCTTCTGTTTTTCCACCTTTTTAGAGAGGGCAGT
The DNA here is from genome assembly GCA_031772625.1 of Pinus tabuliformis. Classification (NCBI taxonomy): domain Eukaryota; kingdom Viridiplantae; phylum Streptophyta; class Pinopsida; order Pinales; family Pinaceae; genus Pinus; species Pinus tabuliformis. The sequence goes on along the minus strand of CM062805.1, from coordinate 1,209,211,451 downwards.
TTTATGAAGTTTGGCCATTCTTTGAGCTAAGGGCTGAGTGTCTTCCTCACTAGTATTCTCAGGAGTGAGGTGAGTTTCTTGGACTACAGATTTACCTTTATCTTGCTTTCGTTTCTTCCTCCCTTCTTTTCTTTTCTGAGCAATTTCTTGAGCAAGTTCTGAAAGAGTTTCAGTGATAATTCCTTGGGCTGCTTGGCTATCATCTTCAGTAAATCCAGGATCAATTTCCTGTTCAGGATGCTGTATATAAGTTTCCTCATCAAACTGTTCTTGAACAGTTTCCTCTTGGGCAGTTGTTTCAGGAAGAGTGGTATCAGGAACAATAGTTTCTGTTAGGGCAGTAGTTTCTTGGTTAACCCCCTCTCCTCTTTTTCTTCTACTTCTTTTTGGTACTTGAGGGGACCCTCCAGAAGTTTCTCCTAATTCTTGAAAATGATTTCTTATGAGAAACCTCTCCCATGTGTCTCTTTTTGATTTCAATTGTTCCTCCACTAGCAATTTCACAAGACCGTGATGATATAAATGTGCTTCAATATTTCTGGGGTTCCTTTGGACCATTGCACACATTTTCTTAAGACTTGAAAATAGAAAGTATGGGAGGTTAATATCATCTCCTAGAAAATGCATCATAACCTTTGCATGATAAACATATAAGACCCCAAATCTTCCCTCACAAGTGAAAATTTTTTGCACTAACAAGAGTAAAGTGGTCCACTCCTCCTTAACATAAGAAACAGGAATCCCTTTGGTAAAGATACTGGTGTCCATACCTGGGTTTTTTAAAATTTGTTTCCACTGCTGATCTTGAACTGACCGGTTCTTAAACCACCTTTCTCCAGTCTGTGGAAGTGAGGTAGCTTGTGCTATGCTGCTTTCATTGACTGTGAATTGTAAGTCCCCTATCTCCACGTGATTATCCTTTTCTCTGAAGGACCTTGCAAAGGCCTTGGTAACCTCCTTATGGTAGCCTCTGAACTTCTGTATACATTGTAACCAGTTTGCCTTTTGTAATGCCTCTTTGACCTGAGGATAACCCTCCAAAAACTTTGAACCTTCCGGTTCTGCCCTTGAGAGCTTTCCCATTGGCTCTTATGGCTCTGTTCTATTTAAAACACGGCTTCAAAACGGCCTTACACAGTAAATTCACGGCTCTGTTTTGGAACTCGGCTTTAAAATGGCCTTGACTTGGTGGATTTATGGCCTCAACACAGTGGATTATGGCTTTAGCTCTGGATACGGCCGTAACAGACCTCCACTGGTGATTAGAATTTAGCGGAGAGGGAAAACAGAGTATAGTGAATGGTGGCAGCATAATGAGCACAACGTAAATGGAATGAAACAGTGTGAGTGGAAATGAAACAGCGAAAGTGAAATGATATGAGCGTAAGAGGGTAGAAGGGTTATGGAATGATGAATGGAACGGCTATGTCCTTAGATTTCGGTTTCGGAGTTACACTTGGCTGCGTGAGTTAATGTCATAGAGACGTAGTACATTAGGTTACGTCACCTAAGTACGAGATCTTAATGGAAGAAGCAGCCGCAAGTGAAATTCAAAATCGTGGTAATCAAGGACTGATAGACTTGGGAGATACGTGGGTATATGGTCGCATGACTGGTAATCATTACACTTAGTGGCAAGAAACATAACCTAGAAAACTTTGCATAATGAAATAACTGTAAGTTTAGGATTTAACCCATACCTCAGATTCCCGCTTAGATTTGCCTTTGATGACTTGCCACTAACCCTTCGCTGATTTATGGCTGTTGCATGACCATTTTTCATTTATTATTGATGACTATTGAACTGCGAAGAAATTTCAAACAGACTGTGTTTTTTTTTTATTTATGCAGGTACAGAGAGCTGCGGAATCATTAGATGGCTGCAGAATCTTCAGATAGCTGCGGAATCTGCAGTAGTAGCCTCCGACTGCACAAAAACAACTTTAACTATCTAAAAATGACTTTATTGATGGAATGGAATGTAGTGGATGGGTGGATGAATGGAAAAATGAAGTGGAGTGAAAATGAATGAAATGGTGGATGATATGGTGGTGATGATGAAATGAGATGAAATAAGGGAAGAAAGAGAGATTTTTTTTTTTGGAAAACATGAGGTGTCAGGTGACCCTGATTTTCACCTCAGGTTTTCTGTATGAGACTGCCAATCAGAGATTGGTTTTCAGGCTCATACATTTATTCTTTTTTCTTTTTTTTTTTTTCTTTTTTTTTCAAAAACCAAAGATTAGGCTGATGGAGGAGAAGAATCCTTCTCCACCAACCTGATTGCAGAATCTTCTTTGAACAATTTGACAAACTCTTCTTTTGAGAATGGCTTCTGGTAGATTTTCAAGCGGTGGCCATTCACAATAAGAGGAGTATGAAATTCATCAATAGTTTTTACTCGAACTGCTCCATTGCTAAAGACTTCATCAATCTCATATGGCCCAAGCCAATGAGTTTGAAACTTTCCTTTGAAGTCTTTGAACTTTGAATCAAACAATAGAGCCCAATCTCCTTTCTGAAACTTTCTTTCTTTGATATGACGATCATGCCATTTAGATCTTTGGTGCTGAACTAGATCGGTCCTTAGAATTGCATCTTGTCTTATTTCATCTAGCTCATTTAGCTGGTCCATTCTGTGTTTTTGAGCTTCTGAGAGGCTCATTCCCAATTGGACTGCCATCTTGAAGGTCTTGATTTGGAACTCAATAGGAAGCAGGACTTCCTTCCCATAAACAAGTTCATAGGGAGAATGTCCTGTTGTGTTCTTCCATGTGGTTCTATAAGGCTTCAGGGAGCCTTTCCGCCCAATCTCTTCTATGAAGATGAACAGTCTTGGTGATAATGCCTTCAAGAACTTTATTGGTAGATTCCACTTGACCATTGGATTGCGGATGGTAGGGAGTAGATGTTCTGTGCTTGATCTTATATTCCTCCATCAGCTTCTCCATCAAATTAGATGTAAACTGGCTGCCTTGATCTGTCACAATTTCCCTTGGGACACCAAAACGAGTGAAAATATCCTCAAAAAGAAATTGAACAACTGAATTTTCAGTGGCAGAAGGCAATGCTTTTGCTTCTACCCACTTAGTAACATAATCAGTACAAACCAGTATATACTTCTTTTGCTTTGATGGTGGATTAATTGGTCCAACGAAATCTAGAGCCCATTTCTCAAAGGGTTCGATGCATACCTGAGGCTGTAGAGGCATTTCATTTGAAGGAGTTGGTTTCCCAACTCTTTGGCAGCTGTCGCACCTTCTAACATACTGCTTTGCATCTTTAAAGAGAGAAGGCCAATAATATCCTAAAGAAAGGATCTTATAGGCTGTCCTCTTGTCCGCAAAGTGCCCGCCGCATGGTTCATCATGACATGCCTTAAGGATGTCAGGCATTTCATCTTCCCGAACACACCTTCTGATTATACAATCTGGCCCTGTTTTGAACAATTCATTAGAAATCCAAGAATAATGTGAACTCTCCCGAATGATTTTCCTTTTCTCATTAGGAAATAAGTGTAGAGGAAGCTTCCCTGTAACAAGATAATTAGCCATATCTGCATACCAAGGAGTCTTGGTAGTAACTGCAAACAAGTATTCATCTGGAAACTTATCTTCTACTGGAGAATATTCATTAGTGTTTTGGATTCTAGACAAGAAATCAGCTACTGTGTTTTGCTTTCCAGGTCTATCTAACACAGTAATGTTAAATTCTTGCAAAAGTAAAAGCCATCTTGTAACTCTACCATTAGTGACAGGTTTGTTCATTAAGTATCTTATGGCAGAGTGATCAGTATGGACAAAGGTTTCATAGCCGGTTATGTAGTGTCTAAACTTGTTGATTGCATGTACCACAGCTAAGAACTCTTTTTCTGTAACAGTATAATTTAACTCAGTAGGAGTCAAATTCTTACTTGTATAATAAATGGCATAAGGGATCAAATCCTTTTGTCCCAAAACATCTCCTAGAGCTGTATCTGAAGCATCAGTAGAGATGTGGAAAGGGAGTTTCCAATTTGGCCCCCTTAAGATGGGTGCTTCAAATATTCTAGACTTTAAAGCTTCAAAGGCAGATTGACACTCAGGATCCCATTTAAACTCACAGTCTTTGGTAAGCAATTTGAAAAGAGGAGATGCTATCCTAGTGAAGTTTTCAATAAATCTTCTGTAATACCCAGTAAACCCAAGAAAACTTCTAACATCCTTCTGGCAATTTGGAACAGGTAACTTAGAGATGACTTCAACTTTGGATTTATCAACCTTGATCCCATCTCCTGAAATATGATGTCCTAAAACAATCCCTTCAGTAAACATCATAAAACACTTTTCATGACTTAAAGAAAGATTTGTTTCCTTACATCTTACCAGTACTTTTTCCAAATTTTCCAAAGCTTCTTCAAATGTATTACCATAAACTGTGAAATCGTCCATGTATACCTCTACACAATCATGAATCAGATCTGAAAAGATTCCTAATACAGCCCTTTGAAATGTAGCAGGTGCATTGCACAATCCAAAAGGGAGTACTCGGTAGGCAAAAGTTCCCCAAGGACAAGTAAATGTGGTTTTGTCTTGATCTTCAGGTGCTACCTGAATTTGATTGTACCCACTAAAACCATCCAAGAATGAGAAATACTTTTTACCTGCTAAGGTGTCTAGTACCTGATCAATAAAAGGTAAAGGAAAATGATCCTTTAAGGTTGCCTTGTTCAATTCTCGATAATCAATGCAAACTCTCCATTTACCATTCTTTTTGGGCACTATAACCAAGGGAGAAACCCATTGGCTATCTGAGATGGGGTAAATGAAGTTTACCTTGAGCAATTTCTGGAGTTCTTCTTTCACGATTTCCCTAAGGTTTGGATTCATCCTCCTTTGTGGTTGCCTAATAGGTCTACTATTCTCTTCAATGTAGATGTGATGAATACAAGTCTTAGGATCGATTCCTTTCATGTCAGTGTATTCCCATGCAAAGGCAGTGGAATGTTTTTGCAACAGTTTAGTTAATTCTTCTTGTTGTGGTCTTCCCAAGTTTTTGTTAATGTTTAATGTTTTTCCTGGGAGGATTTCAGCTGTAGAACTACCAAACGCTTCCATTGAGAAGAGAGACATTTGTCTAGAGGAGAGATATTCAATGTCTGCATCTATCTGAAAATGTTCAGAGTCATATTCTAAAGATACTTCAAAATTTTCTAATGTATTTAGAATTTGACTATCCTCACTGATCTCAGAGATGGTTAGAACTGGTTGTATAGTATCTTCATCCTCTACCCATTCATCTTCTCCTATTTCTGTTATAGCTTTTGCTGGGGGATACAAGTTGAACTTCTTGGTGGAATTACCATCTGATATATACATGTCTCCAGACCTACAGCTTATGAAAGCATCAGCTGTGGCCAGCCAAGGTCTTCCTAAAATAAGAGGATGTCCTCCTAGATTGTTCTTGGGAGTTAAAATCATAAAATCAACTGGATATTCCCAAGAATCTAGAGAGACTGGAATATCTTCCAATACACCATCAGGTTTAATGATTGATCTATCTGCAAGCTGCAGCAAAGTAGGTGTAAAGAGAAGATTAGGAAGCTTTAACTGATCCATGGTCTGTCTACTCATGATGTTGATCGCGGCCCCTAAGTCAATCAGAGTATTTGGGATTTCAACCCCATTAATATGAGTTTTGACAATAGGACTACCGGGATCTACATACTTTTGCATGGTAATCTTACCCATCATTATGTCTGCAATTTTTCCAACTAGATGTATCCTTTTAGTATCTCTGGTTCTTTTTACTGTTTTCTTCAAACTCAACTGCTTTATTGTCTTCGCTAGAATGGGAATTTCCTTAATGGCTTGTAACAAGGGGATCTTGATACATACATTTTTCAATTCATCTAGGAAGTTATAGTCAGGCACCCATATCTGCTTTTCCACCCCTTTATCAATTTGCAATCTTTCAGGAAAGGGAGGTGTAGCTGTAGGTGTAGGTTGCTCAACTAAGGGAGTTGTAGAGATTGATTCTTTTTCTTTTTCTTTTTGGATATTTTGGTTTTGAAGTGATACTTCAGAACCTTTATTGACTTTGAGAGATTCCTCCTCAGAAATGCTTGGTTGTTGAACACTTGTGGAAGGTTGATCTAGGATTCTACCTGATCTAAGTTGTACTTCATTAAGAGGAACAACCATGTAGGTAGGGAATGGTTGACCTTCCATCATGTAAGCATTTTGAGGGTTCCTATTATTTGGATTTGGTAATGGCTGAGAGGGAAGTTGATTAGATTTCTGCTGGGATTGAAGTGCTAATTGAGAATTTTGATTTTGTGGAGGAGGTTGTTGTTGTTGAGGGTATGGCAATGATAGTTGTTGACCTTGGTTTGGAAGTTGTGGAGCTTGCTGATTCTGAAATGATGGAGGATATTGATAGAATTGTGCAAATCTCCCATAAGGATTTTGCATGCTTTGCATCCATGCTTGGAAATCATTTTGAGGTTGAGGCCAAGGTTGTTGCCAAGGATTCCAACTTGGTTGGGTTTGAGAATTCATAGAGTTGTTAAACCCTTGATTCTGTTGTCCTTGCCAAGGTCTCCTTGCAATAAAACAGAGAGATTCAAGTGTATCTGGATCCTCTTGAAAGACTGCTTTGAGGCCAGGAATTGAGGGACAATCCTTGGTCTCATGAGTTTCTGAGCAAATTACACATGTTTCTACAACGTGTGCATCTAAGGGACATTCCCTTAAAGCATGTTTCTTTCTACATTTCGGGCAAAAGATAGCCAAAGCCTCGGCTTCTGCTTTTTGTTTATTGTGAATCTTAAGGGTATCAAGTTGTTCACTAAGACTCCCTAAGATGTCAGTTTTAAATTCATCAAGCATACTGCCGATTTCAGCCCTACTCACTGATCCTGTTGCAGATTTATTCGCCCTAAGGAGAGAAGGATCTCTAGGCCCTTTTTGAGTTTTTGATTTGCCCCTTGAGAGATGGATACAAAGTTCTGCTATGTCATTGAGAGAAAGTTGAGAAATATCCCCTTTCCCCATCATGTTTAAGATGTCTATCCATTCATCCCTAATGGCTTTCAATAAGAGGGCTTTTAAGGTCTCTTCATCCAAGGTATTCATTTTTGCTCTTTTCAAGTTATATTGAAATCTTTCAAGTAAATCTTCTAGACTCTCATCTTCTTTTTGTACCATTTTAAAAACCTCGTCCTTGTGATTAGTAGGCATGCAATAGTCTAAATACCTATCCAAAAATGTCTGTTTCATCTCATCCCAAGTCCTAATGGATTGAGTGAGTAACCCCATGAACCATTTCAAGGCTTGATCCTTCAGTGTTGAAGGGAACAACTTGAGTTTCTGAGAGTCATCCAGGTAGTCATAAGTTCGACACACCACTTCAAACTCAAATAAGAATGTTTCAGGGTCCTCAGTCCTTAACCCATGGAAGTTAGGGAGGACAGATGGTGATATGTTTTTCATAGTGGCTCGGGAATCCTCATTAACAATGGGAAACCCAAATGAATTATCCCCATTTCTATTTCCTCCTCCAATGGGACCTCTACCTCCATTATTGTTATTGTTATTTCCTCCTCCTCCTCTACCTCTACCTCTACCTCCTCCTTCTTCCTCTGCCATGATGATTCTCCTAGGGATTTCAAAATCTTCTGGTTCCTCTACAAAAGGTGAATGAGAAGAGATTTTTCCTTCTTCTTCAGATGATTCCAATTCCTCAATTACAATTGGTCTTCCTGTAGGAGAAAGAGAAGAGTCTCTTCCTGGTTCAAACTCAATAGAAGGTGTAGGAGAGTCAACTCTTGGCTCTTGAATTCCAGGAATTCCAGGACTAGGAGTTTCGGTTGGAGATAAGGGGGGTGTCTCTTGTCTATCCCTTGAAGCAGGTGGACTTGTAAAAATTGAACTTCGAGCTCTAGCTAAAAACCGTCCTCTAGAATCTCTAGCTCTATGCATGCCATTTTTTTTATTATTTTTCTTCAAGTCAAGTTAATAGTTCTTTTTCTGATCTTCCAGTTCACTCTAGGTGCAAGAAGAGAGCATACTCAAGAAACTACTAAATCAATAACTTTCTCCTTTCTGATCCTCCAGATCACTTTAAAGTGCAAGAGGAGAGCATACTTGGATAGGTTATTAACTTCTTTCCTTGAAATTTTTATGTTTTTTTTTTTTATCTAAGTATGGCTACTTAATTTCACTTCCCCGGCAATGGCGCCAAAATGTTTAGTCAATTTAGTGTTCCTAAATTGATGTCATTAATTGTCAACCCGAGGCTCGTAAGCTGATGAAGTGAAGGTGTACTATATGTACTTAAGCAACTTTCTTAGAGCTTTTGTCGTTTGGGGTGTTGTTTATGGTTAACTTATCTTCCTAAGATGGAGTGATGATTATAGACAGATGAGTGCAAGTGTGTGAAAAGTGAGTTCTAGATGAGTGAAAGTGTGTGAATGGTGATTTCTAATTACTTGCTGAATTTGTAAAGGAAAAGAACTTGAAAGAAGTAAATAGCTTGAAATGACTTGAAAGCAAATGACCACGTTCTAATGGCATTAGTCTCTATCCATATTGCTGCAAATAAAAGAAACAAGAAAATCACTTCAAGGATTGATGATAATGGTTATCTCTTCCTAACTCCCTGCTTCTACCACATAGTACTGCGTAAAACACGATTAGGAAGTAGCTGAAGACAAATCCAAGAATTGATAAAAACTCTAAGTGACAAATTATAGCACTACTAAGCCTTTTCCATCATACTGCTTCCTACATGTGTGATTATGTGTAATAAGTGGAAAAAGTATTAGTGCCACAAGCCAAGACTACTTAAAAACAAGATGCAATTAATTAGTGTTCTGTTCTCTGAAAGATAAACCATTCATGATAAAGAGAACATAAATTAGTTAGCATCCAACTTGTAAAACTAAGCTAAAAACTAGTCTAGAAAACAGAGTAAAAAGGGCAGCGTTATGAATAAGACAATTGCAACTACCATTAGATATTAAAGCAAATACAATACACTTAATCCCGGGTCAAAACCTGCAAAGAGACAAAGCTGATCAGTGAAAATAAAGGCTGCAACAATGAAAAGAAAGTAAGCTGTACATAACTTCAAGAAAAGGAAATGCTGTAAGTAAAATAAAGAAATTGCAGAAGTATGAACATGAAATACTTATACACGGGCAGTCATGGACAGGGGCCCTCCATCCAAACAACCCACAGAAAACTCAGATGATGTAGAACTTCAAAACAACACTGTTTCCATTACTTTATATGCAGAAATACATAGTCAAAGGGCTGGAACAGCACTATAAAACAGAGTTTTAAAAGTGTGCTAAAATTCTCACAAAGTCATAAACTACAACAGCTAAAAACATAAGCGTACACAGACGCAAGTATTTATAGGCGTCTGCAAGATAGCCTAATGCGTAAAGCATAAAACAGAAAATCAACAGAATGTCATGCGTAATTAAGTGCAGTCAACACGTCATATGCCTCATGGTCGAGCTGGAGGTCCTGGTCGTTATGGGCAATGAATCCAACGTTGGATCATGTTCCCCACGGCTTGCAAAACACGGACAAGTCACCTTTTCCACCGACGTAACCTAACATCTTACGCATCAACGTTAAGCTGCCTTTATTTGACCGAAACTTGACCCCCTTTGACCGGAGGTACAGGTGACGTGGCTGGCTGAACTGATGGCACAGGAACCTCGAGCACATATATTCCAACATGCCCATGTGGCTCGTTCTGCAAAATGGCACGTGGAACCTTGAGATCAACAAAATGGCTGCGGGATCATCAGATGGCTGCGGAATCAGCAGATGGCTGCGGAATCAGCAGATGGCTGCGGAATGCCTGTAAGTATGTCAAAAACTAAACAAAACAATCACCCATTAGCAAAGCTCACTTGATCATGTTTAATGACAACTAATGTAATGATCTGGGTGGAAAATGAGGCAAAAGAGAGAGGAAAGTGATGAAAATAGTAGGTAATGATGGATGATAAGGTGTAAAGTAGAGACTCTACAAAGGCCATTGATGCTTGAGTACCAGGGAGCCATAGATTTATTCAACTAGGAAGGCTGCTCCCACGCTTCACCATTTATTGCACCACAAATCTTCATAATTTATACCATAGAGGAGTCCATAATCAGATGAGATGAGAGGTCGATGGAATGAGGAAGACGTTGCCGGATCATGGTACCATCTACATGTGAGAGGGGGAGCCTGACCTTACCTACATGCAAAACTTCTAGTCTGCGTGACACATTGGATATTTTGATGTGCCTTCTCAGACTATTTATTCTTTTGAGGATAATTACAAACTTTGGGATTGAGGGACCAGTCATTAGAAAATAATTAGGGGGAGAGGAAAAATATTTTTTTTGGGGGGCGGGGGGGTAGGTGTCATGGGATGCCTCAACACCTGCAGACTCAATTTATTTCAATTTGACCAACTTGGAGGCTACAAGCTTAGTTTGCTTGGGGATTTGCCTCTGTATTATGATGTCTTAGCACATGGAAAAATGAGGGCTACTGGAAGCCGTCCAAAAACCCTATCCCTCTTTGAAAAATTGCCTTGAGATGTTTTTCTTTTAGAAGGGATTTGTTATGGAGATGCTGGAACAAAATAAGAGAATCTCCTAGAATCGCGAGGTTAGGAGGATTGAAGTCTTTAGCTAGATTTACTCCTAGAAGAAGGCCATACAATTACGCCTAGAAGTTAGTCATACAACCTAGACCCCATGAGTAACTCATTACCAGATTTCCTTCGAGATTAAGGATAATCCCTCCCCCTCTTGCCACCCCTATAATTTTTATTTTTTCTGAATTTGTCTACTCCTATATTGATACAAAATAAATTTATAGAGAGGCCATGGCCTCGAGAAGTCTAGCCGAGAGATGCGGCATGCTCACATTGCAAAGCCGAACATTGTCCAAAAAGTCCTGCTGAAGACCGACCAAAAGGGTTTCTAGGAACATGACCATGACTAGTACATAAAAACAGAAAAACACCATTATCGTAACTGAAACTGAAGACTGACCAGAGGTAATTCAACAACCAAAACAAGATCACTGGGCTCAGGCAAGAAAACAGAGAAGCACTGCCCAATTCAAAACTGAAGTCAGACCTAAAAAACAGCTATGACTGAAATCGAGACCAAAACACATAGCCAAAAAAATGTTGCCCACGCAGGGGAAACCGGCTATTTGACTTTGGAACAAAGGACTGAGCATGAGAATTGTTTAGCATATCATGGCGATAAAACAGGAGGGAATTGAGCACCTTCGAGCCACGGAGAAACAAAAACCATTGAACGCAGACCTGATTAAGCTTCATGAGAGGTGGAGGGATGCTCTTCAATGATGCGACACCCATAATTGTAGAGGTCTTTGTCCTCAGAGGGATGGCCCTCTTTGCTTGAAGAACCGCCACCAGTAGGGACGCTCGGACCAGCCTGATTATCCATGACCTGGGTTGCAATGCACTTACTCGGACCCGGAGCCTTACTCTGCTTGTTATCAATCTGAGTAGTGCCATGCCTATCTTCCACCCTCGTCTCCAGAGTCACCCCAGAGGTCACGACAACCTGACTAGAAGTAACCTCTCGAAGCTCAATGGTGACAGAGGCTAAGAAGGAGACATTACTGAGAGTACAGGGGAACTGAAGACGAGTTGTATTAGGTGGAGAATTGAGAGAGTGCGCTGCCGAATTAAGCTGCCCACGACCCCGTCCACGACCACTCCTGGTAACAGGATATCGGTCAGAGTAGAAGTCCAAGGAGAATGACGAGGAATCCATCGTGGAGGAGGAGGCTTGGCGGATAACTTGACCCCGGGAACTTCCCCTCCTGCAACTCATTCTCTGGCGCAATCTGGGCATAGTGGGAAGAGCAGGAGGTTTAGAACTGGCTGCAATACTGTGGAGGCAGAAGGGGACTAAAAGTAGCTTAGCTTCAGCACCCAGAGGGGTAGTGGGAGGGATAGAGGACGAGCTGCTATTGAAATTGCAGAAAGGGTTGTGAGAAACCTGAAGGCCCGACAATAAATCCACCTAGCGATCCAGAGCCCAACGTTTCCTTGGGCTGGTCCGAGAGCGCGGCTCTGCGACAGCAAGGGAGTGACGCGAGAGTAGAGGAGGAGCGCAAATGAATCCAGATAGGGGCGTCATGATAGAAGAATGAACAGGCTGGTAAGGAGGGACAGGCTGCATTAATGCAGCATTGAAGTTGAGAGCAGAGGAATTAAAGACCGTAATTGCGCAAGGCCGAGTGGCGGTGGTAATAAGCCACGTGCCAACCCACTTAGCCGCCCACGTACCGATCAGACCATTAAACACCCGGATCCGGTAGCCACCACTATAATTTTATTTATATGTTAAAATATCTTTAAAAGAAGCATTTCTAAATCACCATGTTTCAATGAGTTAAAAATAAAAAAGGTGGGTATTCTAACAAATATTTTCAAATTAAGATTTAATGTGGGCGTACTCAATACATACGTTCATAAATCATATTTTTCTTTAATATAAAATAATTAAAATCTATTTCTAACTTAGATAGATTTTTTAAAATTAAATATTCACATAGTGTAAGGAGATCACGTTTTCGTCTACAAAATAATGGAAATTCTGCCATGATTTTAACAAAATCTGGTGGAATTTTTTGGAAATCCGAGTTACAGCTATCAAGTTTCCAGATTTTGGGTGCCAAAGAGTTTTGATGATACTGAATCTATATCCACTATTAAAAAAATATTCAAACAATCCCACAATCAATTTAAACAAAAAACCACATTTAAGCGAAAAATCACTATTCAAATAAAATTGTCATTTAGCTTCTAGCTTCGAATTTTGCATTTCAAATTTAAAAAAAAGAAAGAAGAAAAAAGAAAAAAAAACTTCCATTTTCGATAAAAGATTACGGAGTGAGAAAGAGTATAAAATGAAGTCTGTTATATCTATATATCTATATATATATATGTTGTGTTGCATTTGATATTTTATTGCCGCTATGAAGTATCTAATATCCACATTGTTATCTATTTTATATGTCCAACTTTTTAAAGATTAACTTGACTGGATTGTTTTCTCGATATATTTGATTCTCATAGTTTCTGCATGATCATATAAAGCATAATTATTTATTAGGTAAAATTTTATAGTTTTTCATGATCATGTAAAACATGCATATTTATTCCTTAAACATAATTTTAATTGCTTTACTTAAACATAAATGTGTTTGTCCAATAATTTAATACATAGGAAAGTTAATTAATTAAATTTTGTTTTAGATAATTATAATTTTTTTTACAAAATGATATTTTAATTTAAATAATTATAATTTATTTTAAATTATAGAAAAATAATAATAAATATACAAAATTCTTAGTTATATTAAAAATGTATATTTTAAAATTGGAAATGAATAATTTTGAAATTAAAAATATTTGAAATCATTTTAAAAAAATCATCTTTCTTGAGTAAGAGTAAACTCAAAGTTTACTCAACGCAATTATAAATTACACTAATTTAAAAACTAATTGATCTAAAATCTATTTAAAATAATAAATAATCTCGAAAGCACAACATTTTTAGCTAATGCAAAGATTTCGATGGACATCATCGATGCTCAAACTGGAGAAAGTTGCGCAAACTGGGGAAGGTGTGTGTGGTTTGTGTTTCAAGATAGGAAATCACAATAAGACTGTACGATATCACATAAAATTTGAACACATTATTGTATGTTTATCTTTTACTTTTCCTTCATATATTGGGCGAATATGGTTTGTAATTTACTTAGAGATACGGGTTGGGTTTGGATTTTCATTGGTTGTTTTGAAAATGGTGAATCTTGGTTTTGATTGTTTAAGGGAGAGTGGAGTAACATCTTTATTTACTTATGACAATTTAATTTTGTTGGTCCTGTTTATGAAATGCAAAGTATAACGACGAAAGCGTCTCGATATTGACGAATACAACCATGATCATAAAAAGAGTTCCACAACGAAAAAATGGAAACTGCCACCATAATGAAAATTCTGGGAGAAGTAAAAGATTTCAGTATAATTCCACAATAAATACATATAGATTAATAATCAATCACAATCTACCATTGGCATCAAAATTATGCATATTAGATATACCATAAAATATGAAATTATATGCCTCAACTACAATCCAAAACATCAATTCATCATAAACATATAATAATTTTTGAACCATAATATTTCTTTGGCTTACAATGAAACACTATTACATGTTCACTTTTTCTCATACTTCTATGTTAAAGTCACACAATAAAGAGTTCATCAACATGTTGAGGAGATCATCTCTTGAATCAAGAACAAGCACAAAGTGCACCATGATAAACATTGTGTTTCTTACATGATTGAAATTGGCAACCAAGCTTGGCTGCCCCTCCAAAAGGAGAGATACTCTAAAAGTTAACAACATTGAGGTAGACATGTATTCAATTCTCAAAGAGTCAATGCATTGGCAATAAACATTGCCATGTAATTGATTTCCAATGTTTAATTGCTCAAGCGTTATGTTCTATCTTGTTGAACCAACTAGATGAATATCCACAACAACCACTTCATTTGTATTCAGAGTATACTGCATCACACAAGGCTACACTTCAATCAACCATGCACTTAATTAATTTAGGAAAACACAATCATCCTCAATACTATTAATGAGGTTTCCCGAGTTAGGATATGGAGAATGAGATTAAAAAAGAAAAAGAAAAAAGAGAAAGTAGAAATACATGCACGAGCCAAACTACATGCACTTACATGGATAAAATCACTTGTAGAAACAATAATAGAGCATACTGTCGTTTTTATTTCAAGAGTTATGTGTAGAGGATTGCCTTGATTGAACAATCTCTACATCTCTCTTTCATTTCTATAGATGGATAATCTCTACATCTTTCTCTCATTTCTAAACATGGGTAAATCCACTCTTGGGAAGTTGGCAATGGCAACCATGAACACAATTGTTACTTTGTCAAGATTTAATTATACAATACAAAGACATCACTTCATAAATTTAATAATTAAACATACCAATCCCCATTTTATTACAATAAGATGTAGTAATAATCATTGTATTAGAATATATATATATATATATATATATATATATATATATATATATATATATATATATATATATATATATATATGTTTGTTTTTTAATTTAATGAGAATTTTGTTGAAAATTGTATTTTCATTTAATTAATAAGAATTTTAATTATGAATTGTTCTCATAATATTTATTTGATATGGGCATTGGGTTGGTCCATAATATATATGATTGCATATATATATATATATATATATACACACACACACACACTAAACAACCTAAATTTAATAATTTCAAACCAAGTGCAATTTTTCAATTTAACACTCCTATCTTCCTCTCTTTGCACCTTGTGAAGCAATTGCAAGTTTTATTTTTATCAAATTAACAAGGAAAAGAAAAATCAATCTTTCGAGGCTGTGGGATAGGTGGTGATTGTTCGCACCCTCCTGCTCTTGTTGATGGCGATGGCAACACACACGCACACACACACACTAAACAACCTAAATTTAATAATTTCAAACCAAGTACAATTTTTCAATTTAACACTCCTATCTTCCTCTCTTTGCACCTTGTGAAGATATTGCAAGTTTTATTTTTATCAAATTAATAGGGAAAAGAAAAACCAACCTCTAGAGATTGTGGGATGGTTGGTGATTGTTTGCATCCTCCTGCTCTTATTGATGACGATGGCATGAGTAGAGGATGGTCTGATAGAGGAGGTGGTCCTTGTGGGTTGTAAGTTGGTGACAATATTGAGGAAGGTTATCTGGAGCACTGTCCCTTAATCCCATCTCTAAAACATTTATATCCCCATTCCAAGTCACCTCTCGTCGTCTTCTTCTGGACAATGATTTCCCACCATCATCAGCTACCTCTGCGTTCCTTCTCTCACAATCATTTTTTTCCACAAGTGTTGCAACAGACGAAAATTTCACGGTTAAAATTTATGGAGGTGTGCACTGGCTATGTGTTGCTGCCTTAGATGTCTCTGTCTCTTGTCATTTCCAAACAATGCAAAGATCCTGTGTTCCCCAATCTACATCCATCACCAATGATTAAAAACAATCATTTATGAAAAGTTAAATATGGTGAACATAACAACTTGATCAAGAATGAAAATTCAACTGTTTGAACTTGAGGGCAATCTATCATTGAGATTTCAAAATATTATGAAATTGAATGAATATGAGTGAAATCAAATAGTTTATTTCATTTATATCAATAAAATTTTAATATATTTTAACATTTTTGTGTTCTTTTGCAAGTAGGGTGAATCCCCACAAAGAAACGAAGCAACCTCTTCACCACTTGGAAATGCTGCCAAGATAGAGACAAATGAGTGGGAGGGATGGTGGAGGAAGAAACCAAGCTCTTTTCCTGTGGAAATACAATTCAACTTAATTCCACCGAAAATGCGTCAAGAGATAAGGGATCTAAAGATTAAAGTTGAGGAGGAGAGACAGTCTATGTTTGACTCTGAATTGCTTGAGAATCTGGCAGGGTGGGTGCTAGACCCTGGGCACACCAGGGCATAAAGAATAAGTACCTAAACTCATTTGCACTTCATTGTCAAATGAAGACACTATTGGGTTTGGTATTGAGGGATAAACAGGTAGAGAAGTACAACATCTTTGCCTCCTTGGAGGATTCCAAAAGAATGTTGAGAAATTCAAGGTTTTTCATGGAAAAATTTGATGCTCGCCTCATGCATGTGGAGAGACACATTCCTTGTGAGTCTAATGGTGGAGACGCCAGGGACCCTCCTCACTCAAGTGCTTGAGTTTCGACAATTGTGTCATCTTCAGAAAATGAACAATGATTTAGGGTGATGGGTGACGGTATATGGTTCTCTCCCGAAGCTCTTGTTTTTTTGGTTTTGATAGGCCTTTGGATGGATTTTCGATCCTTGGATTATGAAGACATATTATAGTCGAATCCATGTGTTTTTTTGGGCAGGGTGTAGATCTTTTTATGACTTTGGCATATCTTATCTTATTTGGTGTTTGTAATGTCAGTGTTCACTTGGCATAGTTGTTTTGCGATGGTGGTTTGCGGGTTCATGGTTTGACGGTGGTGTCACCTTTTCAAGGGGATGGTGACTATAATGATGCACTCAAGGGCTATTTCCCATAGTGTTCAGTGGGCTATGGTGTGGTCTGCCTCAGATTCTTGGGCAAGGCTTCTATTTGGGTTTTAATGATTTCTTGTATGGATGGGTTCAAGGCCAAGATGTAATGGTTTTGTATATATGTAATCAATGGTAGCTTGTATAAGCAACAAAGGTTGAGAACTGAGTTTCGATACTCCCTCTGTACACATAATTCTATCTATGCAATCTAGTTCTCTTGATTAATACAAAGCCTTTAATTAAAAAAAAACATCTATCATCAATATAAAAATAATCTATATTTAACCCATGACAAGTGATGATTAAAGAAAATATGTCATAACCATGATATCATAATCCAGAATCATAGGCCACTTGCCCTACCAAACATTCTCATCCAAGCTAGCATACAAATTGTTAAATTCTCAGGTGCAATGGGCATTTACAATTTGAAGGAGATTATACTATGCACATTGTAGATTAATGATAACATGGAATTATGAGTTGGAAGGTCAGTTGCATGGATGGAAGTGCTTAAAATTACGCGGAGGTGGAGCTCTCCCATAGATATGCCTCTGTATGGAAAAAGTGGTCCTGTCAATCTTTTTCCGAGTCTAGACATGCTGTTATCAGGTAGCTATGCCGGTTGTTTTCATGGCTTACATGCATCCCCAGGTCAAACCTACAATGGGTATTTATTGGTCATCTCAGGCCTGGAGAATTTGGGTGGCATTGAACTTGTCATTGGGTCCTCTCTCTGCCAGAGTTCACTTGGCTTCTTTGGGGCTTAGGGTGGCCAACTCGCTTCACACTGATAATTCGTTTATCAAACCACCTCTCCTACAAAATCTCCATTCACAAATTGTTTTAATGATTCCTCTTCCATCTTGTGTTATGGATTTTGGCTTTGGCCCAAGCTTTACTGGCAAGAACAGTGAGGCCCGCCAAAGTCCTAGGATTGTGGCATTTAAAGAGTCCATTGTCCCATCCCAGAATCAACCATTTCCTCTGTACAAGCCTCAGACAAATTGGAATAGTGCTGGAAAGTGTGGTGGTTCAAAGTCTCTTGACAGACATTCAAAGTCTCACTGGGAAGGGAGGCGGTTCATGTTCTCTTGTTGACACCCTCTAGTGGCTCCCAACGCTAGTGTGAATGGTTCAGGGTTTTTGGTGAACAAGCCCGTGGCTTATGTTTTGCCAGTGGCTTCATTGTTTGTGCTTGTGTTGATCATGTTGCTTGTGCCCATTTGGTCATGTTTTTCATGCTTAGGAGGGTCATGCTCCACTGCTCATGATCATGGCCCATGTTCAATTTCTCATGCTTGGGTTTGTAGAAATTTTGAATAATATGACACTTATTCACAGAGATTATCCCGATTATACACTATTGCAGAATACATGCATAATACATAACCTCCTCTACGTTGATCATCAATTTACAGAAGCAGAAACAATAACATGCGCACATAGAAGCATCAATCACACATATCAACACAGTATTTTCCCGGGGAAAGAATCTCGCTAAAAACCCCAACTATCTGTATATTATATTGATTGAGAACATGTAACAAACATAGTACAATACTCCTCACAAGTACTCAGTACTATCTCCACCTGTTACACACAGTACAGCTCAGATTTGATCTCCAAATCTCCTTCGCTGCTTGCCTGCCTCCACTGCACAATACCTGCTGAGAATGAATGAATCCAAACTCGTTCCAAGTTCTATTTACCTTGGAAAATCACTCACACTGGAAATCACGTGAGCACAGGCTATATTACTGGGCAAATACTGCGCAATACTCATTGGCATACTCAATCCATTGATTGTGCAAGATCTCATGCACAACTGATAGTCACAACTCACCCTTTCACTCACCTCTAACACTTGTCTCCACTGAACTGTCCATGCACTGAGTTAATTGATGTATTCTTCAGTTGCATTATGAGTTAATAATTAGTGAATTAATTAATAACTAATTCACACAACTCATCACTTAGTCTATTGATCAGTTAGACTAAATACAACTAGTTCAACTAAGTCAAACTGAACACAACTCCATTAACTGCTCATCTAACTCCACAGAACTCAACCACTTGAGTTCTAACTGAAGTCCTTCATGCAATAGCTCAGTCAACCCATAGGTAACCACGTGATTCCTTCAGGCAGTTGCATGTGCCACATCTGTAGCTCCAACTGAAG
Source organism: Pinus tabuliformis (assembly GCA_031772625.1). Classification (NCBI taxonomy): domain Eukaryota; kingdom Viridiplantae; phylum Streptophyta; class Pinopsida; order Pinales; family Pinaceae; genus Pinus; species Pinus tabuliformis. The sequence goes on along the minus strand of CM062805.1, from coordinate 1,209,192,046 downwards.
TGCTCCAAGAGAATAAGATAAAGTTTAGAGTCCAAATATTACTAAGGGCTAATAATATTTGACTGTTTCTATTTTTACCTGGCAGTCTAAAAATAGACTCTGATCACACCGCTGTGAACCAAAAATAGAAGTCCATCTATTTTTCCCAACATGACCAATCATCCATAAACAGCATCCTGCAACTCATAGACCATGATCCACATGTCTAAAAATAGACTTCGCGCCAAAACTTGCCTGCGGGACCACTTAGTGAAGGCGACTCCTTTCCACTAAGCTCCATCATCTTATTGCATTCTCAACAAGCATTTCTTGTTGCACACTTTCCAACAGGGTTGCTCCTTGCAGGTCACCCAAAATGCATGGTTCCAGGTATGTCGTGGCCTTCAGGCCAGGCCTTCTTCCAAGTAAACCTTTAAACACAAATGTGCTCTTGGAATGTCTAACTTTTGAATTATGAGTACTCTCTTCTATCCAAATTTTCTCTTTAAAAAACAAAGCTTGCATGCTTGTTGTATATCATTATCTTTTGTAAACTTGTGGAAAGTTTTCACTCTATCAGATGACTTGGTTAAGTGGAGTCAATGCAACCTCAAAATTTTAAACTTGTGCTACTGATCAAGTTTCCCATCAAACAGACCAATAACACAAAGAAACCTCTTATGTAATTCATTTTTCATTTAATAAGCAACCAAACTTTAAATAAAAAAAATCTACTTTAAATAAATATATAATTAACATATATTTAATAAATATATAATTTTCCTTTTTATGTTATATATAAAAAAATTGCACATTTTAACATTGTTACAAAATCAATAAAGATGTAGTCACATAAAAACATACGAAAAGAAGCAAAATATTATCAATGTTTGAATTGAAAACAACATTAAACAAGAATGGATGCATGCAGCAAGTCCCTGCCTTGAGCGGGGGCTTGTAATGCATGGACAAATACATATATTCAAGAATAATATTAGTTCATTTACTGGAGTTGAACCATGAACTTAGATGTCTGAGTTAATGAAAATCCAAGTGAGTGAGTCACATGGCGCCTTATCTAGAACTGGCTAAATCAGACACATTATATTTCTGAGTGTCCCAGATTTCAGGTTTTGGGAAATGTCTAGTCAGAACTATGGATTGCTGCTGCCTTGGAGCTTAGTTTTTTAGCTTTGCCAATGGTTTTCAGTGAATCAATGTGCAAAGCTACAAATGTGAATTGTTGCCAATGGTTTTCAGTGAATCAATTTTCTGAGATATATTTTACCAAGTCAACTAGAAAGTAGGAGCTGGTTTCTTTGGTCACTTGGCTTGATGAGAATAGGTTTTCTTCTTTCTTTGTCAGCAATATTTGTTAGAGTTTGAATAGGCAATATCTAGAATTGTCCATGGTTGTGACACAATAAGAAAATACTATGCCAAATCAAGTTTTAGGGAAATAATAGAGAGGGAAAAGATCCTTGTATTGTTCATACATAATGATAGCAACATTGTAGTGGCCAATCTAGGGTGCTAGATTAGACTAGATTTATTATCAACCAGGGTAAGTAAACTTCGAGGCATGTGTCTAAAGTCTATAGATATAAAGGATTCCTAACTAAGTGTTTAGTGTGATAGGCTACAATACTCCTTTATAGAAGGTTCAGATATGTTTCCTCTCACCTTAACACTAAGATCACCTAACTTATCTAACTTTCCTAAGGATACAACGTATTGCTAGACTGAGATTTTAATCCTCTTACAAGGATGCTATGCACAAAAGCTCTGTCTAGTTAACACTTAAGCATTCATGAAAAATCAAAAGCACACTAAATTTTAAATGCATGAAAACAGAGTCTATGGAGATGCTTTAAAATATAACAATGGATCAAATCTCTTACAAGATATGGTTCAATGATCTATCGATATTTAAATCTTCAAGCTATCACCTTAAATACCATTTGTGAGAATTTCTAATCAAATCGACAAAGTCATAAACATGGAAATAACACTAAACACTATGTGTTCTATTCAAATTCAAAAACTGCTAAGGAAATGAAATTAACAGTATACCAATCCACGCAGGGCCCGTCCACGTTTCAATGGTACATTGAAGTAAACTCAAGCAACGTGAGTATTAACGCATAAACACTGTTGGAGTAAAACCGTGACTATAATTAAGTGCTGAAGATTGCAATCACATACAAGAGTTCTGTTCTCAAACGATGCACAAAGATAATAATCGTAACTGTAAATTATCCTTGAAACAAAACAATACGCAGTCTTTATCTGCCTGTCCCTATTTGAATCGAATGTACATTCATTAAGCAAATGTTTCTGCTTTTACAATGGAATGATTTTTTGGTCATTTCTAATCTAAACTGATTTCCAAAAAAAAACAAAACGAAACCGGTTTGGGAAACCATGGCTTTTACTGCCTTTGTAACCAAAAGGCTGGGGTTTGACCAGCGTTGATCGCATAACCAGGAGCTTTTGATTCACTGTAGAATCGATTTTTCACCATGCATGTACATTCCAGGTCTCGTTCCTATCCATTGCTTTGGCTTGCCTGTCATGCCACGTGTCAGATGATAAACCATTTACATGATGTTATGACTTCCTGTAATCTTTTTATTGAAAATTCTTAATTTCTAACATAAAAATTCCTAAATTAACTTTAATGCAAACTAACAACTATAATTCTATTAATTAATCAATTTCGATGGATATAAGGGGTCTATGGAGGAAAAAGGTAGACAAATGATGGTGTTTCTAGAAGAAAAAGATGGTAATGGAATGGTACCAACATCTCCCCCAAGCTCAATGACTTAGCATGTCCTCATGCTAATCCTGATGTGCTGCCTCTATACTCTGTTCCTGCCTGTACCTCTGCTGCTTTTAACAATGCATCTATGTTCTTCTTAGCTTGGGCATCTTTCTGAATGTGGAGCTCATGTTTCAAACTCTTGTATTTCTCCTTGAGGGCTTTCTTTTGGGTATACCATTTGGTTGCCCACTTGCAAATGTCAGTTTGTTCAGCCTTGAGCTCTTTGATTTGCTCCTTAAGCTTCTCATTCTTCTGCTGGGTTTTCTTACTCTGAGTTCTCAACATTTCGTTCTCCCTCTTAATGACTTTCTCCAGCATGTTGGCCTCCATTAGTTCTTCTTTTAACTTTTCAATTTGCTTTTCCATCCTCCTTTGTTTCTTGATTGCAGGTGGTGACTCTTTTCCTTGCCTATTGTTGCTCTCAACCTCCATTTCGGCTTTTGGTCCAAGCTGTGAGTGAGCACTGCTCTCGATGTCCATCGGTGCATGTGCATTTGATTCTGGTTGATCTTCTTGTGGCTGGGTCTTTTGTGCTCTCTTGGATCTTCTTGTATATGTAGTGAAAATTTTATCTTGCTCCATTTTCTGGGCATCCTCTTGTCTCATCTTTCTCGTCCTCACACTACTATTGGGTGGAGGGACATTGCTTGATTTGCGCACAGGGATCTCTTCATCAATGTCAAGCATAAATCCTGAGTGCTCTTGTTGTTCTTGTTCATCCTCTCCATCTTTGATTTGATTGGAAACCAGAAATTCCTTCCATGTCTTTCCCCTTTTCTGCACTTCAAATTCAATGAGAATTTTAATTAACCCGAAATGATACAAGCTTTTGTCCTCATTACCTTTTTGCTTTTGGATAGTTTTTGACATCTTGGTCAAGCTCTGCAAGAGGAAATATGGTAAACTAATGGTGCACTGCCCTTTTAAATGTAACAAGAGTTTGATGTGGTATAAATAGACTATGCTGTAGCGACCCTCACACGTAACAAATTTTTGAATGATATACACCATTTCGTCCCATGGATGCATCAGCCAGCTCCTAGGGACACCCTTCTTCCAGTTAACAGATGAAACCCTCGAACTTGACATGAATTGGGTCCATGATTTTTCTTTGAATTGTTTTGTTTTGAAGTATTTTTCTCCTTGTGGGCTGATCCCCAAGGACTATGCTATGGTGTCTTCTGAGATCCTAAATGAGAAATTGCCTATCAATGCTTTCTCCCCATTAAATGTAAAGGCAAACTGTTTAGTTACTTCCTCATTGCTCCCATTAAACTTCTCCAAGAAGGGTAGCCATTGTTTTTCTCTTAAAATTGCAATACAGTCATCGTGGTACTGAGAACTATCAAATGTGTTTGGCTCTACTCTATTAGTCATTTTGACAGAGAAACTCCTGCTCTAACCCTCTTCATTTATGCTTACTAATTTAACAAGGGTATTTTGGTTTGTTACCTTTGCTTTTCACTCCACACAACTGACCTGGTGGCGCCCTCTGTTCTTCGAGATTAGCTCCTTCAATGGCTTAAGCAGTGACCGGATGACTGTCCTTGAATTATGGCGGAGGCGGAAACTTGTGAGCCCAATTACTGTGCTTTCCTTCCGTAGCACTTGCTGTTCTCGGCCTTTGTTTTTGAAATCACAGCACTTGAATTGCTAGTATGGAACGCCCTTTTTTTACAACTGAGAATGAAATGGAATTTTAACAACCGACTTGACCCAATTCACTATAATAACATAGCGTATTCATATTTCAATGACAGAGGAGTAGTTGTACTGGGTTGTATGACTACCATCATGAGAACGCCGTAAGCATGTATGGAGTACTGGAGTATAATAACGGATAGTTGTTTGCATGAGTCAACTTGGTCGAACGATCATGTTATAACTTGGCCGATTCAAAAACAATGAATGAAATCGTGTAACATTTGGCTTTCCAATAGTTCACCACCTGTCCCTTGCTCATTGGTACTTGGCCGAATAGGGAGATGTTGGACCGATAGTAAGGTTTGATGGCCGATAAGGAGTTAATAACAAGGCTGGGAGGGTGGTATAATAGAGGATTTAAAAATCGTAGGAGGAGTATGGGGATAGGCTAGAGTGTTGGGAAATGATAGCAATTAGGAATATGACAAGGGTGATGGATATGTGGGTGTTTTTGAAATTGATCATAAGCAGTCATAGTCATCACATTTTAACACTACAATAATCTAAGAATTTAGATGTTAAAAATAAAAATTACAACAATACATTGCACTTTTATTGGTTGATCAAGAGTTGAGTTGGCATGCATAGGTAGGACTGGTCTTTCTTGTTCATATATGACTAATCTTTGCTGTCCATAATAGGTCCCTCTGAGATGAATTTGGATACAACAGGTCCCTCTGAGATCTGGAGAATGTTTGTGCAGCTTCTTTGAAATCTGGAAAAGAACTATATGTGTGCAACTTCCTTGATCTTTGGTGTTTGATGGAGCCTCGATGACGAGCAACCTTTGAATCTCTGTTGAAACTTTGTTGAAGCTTTGTTGAAATAACTTGAGATAGCAGTCTCTAACAGGTCCCTTTTATGTTTGTTGAACAGGTCCCTCTAATGTTGGTGCTGGTAACATGGTCTTCTGAACAGGTCCCACTGCATATTGCTTGAACAGGTCCCTCTGATTAGAACAAAGACAAAAACAACTTCTTTACTGAAATACTGAAGTGTGATGACCCCGTAAAACATGTAATTATGAAAAGTTACTATGGTAAGAAACTAATGTGAACTGTTAATTACTGTTGTTAAATGATATTATTTATTTATGAAATGGAAGATATTTTTGGGAAAATGCTGGCAGCCTCCTGAGGGAGGATTTCTAAAGAAAAGGAAACAATTATAAAACTGAAAAAGAAACTAACCCTCCAGACAGGAAAAGTCCTGGGAGGGAAAACCCCTGGGCTGTGGTGACAGTCAGGGGAGAGAAATTCCAAGAGAGGAAAAAGAAAGAAAAAGGAGGGTTAAGTCTGGTAAGGACCAGATAACCCTAGCACAACAGTGCATGAGTCTTGTTGAGGGCTGCAGGCCTGCAAGACAGCTCGGGGGGAGAATCCAACGTACTGGTGGATCTCAAGGTTGGGTGGATAAGAGCAAGCATGTAAATTGCAGGTGAACTTCTGGAGCGTTAACTCTTGGGCCTAATAGACCAGGTATGAGTTATTCACCAGAATTAGATTTCTGTATTCAGTATGCTGGGTGTATAGAAGGAAAGTATAGTTGCACCTGAGTTTCTGTTGCTAACTAGATGGAAAAGTATACATATAATATTTTAAACAGTTTCTAAGAGTGCTTAGAACTGGCTATTTAAGACAAAAACAGAGATTATCTGCTACATACTTTGCATGATAACTGTAAAGAAAACGATGCATGCTAACTGTATAAAAAGCGATGCATGTTAATTGTATAGAAATTGATGCTCATTACTGTATGGAAGCCGAAGCGTATCTGTATAGAAACATTACAATGGTCTTGAAAGACCATAACTGTATGCAGAGTACGTGAGTGCATACTGGAAAAAATGCATTGAACTATTCAACAGTAGGAGAATTTATTAGCAAATATAACAGTAGAATGATTATGGAAAACAACAGAACGACACATAGAGTAGTCGTATTTCTATAACAGCCGAGAAGCATGTTGAAACATTAAGTGCTGTTCATAGTATATGGTGAGGCCGTTTCAAAGTAAACCCATCGAGCCCTGTACCTAGGGTTTAGTCTCATTATATATGAAAATAAGTAAAAGACGATCACTGTATCATCGCAGAATACAGACAAATAATATCATTAACAAAGTAAATGTGACTTGATGTCACAGAACTGCTGTGGTAAACGACCGCTTAACCGCCGTATACAGCCATGCATTGACAAGTGAACGTAGGGTTGTTATAGACGAAACCCTCGAAAGGAACCCGTCTCGACTCTGTTAAACAGAGGAATGATAATAACCTTAAACAAGACGAGCTCAATACATTCTAGAAAGCAAGTACATATGCATATAGACAAATAAGTTGTTGATGCAAATTAAACCAAATGAAAAACATGTACATCGTATTCAACAGGAAAAAGAAAAATGCATATATTAACATTGTGATAAATAAAACCCCTGAAGGGTATAACGACAGCCTGTTCACTAAATGTTCAGAGAGCCGAGATGGACTCGTTGTCTCTTCATAAATACAGATAAACCTGGGTAATTATAGTTAACATCCTTGAAAAACAAGAGAAACTGAAAGGGATAAATATCCCGACTTAAGTTGAATCGATTCGGTTCCGGCAAGGGAGGCCGTGAACCCTTAACAAAATATACATAATCCTGGACATAGTGCCAAAATAAATACAACATAAAACTGTATAACCAGATTAGACGCAGGTCCCGGCATGGAAAGGCCGACCGCGCATCCTAACCAGGGTTTAGCCGAATGAAGGAACCCTGAGACAATAAATAAAAGATTGCCATGAGGAACTCCTCAGGCCGAGAGAATCGATGCAAGAAAACCCTCCAGTTAAACCCTCACCCATCGGATTAAACCAATGCTCTGCATCAATTCATGATAGAATAAATACCTGAGGATGCCTCGGTTGTATCATTTCTTCCCTGAGCGGTAGGAGGAATGAGAAGCAATTACCTGCACATGATAAACACGTTGAAGTTAGCTGTGAATGCATAAACCGGAAATGTGAAACCCTGCCGAAACAACGCACTGTATTTATAAACAAATAATTTGACAGCTGAAAGGGAAATTATGAATCGGCGGGCATCAATCATTAGTTTACCTGAGTTAGCTTGCCAAGACCTAGCATATGGTGCAGGGATGGAGCCGCTGAATTGAGCAAGGGTTCGGCCTCTCCACCAGGTGCAAATGAACCCGAAATAAGCGACTCAGTGGTATATATGAAACCCGCTAAACCCTGAAGCAAATGTAAACCCTTAGATCTGTGCAAGTGATCCTCACCGTCCATCCGAGTGGAGGTTTGGCGCGCGAACCCCAGCGATTTCCCCGAGACTTCACATGGCCTCTGCACGGTGCTAGCCACCTGGCCAGGGTAGGTGAAGCCAATTAGAATTCCGTTCACACCTGGAACCGGAGAGTGATCGGAAAAGCAAGCCGATGGACATGATAACCGTTGACTTAAACCTTAATATGAAGGTCGCCAATGATTCATATAACCATAAGTCAAGAGGAAACCTTAAGTTAATAGGTTGAGAATTATATATGTGTAACCATGGCAGCACGTTCGGAGCTTTAAAAGCGATTTATATATATATTTGTGTAGTTATTCTATGATCGAATATATGGAGGGTTATGAAGTAAAAGGTTTTTACAATTAATTTTTTTTTTATTTGGTATATTTACCGTGGAGTCGTGACAATGTGGTATCAGAGCAGAGGTTTCAGAACTGTGGCCTCTGGAGCAGTAAGATCCAGCTGCATGGAAGATTATCATATAGTACATATATGAGGAAGAATTAATTCAGCTAACTGTTTTTCTGTTTATTAATTAGGATATAAATACAGAAACAACAATCCGCTAACAGTCAACAATAAAGATGGAGGAAATGCAGGGAGCTGACAGCATTCCTCGGGAAAATCCAGAGCTGTGGGTACAGCTTGGTGCAGAGACACGCAGTACCAATCTGGCGATACTAGAAACTGTTCAAGAACTGAAAAGGGAGATGGCACGTTTGCGAGAAGACAACGCGCGATTGACAGTGGAACAGGAAAGAATACTGAAGAGTTTGTCGGACAGACAGAATCCACCATTAGCCAATCCCAGTGCAGAACAGCAAAGGGCAACTGAGGAGCGGAATTACCCAACTGCACCCGAAATTTCAGAGGAAAAGGAGGACCATTCTGATAATGTACTGGAACAACAAACCTCAAAGCGACATAAAATGGAATTGCAGGGGGAATTCCGGAAAATTAAACCTCCACATTTCGATGGGGAACAGGAGGAAGCAGCAGAAGCATGGTTAATTAACATGAACAAGTATTTCCAGTTGTACGAGTATGATCAGAATTTGAAGGCACGGCTGGCCATCTTTCAGCTACAAGGCAAGGCAACTCTGTGGTGGGAAGAAACCAAGATTGTAAAAGGAGTGAATGAGCAGAGTATAATGTGGGAAAATTTCAAAAATACTTCAAGGAGAGGTATCTAACTGAACGATTCTATGATGAGAAAGCACGGGAATTCCATGATTTACGGCTAGGACAACAGTCTATGGACGAGTTCATTAATCGGTTCACTTCCCTGCTTCGCTATGTGCCATATATTAAGGAGGAAAAGGCCAAGGTGCAGAGATTTGTGAGCAGCCTACCTGCCTATATAAGGGAACGCATTGAGTTTGATAATCCCAGGACAATGGATGAGGCGATTCGTAAGGCAAGAATCTGTTACCAGCAAAACAAACAGAAAGGAGACACTTCAAATAAAAGGTGGAATGAAAGAAAGAGCAACAGAATTGCTGGTAATAATAAAGGGAGTCGTGGTAATGGCAGCAAGGGTGCTGGTAAGGGACAGATTAGCAGAAATGTAGCAAAGAGTACCTTTCGGACTAAACCAAGTGAGAGCAGAATCAGTGAACCACCTGCCAGGTCCGACCTTGAAGGAATAACCAGACCTCCAGTTCAATGTTGGGGTTGTGGAGGACCGCATTATGTTAAGAACTGCCCTCAGCGTAAAGGAGTGGACCAAATATCTCAGATCCAGGAAGCATCGACTGTTGGGGAAGTGGCGCGCAGCGTACCAAGAATTAACGCAGCCTTGGATGACCGTCAAGCGGAATACCAACCGACCATGGTGGAGTTTGAAGGTAAAATTTCAAACCTTTCTATAGCTGTTCTTATTGACCCAGGAGCTACTTTGAGTTATGTTAGTCCAAAAATAGTAGAACAGTGTAAGTTACCTTCTGAAAAGTTCAGGAGTCCATGGCTGGTACAGCTAGCCACAGGAGCTAAGAGACGAGTCTTAGCCAAAATTGGTAACTGCTCTTTCAGCATAGCTGGACAGCCAATTACAGCAGACCTGAATGTACTCCCATTGGGGTCCTACGACATCCTGATTGGTATGGATTGGCTGGAAAAACATTGGTCGTTGGTAAACTGCAAGACCAAAACCATTTATTACAAGGATGACTTGGGACAACAGCAAGAATTGCAGGGAATTAAACACCCTGTACAGATCCGGCCTATCACTGCTTCCCAGCTAGCTAAATGTCTCAGGAAGAAGTGTCAGATTTATGCTATTCAAGTTGGTTATGCAAACCAGAAAGACAAAACATCTGCACTGGACAATATTCCGGTAGTACAGGAATTTGTGGATGTTTTTCCTGAAGAGGTACCAGGACTGCCTCCAAAAAGGGATATAGATTTTACTATAGAGTTAACACCAGGGGCAGCCCCGGTGTCACGAGCACCGTACCGGATGAGCGTACCCGAGTTGACAGAATTAAAAATGCAACTACAAGAGTTGCTGGATAAGAATTACATCCGCCCCAGCGTGTCACCGTGGGGAGCTCCAGTATTATTTGTCAAAAAGAAAGATGGAACTCTCCGTATGTGTATAGACTATCGTCAGCTGAACAAGCTCACGATAAAAAACAAATACCCCTTGCCTCGGATTGACGAACTCTTTGATCAAGTGAAGGGAGCAAAGGTATTCTCCAAGATCGATTTGCGATCTGGTTATCATCAGATCAGAATTAAAGAAGAGGACATTGCCAAAACCGCTTTCAGAACACGCTACGGGCATTACGAATTTGTGGTGCTGCCCTTTGGCTTGACCAATGCACCCGCCACCTTTATGTGTTTGATGAACAGCGTGTTTCACAGGTTTTTGGACAAATTCGTGCTGATATTTATCGATGATATTCTGATATATTCCCGTTCCCATGAGGAACACGAAGAGCACCTGAGGATGGTGTTGCAAACTCTTCGAGAACATCAGCTATATGCTAAGTTTAGTAAGTGTGACTTTTTCAAAGAGGAAATCCAATATTTGGGCCATGTGATTACTAAAGAAGGAATTGCAGTAGATCCTGAGAAAATAAAGACTATTATGGAATGGCCCATACCCAAGGATGTAGCTGATATCAGATCCTTTATGGGACTAGCTGGCTATTATCGAAGATTTGTGGAAGGTTTCTCAAGGATAGCCTACCCTATCACTTCTTTGCAGAAAAAGGGGAAGGTGTTTAAGTGGACAACGGAATGTCAGCAGAGCTTTGATCGGTTGAAGCACTTACTCACCACTGCACCCATCTTGAGTATAGCTGATCCTAATAAGGATTACGTTGTGTGTACTGATGCAAGTAAAGAGGGTGTAGGAGGAGTATTAATGCAGGAAGGGAAAGTAATTGCGTATGAATCAAGAAAATTAAAAGATCATGAGCAGAAATACTCTGCTTACGATCTAGAATTAACAGTTGTTATTCATGCGCTGAAGATGTGGCGACATTACCTCTTGGGGAGGAAATTTCTGTTGTTAACAGATCACCACAGCTTGACCAATTATTTCAGTCAACCTACCTTGAATGCAAGGCAGGGTCGTTGGGCAGATTTCCTAAGTGGATTCGATTTCGAGATTAAGCACTTAAAAGGCAAAGAGAACCGGGTGGCTGATGCATTGAGTCGAAAGGTGCAGTGTTTGTGTGAACTTTCAGTCAGTAAGTGGCGAAACTCTCTGTTTGAGCAGATTAAATCAGCAGCAAATCAGGATGCTGAATACCAACAATTAAAACAGCAGGTACAGCAATCAGTTAATGAAAAATTACAGCAAGGATATACACTAGACAGTGCTGGCATGCTGTATTTTAATAAAAAATTATATGTACCTGATTCGAATGACCTTAAGAACCTGATTTTGGACGAGTTCCATACCAGCCACTACACTGGCCATCCAGGGTACCAAAAGATGGTCACTGCACTTAGGAAGGAATATTTCTGGCCCAGAATGAAGAAGCAAGTGGTTGAGTATTTGGCAAGGTGTTTAGAGTGCCAGCAGATTAAGGCAGAACATCAGCATCCAGCCGGGCTATTACAACCTTTGCCTATTCCGGAGTGGAAATGGGAAACCATTTCCATGGATTTTATAACCAGTTTGCCACGAACGAAGAAAAACAATGATTCCATCATGGTGGTGGTTGATAAGTTGAGTAAAGCGGCACACTTCATACCCGTGCAGTCCACTTATAAAGCGGTGCAAATTGCTCACCTTTTTATGCAGAATGTGTTCAGACTGCATGGACTACCGAAGGTAATCATTTCAGACCGGGATGTAAAGTTCACATCCACCTTTTGGAGGACGTTGTTCGCTGAGTTGGGAACACAGCTGAACTTTAGCACAGCCTATCACCCGCAGACCGATGGTCAAACCGAGCGAGTAAATCAAGTGTTGGAAGATATGTTGAGGGCGTATGTGATGATGAAACCAAACCAATGGGAAGAATATTTACACCTGGTTGAATTCGCGTATAACAATGGATATCATACCTCGACACAGTTAAGCCCCTTTGAGGTTCTGTATGGACGGAAATGCCGCACACCCTCAAGTTGGGGTGGACCTGAGGATAAGCTGAGTTTGGGTCCAGAAATGCTTAAAGAAATGGAAGACATGGTGAAAAGGGTGCGTGCCAATTTGAAGGCTGCACAGGACAGGCAGAAAAGTTTTGCGGACAGAAAAAGAAGGTTTAAAGAATATCAGGTTGGTGACCATGTGTTTGTGAGGATCCAAGCCAGAAGAAGCACACTGCAATGGAGCGGATGTGCCAAGCTGGCTCCTCGGTACTTTGGACCTTTTCAGATCTTGGCTAGAGTGGGGCCGGTGGCTTACCAACTCGCCTTGCCAAGCCATATTAGAATTCACAACGTTTTCCACGTTTCTGTTCTAAAGAGATATGTATACGATCCTAAACATGTGATCAAATGGCAGGATGTTCGGGTAAGAATTAATCCCGTTGTTTTGAACATGCGGATATACTTAATGGGAACTGACTGAAGATATTGATTGTCTGCAGGTCGAACCGGAAGGCGAGGTTCTGGTCGAACCACAGAGCATTCTCGACCGGAGAGAAGTGCGGCTGCGGAAACGGGTTATTACCCAAATTAAAGTGTTGTGGCAGCACTATGGGCCTGAGGAGGCTACTTGGGAAGATGAGGAGCTTATGAGGAAAGTTTACCCGGACTTATTTAAAGGGAATAGACATCGGGACGATGTCCAATCCCAGGGGGGGGAGATGTGATGACCCCGTAAAACATGTAATTATGAAAAGTTACTATGGTAAGAAACTAATGTGAACTGTTAATTACTGTTGTTAAATGATATTATTTATTTATGAAATGGAAGATATTTTTGGGAAAATGCTGGCAGCCTCCTGAGGGAGGATTTCTAAAGAAAAGGAAACAGTTATAAAACTGAAAAAGAAACTAACCCTCCAGACAGGAAAAGTCCTGGGAGGGAAAACCCCTGGGCTGTGGTGACAGACAGGGGAGAGAAATTCCAAGAGAGGAAAAAGAAAGAAAAAGGAGGGTTAAGTCTGGTAAGGACCAGATAACCCTAGCACAACAGTGCATGAGTCTTGTTGAGGGCTGCAGGCCTGCAAGACAGCTCGGGGGGAGAATCCAACGTACTGGTGGATCTCAAGGTTGGGTGGATAAGAGCAAGCATGTAAATTGCAGGTGAACTTCTGGAGCGTTAACTCTTGGGCCTAATAGACCAGGTATGAGTTATTTACCAGAATTAGATTTCTGTATTCAGTATGCTGGGTGTGTAGAAGGAAAGTATAGTTGCACCTGAGTTTCTGTTGCTAACTAGATGGAAAAGTATACATATAATATTTTAAACAGTTTCTAAGAGTGCTTAGAACTGGCTATTTAAGACAAAAATAGAGATTATCTGCTACATACTTTGCATGATAACTGTAAAGAAAACGATGCATGCTAACTGTATAAAAAGCGATGCATGTTAATTGTATAGAAACTGATGCTCATTACTGTATGGAAGCCGAAGCGTATCTGTATAGAAACATTACAATGGTCTTGAAAGACCATAACTGTATGGAGAGTACGTGAGTGCATACTGGAAAAAATGCATTGAACTATTCAACAGTAGGAGAATTTATTAGCAAATATAATAGTAGAATGATTATGGAAAATAACAGAACGACACATAGAGTAGTTGTATTTCTATAACAGTCGAGAAGCATGTTGAAACATTAAGTGCTGTTCATAGTATATGGTGAGGCCGTTTCAAAGTAAACCCATCGAGCCCTGTACCTAGGGTTTAGTCTCATTATATATGAAAATAAGTAAAAGACGATCACTGTATCATCGCAGAATACAGACAAATAATATCATTAACAAAGTAAATGTGACTTGATGTCACAGAACTGCTGTGGTAAACGACCGCTTAACCGCCGTATACAACCATGCATTGACAAGTGAACGTAGGGTTGTTATAGACGAAACCCTCAAAAGGAACCCGTCTCGACTCTGTTAAACAGAGGAATGATAATAACCTTAAACAAGACGAGCTCAATACATTCTAGAAAGCAAGTTCATATGCATATAGACAAATAAGTTGTTGATGCAAATTAAACCAAATGAAAAACATGTACATCGTATTCAACAGGAAAAAGAAAAATACATATATTAACATTGTGATAAATAAAACCCCTGAAGGGTATAACGACAGCCTGTTCACTAAATGTTCAGAGAGCCGAGATGGACTCGTTGTCTCTTCATAAATACAGATAAACCTGGGTAATTATAGTTAACATCCTTGAAAAACAAGAGAAACTGAAAGGGATAAATATCCCGACTTAAGTTGAATCGATTCGGTTCCGGCAAGGGAGGCCGTGAACCCTTAACAAAATATACATAATCCTGGACATAGTGCCAAAATAAATACAACATAAAACTGTATAACCAGATTAGACGCAGGTCCCGGCATGGAAAGGCCGACCGCGCATCCTAACCAGGGTTTAGCCGAATGAAGGAACCCTGAGACAATAAATAAAAGATTGCCATGAGGAACTCCTCAGGCCGAGAGAATCGATGCAAGAAAACCCTCCAGTTAAACCCTCACCCATCGGATTAAACCAATGCTCTGCATCAATTCATGATAGAATAAATACCTGAGGATGCCTCGGTTGTATCATTTCTTCCCTGAGCGGTAGGAGGAATGAGAAGCAATTACCTGCACATGATAAACACGTTGAAGTTAGCCGTGAATGCATAAACCGGAAATGTGAAACCCTGCCGAAACAATGCACTGTATTTATAAACAAATAATTTGACAGCTGAAAGGGAAACTATGAATCGGCGGGCATCAATCATTAGTTTACCTGAGTTAGCTTGCCAAGACCTGGCATATGGTGCAGGGATGGAGCCGTTGAATTGAGCAAGGGTTCGGCCTCTCCACCAGGTGCAAATGAACCCGAAATAAGCGACTCAGTGGTATATATGAAACCCGCTAAACCCTGAAGCAAATGTAAACCCTTAGATCTGTGCAAGTGATCCTCACCGTCCATCCGAGTGGAGGTTTGGCGCGCGAACCCCAGCGATTTCCCCGAGACTTCACATGGCCTCTGCACGGTGCTAGCCACCTGGCCAGGGTAGGTGAAGCCAATTAGAATTCCGTTCACACCTGGCACCGGAGAGTGATCGGAAAAGCAAGCCGATGGACATGATAACCGTTGACTTAAACCTTAATATGAAGGTCGCCAATGATTCATATAACCATAAGTCAAGAGGAAACCTTAAGTTAATAGGTTGAGAATTATATATGTGTAACCATGGCAGCACGTTCGGAGCTTTAAAAGCGATTTATATATATATGTGTGTAGTTATTCTATGATCGAATATATGGAGGGTTATGAAGTAAAAGGTTTTTACAATTAATTTTTTTTTTATTTGGTATATTTACCGTGGAGTCGTGACAAGATGAGACTTGGAAAAACAGGAGATGAAACTTGGAAAAACCACTATTTCTTCTCCCCCACTGAAGCTTTGACTTGTCCTCAAGTCATTATTGAAGTGATGAACAAAACAGTAAACAAATAGAACAAGGAATTCTTACGAGCCAAAGAATTGGTTTTCAAGTAAGAATTCTGGGTTAGAGTGTGCTAGAGTCTGGTTTTCACATCTAAACCATTATTGTTTTTATTTATTTATTTAATTTTAAATATATATATATATATATATATATATATATATATATAGATTGAAATGAAATGAACTAAGGTAGAGATATCACAGTTGAAGGCTGCAATATCTCAACCTCCCTTTGCTGAGATACAATTTGAAGAAAATCCTCCTTGGTGATGGGCTTATGATAGAGTTTCAACCTATGGCCATCGACAAGAAAGGGGTGACCTTCTCCATCAATGGTAATAAGTTGGACTGATCCATTCTCATAAACTTGAACTATTTCATATGGGCCCATCCAATGTGTGGTAATTTTTTATTTTGAGGAAAAACCTGTGAACAGATTTGAAACCAACGTTTCGGACTAGCTTAGTGAGTCCATCATCAGGGCAATGAGATTTGTTTTTGAAAAGAGAGCGTGAAAATTACGGAGCTTATTAATAGTTATTTGAAAAATATTGCTGTTGTCTTCATTAGTAGTCGGCTTATGAATGGTATTTTAATTAATACTTATTTAATTAATTTATTTAGATAGCTATTTATTATATTTATTAATATTTATTTATTTAATTATAATTTTTATTATATTATTGTTTATTTATATATATATAATTTATTATTTAAATTTCAAATAAAATAACTCTATTACCTATTTATTTATTATTATTATTATTTATTTATTTATTTATTATAAATAAAAAATAATTTAATAAATACTTATTTATTTAGATAGGTATTTATTTTATTTATTATATATTATTATTGTTAATTTATTTGGTTATAATTTTATTATATTATTGTTTATTTATATATATATAATTTATTATTTATATTTTTAATAAAATAAATCTATTACTTATATATTATTATTATTATTTTTATAATAAGTACATATTTGTTTAGATAAGTATTTATTATATATTATTATTTATATATTTAGTTATAATTTTATTATATTATTGTTTATTTATATATATAGTTTGTTATTTAAATTTCAAATAAAATAAATCTATTATTTATTTATTATTATTTTTATTATTATTATCATTGTTATTATTTATTAATTTATTATAAATGAATAAAAATAAATTAATAAATACCTATTTAATTAGATAGGTTTTTATTATATTTATTATATATTATTATTGTTTATTTATTTGGTTATAATTTTATTATATTATTGTTGCATTGAGGCTTCTGTGATCCATAATAGTTGAAAGAATAACTTCGGCGTAAATCACATGTAGACAAACATTTGTCGACGCGTTTCGAACCAACTAGTGTGGTTCATGGTCAGGACAAGTTAAACTTGTCCTGACCATGAACCACACTAGTTGGTTCGAAACGCGTCGACAAATGTTTGTCTACATGTGATTTACACCGAAGTTATTCTTTCAAATATATTATTGTTTATTTATATATATTTATTTGGTTATAATTTTATTATATTATTGTTTATTTATTTTTATTTATTTATTATAAATAAATAAAAATAATTTAATAAATACTTATTTATTTAGATAGGTATTTATTATATATTATTATTGCTTATTTATTTGGTTATAATTTTATTATATAATTGTTTATATATATATATATATATATATATATATATATATTATATATATATATATATAATTTATCATTTATATTTTTAATAAAATAAATCTATTATTTATATATTATTATTTATAATGAGTACCTATTTGTTTAGATAGGTATTTATTATATATTATTATTATTTATATATTTGGTTATAATTTTATTATATTATTGTATATATATATATATATATATATATATATATTATTTAAATTACAAATAAAATAAATCTATTATTTATTTGTTATTATTTTTATTATTGTTATTATTTATTAATTTATTAATTATTTTTATTTATTTATTATAAGTGAATAAAAATAAATTAATAAATACCTATTTATTCAAATAGGTTTTAATTATATTTATTATATATTATTATTGTTTATTTTTATAATTTTATTATATTATTGTTTATTTTTATATATATAATTTGTTATTTAAATTTCAAATAAAATCATCATCATCATCATCATCATCATCATCATCATCATCATCATCATCATCATCATCATCATCATCATCATCATCATCATCATCATCATCATCATCATCATCATCATCATCATCATCATATCATTCATCATCATCAATTTATTAATTTATTTTTATTTATTTATTATTATTATTATTTATTATTTATTATTATTATTATTATTATTATTATTATTATTATGATTATATATTTATTAATTATTATGATTATTGCTTTTTTATTTTATTTAATAGGGGTTTTCAGGTATCACTTAACTTTAGACCGTGGTCTCTATTCATATTATTGGAGGATTTTTCGATTTCAATTGCTTCTTTTACTCTTCTTTTTAAATAATGGTCTTCTTTATGAATTAATTTTGCTTGATCCATGCAAATATAATGTGAGGAGGAACAAGCATGCTCAGCTAGCCCAGATTTTTCTGGCCAATTTCTTGAGATGTCATTAATATGCTTTTTTAGCCTAATGCCAAAGGATCTCCCTGTTTCACCTATATATACTTTGCCACAAGAGCAAGGAATTGAGTATACCCCTTTGTGATTTTTTGGGTCAATAAGGTCCTTGGCAGAATCTAGCATGTTTTTGATGGTGTTAGGGGGTGTGCAGGCAACCATAATGTTATGCTTGGTGAGAATTCTAGCGATTTTGTCAGTGGTTCCTTTAATATAGGGTAAGGAGATTCTAGGGTTTTCGAGAGTCTTCCTTTTTTGGTTATTGGTTGTGGATTCTTTGAATATCTTTTGGATAATGTTTTTCCAATAGCCATGGGCTAGCTGAGCATGCTTGTTCCTCCTCAGATTATATTTGCATGGATCAAGCAAAATTAATTCATAAAGAAGACCATTATTTAAAAAGAAGAGTAAAAGAAGCAATTGAAATCGAAAAATCCTCCAATAATATGAATAGAGACGACGGTCTAAAGTTAAGTGATACCTAAAAACCCCTATTAAATAAAATAAAAAAGCAATAATCATAATAATTAATAAATATATAATAATAATAATAATAATAATAATAATAATAAAATAATAATAATAATAATAATAATAATAAATAAATAAAAATAAATTAATAATAATAATAATAATAATAATAATAAAATAAATAAATAATAGATTTATTTTGTTTGAAATTTAAATAACAAATTATATATAAATAAACAATAATATAATAAAATTATAACCAAATAAATAAACAATAATAATATATAATAAATATAATTAAAACCTATTTGAATAAATAGGTATTTATTAATTTATTTTTATTCACTTATAATAAATAAATAAAAATAATTAATAAATTAAATAATAATAATAGTAATAATAGTAATAATAAATAAATAAATAATAGATTTATTTTATTTGTAATTTAAATAATAAACTATATATATAAATAAACAATAATATAATAAAATTATAACCAAATATATAAATAATAATAATATATAATAAATATAATAAATACCTATCTAAACAAGGTACTCATTATAAATAATAATATATAAATAATAGATTTATTTTATTATATATATATAATATATATAATATATAATATATATATATATAAACAATTATATAATAAAATTATAACCAAATAAATAAGCAATAATAATATATAACAAATATAATAAATACCTATCTAAATAAATAGGTATTTATTAATTTATTTTTATTTATTTACAATAAATAAATAAAAATAAATAAACAATAATATAATAAAATTATAACCAAATAAATATATATAAATAAACAATAACATAACAAAATTATAACCAAATAAATAAACAATAATAATATATAATAAATATAATAAAAACCTATCTAATTAAATAGGTATTTATTAATTTATAATAAATAAATAAAAATAATTAATAAATTAATAAATAATAACCATGATAATAATAAAAAAATAATAATAAATAAATAATAGATTTATTTTATTTGAAATTTATATAACAAACTATATATATTTGTTTAGAAAAATCTTTGGCGAAATCACATAATTGATCATTTGTCGACGCGTTTCGAACCAACTAATCGTCAGGACAAGTTGAAGATACAGATCCAGTATAAGTTAAATAGTCCAAGCAGAGACTCCAACGGCTAAAAAGACTAACGGCTATTTTCAACTTAAGGACCCAGTCAAATAACAATATTCTTTATAATTATTATTATACTACTAGAGCTAAGTAAACTAAATAACTAGATAGAGATTATTAATCTATTTATATATTTAATATATAATTATATATAATATTTTTCAATATCTAATATAATACTATATTTAATATTTAGTTTTTAAATTATTAGAAAACTATAATTTTTACTAATTGAATTAGATCAAAGTTATCAAACTAAATCATTTATTTATTTAAAATATATATATATATATATATATATATATATATAAATTAACATATTACCATACCTAACCTAATAATATTATATTTAAAAATATATATATATATATATTATATATATATATATAAATATATCCTTTAATAACTAATCATTCTAATAATTTTTATAAAGTATAGATATATATTATATCAATTTCTATTTATATAATTAAAAAAATATAAAAAAAAATACACTATCTCTTAAGGTTAGTTCAATTAACTAGAATAACAAAAAATCAAAATAATCAAATGAATAAATGAAAATAATATTGATTAGTTAAGAAAAATGCATATTTTAATTATACATGTATTTATAGCATAAGGATGTTAAAAATATAAGGTTAATAAAAAGTAAATAATTACCGTACAATCTAAGGATAGTTCAATCATATATTATGTTAAATATTCCCAGGTTGCCAAATTTAATAATCTTCGAATATAAAGGGAAAAAGAACTAAATCAAGATCATAAGGGCGATAATTAAAAGGAGAACAAATCAAATCAAGAGAAAAGCAAGCAAATAAACCACAAACACAGAGGAAACAAATCTTAAAGAAAGGAAACAAGAAACACAGAGACCATACCAATTATATATATATAAATAAACAATAATATAATAAAATTATAACTAAATATATAAATAATAAATATAATAAATAATAAATACCTATCTAAACAAATATGTACTTATTATAAAAATAATAATATATAAATATGTACTTATTATAAAAATAATAATATATAAGTAATAGTTTTATTTTATTAAAAATATAAATAATAAATTATATATATATAAATAAACAATAATATAATAAAATTATAACCAAATAAATTAACAATAATAATATATAATAAATAAAATAAATACCTATCTAAATAAATAAGTATTTATTAAATTATTTTATTTATTTATAATAAATAAATAAAAATAAATAAATAAATTATAATTATTATAAATAAAAATAAATAAATAAATTATAATGATAATAATAATAATAAAAATAATAATAAATAGATAATAGAGTTATTTTATTTGAAATTTAAATAATAAATTATATATATATATAAATAAAGAATAATATAATAAAGGTTATAACTAAATAAATAAATATTAATAAATATAATAAATAGCTATCTAAATAAATAAATTAAATAAGTATTAATTAAAATACCATTCATAAGCCGACTACTAATGAAGACAACAATAATATTTTTCAAATAATTACTAATAAGCTCCGTAATTTTTACGCTTTCTCTTCTCAAAAACAAATCTCATTGCCCTGATGATGGACTCACTAAGCTAGTCCGAAACGTTGGTTTCAAATCTGTTCACAGGTTTTTCCTCAAAATAAAAAATTCTATCAGCCTGTATGGACTCCCTCTTTAACACCAATGTGTGGTAAATTTGGCTTTATGATCTCTGAATTTAGAGTCAAAGAGTAAAGCCCAGTCTCCTTCTTTGAACTGTTTCTTTTTGATATGTGCATCATGCCACTGCTTCCTTTGTTTTTGCATGAGGAGTGTTGTCTCCTCTACTTGCTGCCTCATTTCATCCAGTTGGTTCAATTGCTGAATCCTTTCTTGTTGTGCTTCATTAAGATCAATTCCCAAATCTGCAGCCATCTTATAAGTATGTATTTGAAACTCAATAGGAAGCATTACCTCTTTGCCATACACCAACTGATATGGTGTAAATCTTGTAGTATTCTTCCACGTGATTCTATAAGCCCAGAGTGCATCTTTGAGCTTCTCTTCCCAATTCTTTCTGTTCATTGCTACGGTCTTAGTGATAATTCCTTCCAATGTTTTATTTGTGGATTCCACCTGGCCATTGGCCTGTGGATGGTAAGGTGTACTTCTTCTGTGCTTGATTTGATATTTTTCTGTGATGTCCTTAACTAACTTTGAAGTAAACTGAGTACCTTGATCTGTTACTATCTCCCTTGGTACTCCATACCTTACAAAAATTTCTTCAAAAAGGAAGTTTACCACTGTTTGTTCAGTTGCCCGGACTAGTGCTTTGGCTTCAACCCATTTTGTCACGTAATCAGTACATACTAGGATGTACTTCTTACCATTGGAAGTTGGATTAATGGGTCCTATGAAATCTAGAGCCCATTTTTCAAATGGCTCTAGGTGTACTTGAGGCTGAAGTGGCATCTCATCTGTAGCTGTTGGCCTACCCATTCTTTGACAGCTATCACAACTCTTCACGTACTTCTTGGAATCCTTAAAAATAGATGGCCAGTAGTATCCAAGACTAATAATCTTGAATGCTGTTCGTTTAGCTGCAAAATGCCCACCACACAGTTCATCATGGCAAGATTTTAAAATATCAATTATTTCATCATTTCTTACATCGTCTAATAATCATATCATAACCAGTGTAAAATAAATCTCCATTAACCCATGAGTATCTAGCACTTTGTTTGACTAGCCTCTTCTTTTCCTTTGGAGTAAAGTATGGAGGTGTTCTTCCTGTGGACAAATAATTGGCCAAGTCAGCATACCAAGGATTCACTATTGAAATTGCAAATAAGTTTTCATATGGAAAAGAATCTTCAACCGGAACAACCTCACCTTGATTTTGCAGTCTAGAAAGAAAATCTGCCACCTGATTCTCCTTACCTGGTCTATCTAACACTATGATGTTAAATTCCTATAACAATAACAACCATCTGGTAACTCTGCCACTAGTTACTGGTTTATTCATTAAATTCTTAATGGCAGAATGGTCAGTATGTACAAAAACCTCATAACCAGTTATATAATGTCGGAATTTATTCACAACATGTATGACTGCAAGCATTTATTTTTATATGACTGTGTAGTTTAATTCTGCAGGTGTTAGATTTTTGCTAATGAAATAGATGGCATAATGACAAGACTCCTCTTTTTGGCCTAATGAGGCACCTACTGCAGTATTAGATGCATCTGTAAAGATGTGAAATGGTAGGTTCCAGTTAGGTCCTTTAAGACTGGTGTGGTTGATAACTTTCCTTTGAGTGTTTCAAATGCTTGCTGACAATTATCATTCCAGTTGAAAGGTGCATCTTTGGCTAGAAGCTTAAACAAAGGTAAAGCTATTCTACTAAAATGCTCAACAAACCTTCTGTAATAGCTTGCATACCCAAGAAAACTTCTTACCTCTTTTTGAGTCTTTGGTATTGGCAAATCGACAATGATCTGGATTTTTTATGGATCAACTTTAATGCTGTGAGAAGAAATATAGTGTCCTAATACTATCCCTTCATTTAACATCATAAAACACTTTTCATTGCTCAGGGACAGATTAGCTTCAATACATCTCTTCAAAACTTTTTCAAGATTTGTTAATGCATGCTCAAATGAATCACCATACACTGAAAAATCATCCATGTAAACTTCAACACAATCACGAACTAAATCAGCAAAAATAGCTAATACAGCTCTCTGAAATGTAGCTGGAGCATTGCAAAGTCCAAATGGAAAAACATTATAAGCATAAGTGCCCCAGGGACAAGTAAAAGTGGTTTTGTCCTGGTCCTCTAAGGCTATCCTGATCTGGTTATAGCCATTGAAACCATCAAGAAAAGAGAATGATGATTTCCCAGCTAATGTGTCTAGCACTTGGTCGATAAATGGTAGTGGGAAATAATCTTTGAGGGTTGCTTTGTTCAATTGTCAGTAATCAACACAAATTCACCACTTGCCATTTTTCTTGGGCACTACTACCAATGGGGATACCCACTGATTATCAGAGATAGGATAAATAAAGTTGACTTTCAATAGTTTTTGTAATTCATCTCTAACAATATCCTGAAGCATGGGATTCATTATTCTCTGCGGTTGCCTCACTGGTTTGATATTACTATCCGTATAAATATGGTGAGTGCATGTTTCAGGGTGGATTCCGTGCATATCGGTGTAGTCCCAAGCAAATGCGTTCTGATATTTTCTCAATAATTGAATCAATTTTTCCTCCTGAGATGAGTCTAGGTGACTGCTAATATTCAAAGTTTTTCCTGGACTAATCTCTATGGTCTTACTCTGTGTGTTTGTGATAGATTGAATGGGAAAAATGTTCTGAAATGTTGTTTACAAAGATGGAATGGTTTTCCTGAAAATTCTGTGCCAAAAGTTCATCTGCAGCATGGTATTGGTCATTTCTTAATTCTTCGGAAATATCTGGTTGAGAAAGGAACAATTCTAGCAAATCATCATTGTTATGTTCTTGAAAATCATAGATTTGACTAATGCTGAAAACATATTGAACTTCTTCCTTGTCATTGTATTTATCGTCAAGCCATAAATTGTGTGCTACTGTTGGTGATTGTGCTGATGGGTAAAGAGTGAGTTGTTTTCTTTCAGTTCCTCGTGAAATGATCATATTACTCGATCTACATCCTATGAATGCATCAACAGTTGCTAACCAAGGTCTACCAAGGATGATGGGGTGTCCTCCTAAATTAGATTTTGGCTGAAGAACTAAAAAGTCCACTAGATACTCCCAAGAGTCCAGTGAAACAATTATATCCTCCAAAATCCCTTCAGGAATCACTTTAGACCTGTTAGCTAGTTCTAGAACAATTGTTGTGTGCTGCAAGTTTGTGAGCTGCAATGTTTTCATTGTTTCAAGAGTCATCACATTTATTGCAGCCCCAAGGTCAATTAAGGTGTTTGGAATATGTATGTTGTTAATGATTATAGTGACTCTGGGAATACCAGGATCAACATACTTTTCCATCGAAATGGTGTTTGTCATAAGGCCAGTTAAATGTCCAATAACATGAATAGTTTGTGGATCGATTCTTTTCCTAGCAGGCTTCTTAAGGCACAGTTCTTTGATTGCTTTAGTATATATGGGAATGTATTTTATGGCTTGCAATAGTGGAATTTTTATATAGACATTCTTTAGCTCATCTAAAACATCAAACTGTGGTACAGAGATGGGAAATTTTGCTTGGACCAATCTATCTGGAAAAGGTGGTGGATGCAACGGTTGCATTTGTTTATTTTTGATGTCATCATTTTGTTTCTTTTGAGTTGGAGTTTCATTTTCATTTTCTGCGTTTTCTTCTTGTTTATCAGCTGTTGGAGATTCTTTGTGAAGTACCTTTCCAGACCTCAGATTGATATTTTGTAAAGGTAAAGTGGGATATGATGGTCCCTCATCTACATTATAGGCTGGTCTCTCTGCTCTGTTATTCGGATTTGGTACAGATTGAGCAGGGAGTTGAGTAGGTCTAGGAGGTTGTTGGTTAGATGGAAGTTGTAATTGTGATGGATTTATTGGTGGAGGAGCAGGCAATGCTTGTTGAGTGGGTTGGAGTTGATGTGGGTAAACAACTTGCTGCTGAGGATTTTGCTGATATGATTGAGGATATGGCGAATATGGCTGATGGTATTGTTGATATGGCTGTGAATATGGTTGGTATGGTTGAGGGTATGGTTGATATTGTTGAGAGTACTGCTGAGATGGTCTCCATTGTTGTTGTGGGTAACTTTGGTGCTGCCATGGCATGGGTACATTCCATGAATTCTGAGCATACATCTAATCATGTGCAGGAAATTGTAAATTATGGTTTGGGAACATACCTTGAGGTGGAGGTCTTGGCTGCCATGGTCTCTTTGCACCCATGAAATACACATTCTCCATATCTGTGTTAGCTGCCACATTACAATTCTGCAAAATCTTGACTTTAGAGCAATGAAATATATCATGATTTTCAGTACAAAAGGCACAAACTTGAATGTTTTCTAATGGGTAGTATTTTAAGGCATGTTTCTTCCGGCATTTTGGACAAAAGACAACCATCATTTGATCTTCCTCTTCTTGTCTTTTCTTAGCTTTGAGAGTGTCAATTTGAGTTCCTAAGGTAATTAATAGATCTGTTTTGAATTCCTCTAACAAATTTCCTATTTCAGCTCTTGTGACACTTGCTGAAGCAGATTTTGTGGCTTTGGATGATATGGTTCTTTTTCCAATTTTGGCTTTGCTCCTAGAATACTTTTCACATAACTCAGCAATTTCTTCAAAAGGTAAAGTGGAAATATCACCTTTGCCTATCAAATTAAGATCATCTAAGTATTCCTCTCGAATGCCCTTCAAAAATATTTTTCGAATGAGATCAAGAGTCATGGATCGATGTTTTGATTTTTGTAAATTGTAAGCAAATCGTTCCAAGTACTCCTCTAGATTTTCATCCTCTTGTTGATTCATCCTAAAGATATCATCTTTAGAATCTTTCGATCTACAATAAGGTTGGTATTTCTTTAGGAATATTCTTCTCATGCCATCCCAATCAGTTATTGCATGCTCACCAAGTCCCATGAACCATTTTAATGCTGATGCTTTTAATGTTGCTGGGAAGAGTCTAAGCCTATGGGCATCATCTGTGTAACCATATGTTCGACATACTATGTCAAACTCAAACAAGAATGAATCTGGGTCTTCTGAAGCCATGCCATAAAAGTTTGGTAGCACAGATGAAGGTATGTTTTTCATTTTTATTTCGTCATCTTCTTCTGGTTCTTGAATAGGAAATTTAAAGGTTGACTCTTCCTCTTGACTTTCAGGAGTGGGTCTTCTTGATGATCCATCTCCTTCCTCACCGATTTTGATAGATTCCTCTGTTGATTCAATTCCTTGTTCAGTATTACTTGTTTCAAAGAGAAGTTCAAGGAAAGATTGTTGAGTTACTGTGCTACTTTCTCTTTTTATAGAGGATTCAGGGAGATGTTTCTTCTGTGATTCGTGTGCCAATAGGATTTGTCTCTCAATAAGTGTAAGTCTTTGCCTTGATTTCTGTTTATCCTCTAATGTTTGTATGGTAACTTTCCCAGTTGGTGTTGTGTGTTCAACTTTTCCTAAAGAGTCTGCTCCTGGTGGTAGGTTAGTTTTGGGATGGGGGGTTTTTGTGAATCTACCTCTATTATCTCTAGATCTAGGCATAAGCAAACATGACTTCTAAAGTGACAATCAAATCTATGTTGTGTTTTTGTTTATTTTTTATTTTTATTTTTTTTTCTCGAAATCCTCTAACTACGCCTCCCCGGCAGTGGTGCCAAATTGTAGTGGCCAATCTAGGGTGCTAGATTAGACTAGATTTATCATCAACAAGGGTAAGTAAACTTCGAGGCATGTGTCTAAAGTCTATAGACATAAAGGATTCCTAACTAAGTGTTTAGTGTCATAGGCTACAATACTCCTTTATAGAAGGTTAAGATATGTTTCCTCTCACCTTAACACTCAGATCACCTAACTTATCTAACTGTCCTAAGGATACAACGTATTGCTAGACTGATATTTTAATCCTCTTACAAGGATGCTATGCACAAAAGCTCTGTCTAGTTAACACTTAAGCATTCATGAAAAATCAAAAGCACACTAAAGTTTAAATGCATGAAAACAGAGTCTATGGAGATGCTTTAAAATATAACGATGGATCAAATCTCTTACAAGATATGGTTCAATGATCTAACGATAAAATATTCAAGCTATCACCATAAATACCATTTGTGAGAATTTCTAATCAAATCGACAAAGTCATAAACATGGAAATAACACTAAACACTATGCGTTCTGTTCAAATTCAAAAACTTCTAAGGAAATGAAATTAACAGTATACCAATCCACGCAGGGCCCGTCCACGTTTCAATGGTACACTGAAGTAAACTCAAGCAACGAGAGTATTAACGCATAAACACTGCTGGAGTAAAACCGTGACTATAATTAAGTGCTGAAGATTGCAATCACATACAAGAGTTTTGTTCTCAAATGATGCACAGAGATAATAATCGTAACTGTAAATTATCCTTGAAACAAAACAATACGCAGTCTTTATCTGCCTGTCCCTATCTGAATCGAATGTACATTCATTAGGCAGATGTTTCTGCTTTTACAATGGAATGATTTTTTGGTCATTTCTAATCTAAACCAATTTCCAAAAAAAAACAAAACGAAATCGGTTTGGGAAACCATGGCTTTTACTGCCTTTGTAACCAAAAGGCTGGGGTTTGACCAACGTTGACCACATAACCAGGAGCTTTTGATTCGCTGTAGACCATGCATGTACATTCCAGGTCTCGTTCCTATCCATTCTTGGCTTGCCTGTCATGCCACGTGTCAGATGATAAACCATTTACAGGCTGTTATGACTTCCTGTAATCTCTTTATTGAAAATTCTTAATTTCTAACATAAAAATTTATAAATTAACTTTAATGCAAACTAACAACTATAATGCTATTAATTAATCAATTTCGATGGATATAAGGGGTCTATGGAGGAAAAAGGTAGACAAATGATGGTGTTTCTAGAAGAAAAATATGGTAATGGAATGGTACCAACAAACATCGTATCGGTTCTTTCTGCTCCACATAATACAATAGGAGATAATCTAGTCACAAGATTTTTGATGTCTTCTTCAATGTTAACTGAAGGTGCTAGTACCAGTGGGCAGAATGCTACAAAACAATGGTGTGACTGTCTTATGATAAGACCCTCCTTGGTGGAAAAGTCACATGTTATAAACCTAAAATATCTCAGCACAATTTCAGACGCAAATGCAATTGTCGAGAACTGATGTGATACCCAATAATTTTGACAAAACCTGCCTTTACAGAGAAAAATTGTACATGAATATTTGTTGAATTTCACTTAATCTCAACTTTTGTGTTGTAGTCAAATGTGTGTACTCTAGCGATGTTGTTGATCTCAACTTCTATGATGGAGTCAAATGGGTGATCTCCAGAGGTGTGGCATGGTCTTCTAATAATGGTTTCCTTATGTGAATGTTGCAGTGTGAGTTGTTAGATCCATCATTTCCCAAGGTATCATCTTTTTATTTGCCCCACAACAGTGTGTAAAGTCCTGCAATTATCAAAATCGTTCCCAACAAACTACACAAGAATAAGGTTGTGAACAAAAATCTAGATAAACCATATCAAAATTCAAAAATTGATAAACAACCAATATTGTTGATGTTGGACCAAACATTGCAACAAACACTAGTCCCCTTACACTGATATAATACATTTGTAAAAACAAGGCAAAACTGGAGCATAATATTCCCT
The DNA here is from genome assembly GCA_031772625.1 of Pinus tabuliformis. Lineage (NCBI taxonomy): Eukaryota > Viridiplantae > Streptophyta > Pinopsida > Pinales > Pinaceae > Pinus > Pinus tabuliformis. The sequence continues at coordinate 1,209,162,519 of CM062805.1, read as the reverse complement.
ACAACCATGCCAAACACATCACTTTACAACCTTGAGTATCAACTAGGTTCTAGAAGATGGAAATTATGTTTAAGCAAGACACTGGTTACACTCTGATAGAGTAGATCATGCTCAAAAGATCAATGTCCCATTTTATCCTCCAAGCAGAGGCCTTTCTCTCAACGACTAAAGCCATATAAATGGACAACATTATTCCTTGCAATAACATGATTGCTGTTAATGACAATTGAGCTCGATATTTCCTCACCACTGGAGCCTATAATCAAAACAATATCCAATCTGCACATGATTTGTCATACTTTCACTCTACCCTGTTTTTTCAAAAAATGTTTTAAAAAATACGCATTTGACTAAATTTTGCCCTAAAATATTTCTTGGTGAATACCTAAAATGTAACCCATTATACATAGAGGTAGTGACATTGGTAGTAGAAGGGTTGCAATGATGTCACCATGATGACGAGGTAGGGTTTTCCATCCCCTAAGTTGGATAGGGGTAGAGTTGTTATAGTATCTAAAGTGATAGTTGGATGTTGCACCACTAACACACACAATGGTACCCACAATTTTTGCCAGGCCATACTTGCTACTCATATCAACTTTCTCCATTCTGAACAAATTACCATATGCATAAAATAGTTAAAAATAGATTGCAGTTAAAGCTTTATGAATCTCTATTATTATTCTCTGCTATTGTGGAATGTACTGTAATATTTAGGAGTCTGCAAAAAGCCGATTTTGGACAGGCCATAACTCCATTTTTTGGGAGAAACAGTCAATCCAAAACAGGGTGATATTAGTTATATATTCTAAGTGATGCAGGAGTATTCATAGTCCAGATGGCCATCTTGAACAAACTTTGATTTTACAGTTAATTTGCTATGATTTTTATTTTAATCTTTCCTCACTTCTCTTGAATAGATTAGTAGGTTTAGGGTATCCTTCTACATTATTTATATACCTCATGAGTCATAGCTCATCCCAAGTGCACAATATCAATGTAATGTGTATTTCTCTTAAATTGAGAAGTGTTAAAAATTAGATATTGTCATTTTTGAAAGTTTATAAATTCAGTGTGAAAATAGATTGATATCATCTGGTCATTTGGGTTTGTCGTAAACCTAGAATACTACAACTGACAACATGGTATCTTTGGTTTAATGTCAACAGTAAAGATGGAGCCCATAAATCTCAAGTGAAAAATCAGTCAGTCAGTCTAAATACGGTTTGGCAAAAGGGACAGAAAGAGATCTCAGTTATGGAACTAGAAAAGAGAAATATCACGGGCTTGTCTACAAAAGGATACTCAACAAAGGAAACAGATCCTAGAGCCACTCTTTCTAAGTATCAACATTATGGTAGTTAGACTACCTTGTCAATCACAAAGCCTATGCAATAACGACGGAGATGAGATCGACCCGCTTTTAGATAAGCACTCACGACAAGCACGATAGAGGTGAAAGGAAGAGGACCTATAAGCACTCGCTTACCTGGAGGTCGAAGGCAATTCTAAAGTGGTCTTGGGTCGTATTTCTTCTCTTTGAAAGCCTTGTCCTCTTTCAAATATAGGAAATGGAAGCTATGGCTAGAATCTCTCAACTTCTTGACTAGAATCAGTGTGCTTCTATTGATTTTGATACCTAATCCACTTCATCAATGTATGAGTGTGGAGTTATGCCAAAAATACCTCTTCATCCACTCGCTATAGCATGTGTTTTCAGTTTCCTAGAAAAAGAAAAGAAAGCAAGATTGATTACGAGATACCCTATTGGAGAACAAGGAAAAATCTTATCCATTTTATTCATTGTTTTAGGCTCCCTCTCTGAGATAACTCTGAATATTCTCCTGCATCGTGGAAGGGATTTCACCCTCCATTTTGGGGCCTCATAACCCATAAAATAGAGGATGGATTATATATTCTTGGGCTCGATAGGCGGCATGCCCCTTCCATCGCAGATACTCCCAAACATTTGTTCTAAAGGTGTAGAATGCTACCTCAAACATGTATTATATTTTAGACTAACTTATCAGAATCAATTTGGGTAATAGCAAAACTACAAAAACAAAATAATAAGTCATGACTTGGTTCGAGGCATTTTAGTAGCGGAACGTATTTCTCCCATGAATTCGCTGGTAAACCTAGTCTTTTTCACTCTTTCAACATTACTGAAAGTCTAGCAATTTCTCAGAAGGGCTAGCGACAATAGATCGAATAGAAATAGAAAAACAGAGGCAATGCGTTTTGTAAAATTTCTATGGTAGTTAATCAATTTAAGGATCATAACACATATTAATAACCTTGAATCAGTTCAGATTAAGAAGGTAGATACTGGAGCACCGAGGTTCAATGTGAAAAGAAAATAAAAAGAATAGAAAAATAAATTCTTTGAAGACGTCGTTTAAATGTTCAGAAGTATGGTTGTGCCAAAGGCATCAGGAGTTGTGCAAAGGTCTATAGTTAAGGTGATAGAAGTTAGTCAACCAAAAAATCGTCACAGAATCATTCCAGCATCGAGGAGCCAAGGCAGTTCAACTAATCAATAATTGGAGCATTGGGTTCACCTATTTTAAAACATTTTGTATAGATGAGTACTGAGGATCCAAGGTAGTTCAACTAATCAATCAATTAGCACTATTTTAAACTATTTTCAAACATTTTGGATGGATGAGTACCTGACCAAAAATTTGTGCAACTCACTGGAGTGCATGGTGGTTGAGGAAGATGAATTGGAATCCATTTCTACTGACCTCCCTGAAAGGCACTCGCATTGCACAAACGGAGGAAGAAGATGGGCAAAGAAATTCCATTGCTACCAACCTCTGTGAAAGGCACTCACATTGGGTGCACAGAAGGAGGAAGAAGATGGGAAAAGAATTCAGGGCTTCCTGCATAAGAGGAATAATTGAGCGAATGAGAGGATCTAGACACGACTCAGGGCTTATATATATATATATATATATATATATATATATATATATATATATATATATAAGTTCTTGCAGCTGGACTCCATGCGGCCGCATGAATACCAAGTGTCACCTTACATGCGCTCTAAGATCTAAGCTCACGTAAACCATCATGTAAACAATCTTTCAGGCTCATTTAATCTACTCATCTAGTCGTGTCCTCCGAAGGTTGCACCATGATTGATCTCCCTCTTTGATCGCTCACCATTTTCTGTTATTATTTATGTCTATCAGTTCATCTAAATCCCAATGGCACAATTCCCATCTGCCGATACATCTTCCTCTTCTTCCTATTCTGCGTCGATCCATCTTCCTCTTCTTCCTATTCTGTGTCGATTTCTTATGCCCCCTACAATGTTTTTATAAATCATAGGTGTTTATTACTTCTCGTGACAAGAATGTACTTTGAACTGCAAAAATTGTAGACTCGTCAATTTATCAGTTCAAGGGCATCGATCGGCCAAACTCTTTAGATCTTTTCTGTTGGCATGCCCTTTTAGCCATGTAACCCACCAGAATTTGTACGCCTTGTAGATGGGTTTCTAGAGGCCTCCGACATATTACCTTTATTGTTGCAAGTGTTTGGGAGTATACTCTATCAAGAAAATGACAGATACTATTGCGAAGAGAAACTAAATGGACTTTATACACTACCTCTTGACATACAGGTGAGACTTAAAATTAGCAGGAAAACAATGACCAATCTTCGCAATTGAATTTTTCTTATAAATGATTAAGTGAATAAACATAAAATAGTATCTCAATATGCTTTTCTTACTGACTAATTCAATTCACTTTGTTTCATCCGACTGAACCTGGGTCCTTATATTGCGTTTATTTCATCCGACTGAACCTGGGGCCTTATACTGCTTGCTCTATCAGAGTTTGGGATTGGCCTTCCAACAATCACCTGTTTCTGAGGATTGTTCAACCAGAGAATATTGCATATTTTAGTCTATATGGTTATGGAATAAGCCATTGATCAAATTCCCAATAAATAGGTCCATAGCTTTAGATATTGCATACTCCATCCGCGGCTTAATTTTATAGCACCAGATATAGATCATATAGACTACGATTTTACAACCCAACAAAGTCCCCCGTCATATCTGTTTTTAACCTTTCCAAATGCACAGTCATATTTGTTTTTAACCTTGCCGAGTGCACAACTAGGAGAGATCCCGGTCAGGATGTTTCAATGGCTGTACTCTGCTCCAAATTAAAGACTTCAATTTCAATTTTATGTCACCAGAAGCTCAAAATAGAGCGCTTGATATTGAAGTTCATATTTTCGGGCGAGGGGCATTTCAGGTGCTTGCAAGAGGACCACCAAGTTGGGATGACTCTACCTAACCTTGTTGATTCCTCATCTTCTGCTACTCCTATTTCTTCCTAATGTTGTGTTTCCATACTGAAGGAGGGACACTTGATGGCCTGTCGGGCTTCAAAATAGTCCTTATTTTCACTCCATTATTCACCAATACCTTCACATTTTACCTTCATGTCACCTCCACATCATTACATTTACCTCATTATTGGGTTATAACTATGCTTTTCCAAAGTTTATTAATTCTTAACATTTTAAAGTGGATTTATGGTTAAACTTTAGAAAATAATATGCTTATACTTATACCTAACAATTAGAATGAGTTTGTTGACATGTGTAGGTACAAAGGAAGCTTCCAGGGCATCTTTATGTGGCCTTGAATGATCAAATTCGAATTTGATAAGATAAGCCTCATGGAAAAGATCATGGAGAAGATCATGGACCTCATGGAGGAGATCATGGAGGATAGGGTTATGTGTCTAGATGGTTGAGAAATGTATGGAACTAAAGAGAGATTAGTGGATCATCATTATGAGTTTGTTATCTCATCCCATTGTATAAATAGGAGTACCTCCTCCATTCCAAAGAGAGGACTCTTGGAGCATGTATCCAACTTATGATGGAATAGAATAAAGCTTTATTTTACATAAATTTCCATTTTATAGTTTTAGATATAAGTTGCCTTAATGTAGTATATGGAATAATTTGTCACTTTGTTCTTAAGAGAATTGAGCTCACTCTAAAAGGATGAGAGAAACATTTTATTTCATATTAGATCTTATTTCATTTAATTGCTTAGATGTTTGAGGATTTGTTTGTGATTGATGAATGAGTTTTAAATCTTATCAACATATGAGGGGATAACCAAGGGTCTAAGTTAGGCTCTCTTTCCATTTGATTTGCATGATAATTGAAATTCATTCTTTTGCTTTTATGTTTCAAGTATCATATGAGGGGATAACCAAGGGTCTAAGTTAGGCTCTCTCTCCATTTGATTTGTATGATAATTGAAATTCATTCTTTTGCTTTTATGTTTCAAGTCATTTCATTTCTTATGCTTATGAATGAATCTTAGTTTAGTTTGGATTAGTATATGAGGGGACAATCAAGAGACTAAGTTAGTCTTTCTCTCTCTTTGAATCTGAACAACAATTAAAGTTCATTCTCTTGTCTTCATTTCAAGTTTTTTGGTTTTATGTAATCAATGATTTCTCTATGATACTATAGGGAAGGACAACCAGGACCTCCTTAATTAGGAGCCTCTTCCCTTGCATATTATATTGAATCGTAGATAATTTAGCTAGACATAGAGTTAGTTGCCTACTCCTGCATATATATTTCTGGCACCGTCACAAGCTTACGAGTTTCCCTGATTGATAATTTAATGAAAGCAATTTAAGCAAATAAATTGCCCAACATTTTGGCGCCGTTGCCGGGGATGGTGCTAAGGGATCAGGCATTAGGAATTTAATTCAGTACTAGTATTTTTCTTTAAAAAAAATAATTTGTGAAACCTGGTGACAACAGGATCTTCACAAAGGAGTTCAAGTTTGAATTTTCTGATGTTTTAGTATTTAGCTAGTTTTAAATTCAGTCTTTTTAAAACCCCCCTGCATAAATAAAAACAAATCAAGCGATTAGTATGCTCTCTTCCTGTGCTTCGTGCTATCAGGAAGATCAGATAATCCATTGATTTAGTTCGAATAAAAATACTCTTGTTGAAAAATTAAGCTGTGACATGACAATAAAAAAATTTTGTGAATGAGGATAAAAAAATCTTTAAATTTTTAGATAAAATTTAGTTTTTTTTTTTTTTTTTTTTTTATTTTAGATTTAAAAAATAAAAATTTCCACAAAATAATAATAATATATGTATCATATATATACATATTATTATTAAAAATAAATAAATAAACTAACCATTTTATTTTTTTTATTTTTTAGATATTTAAAAAAACTAACCATTTTTTTTGTTTTTTTTAGATATTTAAAAAAAATGCAAAACATTAAATAAAAACAACATTAAAACAAAATAATTAAACCAAAAAAAAAAGAAAGAAACAACAATTAAAAAATAGCTCATATGGGCTCCATTGCTTGCCACATGAGCACAGTAGATGTGGAATGACTCATTCCACTTGGGATTCATGGCATTCTGGACAATAACACGTGTACGCCCCACCCTCGCCCTCTCCACGTCGATCATTGCGTACAGATTGCTCCATCCCTTGCCAGAGCCACACCCAGACACTCCACTACCCCCGACTCCCACTGCTGCTTGTGCGCTGTTGATCAACTTTCTGAAAATCATGGGCGGCGATCCAATCACCCCACGGGGGGTATCGTTCACAGATTCTGCTTCACATATCATTGCATCCATAGTCCCGTGAAGTACTTGTTGAGCCATAACGTGCAACCCTCCCTCCTACTGCGATTGCGTGCAACCAAATATTGTGATTGCGATTGCATGCAACAAAATAGTTGCCAGCCTCAAACAGCCGGGTTAGATTCCCTCCGAAGGCTATTGTATAAACAAATCCTGCGTATTCACATTGGAATTCGAGGGGGATGGCGATGGGAGCAGGAGGTGGAGACACAACATGGGTGGGGAAGAAACCGTTGCGGCATCTGGGAGGCATGGCAGACGCCCTCTCCATTGCTTCCGATCTTGGCTTCTCTGTTCCACAGGAAGATGTGCAAAATTTGGGTAATGTGACAGGTCTTACTGATAAAAGTGATACTTTGATAAGAGTTTTGAGAGACCTTACATCTGCGCAAGTAGAACTACAAGGTCGACAGGATGATAACAGTGTGGCACATCTCACCCATGTGAGTGAAATGGAAAAAAATGTCAAAAGCTTGCTAAGACCACTTCTATACTGAAAGATGTCATTCAAAATAAGGATCGAATCATAGCACGTCTTCAGCAGCCCTATTCACTTGATTGCCTTCTAGTTGAAGCAGAGTTTCAGCGCCAATTTTTAGAGTTGTTGCTTAAAGAAGCCAATGATTATGGAGCCTTAACTACAACAATTACAGGCTACCTTTTTTATGGAAGAAGAAACTTCCAAATCTGTTTTGGAAGCCGATCTTGGCTTTCTCTGATTGTATCGGTTGCGTAGGGATCCTCCTGGATCAAGGGCACAAATGAAGACAACGCTCAAGACAATAACATGTTCAGATCCATCATTATTGCCGACGGTTGTGAGTTAGGATTCTCAGATTTCAATATGGTTTGTTGTTTTTTAATTAGTTTTTTTTTTTTTTTTTTTTTTTTTTTTTACAACTAAAAAAAATCTAAATGATGTGTTAATGAAGGCTACGGTCTGCGCGCTTCCCTCTGGCCATGGCAGTTTCCTGACCATCCCGTTGCCCCGCGCCTGGCAGCCTCGCTGCGAGGCTCTGCGCTCTCTGCTGCCGGGCCTCCTGCCCCCCGTGCTCGCTCTCCCCTTTTTCCCTTCTCCCCGTGTCTTCTGCCCTTCTCTTTCCCCCCCCTGCCTCTCCTGATCCCGCCCTCGTCCCGCTGCGCTTCTGCGCCTAGCAGCGCTGCTGCTAGGTCGCTCTGGCCCTTTAAAGATCCCCGATCATGGCGGCCTCGGGCCCATCAGGACCGGATCCGGATGACCTAATGAAATCCTTCGCTTCCCTCACCCAGGAGAACTCTTCGGAAAGGATCATGCCCGTTACTTCTCGCTTCGTTAAAAAAATGGATGAGATCCCAGAAATCCCGCTCCCCCCTGCCCTTCCTAGGAGAGCGGCGGTGGCTCTAGCCGATAGAGGCTTAGTCGGGCAGTTCACGGGTTTATGGCCCTCCCCTCGCACCGTTCAGCGATGGGTGGAAAGAAACTGGAACTCGATCGTTCAAGGCAAGATTGTGATTCGCTTCTGTGGAAGAGGGTTCTTCACTTTCCTCTTCGAAACAGTGGAAGATCGAAACCTAATCTTCAGGAATGGTCCATACTTTATGGACACAAGAGGCCTCTACCTTAACAGGTGGACCCCTGACTTCGACCCGGAGATGGACGTCCCCAACGCTGTTCCCGTTTGGGTCCGGCTCCCGCACCTGCCCCTTCATTGTTGGGGAGATGAGTCAGTGAAAGCAATTGGAAATGGAATAGGGAAGTATATTGACAGATCGGAGCCTAAGGAGAACATGCACGCATGCACAAGAATTTGTGTAGAAGTGGATCTAGGAAAGGGACTACCAGAAGCCATCAAGATCAGAGTCGACCAATGGACGCACCTTCAGCAAGTTGATTACGAACAACTTCCCTTCAAGTGCAAGGTATGTCATGAGTATGGACATTTCGCCAATAGATGTAGTAAAGCAAATGCAAATGTTTCTGAATCTAACCCTGAAGCAGCAGAGGAAGTCTGGGAAACTGTAAAAAAGAAGAGGCCCAACCCCCCACACGGAAACAACAAAAACCCTATAGTCTCCCCCCTCCCCCCTTCTCAATCAGGCCCGACTATTCCTTCATCCTCCAACCAATTTGAAACCCTATCCGAGGTTGATCCTCCTTCCCCCCCCCCATCCCCGAGAGCCCCCCCTGTTATCCCCGCCTCCCCCCCGCCTTCCTCCCCCTCGCCTACCTCCCCCCCCCACACAGTAGAGAGAATATTAACCAGGAACAAGTCCAAGGAAAGCAACACATCTGTAGAACCCCCAAGAAAAGTCGGAAGGAAATCAAATAAGGAGATAAGCGATGAGACTGCAGCAAAAGAAATGACCACAGGGATTCAACAACCAATGGACACCTATCTGGACAAGACGAAAGGAAATGGAGAGAAAGGGAAAGAGAAAGGAGGTTCCCACACCAAGACAAATAAGTGATGAATCTGGTCTCTTGGAACTGTAGGGGGATGGGCTCCTCCCTCAAGGTTAATGCAGTCCGCGATCTTCTTAATTCAGAACACCCAGACATCCTCCTCCTCCAGGAGACCAAAATCAATGAGCAGGATTTTAAGAACTTCCTAAAGAATAGCAGAACCTATGAAGGAATTGCAGTAACCGCATCTGGCGCCTCAGGTGGTATAGGGACCATCTGGGACAAACAAAAATGGAACCTTATAAATCAAAGGCAAAGCAGCTGGTGGATCCGTTCAGATATCCAAAATACAGCAAGGACAGAAGACTACACTATCTATAATGTCTACGCCCCTCCTCACTTCCGGGACAAGGATGCTTGCTGGAAGTCAATTGCGGCAGACCTCCAAGAGACGCAAGGCCGAAGCATTTTCCTAGGGGGGGACCTGAACCTAATAAGAAATGCTGAAGAAAAGATGGGGGGAAACTTCTTGGCAGATTCCTCAAGGGAAGCCCTTGAAGAAATCATTCTAAATCACAATCTAGTGGACCTCCCTCCTCAGAATGGGCGCTTTACCTGGTCCAACAAGAGAGCAGGCCGAAACAACATCAAGGAAAGATTGGATCGTATCTTGGTCCAAGATAGAATAGTGGCCAAATTTGCATGCATCAAAAGCCTCATCATCCAAGGATACTTCTCAGACCATAAGCTTGTAGCACTAAAATTGGACAAAGGAGCAAACTTGGGCCCGCTTCCATTCAGATACAACAGAGCTTGGGATAACCAGGAAGATTTCCGAGCTCTGATAAAAGAGCAGTGGTCAACAGAGATCAGAGGATCCCCGCACTACGTCTGGGAATCCAAAATAAAGATCCTGCGTGGGGCCATAAAACAATGGGCCAAATCCAAGGCCATAGAAGAGAATAGAATTAAATCAGCACTCCAAGTTAAGCTCACACAGTGGGACCAAGAGAAAGATAGCAGACAAGACACGGAAGAGGAGCAGATCAAAGAGATGGAAATCCAAAAGGAACTGTATAAGCTGAACAGAAAAGAGGAAGAGGAACAAAGGCAAAAGTCAAGGTGTCTATGGCTCAAGTCAGGAGATAGGAACACCTCCTTTTTTCATAACAATCTGAAAATGAGGAGAGCTGGTAACAATATCGACAAAATAACAGTGGATGGCGTTGAATTAAAAGAGCAAAAGGAAATTATGGAGGCTGCGTCCTCTCATTTCCAAGATCTCCTCACCGCGGACCAGCAAGGCAGTGATGGCATGGAAATCCTTGACACGATGGAATGCAAAATCTCCGATGATCAAAACTCTGAGCTTGACAAAGAGATTACTGTAGAAGAGATAGAGCAAACAATCCGCAACATGGCCTCAGACAAGGCCCCGGGACCTGATGGTTTTACTGTGGACTTCTACAAGACACATTGGGACATCATAAAAAAGGATTATATCAGAGCAGTAAGAAACTTCTTCCAAAAAGGCAAGATGGGCGGTGGAATGAAATCCTCCTTCCTAGCTCTAATCCCCAAAGAACCCAACCCTCTCTCCTTTAACCATTTTCGCCCTATCTCCCTCTGTAATGTCTCCTACAAAATCATCACTAAGATCCTTGCCAACAGGCTCAAATCTATTCTCCCTTCTCTCATCTCTGAGAATCAAGGGGGTTTTGTCCCGAGGAGGCAAATTGCCGACAATGTAATTCTCATTCAAGAGGCTATTCAAAGCAGTATCACCAGGAAAGAAAAGGGTATGATAATGAAGTTGGACATGGCCAATGCTTTCGACCGAGTAAACCACTCCTTTCTTCAGGCCGTCCTTAAAAAGATGGGCATATCCGAGCTCTTTATAAGCAGGGTGCGGGAGTGCATATCGGGCAATTGGACAGCCCCCCTCATCAATGGAAGACCCAGCAAAGCTTTCAAAAGCTCAAGGGGCCTGAGACAAGGGTGCCCGCTCTCTCCCTTTCTTTACATTCTCATGGCGGAAGCTCTAAGCTCGAAGCTGGAAAATTTGAGGAGGAAAAAAGAAATAACAGGGATTGAAATTGTCAGAGGGTCTAAAGGAATTAACCATTCTCTGTTTGCGGATGATACCCTCCTCATAGGAGGTGCCTCTTGCATAATGGCGAGGAGATTCAAAAAAGTCTTGGATCTCTTCCTTCTTGCCTCTGGTGGCAAACTCAACAATAATAAATGCATGTTATACGCCTGGAACGTCTCAAATCATATCATACAGCGCATATCCCTCATCATGGAAATTCCAGCTCAGTTAAATTGGTCCCATTTCATGTATCTGGGGCTCCCCCTGGCAAAAGAGACAATCAAATCAAGGATCTGGATCAAGATCATCGAAAAACTCAGAGGCAAATTGCAAAGTTGGGGAGTGCACTGGTTAAACTTAGCAGGTAGATCGATACTAATCAAGTCCATCCTCGCCTCTCTCCCCATCTATCAGTTCGCTATTGCCCTAGCTCCGGCAAGCATCCATAAACACATGGAGTTAATAATCTGAAGCTTCCTGTGGCAAGGAGGCAAGCAGAATACTAAGAAGTTCAGTTTGGTCAAGTGGGATAAAGTGATCCTTCCAGTGGAAAAAGGAGGGCTAGGAATAAGGGTTCCTAGGCTAGCAAATCTAGCATTGGGCTTCAAACTTATCTGGCGGATTCTAAACGAAAAAGAAGCATGGTGGACTACCATAATAAAGAAGAAATACCTGAACGGTCCAAACAGCAACATCCTATCAGAAAACATTATAGAGAGACAAGGCACTCCAACCTGGAATCTTATCAAGAAATCGCTACCCCTTTGCAAACCCTTCATCTCTAGAGATCCTGGGAATGGCAGTGAGATAAGCATCTGGAAAGACAGAATTATGGGGTCAAAGGCCAGAGATTCACTTCGACATCTGTATCCCCTCCAACGGTGGATGGCTGAATCGAATTATAATTCTCTCTCCGACATCTCTTTATGGGATCACGACTGCTGGGCTGGTTGGACCCTTCCCAATCTCCCCATGGATTTAGCCAAGCTTTGGGACGAGCTCAAAAGCTCCCTCAGTGGCTCAGCCCCCACCAACAGAGGGAAAGAAGACAAGTTCGTTTGGGACCCTAATGGAGGCAATTACTCAGTCAAAGAAGGTTACAAAGCCCTCCAGGACATCTCAGTGGTAAACAATTGGCCCCTGTACAAAGCTGCTTGGCGCCCTGAATGCCTCCCCAAGGTCAAATTATTCAATTGGACTCTCCTCCATGGCAAAATCCTAACTGCTGAGAACCTCAGAAAGCGAGGTATCCAGGGACCCTCTATGTGTTGCTTGTGTAGGCTAGCAGAAGAAACCATCACTCATCTCTTCATTGAGTGCCCGATTTCTAAAGCTTGTTGGCATCTCCTCTCTGGTAAAATCTCTTCAGAAGCCATTCCCCCTCAGATTTCGACCCTTCATAAAAAATGGGACAAAAGACTCCATCAACCCAAAAAAGGCAATCCCATAGTGCACAGGATTTGGAACAGCATCCCTGCTAATCTAAGTTGGCAAATCTGGATTGCACGAAATAAGTGCATTTTCAATAATGAAAAGCCTACCATTACAGGCATTGTGGCTAAATCAATTGCCCTCATTGCTGAGTCTTTCGAAGCAATAGGGGTTTCTCAGAAAGACATGGAGGTCGAGGATGAGAGGCTCAAGGAATGGCTGGGAAAATTCAACCTTAAACCAAGCCCATGCGCTTGTATCAGAGAAAGGAAGGGCAGCCAGAATTGGAAGCTTCGTGGCACCGAGGAGGAAATTAGTAATTGGTTAAGAAACCAAAAAAGGCCTATCCTGTATTTCGATGGGGCCTCAAAAAAGAACCCGGGTCAAGCTGGGGCTAGTGGGATCATAAAGGACTCGCAGGGGAACACCATGGTATCCTTTGAATGGGGATTAGGCCAAATGTCCAACAACAAAGCAGAGGCCTATGGCCTCCTTTTGGGCACTCTTATCTCAAAGAATCTCGGCCTTCAGAACCTCCTCATCCTAGGAGATTCAACTATAATAATCGCTGCCATGAACACAGGGAGAGAATTCAAACAATTGGCCCTCAACAACATCAAGAATCGAATCATGGAGAATGTTAGAGCGATAGGAGAAGTGACTTTCAAACACATCCTCAGGAATTTCAATAAGGATGCAGACCAGCAAGCAAATCAAGCGGTCAGAAGGAGTCTCGGTCAGGTTAGGGAGAATAATTCAACCTATGTCAGGGATATCCCGTAAGCATAAGCCCCCCGCCGTCCCTTCTCAAGGGAGAAGTCACTTCAGGCACCCAGGCCATCTTTTCGTATCTTCCTCAATATCTCAAAGCGGCATCAACTGGTTCAATGACAGATCTTCTCGATCTCGGGCCTCAAAATCAATCATCGCCCTCAGAGCACGCGTGATCCCTCGTCCCTCCAAGGCAGGCTCTCTCTGCATCCTCAGTAAAGCCCATACTTCTCGTACGCAGATGGACAAAAGGGTAATCATGGCCCTTGACCGTGTTCTCCCTATCCTCGGGCTTTCTCAGTCCCGCTCCACCCGAGCTAGGGACCTCCCTCCATCTACAAATAGCGGACAGCTCCACAACTCTTCTTCAGTCATTGATCGAACCTTAACAGCCCTATCAAATTCGTGGTGCAGTTCGAAAGCTCTCTCTTCTTCAAGGATTCTATTCTTCCGTCTTGATCCCGGGGTAAGACAGTTTCAGTTTCATGCGAGTCTGTTTTTAATTAACAGTGGTTTTTGTTCCTCCAGCAGTGCCCTCCCGAAGTCTGCGAGGCCCTCTCGTCTCCTCCTAAAGCCACAGCTCCTCAGCGGTCCCGCTCCCTCCAAAGCTGTCTCAGGTTCCCTCTTCAATAGCACGCTCTCTGCTCTCATTCCTCAGGTCATTCCAATGGCGGGACGACAAGGTCAGCCCTCCAACCAGGCCAAGAACAAAGACCCGTTGGGGAACATCTTCAATAACAAAGAATGTAATATGTGCATGGCACATACCATTATGATCAACAGTCTGAAAGCTCAGGTGAAAGAATTAACAGAGGACTACCATGCGGATAGGAATTCCAAACGAAAGAAGCTGGAAAAAAGAAAAAGGGAGATTGAAGACTTAAAGGACCGCTGTATCCACATGGAGGCGGTTATAGATCATCTGCGCACCCTCACTGAGAGCCAACAGGCAGAAACTTCGACCAGAGCCAGCGCCCGGAAGGAAGACTCGGTCACACAACACTTCCCTTGATTTCATGCATTGCAAATTTGCTTGGTTAGGAGGATCCTATGTAAGGCAGTATAGCCACTCGTTTTCTGTATTGCGTTCAACTAAGAGAAGCTACGAGGATAATGGGTCTGCGTACCCGATTTTGTGCCTCAGTTCTCATACTCTCCCTCACTATGTACTAGTTCTCTTTTCAGAAAGTTTTTCTAATATATGAGTATCCGACATTGTAAAAAAAAAAAAAAAAAAAAAAATCTAAAAAAATCAACATAAATAATAAATTCAAAAACATTGTTTTTAATTTGTTATTTAAATAAAATAAAAAATAACTTTGCTTACGGATTGTGGATTTGTAATTAGTTTTTTTTACAACTAAAAAATATAAAAAAAATCAACATAAATAACAAATTAAAAACCATTGTTTTTAATTTGTTATTTAAATAAAAATAAAAAATATTTTGTGTGTTGATTAAAATAAAAAAAAATAAGAAAAAAATAAGTAAACATTTCCTTTTTATTTATTTAATATTTTGGATAATAAAAAAAATAAATCAAAACAACACAAAACAATTTTCTTGTGATTTTCTTATTTTTTATTTTATTTAAAAAAAAAAAAAAAAAAAAAATTCATTTAAAAAAATCTCAACTTAAATAATAAATTAAAAACAAGGATAACAACATGAGAGGAAAATGAGTTTGCGGGGACTAGAGAGAGCGATGCGGCCTCCGCGAGGGTTTACCGTGCAGTCAGGGTTCGGTTAGGGCTTCTGTAACCCTGCAGACTTTGTTTACCCGCACTGTTACTCCTTCACCTCCTTACTGTCGCTGGTAACTCTTTCCGTTTTCCATTACCTGTGCTTCCGTCGTTCGATGCTCTCTCGCGCCTGCCGCCGTCGGGGTTCTCGTCCGTTACCTTGAAGCTGTTTTCCGACACTATCCGGGTTAACGAGCTTTTGGGGATCATCTCGCTTACCTGCTGTTGTTTTCCGGTTCCTCTGCGGTGGTTACATCCCTCTCCCGCTACATGTCGTTTTCGCCGGGCTTCACTGCGCCGCATAACTCTCACCGTTCCGAGGAGCAGTTAACTATGGAGGACCTGGAGACCGTGGACTATTCTGCTGACCCTTTGGAAGGGGTTTCCATCTGGCGTACCCCCAATGCCAGCTCAGAAGGTATGTTTTATGACGATTTTTCAGGGGTTTACTCACAGTTTTCGCATGGTGAATCATCCAAATCCCTGCCGGTGGTTCTCCCGGACGAACCCCCCACCTGGCCAGCCCTATCGACGCCTCCTCACTCTCCGGCAACCCTGGGGTTTGTGGCCGGTAGCTTAAACCCCTCTCTTGGGTTAACCCCACCGACTGTCGGTTCATCTTTCCACTATCCGCATAACCCTAACCTGGTTCTTGCCTCATCTGGTCCTGTGGGTTACCTTGGTCCCTCGTCCGGCTGTTTCTCATCCGTACCCCCTCTCTCGGGTCCCCTATCTGGTTTTTCACACGTTCCTACTGCTGGTATCCCTGCATCCTTCCATCCATCGGTACCTGCTCATCCCCCCCTTCGGCACCAGACTCTCAGGGGAACCCTCCCCCTCCCGGCGGCCCTAGAAGAAAAGCTAAATGCTTCAAGTCGCGAGAAGCTGATTATTTTCTCAGACTGGAAGAGGACATACAGTGGGGCGAAGCGATGGATTTTGCGGATCGGGTATTGGTTGGGCGCATCAGGGGTCGCAATTATACGGCGGCACGCTTGAAGGCTTGGGCTTCTGAGATTTGGGGGCATCATTTGGTTGATATCCCGTTTGTGCAGACATTTGTGAGGGGATGGTTTGCACTCAGATTCGCGCGTGCCGATCACACTAACTGGGTTTTATCCTCACATTGGCACTTTGACCATGCGCCTGTGCTTCTCAAGCGATGGACACCCTTATTTGATCCTGAGACGGAGCAGATTGGGGTTGGCCCTATCTGGATTCGACTACCTGGACTCCCCCTTCAATATTGGTCGGAAGAAATCTTCAAGCGCATAGGCAATGCTCTCGGCACTTATATGGGGTATGACAAGTCCTATCTACAGACTGGCATGATGGCCTATGCCAGGATTCTCATTTACATGGATACGCGAGGGGGCCTATATGAATATATTACTATTCAGTGGAGGGATTCGGCGCGAAGGCAGATCATTGACTACGAGGGCATCCCATATCGCTGTCGCAGATGCCATAAAGTTGGGCATCTCTACAGAGACTGCCCGCTATTGAGGAAATCCCAAAGGCAAGAACAAGAAGAAGTAGCAGAGATCATCCGGTCGACTCCTATGGAACAACAACCGGTTCAGCCACCTGTGGCCCATCAGCGCTCACCAGGGGTTGCTGCGCCCCAAGACGGACCTGGACCTGTAAGTTTAGCGGATGATGCTCCACTCCCGGCACCGCCAACGTCCTCAGAGGCTCAGGAGCACACACTGACCCCTCCGATGGACACAGCGGTTACGGGTAAGTCATCTCCTCCTAACTCTTTGAATTTGCATGCATCCTGCATTTCATCTGTCACTTCTCACCCTGATCCACCTGTGACTTTCACCTCTCACTCACTAGCTCATATATCTCTCACTTGCTCGATCCCGCCGCCTCCTCCTCTGGCCCCCCCCCCCTCTGATTACTTCGACCTCTGCATTATACAGGCCATCTCCTCGGTACTCCCTTCGTCCTCGGAACAAGGACAGAGGACCTGACGTTATTGGTCTTGATCCTGTTAGTCCCCCCACCCTCCACAAGACCGGTCGGGGACGCCCATCCCGCATTACTAAAGCAAGACAGACAGCGGATGAAGAGGTTGCCCTTGGGCGACAGCACACCATTTTTGGGGCCCTTAGAGCGAAGGATGGCCCTCCCCCTCCTTCCTTATGAAAATCCTCTCCTTCAATTGTAGAGGGTTTGCTAGTTCAGCCAAAAAACTAGCACTCAGGAGGCTCATTACTTCGCAGCATCTGGATATCATTTTTCTACAGGAAACCCTTTGCCCTGTGGACCTCCTCATTCGCTCCCTTTCTTCTTGGCTCCCGAATTGGACTTTCCATGCACTCGATGCTGCAGGTAGATCTGGGGGTCTGGCCATCGGGGTCTGTAACAGGACCATGGACATTTGCAATTATTGGGGGGGCAAGGGTTTTATTGGTATCGACATACATGTACATTCACTGGATAGGGATCTCCGAGTAATAAATGTCTATGGACCCTGCTCTGATCGACTTACTTTCTGGAGATCCCTATTTGAGAGAGAGCTCTTGCAGGCTGATAACATCATTTTGGGAGGGGACCTTAACTTCTCCTTGGGCTATTGTGAATCATGGGGGCATATGGCCCAAGTGGATTCTCTCTCTGACTCTTTCTCCTCCCTTTTAGAGGACCACCACTGGGTCGACATTCCCTCTGCTAGACTTCAGTACACCTGGTCTAATAATAGGAGTGGAGAACAGAGTTTAGCCAGGAGACTCGACCGCTTCCTTATAAAAGAACAGTTATATAATGATCTTCCCAGAGCAAGACAATGGGTAGGATCCGGTGGATTATCGGATCACAGACCTATCTTTCTGGAGATTGATGGCCTCACTCACAAGATCAAGAGTCCCTACAAATTCAATGCAGCATGGCTTCAAGATCCATCATACATACAGCTGGTCCATGAATACTGGCAAAACAACCCAATTCGGGATGATGAGGAACTGTCTGCTGGTTTTGTCAGGAAATTATCTGAGCTCAAGCTGCTTACTAAAAAGTGGGCTCATCAGAAGAGGATTCAAGACAACCACACTCTCATGGAGGCTGAGAGAATCATCTCGGAGTATGAAAACTCTTCATCAGGTACTTTCAACTCACCTGAGAATAAGGAGCAGTACAACCAACTGATTGCTAAACGATCTCAAATATTGAAGGAAAGAGAAGAAAGCATGAGATTGAGAAGTAGGGCTATATGGCTCACTGAGGGGGATAATAACACAAAGTTCTATCATAAGTTTGCCAATGGGCGTAAAGCCATCAATACTATCTGGGAACTAAAAGATGAGCATGGTCTAACCATCTCAAATCAGCAGAACTTAGCCAGGATGGCCACCGATCACTTCAGAGGCATTTACAGGGCTCCAGGAAACGTCAATATCTTGGAGATCATGCGTGTGGCTGAGCTCTTTCCCAGATATGTGGACCAGGACAGTTCGGAAGAGATTCTGAAGGAGGTGACCATGGATGAGCTGGAAGCAACTCTGAAATGGTTTAAGAAGGACAAAAGCCCTGGACCAGACGGATGGACAATTGAATTTTACATCTCCTTTTTTGACATTCTGGGCCAAGATTTATTAAGTATTGTGGAGGACAGCAGGAAAAGGGGCAGGGTATCATCAGCCATAAAGTCTACCTTCATCGCCCTCATTCCTAAGACTGATGACCCGACCTCTTTTGATGACTTCCGACCCATTTCTCTATGCAACTGCCTTTACAAGATTATTGCCAAGATTATAGCTAACCGGCTCAAGCCCATCCTCTCACAGCATATCTCATCTGAGCAGTTTGCATTCCTTCATCACAGGCAGATCCATGAAGCCATAGCTACTGCACAGGAACTCATGCACACTCTTCATATCAAGAAGCAAAAAGGCATGATTCTTAAAGTTGACCTTTCTAAGGCTTTTGATAGAACAAACTGGCTGTACCTTAGATTGCTACTCACTCATCTTGGTTTCCCATATGATTTTATCAAATGGATGATGAGCTGCATCGTGGATGTATCCTATAGCGTCCTTCTCAATGGAGAAGCGACTCCCTTCTTTACGGCTGAGAGGGGGCTTAGGCAGGGATGCCCTCTCTCTCCTCTGCTGTTCCTTCTGATTATGGAAGGGCTGAGTAGGATAATCTCATCCACCAGAGATCGTCGACAAATCACTGGCATCAAAATAGTGGATAATTTCTTCCTTACTCACCTCTTATTCGTTGATGATATACTCATCTTCCTTAATGGCAGTATTGGTGACTCCTCCTCACTTCATAACTCCTTCCGACTCTTCCAGCAGGCCACGGGGATGCAGATCAACAATAACAAATCCACCATTACATCTGTTGGATGCTCGCCTCATGAAATCAACTTTGCTTCACAGCGCTTCCCTTTTGTTACTATGGAATTATCGGATGGTATTAAGTATCTGGGGTTTAGACTGAAGCCAGCGGGCTATAAAATTGCAGATTGGTTATGGCTCATATCCAAAGTAGAAAAGAGGCTTCAAGTCTGGTACCATAAATACCTTTCGAGAGCCGGCAGACTTGTCCTCATCAAAGCGGTCATAGAGGCTACACCTGTGTATTGGATGGCCCTGGCATGGATACCTAGAGGCATCCTGAACCGTCTACAAAGTATATGCTGCAGATTCCTATGGAAAGGGCACCAGACTGGACGCATATTTGCATGGGTGAAATGGGAGACTATAACTAAACCTAAATGCTGGGGAGGATGGGGCATCAAGAGACTGGCAATATTCTCTAAAGCTCTGGCGGCAAAGCTCGGTTGGAGTTTACTCACCGCTGAAAGCCTCTGGACCAGGGTGGCTTACTCCAAATATATTAAGCCACTATCTATACTAGATTGGCTCTGCATCAGACATGGAAACAACAATCACTTCTCCAACATCTGGAAAGCCGTCATAGATTCAATTCCACTGCTGAGAGAAGGCATCACTTGGAGGATTAAAGAAGGGAATGTTGTTCGTATTGGAGTGGACCCCTGGGTTGGATGCGGCAATGCCCACAGGCTGCCGGCTGATCTTATTCACTATCTCCATGACAGAGGTATCATTTATATCAAACATATTGGTGACCAAGCTAATTCATCCTTCCTCCAGCAGGCCTGGTTATCAGCTAGAACTTTAAACCTGCCTCACCAATGGTATGACGACTGGACGGATTTCATCTCTGCTCTCACCCAAGCTAATATCAGACTCATGGAGGGTCCAGATGAGATTATATGGGCGCACGCAAAACATGGAGCGTACTCACCTAAGCTGGGATACCTTAAACTCATGGAGGCACACAAACCAGCTGAAATCCTATCCACTTGGAAGATGATTTGGAAGTTAAAGGCTGCACCCAGGACTAGACTTCTGATGTGGAATATCATTTTTGATAAGGTCCCCACAGGCTCCAATCTTATGAAACGATCATTTTTTGGTCCATATCGCTGTCATCTTTGTCTTAATGCAGAGGAGAGCACTGAGCACCTGTTTCTCACATGCAGCTCGACCATTCATTTCTGGCAGTCCATTTCATCTCATTTCCCGCAGCTGAAGCAATGGCATGGGCACTCCCTTCAGGAGGCCTGGTCCACCTGGTGCTCTGAGCATACGGGTAAAGCCAAAAATCTACCATTGCTGATCTGTTGGGCTATATGGATAGCCCGTAACCTATTTATATTCCAATTGAAGAGACCTCACTGGCCTTCAATCATTCTTCACACGGTGGCTGACTACAATTTACTACCAGAAGAGGACACTGTCGCTACACCGAGAACCCTCTCTCCTATCCCGATTGATCACTCAAAGCCCTGGGCTTTTTTTGATGGATCGGCACAAAATGATGGATGTGGGGGGGGGGGGGGGGCATTCTTCACCTAAATGACAGACACTGCTATAAGATTCAAATAAACCTTGGTAGAGGCACAAATAACTACGCAG
This sequence comes from Pinus tabuliformis, assembly GCA_031772625.1. Taxonomy (NCBI): domain Eukaryota; kingdom Viridiplantae; phylum Streptophyta; class Pinopsida; order Pinales; family Pinaceae; genus Pinus; species Pinus tabuliformis. The sequence goes on along the minus strand of CM062805.1, from coordinate 1,209,141,461 downwards.
AACTCAGCACAGCCAAACACATTATTCATTTTGCTATTCTAAAACAATGCAGACACTTACAGTTATTTGGCGACTCCAAAATTGTTTGCAATTGGCTCAATAATACATCTCATTGTCATGCATTTGCTTTAAGACATATTCTGGATGAAGCTAAGAGATTGATTATGTCATTTGAATCTTTTGTCTGTCGCCATATATACAGGGAACAGAACACCATTGCAGATCATCTCTCCAAAGAGGCAGCGCACAGAATAGGAGAGGACTGGTGGATTCAGGAGGACAACGATGGTACTTATTATCAGTACTATCATCGACCATTTGTAGAACATTTGGAATGATGGGCTATAAGCCCATACATATGCAGATATTTTTGTTTATTTTCAGTATGTAGATACAGACATAACAGCACATCTTTTTGTTTATATTATAGTATATATTGCTCTCTGCGAAGAGCAAAGCACAAATTTTGATCTCTGATCTGACTTATATACATGCTCCCTGCGTGGAGACATTTTCAGCCGCTAGTGAACTCGACAGGCATAAGCCTGCTTTTGAATATGCTTCGGCATCTGCAAAATGTAATTTTCTTAATCTATAATGAAAATTACGACTTTTTCCCAGGGGAAAAAAATAAATAAAAAACAAATTCTGTTTTTTTTTTTTTTAATTTGTTGATTAAAACAAAATCTAAAGCAATAAATAAAATCAACATAAAAAAAAAAAAAAAAAAAAATTATGTTTTCATTACTTTTAATGTTTTCTTTTTAAAATTTGTTGTTTAAAAAAATAAAAATAAAATAAAATAAAAAAACATAAAAATTCACAAAATTCACATAGCTTTGAAAATAAAAAAAAATGGAATACTTGGAAACAAATTTCAAAAATCAATTTATCAAACATTGGAGGATTCTTGTTTCGATAGCTTCAAGTTGGCATTAACTCATCACATCTTTCTGTTAAATGCTTTTATGTGACATACTAATATGCAGAATACAACAGATATTTCTTTTTGCCAAGCACATTTCATGAGTTATCTGACACAAACAGGGAGTATTACTTTTCATGGTTATATTTAAGAATGGAGTGAAATTGATATCATGAATTGAGTTACTTTCAACACTTTGATTTTTCTTAAATCTGTTTTATTTGGTATGAAATTTTTGCGTAAGAATCATGAAGGAAATGCACAATTCTTCTTGAACAAACTTATGTTTTCTTTCTGCCAAGTTTTTTTTACAGGTTACAGGATAACAAAGTGATCATTAAGGAGATTGCATTGTGACGACAATTAGTCTTCCAAAGACTAAATTCATGAAAAATTCTGAAGACAAATCCATCTCCACAACCACTACCTTCCACCTCCCTTTCTGAAAAAGATTTTGAATTCCACCAATTGTAAGCATGACATTTCCATATCCATTTTTCAAGGCAAGAGTTCTTATTCATATACCATGCATCCATTCCTTACAAGCTTCTTTCCATTTTCCTTGTCATCACGATTCCCCTTCATTTCCGCCAATAAAACCCTGCTTGAGTCAAAGTCCTAGAGTCTAAGTATCATTGAAAAAACACCTAGAGGCTTGCATGCCTTAATGGCAAGTACTCTTGCCAATGAACAATGGGAGTACATTACTATCCCTTGTTCATTGGATCTTGTAGGTGACTCAACCACGACAAATTTATTCGTACCTACAAAGATGGGAGCTCTTGTGTTAGGCATCCTGACTCCCATTGGAATCAATGATGGGAGCTCTTGTGTTGGCTAGGGGCATTCATTAACGGCCACTAAGTCAACAACTTCTTACTATGTTCGACATCGACACATTTAATCACATAGTAAGATTTGTGCCATCGAGCGTTGAAGACTTGAAGACCCATATTTTGTAGCAGATGAAGCCAATTTCTTTTCATTGTTTTTCAGTTTGTCATCACTTGAGGACAAGTCACTTAATAAGGCTGGGGGGAAAATGTAACTTCTATATTTTGTATACCTTCCAAGCCTTATACATTCTCAGCTGCATTTAGCAGCAGATTCCGAACATTCAGCAGAAGATTCAACAATAGATTCAACAGCAGATGCAACAACAATAAAAGATTCACTTTTTCGATTTCATCCACCATTTTCACAACCAAGTAAAGAAGACTATGAACAACAATTTTTGCAGCCACACGTGCACAACCCTCATCCATTTTGGAAGGGTAAGTTAAGGTATGATATTTTCTAACTTTTAACCATTAAATTCCTTGAAAAGTTAGAATAATAATTTTTGGAAAAACTTCACTTCCTTTTCCCTTCCTTTCCCCATTTCACATAATTGCTCAAACCATCTATTTAAGGGGAAGGATACATTTACATACATACTTTGTCACATTCATATAACATCCACATTCATATATCACAACCCCACTTAACCCCACTTACCTTCAAAATATATTCACTATTACATGAGCATACAAATGGCTTTGACAAAAGTATTTAAAAGTTAATTGGATGCCAACACAATCATGGTTGTTACACAAGAACCAACCATGACGCATTCCAACAAAAATACTCTGCCACTATTACATGAGCATACAAATGGCTTTGACAAAAGTATTTAAAAGTTAATTGGATGCTAACACAATCATGGTTGTTACACAAGAACCAACCATGACGCATTCCAACAAAAATACTCTGCCACTATTACATGAGCATACAAATGGCTTTGACAAAAGTATTTAAAAGTTAATTGGATGCCAACACAATCATGGTTGTTACACAAGAACCAACCATGATGCATTCCAACAAAAATACTCTGCAATAAAAATCACATTATCAATATGCAAGGATCATACATTGAATGCAACAAACAAAATATGGTTGAAACACAAGAACCAACCAAGTTGTAGTTCATCAAAATAACGCTTTGCAAAAGTTAAGTAAATGATATCATGCTGAGTTTAAGCTAAAGCTCAAGTACCAAAGAGTAATGTAATAGATTGCATGAGGACATGCAATACCTTCAGTTTGGGGGTATGTTGGGCTTCAAAATAGTCCTTATTTTCACTCCATTATTCACCAATACCTTCACATTTTACCTTCGTGTCACCTCCATTCCACCTCCACATCATTACATTTACCTCATTATTGGGTTATAACTATGCTTTTCCAAAGTTTATTAATTCTTAACATTTTAAAGTGGATTTATGGTTAAACTTTAGAAAATAATATGCTTATACTTATACCTAACAATTAGAATGAGTTTGTTGACATGTGTAGGTACAGAGGAAGCTTCCAGAGCATCTTTATGTGGCCTTGAATGATCAAATTCGAATTTGATAAGATAAGCCTCATGGAAAAGATCATGGAGAAGATCATGGACCTCATGGAGGAGATCATGGAGGATAGGGTTATGTGTCTAGATGGTTGAGAAATGTATGGAACTAAAGAGAGATTAGTGGATCATCATTATGAGTTTGTTATCTCATCCCATTGTATAATAGGAGTACCTCCTCCATTCCAAAGAGAGGACTCTTGGAGCATGTATCCAACTTATGATGGAACAGAATAAAGCTTTATTTTACATAAATTTCCATTTTATAGTTTTAGATATAAGTTTCCTTAATGTAGTATATGGAATAATTTGTCACTTTGTTCTTAAGAGAATTGAGCTCACTCTAAAAGGATGAGAGAAACATTTTATTTCATATTAGATCTTATTTCATTTAATTGCTTAGATGTTTGAGGATTTGTTTGTGATTGATGAATGAGTTTTAAATCTTATCAGCATATGAGGGGATAACCAAGGGTCTAAGTTAGGCTCTCTCTCCATTTGATTTGCATGATAATTGAAATTCATTCTTTTGCTTTTATGTTTCAAGTATCATATGAGGGGATAACCAAGGGTCTAAGTTAGGCTCTCTCTCCATTTGATTTGTATGATAATTGAAATTCATTCTTTTGCTTTTATGTTTCAAGTCATTTCATTTCTTATGCTTATGAATGAATCTTAGTTTAGTTTGGATTAGTATATGAGGGGACAATCAAGAGACTAAGTTAGTCTTTCTCTCTCTTTGAATCTGAACAACAATTAAAGTTCATTCTCTTGTCTTCATTTCAAGTTTTTTGGTTTTATGTAATCAATGATTTCTCTATGATACTATAGGGAAGGACAACCAGGACCTCCTTAATTAGGAGCCTCTTCCCTTGCATATTATATTGAATTGTAGATAATTTAGCTAGACATAGAGTTAGTTGCCTACTCCTGCATATATATTGCTGGCACCGTCACAAGCTTACGAGTTTCCCTGGTTGATAATTTAATGAAAGCAATTTAAGCAAATAAATTTCCCAACATGGCCTGCTCCCTGCATTCACTAGACACTTGACTACTTCAGAAACATTGCTTGTTGACAAGTAGTACATGCAGATGGCTTGTTCGAAGGCAAGTAGTACATGAAAATGGCTCGCACATGGCTCGTTGAGTAGTACATGCAGATGCCTCGTAGATGGATCGCTCACAGGTAGTACATGTGGTGTGGCCTAACACCTGTAAGAAAAAACATACATATATATTACCAACATACATATATATTACCAAACCATAACACCATAATATTGGCAAACTAAAACTAAATATTTAATGCTAATCAACTAATGCTGACATTAGTTTAGATATGAAAAATATTTCAATAATTTGGAAGGAAAAAATGAATATAACATAAAGTCATAGCCTCCCTGCCTCGGGAAGAGGCCAAATAAGATGGTGAAAACAAATTTCACTATGTGCAGCCTAAAAGATTTAGTTATTCGTGACACTAACCAGGTCAAATTAATGTTTAGCTCAACCATTCCAATTACAATAGTCCCAACCAACCGACACGACAAGGACTAATAAAATGATATAACATTAAAGAAATTACACTATAGTGTACTATATATGTTTTGTAATATGAATATTCCAAAGATATTAAAACTTTAATATAGGATAAATATATTACAACTTTGGTATGGTATAAATATTTTGTAATATGAATATTTTAGAGATGTTAAAATTTTTAAAGAATAAAATGTAGATAGTATTATATAAATAGGTAGAATATATAAAAAATTATATAATTCCAACAATAATAAGTAAATTGTTAAAAATGAAAGTATTTTTAAGATAGCTAAGAGGATTACTTTACTTCTTAATAGGAGGACAATGTGTAATTAGGTCCATGCTCAATGTGGGTTGACACATATCCTTCTCAAAAATAAAAATAAAATATTCTCTAAGTAGAAAAGCAATACAAACTATAATAAAATAACAAAAGTAAATATGCTATATATATTTAGTAAGTTGTCTATATAAGGAAATATAATTTCATATCAACTTTAAAATGAGGTAAAAGTAATTAAAACTAAAAAAATGTGAGTAAGATGTTTAAACCTTATACTTTTCAAAGATATTTAAATATGAGATATAAATAAACTATTTGAAGATCTTTGTTAACTAATCGATATCAACTTCATACATATCTATATATAAAAAAATGTTAAAATAAAATATTTTAATGTTGTATATAATAAAATATTCAATGTCCAAAGAAAAAAATGTAATTGAAAGACAAAAAATAAAATAAAAAATATCAAGTACTTTTTAAAAAGAACAGGGATATGTGTAATTCATTCAATTTTTAATATACAATTAGTATGTGACATAAAAAAATTCATAGTAAGAAAATAAGTCAATGCATGTATCAATAAGATATTATAATATGTAGGATTAACTAATATTAACATATACTTAAAAATATATTGATAATAATAAAACCATTTTAATGTGCGCAATATAATCTATAGAGCATTAAAAACTACCATTTAAACAATGAAAAATTATTAGAGAGAGAGAGAGAGAACCACTACACATTCATTGGGATTTATTGTGGGATGAGAGGGATGCATTTTTTTTTCAAATTTTGCGCTCTAAATGAAATTTGATCGCTCTCGACTCATGTTAGATTCGTACTTAAGATGGATCTGTACGTTCTACATCCCCGTAGGAGGCTATGTGTAATTCTGTTGGTGCTTAAAGTGGAGTTGACAAATGCCCCTCTAAAAATAAAAATAAAATATTATCTAAATAGAAAAGCAATGTCAACTATAATAAAAAAACAAAAACAATTATGCTGTGTGTTTAGCAAGTTGTCCATATGAGGAAATGTAATTTCATATCAACTTTAAAATGATCCCCCTCAAAGGGCTATGTGTAATTATGTTCGTGCTTAAAGTGAAGTTGACACATATCCCTCTAAAAATAAAAATAAAATATTATCTAAATAGAAAAGCAATGTCAACTATAATAAAAAAACAAAAACAATTATGCTATGTGTGTTTAGAAAGTTGTCCATATGAGGAAATGTAATTTCATATCAACATTAAAATGAGGTAAAGTAATTTGAAGTAAAAAAATGAGTGAATAAGATGTCTAAATCTTATAGTTTTCAAAACTATTTAAATATGAGATTTAAATAAACTGTTTGAAGATCTATGTTAACTATATCTATATATAGAAAAAATATTAAAAGAAAATATTTTAATGTTATGTATAATAAAATATTCAATGTCCAAAGAAAAAAAGTAATATAAAGATAAAAAATAAAATAAAAAATATCAAGTACTTCCTAATAAAAATAATAAGAGAGATATGTGTAATTCATTCAATTTCAATACGTCATTAGTATGTGGCGTTTATAAATATTTACGGTAACAAAAAAATTCAATACTGGTATTAATAATAGTAAAACCATTTTAATGTAAGTAATGTACACTATATAGCCTCAAAAAATACAATTTAAATAATGAAAAAATACTATATATATATATATATAGAGAGAGAGAGAGAGAGAGAGAGAGAGAGAGAGAGAGATTCCTTGGGATCTATTATGGGCTGAGAGGGATGCAATTTTTTCAAAATTTTCACTCTAAAAGAAGTTTGCACATCCCTCTCATTTAACCAAGAGGCTCATTCTACATCCTAGTATGAGGGGCTATAATTTTGTTCATTTTGTTCATGCTCAACTTGGAGTTCACACATGTCCTCTTAAAATAAAAATAAAATATTCTATAAATAAAAAAGCAATGTCGACTATAATAAAACACAAAAATAAATATTGTTGTTGGGGATTTCCTGATTAGGACTGTGTAGGAGGCATAAAAAATGCTACACAATTCTAATTCGGAACAACAATTTGAATAATTGTGGAAGTCTACAAATACTCAAAAATAAATATGTTATATGTGTTTAATAATTTTTCCATATGAGGAAATATATTTCCACATCAACTTTAAAATAAACTGAAGTAATTAGAAGTAAAAAAAATAGTGTGACTAAGATGTTTAAACCTTATCCTTTTCAAAAATATTTAGACATGACATTTAAATAAACAATTTGAAGATCTAGGTTAACTAATTTATATAGATATCAACTTCATATATAACTATATATAGAAAAAATGTTAAAAGAAAATATTTTAATGTTGTATATAATAAAATATTCAATTTGCAAAGTAAAAGTAATTGAAAGTTAAAAAATAAACTATAAAATATAAGTACTTCTTAATAAGAATAATAAGATGGACACATGTAATTCATTTAATTTTAATATACAATAAGTATGTGACATTTTTTTTTGTAAATTAAAATACTTAATATTACTTCAAGAAACAAAGTTACATCATAAACAACATGACGTCCAAAGGGAGGAAAGACATCTCGACCTCTGACATCGTATGGAGATTGTATATACTGATACTAGATAATAAACATAAACTCCATTCTCATTACAGGCCAGGGAAAAACCATAATCACTAAAGAGTTTGAAGCAAGAGTAGAGAACAAAAACGGGTGCTTGAACCTCAGGCCTGACATCGCCATCACATAAGAATACATAGATAAATGAACCACATGCCACAATAGGAGATCCATCAGATAGCAAGGAGAAAACACCAACAACTAGCAGGAGGAACCACCGCCCACACCATCCCAAGCATTCACCCTTTGTCCCAAAAGCTTCATGCGAATCTCTAAGCATCTTACTTTTAATGCCTAAGAGAAAAAATACATCTTTAAAGCTTGATACTTGAAACCAAAATCAAGACTTAGAAACACACAATTGCGATGCAAATAAGTTGTCATCATCCGTAGATAAGAACATCACCACACGACCTCTCACAGACCAAATAAAAAAAATCAGGAGAGACCCATAATTTACCCACCACATCCCACACACACTATTCATTTTCAGAGGAGGAAATGTTGGCCGAAACCCAAGCATTAGAGCTAGGGGTCCATCTTCTCTCCCCCTTTTGAATCACAAGCTATGTGGCTCTCCACACACATCAAGTGAGTCTCAATTTTGTTCACACAAAATCTCAAGCTCCTCAACATTCTCTTCACGTCCTCAAAATAAGCAAAGATATTATATCTTTCCACCTGCTTGTCTCTTAGAACCAACCCCATAAGCATTTTCATTTGCCAATGGAGCACTACTGAGTTCAAATACTACTTGCGTCTTCCCCTGGTGTACCTAGGGTCTAACACCCATCCTAACATTTCTTCCAATGATTTTGAGTTTGAGAAAGATTGACTCTCTTTTCCTGCATTAATATCAAGCTCACGAATCTCCTGACGAGTCTCATGTAGAATAACAATAAAATAAGTCGTCACATAGTCATGGGAAAGGAGCTTTGCACCACACTGACTTGAATGATTTCTATCACCACCTCCCTTCCTACTCTTCCCCCTTTGCCTTGGCGACATCGTAGATCCACAAGAGGGTTCTTCAATTTCCTTGCAAGGGTTGACTCTACCTGTAAAAAGACATAAATACCGACTCAACCCTACCTCGGAAAAACCCTGCTACCAGTAAATAATTATGTCACAAAAAACTAGACAAATGACCTGACTTTGGATGAAGACCTGCCAGGTAGGGGAGGTTGACAACACTTCTTCACCCAGAGACTCAACCCCCTTTACCATTGAGTACACCGGACTACACCCTAGGACCAAGAAACTTCCGCATCCAAAAGCCCACAAACCATTAACAAAACCTAGCCCACAACAAATGGCTAGCTTCGCTATTAACGACACCTAGACCACCCTTTGATTTAAAAAGCAACTTCTTACTCCCATGAGAAGAGACAAACCCAACACTTGATGCTAAATCAAATTCATAGACCCATGAAAAACCCCAGCCCCCAGGAAACAAACTACATCCAACAACTTAGATGTTTAGCCCAGAAAACCTACGCTCCCATAATTACTAAACAAGAAATTCAAATATAAGCAAGACGAAGCCAACAAGAACACACATGACTTACCAACTCCAAACACAAGAAACAATCTCCAATTGAAAGCAATCATCCCCTTGCAAGGCTGCACCAAACCAAAGATACTCTCAACTAGCATCCAAATTAGAGTGGCTCGAGGAAATTCTTGATCTCTTATAAACCACACCAATAACTGCCTCTTTTCTAGAAACTCACCACCAACAAATCCCACAATTTGATTACATGATGACACCGAGGGACTCACCTCTCCCCCAAACCAACTTACACAAATGACTCTGTCACCCATCCCAAACATCACATAGCTCCTCCATCAACTGGAGGGCTGCAGGCTCATGCATGTGAGATGCTAGGTGCATCCTTTCTTCATCAATGTGCAATTACTCAATCAAGGTTGGTGGGCACATTGCCTCAAACCCTACTCCTTCCAACATAACACCCCTATCATGGGAATTAGTATGTGACATTTAAAAATATTCATATTAACAAAAAAATCAATGCAGGTTTTCAATAAAATATTTTAATGTGCAAGATTAACTAATATTGTCGTATACTTAAAAATATATTTATGATATTAAAACCATTTTAATGTGCACAATGTACTCTATATAGCATTGAAAAATACAATTTAAATAATGAAAAATTACACACACACACACACATAGAGAGAGAGAACCATTACAGATTCATTGGGATCTATCATGGGACAAGAGGGATACATTTGATTCATTGGGATCTATCATGGGACAAGAGGGATACATTTTTTTTGTTTCAAAATTTTCACTCTAAAAGAATTTTGCACCTAAAGAAATTTGATCCTTCTCAACTCATGTTAAATCCATACTTAAGATGGATCTATACTGGTTTTACAACCCAATAATAAGGGTGATGTGTAATTTTGTCCAGGATTAACTTGGAGCTGACACATGTCCCATTTAAATTAAAAGTAAAATATTCTTTAAATTAAACAACAATGTCCTCTATAAGCAAAATAAAAAATAAATATACATATTTGGTTAGTTTTACTTAAAAGTATTATAAAAAGTAGTCCCCCCTCTAACTATGCTTGCTTTATTGGTTGTTGATGTTACAACCCAATAGAAAGAAGACATGGTAAACATATTTTACTCTCACTCTCAATTAAAAGAAGATATGGTAAACATATTTTACTCTCACTCTCAATTATAAATACAATATTTCTATATCCATATGAAATAAGATAATTTAATTTTATATAGCTTTTTACTTCTTTTTTTTCTTCAGTGAAGACACTTTCATTAATTCTTCAAAAATGTACAAGATATAGTCTAGAGCCCCTCTACTCTCCCAACTTCACTTCGGCTGGATTTGTTAGTCAGAAAAGTATTGCAAAACATAGAAGATATTGCCATTTTTTACACGAACCCCAAAGGCAGAAGAGCCATATAGCCCAAAACACATGCATAACCAAAAAAAACCAATAGATAACATTTCAAGGGAGAGGATTTCTATATCCATATGAAATAAGATAATTTTATATAACTTTTTACTTACTTACTTCCTTTTTTCTTTTTTCTTTTTTTTGGTGAAGACACTTTCATTAATTCTTCAAAAATGTACAAGATATAGTCTAGAGCCCCTCTACTCTCCCAACTTCACTTCGGCTGGATTTGTTAGTAAGAAAAGTACTGCAAAAACATAGAATATATTGCCATTTTTTACACGAACCCCAAAGGCAGAAGAGCCATATAACCCAAAACACATGCATAACCAAAAAAAAAAACAGTACATAACATGTCAAGGGAAAGGATTCGGTGCATGAGCAACACTCGGGTCCACAAGATGGCCATGGCCTTCATGAATATGGAAATTGATATGAGTAAGCCATGCCTCGATCTTGTCAAACCGCTCATTGGTTCTACACCGGCTACATTGCACAGATGCTATGCGCTCCAAAATTCCCCGTTGACTGTATTGGACATCATTTATGTAGGCAATAGTCTCATTTATGTCGTCATACCTCTATTGGCGGATGACATCAATAATGATTAAGATATCACACAACTGTTCTACTATGAAGGCCAATGTAGATGATTGCTCCACATGACCCAATGACTCGGCATGGATGTGAGAAACCTCACCCTCCATGTTCGCCCCTCCCACCAGATCTTCATTCAAAGCCTCATATAACTTTTAAAATTATTTTAAAGTAATTAAAAAAATAAATAAAATTGATATTATTTATATTTTCATATTTCAATTGGATATGTAAATAAACATTTTAATATCTTTGTTAACTAATTTATTTTAATATCAACTTTAGAAAAACCATAAACATATATGTATATATATGAATTACAACAAAATATTTCAATGTGCAAAAGGAAGAAGTAATTGAAAGTAAAAAGACTGAAAGTAATATTGAAATGTATTGAAAAAAATATTAAAAAAAAACTTTAATGTGGAGAACATAATCCATAAATAAAATATCTTAATGCTCATGTTAATTATATTAATTCAATGTCAACCATTAACATATTATATACGGGTTTAATTAAATTTTTGTTGTCATAGCATTTCAAGTATCAATATTTTACATTTTGACCCTTTTATTGAGGGTTAATTTTGAATGGAGCAAATATTTAATGGAATTGCATATTTAACTCCATAAATATAGAGAAATATCTTAACCATCATCTATCAAGTCCAGAGAAAGATGCAATATTTGGAGGTACAATTCTTTAAGTTTTACATTATAGAAAAAGTCGTTGCACCTTAAAAATTTTGATCCTCTTTACTCTTGCTAAATCCCTAATTAAAATTGATATAAACTGTTATTTATAAAAATGCAATTTATAATTTAAAATAGCTACTTAATTGAAGAAAAATTATTTAAAACAAAACAATTTCACATTGCAGAGTGTCTTATCCATATTTGGAGCCAATAGAACCTTTCAAAAATTGAAATAACAACACATTATTTATACAAATATGCGAAATGTATGTATAAGTTCTTGTTATAAGAATACATGTTTTTCTGAAAAGTTATAAATTTAAATTAAAGAGATATGTTTAGCTGTTATTTATTTATTATTATTTCTTTTGCTTAAAAAATTGAAAATTTATAAAAAAAAATTAACATTATGAAATTAAATTTATTATTTTTAAATAAAATTTAAATTTATTATCTCAAATATTATTGGTTGAAATATTTTACTTTTTATTATATAATAATAACAAAAATTAACTTCAATATATTACATTATTAATTATTATTATATCACCTACGATATTTTTATTATTTATTAAAAATAAATTAATTAACATTTAATGTGAAATGAGAGGCAATATTAAAAATGCATGCCTGGCAAATAAAAATGACAAGGGCTAACGAGCCTGCCATAGGGCATTAAATGCCTGCTCAGCTGCAAGCTCGTTAGCCATATCTAACACGCGGGCACGGTGACTTTCCGAACACTCCATCCCCACCTCGTGTTATATGGCTAACGAGCTTGCAGCTGAACGGACATTTAATACCCTATGGCAAACTCGTTAGCCCTTGCCAACAAAAATCAAACCATTAGAGCTGAGGTGGATAAAACTTAGGCTACACGTTATTTCGTGGCAGTGCAGGGGGATCTCTACGAGGTTTGATGTGTACGAACATCATCAAATTGTATACATTAAAATAATTTAAAGTCAATTGGGTGGAGTGCCAGAATAATCTGACTTTTCATTCTTTCAATCGAGTAAGAGTTTCTTTTGCTTGCATGCATGGAAACTTTGGAATTTTAAGTACTTTTTGGGAGGGAAAATTGGAGTAATTAGGAATTTTAATTAAATAATTTATTTTATACATACTGTAAAAACTTATTATAATTTAGAAAATTAATAATGGGTAGTAAGAGGATACATATTACGACAAAAAACTGTAATAGTTAAATAAAATTAGTTTTATATATAATTATATATCAAAATATATTTTTAAATAAAAAAAAATTATTTTTATAGTATACAATTTATATTTTATAGATTTATTTATAAATATATAAATCTGGTATATATTAAATAAAATGATGAAAACCATTTTTATAGTATAAGGTTTATATAAAATATAGATTCTATTATCAAAGTGTAAATTTTATAAATATTAATTTAGATTTATTTTAATTTTTAGTTATCTACACAACTCAAATTTTTGGAAGTGTAAATATATTTTCGAATTTAAATTTTGATTAAAAATTTACAAAGAGATTTGATGTCTCTCAACCCTCAACTACATTTGGGGTGTAATTATTATAATGTTCTTTCCATATTAAACAATTCATATTTGTATTTTTCATATTTCATTCTTAAAATTTTATTGATTACTTTTAATTACAATAAATATAACACCAATAAAAATGAAAACATTTTGACTTCATTTTTTTATCTAAATAACCTAGAATCCCATGATTATTGAAAATAAAAATTTGAAAACTTAATTCAATCATGCTATTGTGCTCTTTTACATGACTAATTGTTTACTATTAGATTCCCATGGAAATGATATCTAACAATATTCTAGCCTTCCATGTTAATAAAAATGAAGAAATATTTCCCATATGATCATGCTATACCAAACAATTTATTTTTATTTTTTTAGAGGGAAAATCAACATATGGCCGAAGCCCGCAGATAATTACATATGGCCAAAGCCCGCAGATAATTACATATGGCCGAAGCCAGCAGATGAGCAGAATTACGGCATAGCCGTCACAAATACACCATAGCGCGGGGCCTCAACCACCGCCACAGGAATCGATCCTGGCTGGGGGGAGTGAAAGCCATATACATATATAAAAAAATCTATATTTATTATTATTATTTTTAATATATATATATATATATATATACACACACACACACACATTAACGTGACAACATCTCCTATATTAAGTTGTAAAACAAATCTACAATTAAAATAATTAAAACCAAAATATATTTCCTTAAAAATATAGTTTTCAACACATACTCTTATATATAAAATACTTAACCATTGATTTCAAAGTTAAATTAATTTTTTTCTCACCCATAAAGAAGATAATGTATTCTTGCTTAAGCAAGTATTTGACAACTAAAACTAATTGACAAACTTTGCATTGAATTGAATATGTCATGTTTATTTGCAAAAAAAAAAAGAATTTTGGAGTGTTTTCCAATATTAAATTGTAAAATAAAATTAGAGATAAAATAATTTGGTTTAAATATTATTTCATAATAAAATTAACCACTGCTTAAGTGAGGCATCCCCACTCACTATGGCCTTATGAGTGGGGACTTTGGTTCCCCAAGGTTCTTGGTTTAAGTCTTCCTTGGGTTAATAATGTAATCATATGTAAATATTATATCCACCTACAAAAAGATAAACTCTTTATTAATAAAATCTTATTGTAACTATTATATTTTATTAAGTGTTTTTTATTAAATTATAAGTTGTTGTGTTGTGCATATTTTATTATACACTTTCCTAATGTCACTACAATAGAGTGCTCATAAATCTTATTGTAACTATTATATTTTATTATTCTCTAACAAATTAAACATTAATAATGCCTGTATGCTAGTAGAGAATTGAGGCACTCACGTCCAAAGTGGACCATTAGTCCAATAAAAAATTGTGAGTCAAGGTAAAAGTCATAAGCAAATGAAGAATTATAAAATAAATGTTATTTTTTTATTAATATATTAAAATTTTCATCAATGCATAAAAAATAATGAGTATGTTAGACAATAACCAAAAATAGAAAAATTAGATTGATATTAAAATAAAGGTTGCAAGCAAACCCTGTGTAAAGCATAACGTAGATACAAATGAACAATAACATTAAAATTCATTTATTAACTGTTTCATCAATGTGAAATACATCATCTATGTGGGATTACATCAATATAAAACCTTAAGATAATAACAAAAAAAACACATTAGTGTAATCCAACTTTGAACAAATTTTATAATTTACCAATTGCATAACTTGTTCCAAAACCATTCCTTCAAAAAAAAATTCAAATTGAATGTAAAATTCTTTAACCTGTGAGTAAAAACTCTACATGGTGGATAAATATTGTCCATGAAAAACCCAAATTTAATAGTGAAATTATAGTTCATGACTTATTTTGATCATCAAATGACAATTAATTTTTATTAAACATAACCTGTAAAAAAATACTCTTTAAAATTATATAATAATATTCTTAAATATTTATTTTTAATTTTATCTAAATCACACCCATTATAATAAAAATTGCCCACCTAACACCTCAATTGTAATGCCATAGTTGACCAAAACCCTGAGAACTTGACCAAAACCATTACCCAAACCACCACTAAAAAGTAACTCTTTTACATGGCCAAGTCCACAACTACTTATTTGCTCTTTGTATGTTTTTTGAGCAGGTAGCCATGGCGGCCATCGGGAACCGAATTGCTGGATTAGTGCCTGATCCTGAACGCAAACGCGAGACAGGTATGTTGGACCTGCCAGAGAGCTGTATATCTGCCATTTTCTCCTTGACTACGCCGCGCGACATTGGCAGACTGTCAGTTGTCTCCAAGCTCCTCAAATCTGTGTCCTATTCGGACGATCTCTGGAACAAATTCCTTCCTTAAAAATGCCATCAGCTCGTACCCAGGGCTGACCCCCCTGTCCCAGGTTCAAAGCGAGAACTGTGCGCTCGCCTTGGCGATTCAATTCTCATAGATGGGGGCACAAAGGTATTTATATATCAGGGCACTTAAAATTATAAATTTTAACAATTTTTGGTTAGATTTATAAAAATCCTCACTAATTTTTTTCAAAATACAATCGAAATTTTCATAGCTTTCCATGCAAAAAAAACATAATTTTTAAACTACGGCATAATTCATATTGTTTTCCTGCTGGAACAACAACAGATGGCTTGGCTGGAAGGATCCCCAGCGAAATTGGGTTACATGTTATCTGCAAGAGCCTTAACTATCACTTGGGGCGACGACGAACGATATTGGCGTTTTGTTCCTGGAGACGGACACGACTCCAGGTTTGATTATTAATCTTCTTTCTTTTTATTTTTCAAATTGTTAGTCTAAGGGTCTCCTTCTCTGGTTGGTATTGGCGTCACGGTATTCTGTGATGGCTGCTCATGGAGGGAGAGGATTGTTATCTGGTTCAGAAATCATACACAGACAGCTGTTGGCCTTAGAGGATGATGATGGTTTGGAGTTATTGGGGGCTAATTTTGAAGTCAACCCTAGATTGTACTTTCCGAAAACGAGGCCTAGGAATCCTACACTGCTCTGCAGGCATGGAAGGCTGCCTTTTTCTCAAAGCGATCCTTCTAACGTGAGTGGAAGCTGGGTGTGAGTCAATGTTTGCACAATGGCGTCTTTTGCCTTTGGATGAATGTTGTGGTTGGCTGTGGTTGGGGTTTATCTGAATCATGCGGAGATTACTGGATATCTCACTGGGGAGCCTAGGTTTGGGATATCAAACATCAGATGCACAGTGGGTGAGAGAAACTCTGAGAAGGTCTAATGAACGCCACCTTCTACTTAATGTATTGAATACCCTCTTCGTTTAGGGTTTTCCTGCTGATTGCAATTTGCACTTGCAGGGAAGTTGTACAGATTTTGTCTTTGCTTAGCTTTGTGTGGCAGGTTGAAGTCTTTATGTGGACTTGTGATAGCATTGTTAGTTTGGGCCACTTATCCATTTTAGAGTTTTGGAAAAAGTTTGTTTAGGAAGTTTTTAGATTTTACATGTTTCATTTCTCTACACGGAAATTGTTTCTTAACGGTGGGAAACTTGTTCCAGTGGTTTCCGTGCTTCCGGGAACTTTGGAACTGTATGAGAATGTTTCCTTTTTAGCGGGAGCTGCAATGGGAGCTTGGGAAAGTTCTGGGAGTTTTGAAGACTGTTTTTTTGGAGTTCCCGGGTTCCCTGGGGTTGGGGAATACAAAGCATGTAGACAAATATGTTGAACTGCCCACAAAACATGAGCCTTTGTTGAAACCTTCGCAGGTTGAAAGGCCAAAGACGTCCTTAACACGGATATCCTTAATTGAGAAACTAGAGCAATCTCTTGATGGGTTAAGGAAACGTGTGACACCTCAATGTAAGGGCGATATCTGGGATGTCATGTTGATGAGTATTTATTTTGTTGTTTATGTATATGTATTGCAAAAGATTGTGTGCATATTGTATGTGGCAATCAATGCTTAACCATTAGAGTTGCTTTACTTTTTCTCATAAGAATAACTAGAGAAACATAGGTAAAATTGTTCCTTTGTATTTTTAAGGCAGATTGTTTCAAATACTGGTCATAGAACTGATAATGAACTTGACATTTTAATATTTTATATATATAAAAGGGAGAGACTCAGGGAGAGGGACACCCATAGAATATATTTATATATAAGAGAAATTATATATTTAGCTTGGTTTTAATATTTGAATATTTTGATTTAATATTAATTTTGATTATTATATAATTATATATATATTTTTTTTTATATTTTTAAATTTTTTTATTATATAATATTAGTTGTTTCTAAATTTTGGGGAAACTTCTAGCAGTTCCCGACACACACGTACCCAAGTTCCCACGTTCCAAAACTCATGCAACATGACATTTCTCGTTTTATGGTTGATAGTGTTTGTATTTGTTTGAAGCCTTTCTTTTGGTTCTTAATTAACACCAATTCTTTTGAGCATTAATGTGGGGTGGTCAGTGTTTGCTATCTTGGGCCTGTGCAACCAATCTTCTTCCATTTCATAATTCAACCATGTTCTTTGAATTAATGTGGGGTTGTCAGCTTTTGCTATCTTGCGCCTCTGCAACCAATCTTCTTCCACTTCATAATTCAACCATGTTCTTTGAGGTTACTTAACCCTTTTTTTCAGAAATTTAGTTATACTTAGATATTTACAATCAATCTACTTCGACGTCAAAATTCAACCATGTTCTTTGAGATCACTTAACTCTCTATTTAAAAATTCAATCATACTTCCTAATTGGATCTTTCAACTTCTGATGCTTCATGTTCATGCCACAATTTTGTGAGGTCTTTTTGAGTTTCAACTCCGAAGTGTTTATGCATTGGGGTTACTCCCTTCTGGGAGTCTTGTTCTGGTCCTTTACCAACATTCATCCATAAGGCCCGGGCTATCTATTTAGACCTTGTAGCTGAGACCCATTTTTGAATTTTCATATCTTTTCATACTTCCCTAAATTGCACTTATAAGGGGTGTTGGTGCACATACACCATGTGGTTATGTTTACAATGATCTAATAGCTCTGTATATTTGAATCCTTACTTATTGTTGTTGTTTGGTGAACTACAAAATTCCACCATGTTCTTTGAGATCACATAACTCTTTTTTAAAAATTTAGTCATACTTCCTAATTGGATCTTTCAACTTCTGATGCCTCGTGTTCATGCCACAATTTTGTGAGGTCTTTTTGAGTTTCAACTCCCAAGTGTTTATGCATTGGGGTTACTCCCTTCTCGGAGTCTTGTTCTGGTCCTTTGCCAACGTTCATCCATAAGGCACGCGCTATCTATTCAGACCTTGTAGTTGAGATCCATCTTTGAATTTTCACATCTTTTCATACTTCCCTAAATTGCACTTAAGGGGTGTTGGTGCACATACACCATGTGTTTAGGTTTACAATGATCTAATAGCTCTGTATATTGGAATTCTTGGAATTCTTACTTTCTAATAGCTCTGTATATTGGAATTCTTGGAATTCTTACTTATTGTTGTTGTTTGGTGAACTACTAACCACCCATTCTTAATGCTGATTATTCCCAGTTTGCTATAAATAAACGGGCTTGCTCTCAATTTCATAATAGATGCAATGATTCTCTAGTTTCTTATATTGTTTTGAGTCTCTGTTCTTTTTATAAGTCCTGTGTTCTTTGTATGGTGTTCAAGCGAACGCATGATCCTGGTTAGCTCTCCTTGTTTCTAAACAGAGGAAACCCTCAAAGAGATGATACATTGACGTTATGGTTTGTGTCCAGATTCGAGGTGCTTGCGGAATTATCAAGGGTTTGGTGGTTGGAGGTCCATGGTCAAATCGACTGCAGGCTTTTGTCTCCGGATACCAACTACAGAGTGGTGTTTGTCCTTAAATTCACAGAACGTGAGTATGGGTGGGAAATGCCAATTACTTTTTCAATTACAACGCCGGACGGAGAACAGATGGAATTAGAGGAGCGTTTGAGTGAAAGAAGAGGCCAAAACCAGGGTTTAAATAATGGATGGATGGAAGTGGTTGTAGGAGAATTTAGAACAAAACCTGCAGCAGACTCTCCCATCAAATTTTATATGAAAGAAGTGTCATCCTGGACTCCGAAAGGTGGGCTGCTTGTGGATGGCGTGAAGATTGAACCTATGCAGACTTAATTGCATTTATAGTGTATGACAATAAATGACATGGCATAAGGATTGAACCCATCCGGACTTAATTTCATTTATAGTGTATGCAATAAATGACTTGGCATAAGGATTGAAACCATCCAGACTTGATTTCATTTATAGTGTATGCAATAAATGACACGGCATTTATTGTTTTTGATGATTTCATTTATAGTGTATGCAATAAATGACACGGCATTTATTGTTTTTGATGAGTAGCATACTTTATTTTATAAATTGAATGGTATAGATTTATTTAAGTATGGATTTAATATGAGTTCAGAGGGATCAAATTTGTTCATGTGTAATGTGTTATGTTTTATTGTTTAAATTGCATTTTTGAATGTTAAATATAGTATATATAGGACCAAATAAATTTTTTAGCTATAAAAACTTAATTTTTTTCTTCCTATCTATAGATATATATATTAAGTTGATATAAACATAAATTAGTTAACTTAGATATTCAAATAGTTTATTTAAATCTCTTCAAATATTTTTGAAAAGTATAACATTTGATTCACACTTTTTTTTTACTTCTAATTACTTTACAATATATTCATTTTTTTAAAAATTATAATCAACATTATTTTTCTATTTAGAACATAATTTTTAATTTTAACTTTAATTACGCCGTAAGACGTTTCTCTTTGAAATGAACTCCCTCTCCATACCACCTGTCTCACCGTGCATCGTCGATCTTATATGTTATACGATTAAAACAAATTCTACTGTTCGATCTGATATGCGATAGAAATCTGAAAACTGTTTGTAACTGCCCAAACATGAGTATTTCTTGTTCAAAACATTAGCTCTACTAGGCTCCATTCCACTGGTAGGGTTTTCTCGCAGTTAGGTCTCGCTTGGTTTTTCTGACAGCTAGGTCTTGCTACTCTGCTCGGTGTCACTGTGTGCGGTTATGCATCATCCAATCATTTTGTTAGACAATCAGATTAATATGATCCATTGGATTATTATATCAATCACCTGGTGACATATCTGTATTCTTCGATTTTTATGTTCTAATAAGTGAAGGGTTTGCACAACATTCAGAGTTGCAGCCATAGCGTCAAAAAGGATTCTGAAGGAGCTCAAGGATTTGCAGTGGTATCCCCAAACATCTTGCAACTCAGTTATTTTTACACCCATTTCAGATTTTCCCCTTAAATTGATTCTTGGGTTTTCAAGCGAATGTGTGTTTTGTTTTATGCAGCTTTCTGGCACAAAGAATATGTAACTGTTCCAACTTTTTGTATGTATGATGTTCTAGCTTTTTGTATGTGGGTTGCCTTTTTTAAGGGTTCGAAAGTTACCTGCATATGTATGTTGGATGCTTGCTCCCTATTTAATCAGAATTTCAATTGGAATCGCTCCACAATATCGAGAAATGACATTCCAATGGGTGATTTGTCTGGGTAATGTCTAAATTGCAATTATTATAGTTTTCCTTTTCCCTATTTTAGTTTACTCGATATGCATGTACTTTCTGGTTTTGGTTTTTTTCTTTAGGGTGTGTGTTTCTTAATTGCATTGCTAGCTTTTTTTTCGGTAGGATTAAGTTTATGTGTTTTATTTTATTTGTGGGGATTTCAATTTATGGGTTTTATTTTTGTGCTTCTTTCCTTTTTATGGGTGTCAAAAAAGATTCTGAAAGAGCTCAAGGATTTGCAGAAGCATCTTGCGGCGTTGGTATTTTTATACCCATTTCAGATTTGCCCCTTCAAATGATTAGTTTACTCGATATGCATGTACTTTATGGTTTTTGTTTTTGTTTTCGTTTTTTGTTTTGTTTTGTTTTTTTTTTCTCCAGGGTGTGTTTCTTAATTGCATTGCTCGCTTATTTTTGGGTAGGATTAAGTTTATGTGTTTTATTTTATTTGTGGGGATTTCAATCTATGGGTTTTATATTTGTGCTTCTTTCCTTTTTATGGGTGTCAAAAAAGATTCTGAAAGAGCTCAAGGATTCGCAAAAGGATCCCCTGACATCTTGCATTTTTATGGGTGTCAAAAAAGATTCTGAAAGAGCTCAAGGATTCGCAAAAGGATCCCCTGACATCTTGCAGCGTTGGTATTTTTATACCCATTTCAGATTTGCCCCTTCAAATGATTCCTAGATTTTCAAGCGAATGTGTGTTTTGTTTTATGCAACTTTTTGGCACAAAGAATCTGTAAGTGTTCCAACTTTTTGTATGTATGTTGTTCTAGCTTTGCTGCAGAAAGTGCAGTTGGATAAACTTTCATAGCTACGTCTATGATGTCTTTATATTTGTATTTAAACAGACTTCGGCTTTTGCTGGTTTTGTTGCCCACTTCTAACCATGAAATTCCCAGTGCCATATTATTTTCTGTGTGTGACAATATATGCCACCATAATCCATGTAGTTTCGGTAATTATTGCCGAAGAGATGAATGCAGGGTCGATTTGAGGCCTTCTGACCACCAACCCTTCTGGTTGTCTCCCACTGGGTTCCTACCCATGCTCGGCGCTCATTTGCGCATTCCCTTCAGCCTGCAAGTTGACCCTTCCCACCCTGCAACTTACAACAGGAAAACTGTGGCATCAAGGGTTCTGACAGTAGGCACTCTTCTTTTATCTTTAATTTTTGCATAATTTTCTATTTGTAGCGATTAAAAAAATATGTATTTGAGCCATGGATATCCGATGGAGATATTTTTCATCGAGAACTCACTATCGTTGCAGGGTGGACCAAGAAGAGATTGCATGTCTGAGTGATTTTGTTTTTTATTATGCACAATCAACGTAGACTATTCATCGAAGTAATTAGTATAGTTATTTCCACAAGGAATATTACAGATAAAAAATGAAGTCACTGCACACCACTCAAATATAAGTTGGATTTACGGTCACAAGTTACATGGTGGGATATGGACCAAAGTATCCTCGTCAGGGCCACCACAGGGCTTCCTCCATTGTATCACACAAAGAGGATTCGACCTTTCTTAGTTGCAAAGGAGGATATTCTATATGGTTTGATTGCTAGTGAAATGACCCTTACCATATCTTTCTCCTGCAATGCTTTCAATACAGGTCGATAGGCCTTGTAAAATGTAGGGCTTTCAGCTATCACAATATTCGAGCTCGCACACAAGAGTCGGCCAATTGCCTAGATATCCACTTCTCCTGTTCCGCTTCTTCCATCCACGATCCCTGCAAACATGATCATTCCATTCATAGAATATTCACAGTGAGCCACAACGCCCCAAATTGGGGACTCAAAGTTCCCTCCATCATTGGAGAGACAAAGAAAGCTTTCGGACAGTGGATGCTTATAATTCTTCAGCTTCTTTACATGTATATCCACAGTTACGAATAGCTTCCACCGAAATGGATTCCCAGAACATAACCATTTTTCCAAATCTTCAAGTGCCTTGACGCATCCTGTAACAGATTCTTCCTTAGAGTAGAGATACCCTTCTTCAAACCCCATAAGAAATCCTCCTGGAGCAATCGAAAATAAGTGTCCATGTACACATCAATATAGTCATATCTTCCCTTATTCTTAGCACAAGGAAACCCCTTCAAACAATTTACCAAAGCCTCGTCATTTGTTTGTAAACTTGTAGCCAACAACGACATTTTATTCCCTGGAAGATTAGCGTTTGTTAAGGAAATTTCATTTCCCGCCTGAGCGGTGAGCAAACCTACAAGGAACTAACAGTGGCGATCAATGTTTTCTCCACTCTTTATTTGAAACACCATGTCGTTCAAAAACGGAAAAACATCAGAAAATGTTTCAGGACAGTATTCTGCGAGGCATATCATGAACTTCTTGAGCAGCTTTTCTGCTAAAGCTGAGCTAAATACATCTACAATATACTCTTTCAGAGACCAGTGCAAGAGAGTAGTACCACTAAAAAGTCTATAGAACTGCTTCAACCTTGCAGTATATAATTCTGCCTCATTGCCATGAGAGATAATGTTAACTAACTCTAGTTGCCATGAGAGATAATGTTAACTAACTTTAATACAAAGTATACAAGATTAAAACCTGGCTTCTGCAAATTTAATACTTGCAGAAATCAAGCTGGGCATTTTGTGATATCTCGCAGAACATTGCTTCTGGTGCCTGCTTGACATTGGCTCAAAAGTGTCTCCAAGTAAAAAGCTAAATATTCTGAACTTCTTGGTGTGAATTGCACTAAGAGGGCATAAATTGCCCTTGGCTTGTTTGGCGATTCATTGGAAATCTCCAAGTAAAAAGCTAAATCTTCTGAACTTCTTGGCGTGAATTGCACTAAGAGGGCATAAATTGCCCTTGGCTTGTCTGGCGATTCATTGGAAATCTCCAAGTAAAAAGCTAAATCTTCTGAACTTCTTGGCGTGAATTGCACTAAGAGGGCATAAATTGCCCTTGGCTTGTCTGACGATTCATTGGAAACAAATTCCAAAATATCCCCTACTTACAGCTGGAGAATGCCTGTCTCTCTGAATGATGAAGCTCCTTATTGAAATTCTAATCCGTCTTTTAACATGTTGAAACATGAAATAGTATAGTGAAGCAAGACAATACATAAGGAACCAGGCTACCCTTTTAGACACCCTGCTGCCCAGAAAGGCACCACCTGCCATCCTTTTGTCATTTTGATCTATAGGATGATATCTAATAATAGTTTATGCGGTTGTCTTGGATTAGCTGTATAATATTACCACTGGAAAAAAGGAAGATTTCCAAAATTCCATGGCATACGGAGAGTGAAGTGGCACAACACATGCTTGGTAATGGACTCAGAAGTTTCCTAATCGATAGCAGAATGCAGATCATTACCAGTCAATGCATCAACACATGGTGCTGCGATTATACAAGCATATTGGCATAGAATTCAATGACCCACCGAAGTTTTCCTGCAAACCGAAATGGTCAAATTGGTGGAACAAGTGGAGGAAAAAATCATGCCATAGTAGAGGATTGCAATAGTTTATGCATTCTATATTTCCAATGTAAATGGGAATGTTATGTCAATAATGATTGCATGTCTGAGTGATTTTGTTTTTTATTATGCACAATCAACTTAGACTATTCATCGAAGTAATTAGTATAGTTATTTCCACAAGGAATATTACAGATAAAAAATGAAGTCACTGCACACCACTCAAATATAAGTTGGATTTACGGTCACAAGTTACATGGTGGGATATGGACCAAAGTATCCTCGTCAGGTCCACCACAAGGCTTCCTCCATTGTATCACACAAAGAGGATTCAACCTTTCTTAGTTGCAAAGGAGGATATTCTATATGGTTCGGTTGCTAGTGAAATGACCCTTACCATATCTTTCCCCTGCAATGCTTTCAATACAGGTCGATAGGCCTTGTAAAATGTAGGGCTTTCAGCGATCACAATATTCGAGCTCGCACATAAGAGTCGACCAATTGCCTGGATATCCACTTCTCCTGTTCCGCTTCTTCCATCCACAATCCCTGCAAACATGATCATTCCATTCATAGAATATTCACAATGAGCCACAATGCCCCAAATTGGGGACTGAAAGTTCCCTCCATCATTGGAGAGACAAAGAAAGCTTCCTGACAGTGGACGCTTATAATTCTTCAGCTTCTTTACATGTATAGCCACAGTTATGAATAGCTTCCACCGAAATGGATTCCCAGAACATAACCATTTTTCCAAATCTTCAAGTGCCTTGGCGCATCCTGTAACAAATTCTTCCTTAGAGCAGAGATACCCTTCTTCAAAACCCATAAGAAATCCTCCTGGAGCAATCGAAAATAAGTGTCCATGTACACATCAATATAGCCATATCTTCCTTATTCTTAGCACAAGGAAACCCCTTCAAACAATTTCCCAAAGCCTCGTCATTTGTTTGTAAACTTGTAATTTCAGCCAATAACGACATTTTATTCCCTGGAAGATTAGCGTTTGTTAAGGAAATTTCATTTCCCGCCTGAGCGGTGAGCAAACCCACAAGGAACTAACAGTGGCAATCAATGTTTTCTCCACTCTTTATTTGAAACACCATGTCGTTCAAAAACGGAAAAACATCAGAAAATGTTTCAGTACAATATTCTGCGAGGCATATCATGAACTTCTTAAGCAGCTTTTCTGCTGAAGCTGAGCTAAATACATCTACAATATACTCTTTCAGAGACCAGTGCAAGAGAGTAGTACCACTGAAAAGTCTATAGAACTACTTCAACTTGCAGTATATAATTCTGCCTCGTTGCCATGAGAGATAATGTTAACTAACTCTAATACAGAGTATACAAGATTAAAACCTGGCTTCTGCAAATTTAATACTTGCAGAAATCAAGTTGGGTATTTTGTGATATCTCGCAGAACATTGCTTCTGGTGCCTGCTTGGCATTGGCTCGAAAGTGTCTCCAAGTAAAAAGCTAAATCTTCTGAACTTCTTGGCGTGAATTGCACTAAGAGGGCATAAATTGCCCTTGGCTTGTTTGGCGATTCATTGGAAATCTCCAAGTAAAAAGCTAAATCTTCTGAACTTCTTGGTGTGAATTGCACTAAGAGGGCATAAATTGCCCTTGGCTTGTCTGGCAATTCATTGGAAACAAATTCCAAAATATCCCCTACTTCCAGCTGGAGCATGCCTGTCCCTCTGAATGATGAAGCTCCTTATTGAAATTCTAATCTGTCTTTTAACATGTTGAAACATGAAATAGTATAGTGAAGCAAGACAGTACATAAGGAACCAGGCTACCCTTTTAGACACCCTGCTGCCCAGAAAGGAACCACCTGCCATCCTTTTGTCATTTTGATCTATAGGATGATATCTAATAATAGTTTATGCATTAGTGTCATGCCCCTACACCTGCGGTAGTCTTCCAACCGCTTATAGCGAGGTGCGGCACCACCGAATGCTTTCTTTTCACTAATACTAACATTCATGGACTACGCCTACTTCCACTTTAACATTACTTAGCTTGTGTTTCGCAACCAAGTAAACATGCAATTATCCTTTATACTTAATGAAGCCCATACTCATTCATTATCCACAACAATTTTAACAAGAACATCAACAATTGCAACAAGTATAAAGGGGAGGGGCAACTCCCCGTAATGTGAGTTTGCCCGACAATATATTAAGAATATCAGTTTACAATATACAAGTGTGTCTTGGCCAAACCAAGTCTCACACTTAGCCAAATATTACAAAGAGAGACAACCCTGCCTTTTTACAACATTGTGCACTCTTGCACGAAGGGAGGTACTCACCTGAACCACCTAAATCCCTTAGCCAAGTCCTACACAAAATCTGCACCTTCACCGAACCCCGGGCACACCTTGCCCACACCTCTACCGGCTTGAGACAACCTTAGACTGCACCTCTAAGTAGTGCGCATGAGCTATGCGCAGCTCTACTTAAATCTGCGCACTCCTTCTTTTACCCCTCAACCTTATGCGTAGATGTGATGGAGAATTCGATGATCAAATGAGCTCCAACGCATGTATACTTATATGCGTTTTAACTTAGTTTACATGTGGGCGGTGGCACTCCAGCCGACCCCCAAAACAGTCATAATACACCCCTAAAACATTCTTTCATGAGTCGGCCTTGCCTTAATGCAATCCTCCTTCCAATCGTCATATAAACCTTCATTCGTTCCACGCATTTTCCAAGTGTCGCAAGTCGCCACTTCTTTCGTCGCATAGAACTCGTACAAACGTCGCATTCGTCCGTTCAGCGCGCGCCCGTCGTGCGCCCGCGCGCCCGCGCGCTCGCCCGTGCCCTCGTGCACGGCGACTTCGCCCGGCGCCCGTCGCACCATCGCTCGGAGGCCTTACATCCTCCTCCACCTGAAATCGTTGTCATCCTCGACAACATACCATCCCGGTGGCCATCCACCAAGATCATCATCATCCATGATGTTGACTCCTCCACATAAGGAAAACATCCCTGCAACATATGTAGAACTCCATCTCCATCATGTCTCACCTTAGTGACCAACTGCCACCAAGATAATCCATACCAAGGTATGCACCTCAATGGTATGTCCTCCATCGGATATCATCTCGATCCATGATCATCGACCCCTCTGCCACAATCTCCACTGTAACATCCTGTGTTGACCCCATCATGTGTCACTCCTCCATGTAGTCTCTCATCAGAACACACCTATGTATGTCCCTGTCAAGTGTAAAACTGATAGTCACATCTCTCTGCACATTGGTACCCCTCATGACTCGAACTAGTCGGGTGATCAGTCCAACCATACGCCCAAATCACAAGAATGCACATCCTTATGCCACCACAAGTCTCTTCCTGACTTCTGCTACATCTCGGACTCATCAAGAATCTATCAATCCATGCTCAGGTCCATGGAAACTCCATCCCATCTGCAACATGTTTGAGCCATGGTCTTGTTGCACAAGAGTGTACAACCTCTCCACTAGCTCATACATCTCCATAATAGCATATGCACAACATCCTTTGCTTCGGCACTCCCCATAGAATGTCCATGAATGACCCTCTACACATGCTCCTACATAATGTCCCTGCATAACCGTCATGCTCCATATCTCCAACCTGATGTCCATGACTCTAGTTGTCCATGATGTCCAACTCATGTAGACTCCATCCCAACCTCTGGTCATCTGCATCCAAGTCTGCAATCTGTCATAAAGAAGCCTCCTTCCAAGGCCCCTTGCAAAGTTGGTGTGGTTCCTTCCTACCAAGGCCTCCACACCAACCCTTCTCCAAGGTTGTTTATAGAGAAAGGAGGGCCAGGAAGTTTCCTCCCTGACTCTCATCCACCCATGTGTCAGATTGATGTTGTGTCCTCAAGTATCTATGCACAGCTTCAATCTCCTCACATGTACACCCAAGCTCACCTAGCTTGTCCTTTGTCAACTGAAAGTCATATATGCCCATAGCATACCTGCAAAAGTCCACTATCCCAACAGGATCTCTACCTCCATAATCCTCATCAACCACTGCCTCTGAAGTAGTACTCAGACTCCCTTCATTTGCAACTCCATTGTGAAGATCATCAGTAGAAGATGCTCCCAACAAGTGTCTCCATGTTCGTGAGGTTGTCTTCTCACTTCCTTTATCCTTCTTTCCAGCTCTTGCAACGAAGTCAACTAGCTTCCTTTCCTTCGTTATTTGAGTTACACTCCCAAGTCCTCTTTGCTCCACATCCTCATACTTCACATTTGGGTCTTTGCGATACAAAGTCATAGAAGCCATCCTTGGTCTATACCCCAAACAACTTATTCTATTCATCGGTACCATCATGGTCTTTCCTTCAGCTGTGATCAAGAGAATGTCCCGGTCCACCATTGGTATGGCTTGTGAAAGCTCCATAAAGTCCAGCACCAACACCATAGAATGATCATCCATGCCCACAACTCTCAAGTCCAACTTCCCAAACCACGATCCTACTTTCACTTGAGTGTCCTTCAACACACCATCAACAACTCTAATGGTAGAGTTGATTGCTTTGAAAGCACTCCATTCCCTCTCCATATTTGCTTTCTTTCCAAAAGACTTTGCTGCCTTCCTGCTTAAGAAGCTATGAGTAGCCCCCGTATCTACCAAAGCTGCAAATCTCTTGCCTTTCACGGTTACCTGCACAAAACTTAGCTTCAAGGAATCACCTTCCTCTGTTGGCTTTGTCTTGCGCCTTACATTAGCAACCTTCTTCAAGAATTCGGCCTCAGAAGTGTCAATTGGCTCATGCTCCATCTTGACTTTCCTTCTAAGGTACTTCACCTCCCTGCTTGGCTCTTCTAAGCAACTCGATCCTGGTCTAGCTTGACTTCCTTCAAGCTTGTCCTCCATCGCATCCTGCTTAAGTGCACCAACCAAGTGTCCACTGACCAAGTTCATAGAACTAAACTTTCGAATGTCCTCTGGATGCCCTCGGTATTGAGTTCCCAACCTGTCAATGTAGTCGAGCTCTTCCTACTCAATCACAAAAACCTTCTTACCAAGAAGCTTCTTCTTTATCTCCTCCTCAACTTGCTTGATTTCAGCTTCCACCCTGGCACTTTCCTTCCTCAACCGGGCTCTTTCATCAAAGAGCTCTTGAAGATCAAGACCACTTCGTTGGATCTCCTCATCAAGTTCCTTGGGTTCAACATCTGTCGTACTTCCGCATTGGCTCTTGAGTTCTTCAAGTTCCCTTCTTAGTTCCGAACAGCTCTCTCGAATCTTCATGTTATCAGCCTTCATCGAAAACCATTCAGAACTCCATCGACTCATCTATTCCAACACTTTGTATCGGAAAGCTTCAACTGCACCATGGCTAGATTCACCTATCGTAGGTTCATCCACCATCTCTGCCTTTTCAGCCTTCTCCATGTTCACCAAGTCACCTGCAACCCTGAACCAACCCTTTTTCCCCTTGTGTGAAACGACTTCCTTCACCTGCAAGTACCTGTCACGAGCAACCCTGCTCAACAGTTCCAAACCGAAGTCTTGTTCTCACCTGTCAAGTGTACACCAGCCTCAATGCTTCAACACCTGAACCTGTTCACAAGCTTCAAACCTTCACGAGCAACCCTGCTCTGATACCAATTGTCACGCCCCTACACCTGCGGTAGTCTTCCAACCGCTTATAGCGAGGTGTGGCACCACCAAATGCTTTCTTTTCACCAATACTAACATTCATGGACTACGCCTACTTCCACTTTAACATTACTTAGCTTGTGTTTCGCAACCAAGTAAACATGCAATTATCCTTTATACTTAATGAAGCCCATACTCATTCATTATCCACAACAATTTTAACAAGAACATCAACAATTGCAATAAGTATAAAGGGGAGGGGCAACTCCCCGTAATGTGAGTCTGCCCGACAATATATTAAGAATATCAATTTACAATATAAAAGTGTGTCTTGGCCAAACCAACTCTCACACTTAGCCAAATATTACAAAGAGAGGCAACCCTGCCTTTTTACAACATTGTGCACTCTTGCATGAAGGGAGGTACTCACCTGAACCACCTAAATCCCTTAGCCAAGTCCTACACAAAATCTGCACCTTCACCGAACCCCGGGCACACCTTGCCCACACCTCTACCGGCTTGAGACAACCTTAGACTGCACCTCTAAGTAGTGCGCATGAGCTATGTGTAGCTCTACTTAAATCTGCGCACTCCTTCTTTTACCCCTCAACCTTATGCGTAGATGTGATAGAGAATTCGATGATCAAATGAGCTCCAATGCATGTATATTTATATGCGTTTTAACTTAGTTTACATGTGGGCAGTGGCACTCCAGCTGACCCCCAAAACAGTCATAATACACCCCTAAAACATTCTTTCATGAGTCGGCCTTGCCTTAATGCAAGCCCCCTTCAAATCGGCGTATAAACCTTTATTCGTTCCACGCATTTTCCAAGTGTCGCAAGTCGCCACTTCTTTCGTCGCATAAAACTCGTACAAACGTCGCATTCGTCTGTTCAGCGTGCGCCCGCGCGCTCGCCCGCGCCCTCATGCACGGCGACTTCGCCCGGCGCCCGTCACACCATCGCTTGGAGGCCTTATAGGTAGTCTTGGATTCGCTGTATAATATTACCACTGGAAAAAAGGAAGAATGCCAAAATTCCATGGCATACGGAGAGTGAAGTGGCACAACACATGCTTGGTAATGGACTCAGAAGTTTCCTAATCGATAGCAGAATGCAGACCATTACCAGTCAACGCATTAGCACATGGTGCTGCGATTATACAAGCATATTGGCATAGAATTCAATGACCCACCGAAGTTTTCCTGCAAACCGAAATGGTCAAATTTGTGGAACCAGTGGAGGAAAAAATCATGCCATAGTAGAGAATTGCAATAGTTTATGCATTCTATATTTCCAATGTAAATGGGAATGTTATGTAAATATTGCAAAGTCATAGTGAGAAGCATAGTTCCTCCCAACTATGATCTTCTCTTGTTGCAGAGCAGAAAATAGAGAGGACACACACTCTACATTGGCAATTGTTGCGCCATCCACTCGCTTTAAGATTTCAAAAACTAGGTCAACATTCAAAGCCATGATCCCTGAAGTTCTTGAGAATTCAATCAAAGCCCAACGTAAGCTGAACTGTCACTTGTGATGTTTTCCACCTGACCGATCCACACTCTGATGGACTTGGAGTTTCAATGTGCATTCGGAAAGCTCTGGAAGATGCAGGAATTTTACCAGAGGAGGTCAGTGCTTTTGGTTTTTTAATAAAGGATTATCAGTGTTGTAGAATTACTACAGTTTTAATATTTTATTGAAACTTATAAATGCTTAATGACTAATTATTGTATCCTCAATAACAATGCAAGTCAACTATATCAATGCACATGCAACCTCAACCCAAGTAGGAGATGTGGCAGAGATATCAAGAAGGTTTTTAAGGATACTTTTGGTATTAAAATGAATGGAATTTTACGAGAGGTAAATGGATAGTTTGGGATGCATTATAAATTTCACAAGCAATTGACATTTATATGTGGTTTGTGATCAATTCCTCATGCAAGGTAGGGGTGGGCAAAACCTAGCAGTTTTGCAACAATACCAACAAAAAGACGGGTATTACATGTGTGCATGTGTTAAGAAGAATGGAGACAACATACAAAGAACACCAGCTTTGTTTGTCTTGACATTGATCTGTCTTCATGAATACATTATACAACTATCCTCTATTTTGATAACAAGTCACAAAGTGGACTAAAGGAGTGTAGGAGTGTTTCTCTGTATTCAGGTGGACTGTTGTACTCGCAAAAATGGAACAATATGCATGTTGTGACAAGTGCCTTGTTCCTGCTCATAGTCTATAATTATTATCTGTCTTCTGCTGGCAAGATGGATAGTTTGGGTTGCATGATAAATTTAGCAGAAAATGACATTTATATTTGGTTTGTGATCAATTCCTCATGCAAGGTAGGCGTGGGAAAAACCTAGCAGTTATGCAACAATACCAACAAAAGGTTGGGTATTTCATGTGTGCATGTTTTTAGAAGAACATAGACCATTTACAAAGAACACCAGTTTTATTTGTCTTGACATTGATCTGTTTTCATGAATACATTATACACCTACGTTTTATCTTGATAACAAGTCACAAAGTGGACTAAAGGAGTGTTTCTATGTATTCATATAGCAGAGTTCAAAGCCTTGAATTCACTCTCATTAATAAATTCCAAATCTTTGACTTGTGACTCTGAGGAATGTGGCCTTCATCAAGGCATAAAACTCCTAGAATCTTTATAAGGTACCTTCCTATCTGCTTTGTCTCTTCAGAGATTTTGACATTTTCTTCACGGGTGAAAGTGTAAAACAAAGAGTAGCTTTGTATCAACATACTTTCCTTTTTATGCCACTCATGTAGCATTTTTATGTTGTAAATATTACATACATGTCTGGGTGTTTACATGACACAAACATTACAAATCCTCTAAAATGGGATTCCCTTATTGTGAAATCTCTTAATGGGCGATTTCTTAATGGGCTCAAAATATAAACATGAATGATAACATTCCAGTTTTTAAACTCTCTTTGCCATCTAGAGAGTATGCTTTTGGGGTTAATGATTAATGGTTCGCAACTGGAAACAAACTCAGATAACTTTGTATGAAAAATTCTTCTTCTATGCTATTGTTTCCTATCCTACCGCCTTACGGCGTTTCCTTTGCAACATGTGGTGCAAATGCTAGTTTTAAATGGGCACAAATGGACGGATAGACAAACATACACATCCCCCATACTGGGCTGTAGAGTAAGCTTCTTGGCTAAAAAATTCTATAAATTGAATTAAAGAAAATAAATTGCTATAATGTAAATAAGTGGAATATATTTGTTTTATAAATTTGCTATGCATCTTTAAAATGTAGAGTCTATAAATAAGTGAAATTAAATTAACTTTTTGTACAGATATTAAGATCATTTAATTTGTTGTATAAAGATTAAGATCTTTCAAAATGTCAGTGGTTTTGTAATATGTGCTCAAATTTGGTAAGGTTCTCTAAAATGTGGAGTCTATAAATAAGTGAAGTTAAATTAACTTTTTGTACACAGATTAAGATCATTTAACTTTTTGTATAAAGATTAAGATCTTTCAAAATGCCAGCGGGTTTGTAATATGTGCTCAAATTTGGTAAGGTAGAGAAGAAAAATGAGATAAAAAGATTAATAATTTCAACACGGAAATTACTTAAACATAGTTATAAGTAGTGAAAATAATAATAGTGTTTATAAGCATTTGATACTTGGAAATAACCATATAGACATAATTATAGGTAATAAAAACAATAATAGTGATTATATGTATTTTATAGTGTGTTTCAAACATATTACATTTTGTAAAAAAAACTTGTTTTTTTCCAACCATTTAGGAGATTGATTTAAATTTGAACTTAACATCCATATTGTGGTATTTAAAGTATGCAATGAGAATTATAGACGATATGATGTTTATTTAATCAATGAGGGAAAGATGAATTGGCGCAAATGTAAATTTGATGAGAAGCATTAACATGATGTCCTCGAAAAATTTCCTTGGTGGAACACCGCCCACACCATCCCAAGCATTCACCCTTTGTCCCAAAAACTTCATACCAATCTCTAAGCATCTTACTTTTATTTCCTCAAAGACAAAAATACATAGTTAAATGTTGATACTTGAAACCAAAAGCAAGACTTAGAAACACATGATTGCGATCCAAATAAGTTGTCATCTTCCGTAGATAAGAAGACCACCACAGGGCCTTTCACAAACCAAATAAAAAACATTAGGAGAGACCCATAAATTACCCACCACCTCCCACACACACTATTCATTTTCAAAGGAGGAAATGTTGGCTGAAACCCAAGCATTAGAGCCAGGGGGTCCATCTTCTCCCCCCATTTGAATCACAAGCTATGTGGCTCTCCACATGCATCAAACGAGCCTCAATTTTGTCCACACAAAACCTCAGGTTCCTCAACATTCTCTTCACATCCTCAATAGAGGCAAAGATATTATATTTTTCCAATTGCTTGTCTCTTAGAACCAACCCCATAAGAATTTTCATTTGCCAATGGAGCGCTGCTAAGTTCAAGCACTGCTTACGCCTTCCCCTGGTGTGCCTAGGGTCTATTACCCCTCCTAACATGTCTTCGAATAATTTTGAGTTTGAGAGAGATTGACTCGCTTCACCTGCATTAATCTCAAGCTCACGAATCTTCTGACGATTCTCAGGTAGAATAACATTAAAATAAATTGTCACATAGTCATGGGAAAGGAGCTTTGCCCCACACTGACCTGACTGATTTTTATCACCACCTCCCCTCCTGCTCCTCCCCCTTTGCCTTGGTGACATCGTAGAGCCACAAGAGGGTTCTTCAATTTCCTTGTAAGGGTTGAATCTACCTGTAAAAAGACATAAATACCGACTCAACCCTACCTCGGCAAAACATAGATACCAACAAATAATTCTGTCACAAAAACACTAGACAAATGGCCTGACTCTGGATGAAGACCCGCCAGGCAGGGGGGTTGACAACACTTCTTCGCCAAGAGAGTCAACCCCCTTTACCATTGACTACACCAGACTACACCCTAGGACCAAGAAACTTCCACATCCAAAAGCCCACAAACCATTAACCAAACGTAGCACACAACAAATGGCTAGCTTTGCTATTAAAGACACCTAGACCACCCTTTGATTTAAAAAACAAATACTTACTCCCATGAGAAGAGACAAACCCAACACCTGATGCTAAATAAAATTCATAGACCCATAAAAAACCCCAACCCCCAGGAAACAAACTACATCCAGCAACTGAGATGTTTAGCCCATAAAACCTACGCTCCCATAATTACTAAACAAGAAATTCAAATATAAGCAAGGCGAGGCCAACAAGAACACACATGAATTACCAACTCCAAACGCTAGCAACAATTTCCAATTGAAAGCAATCTTCCCCTCGCAAGGCCACGCCAAACTAGAGAGACTCTCAACTAGCACCCAAGTTGGAGTGGCTCGAGGAAATTCTTGATCTCTTATAGACCACACCAACAACTGCCTCTTTTCTAGAAACTCACCACCAACAAATCCCACAATTTGATTACACGATGACACCGAAGGACTCACCTCTCCCCCAAACTGGCTTACACAAATGACGCTGCCACCCATCCCCAACATCACATAGCTCCTCCATCAATTGGAGGGCTGCATGCTCATGTATGTGAGATGCTAGGTGCATCCTTTCTTCATCTATGTGAAATTACTCAATCAAGGGTGGTGGGCACATTGCCCCAAACCCTGCTCCTTCCAACATAACACCCCTATCATGGGAATTAGTATGTGACGTTTAAAAATATTCATATTAACAAAAAAATCAATGCGGGTTTTCAATAAAATATTTTAATATACACGATTAACTAATATTGTCATATACTTAAAAATATATTAATAATAATACAACCATTTTAATGTGCACAATGTACTCTATATAACATTGAAAAATACAATTTAAACAATGAAAAATTACACACACACACATAGAGAGAGAACCATTACATATTCATTGGGATCTATCATGGGACAAGAGGGATACATTTTTTTTTCTTCAAATTTTCCACTTTAAAAGAAGTTTGCACCTAAAGAAATTTGATCCCTCTAGGCTCATGTTAAATCCATACTTAAGATGGATCTACACTGGTTTTACAACCCAATAATAAGGGTGATGTGTAATTTTGTCCATGATTAACTTGACACATGTGCCATTTAAAATAAAAATAAAATGTTCTTTAAATTAAACAACAAATTGTCCTCTATAATCAAAAGAAAAAATAATTATACATATTTGGTTAGTTTTACTTAAATGTATTATAAAAAGTAGTCCCACTCTAACTATGTTTGCGTTATTGGTTGTTGATGTTAAAACCCGATACAAAAAAGGTATGGTAAACATATTTTACTCTCATTATGAATTATAAATACAATATTTCTATATCCATATGAAATAAGATAATTTTTATATATATATATATATATATATATATATATATATATATATATATATATATATATATATATATATATATATATATATATATTGTTTTTTTTATTTTTTTCGGTCAACACTCTCATTAATTCTTCAAAAAGTTACAAGATATAGTTCAGAGCCCTCTACTCTGCCAACTTCACTTCGACCAGATTTGTTAGCCAGGAAAACTGCAAAAACAAAGAAGATATTGCCATTTTTTACACGAACCCCAAAGGTAGAAGAGCCATATAGCCCAAAACACATGCAAAACCAAAAAACAACCAATAGATAACATTTCAAGGGAGAGGATTTGGTGCATGAGCAACACCTGAGTCCACAAGATGGCCATGGCCTTCATGAACATGGAAATCGATATGAGTAAGCCACGCCTCCATCTTGTCCAACTACTCATTGGTTCTACACTGGCTACGTTGCACAGATCCTAGGTGCTCCAAAATTCCCCGTTGACTATATTGGACATCATTTATGTAAGCGATAGTCTCATTTATGTCGTCATACCTCTGTTGGTGGATGACATCAAGAATGGCCAAGATATCACACAACTGTTCAACTATGAAGGCCAACGTAGGCAGTTGCTCCACATGACCCAATCACTGGGCATGGATGTGAGAAAATTTGTCCTCCATATTCGCCCCTCCCACCACATCTTCATTCAACGCCTCATATAACTTTTAAAATTATTTTAAAGTAATTAAAAAAATAAAAAATAAAATTGATATTATTTATATTTTCATATTTCAATTGGATATGTAAATAAACATTTTAACATCTTTGTTAACTAATTTATTTTAATATCAACTTTAGAAAAACCATAAACACATGTATATATATGAATTACAACAAAATATTCAATGTGCAAAAAAAAGAAGTAACTGAAAGTAAAAAAATTGAAAATAATATTGGAATGTATTCAAAAATATATTAAAAAAAAACTTTAATGTGACAACATAATCCATAAATAAATATCTTAATGCTCATGTTAATTATATTAATTCAATGTCAACAATTTACATATTATATATGGTTTAATTAAATTTTTATTGTCATAACATTTCAAGTATCAATATTTTACATTTTGACCTTTTTATTGAGGGTTAATTTTGAATGGAACAAATATTTAAGGGAATTGCATATTTAACCCCATATATATAGAGATATCTTAACCATCATCTATCAAATCCCTAGAGAAATGTGATATTTAAAGATACAATTTAAAAAAATATCTACACTTTAAGAAATTTGATCCTCTTTACTCTGGCTAAATCTCTGGTTAAAATAAATCTATACTAATATTTATAAAAATACAATTTATAATTTAAAATAACTATTTGGAAAAATTTATTTAAAAACAAAACCATTTTACATTGCAGAGTGTCTTATCAAGAGCAATAGAACCTTTCAAAAATTGAAATAACAACACATTAGTTATACAAATGCCAAATGTACGTATATGATGACAGTGAGCGTAATCACTGGTTATAAGAATATATGTTTTTTTGAAAAGCAATAAATTTGAATTAAAGAGATATTTTTGTAAATTAATTTTTTAAACGATTAAAAATGTTTCATTAAATTAATTCAATTTTAAATTATTATTTGGTCATGCAACTTTAAAGGCGAAGCTATGAAGAAACTTTGGAGTACATATTTTGATGGGATATTCGTGGGCTCTACTAATGGGTAGATGCATTTATCTTTTTCAATTTATTTTTTAAAAATTTTAAATAATAGTAAAAGATAAAATTTTAATGAAGTTTGGTTTTATAGAATATGGGTTTTGTCACACATCCGTAATAAAATATTGTCTTATACATATATATGAATACAATAAATAAAAAAAATTCAATAAGGCCATTGTATCGTCTCTGATTATATTGCATGACAGACAGGGATTTAATGGTCACTCTGACAGTGAAATTGCTTAAGACAGGGATTTTAAATGATTTTAACTAACCCACCTCCACACCTTGCTTATTGTTAAGATATTGATCAAACTAGCGTACAGTGAGGGCATTGGTACAACTGCATAGATGGCGGGTAATAAATGACTCTGATCCCTGCCTAGGAATGCGAGGCCGATTCCTTCGCGGGTATTCGACTTGGCTACAGCTGGCTTCCTTCCGCGTGGATGACTGTGCCTCATCGACAATCCTCCTTTTCCTTAGTCAACTGACGGTGTGGAGCAAAGCAGGCTTTATTGTCAACCTTCCTGCTACAGAGGGTTCTGCTATCATTTTTCTTTTGCCAAGAGGGTTTACGACTCCGTCTGCCATGGAGGGTTCACATAGCCGAGGTTTCCAATGTGAGTACCGCCCTTTTTTCTTGACTCTGTCAATTTAGAATGCTTGTAGAACCGGTTCGGTGGTTAATCTGAGTCTCACTGCCTCCGTCTGAGTGCAGACTCTGTCATGGCGATACCAGGTTTGCTCGGAGGGTTCCTCGACGAGCTGGGGTGTGCTGACAGCCTCCTGGGTAAGCTAAGGCTTCTTATGTTTCACGAATACTTTGTTTTCCATTTTCGTTGGTCATTATAACTAAAGAGATTCTAACTGTATGTTGTTTTCTCTGTTCAGGGTGCGCAGAAGCTGACCCAGGTGGATTCCTTCTGGTCAGCGCTCCTTTCAGTTTCTCCCTCGTTATGTTCCGGGTATGAAACACAATCTCTAATGAATTTAGAGTTAAGGCTTTCTTCTCCTTTCTTTTGCTTAAGGGAAGATTTGCGACCCATTTCTCCTTCCACTATTCTGTTTTCGTGGATATCGTTTCTGGTTTTGGCTTGCTCCGATTTTTGGTTGAATCTTGGGGAAAAATCCTTGTAACAGGACTCAGGGCTTCTCTGCCAGTCCGAGGGCTATGTCAAACTGCCAGGGTTTGATCTTGAAGGAGATGTTCACTCGGTTCGGACTATGCTATTTGAGTCTTCTTCTTGGTTAAACAAATAGGATAGTTCTATGGTCCTAGATGGCACCCTGGCCGATTTGAGTCTTGGGTCTACTGTGAATATTTGACTGTATTGGGTAATGTACAAATGTGTACAGACGGATGATCATCCATCGTCTCTTTCCTTTCTTGTTACAACTTGATAGTGTTTCCTGAGAAAGAGGCTTAGACCTTTGTGTAGTCTGGCTATTGAATTTGTAAACGACTAAATTCATTTTTGAGGTTCTATATACTTGCTATTACCGAATATTTCCAGGGTTTTTCTTTTGTAATGCATTTCTATGGTCCTGTCTACTGTAATTTCGCAAGTTCTTTATCTTGAGTCCTCAGGTGTTTTCTATGGTCATTTCCGGAGAAGCTCTTTCTTTTTAAGAAAAATCTATGAAAGGTTATTCAATTAGTTTAACAGGTGACTGATTGTAGTTATAGCCGTGAACATAAGTTCTTCGGTTATGTCCTCTACTTGCTTCATCCATAATAGTTCTTATGTTTCTTTTCATGATATTTGAAAGTAACAATATTTCTTTCTGCCAGGAATTCCATATTGCTATGGTTGTCTTTTTTCTTCTACAAGTTTTACAATGCACAAAATATTGATTCCTATGAGTATTTTATCTTACGATCAGAATTTCATTACCATTCTGAATGTTTCTTCATCATTTACTAAAGAGCAGAGATGTTCTTATGATTCTTGCTAGATTGAACATATTCTAGTTCTCTAAATTCTGGGAATCTTATTGAACATAAAATAAACCTGGGATAATTAACATTTCGTGTTTTTGAAAGTCTTAAGAGTCTATTTTTTTGACAGATATGAAATAAAATTTACTAGGTTCATATTAAGAATTTAAATCAACTTCATCGTAAGCTACAACTATATGCATCTTGGTAACTCTTTATTC
Source organism: Pinus tabuliformis (assembly GCA_031772625.1). Lineage (NCBI taxonomy): Eukaryota > Viridiplantae > Streptophyta > Pinopsida > Pinales > Pinaceae > Pinus > Pinus tabuliformis. Next base: position 1,209,100,914 of record CM062805.1, on the reverse strand, counting down.
AGCATCATTTATATCTATAAATACTTTAATAGCTCCTGTTACTGGTCTTGCTAGACTGTAATATTTTAAAAATTCAGCTTATTGACAGAACATAACCACTCCAGATTAGATACTTATCTGGTTATTCCTGCTAAGGAAAAATAAATATTTAACTCGTCTTGCCTCCCAACCTTGAGACCCATGCCACAATGCCTGTCTCCCCTCGAGCTGACCGTCTTCCGGTCTTCTTTCTAGAAAATATCTGTCATAGTAATTTGGTCCTAACCAAACTTAACTTCCACAATTTTTCTGCCTGTCCCTACAACGCAATTTTTTCCTCCTAATTCATTCCCCCCTAGATCTCAGATTACCACCATCCTCTTGATCTTTTGGGATTTTTCTAGGAGTAGTTAGGGTTGATAACTGTCCACCCTAACCGCCCTTGGGATTTACACCCATCATCTTAGCCATTTGTCCTTTCAAGGAATTATGTTAAATTACCATTCTTGTCTAAACTCCAGCACTACATTTTCTTTTAACAATTCTCCAAAACAAAATTCTATTTATTAACAAAACTTAATCAGTTTCCAGTTTGTTTAATTATGCAGTAAATAAAAGAATATTCACATTTACGGGGGATATCACACCTTCCCCCCTAAGATTGAACATCGTCCCGATGTTCCTCTTATGAAAATAACTGAGGGTAAGCTTCCCTCATAGTCTGCTCATCCTCCCAGGTGGCTTCTTCAGGCCCAAAATATTGCCACTAGATTTTAACTTTGGTGATAACTTGTCTTCGCAATGTTTCTTCTCTCCGATCGAGTATACCCACTGGTTCTACCAGGAATTCTCCTTCCGGTTCGACCTGAAAAACATATATAAAAAGAAACAGAATTTTGTCAAAGTCTGAGATTTTTTTTTTTGTACATGCATGTGTATATATCTATATATATTGTATTTATATTTGTGACAACCTGTCTTTCAAGTCTGACTGAACCGACTCACCTGAATGTCCTGCCAATTAATTATATGTTTAGCATCGTAGATGTATTTCTTAAGTAATGATATATGAAATACATTGTGTACACGTATATGATTGGGTAGAGCGAGTTGATATGCTACCGGTCCAATCTGGGCTAAAATTTGAAAGGGCCCGCAAAATCGGGGAGCTAACTTGGCACATCCGGTCCACTGCAGGGTACTTTTCTTAGCTCGTACCCGGATGTACACATGATCCCCCACCTGGAATTCTCAGAAGCTCCTTTTCCGATTCGCAAAATTATTTTGTCGGTCTTGGGCAACTTTTAAATTATTCCGCACACTTTTTACTATACTCTCCATTTCTTCTAGCATGTCTGGTCCCAACATTAGTTTGTCCTCAGGGCCGCTCCAGCACAAGGGTGTTCTACACTTACGCCCCTATAATACTTCAAATGGACTCATCCGTAGTGATGTATGATACCCATTATTGTATGCAAATTCTACTAGATGCAAGTAATCCTCCCACTTAGAGGGTTGTTGCATCACATAGGCTCGCAACATGTCTTCGACTACTTGGTTGAATCTCTCCATCTGCCCATCCGTTTGAGGGTGATACACGATGTTGAAATGTAATTGGGTACCCAATCCCTCAAACATGGCCTTCTAGAAGGCTGATGTGAATTTCACATCTCGGTCAGAAATTATTACTTTGGGTAAGCCATGCAATTTAAAAATATTCTACATAAAAATATTAGCAATTTGTACCGCTTTATAAGTGGATTGAACGGGTATAAAATGGGCATATTTGCTCAATTTATCAACAACCACCATAATAGAGTCGTTTAATTTTTTTGATCTAGGTAAACCAGTGATAAAATCCATAGATATAGCCTCCCACTTCCATTCAGGATAGGTAGTGGGTGAAGCAACCCCGCTGGGTGTTGGTGCTCTGTTTTATTCTGCTGGCACTCCAAACAACGCCCTAAATATTCTGCCACTTCTTTCTTCATCCTAGGCCAAAAAAAATCCTTTCTAAGGGCTGAAATCATCTTCTGATACCCCGGGTGTCCGGCATAAGGACTCTTATGATATTCATCAAAAATCAGATCTTTAAGTGATTTTTGATTAGGTACATATAGTCTTTTCCTATAAGTAAGTATTTCATTTGGAATAGTATTGTAGCCCATTAGCTGTTCTTGACTGTTTGCCAATTTTGCTCGCTGCCATAATTGTTCATATTCTAAGTCTTGCTTAGCTGCCTCACGAATCTGCTCATACAAAGTAGTGTGTGACTCACTAAAAGAAATCTCATATAGGCAATTTACTTTTCCACTTAAGGCATTAGTGTGCTTATGTTGACTTTGATGCCTAATCCACTTCATCAATGTATGAGTGTGGCACTATGCCAAAAATACCCCTTAGTCCACCCGCTATAGCATGTGTTTTCAGTTTCCCAGAAAAAGAAAAGAAAGCAAGATTGATTACGGGATACCCTGTTGGATAACAAGGAAAAATATTGATCTATTTTATTCACTGTTTTAGGCTCCCGCTCCGAAATAACTCTGAAGATTCTCCTGCATCGGGGAAGGGATTTCACCCTCCATTTTGGGGCCCTGTAACCCATAAAATAGAGGATGGATTATCTATTCTTGGGCTCGATAGGCGGCATGCCCCTTCCATCGCAGATACTCCCAACCATTTGTTCTAAAGGTGTAGAATGCTACCTCGAACATGTATTATATTTTAGACTAACTTATCAGAATCGATTTGGGTAATAGCACAACTAAAAAAACAAAAGACTAAGTCATGACTTGGTTCGAGGCGTTTCAGTAGCAGAACGTATTTCTCCCATGAATTCGTTGGTAAACCTAGTCTTTTTCACTCTTTCAGCATTATTGAAAGTCTAGCAATTTCTTAGAAGGGCTAGCGAGGACAAATCGAATAGAAATAGAAAAACAGAGGCAATGCATTTTGTAAAATTTCTATGGCAGTTGATCAATTTAAGGATCATAAAATATATTAATAACCTTGAATCAGTTCAGATTAAGAAGGTAGATACTGGAGCACCGAGGTTCAATGTGAAAAGAAAATAAAAAGAATAGAAAAAGAAATTCTTTGAAGATGTCGTTTAAATGTTCAGAAGTATGGTTGCACCAGAGGCATCAGGAGTTGTGCAAAGGTCTATAGTTAAGGTGATAGAAGTTAGTCAACCAAAAGACAGTCATAGAAGAATTCCAGCATCGAGGAGCCAAGACAGTTCAACTAATCAATCAATTGGAGCACTGGTTTCACCTATTTTAAAACATTTTGTATGAATGAGTACCGAGGATCCAAGGTAGTTAAACTAATCAATCAATTATCACTAGTTTCAACTATTTTCAAACATTTTGTATGGAGATTACCTGAACAAAAATTTGTGTAACTCACTGGAGTGCATGGTGGTTGAGGAAGATGAATTGGAATCCATTTCTACCAACCTCCCTGAAAGGCACTCACATTGCACAAAAGGAGGAAGAAGATGGGCAAAGAAATTCCATTTCTACCAACCTCCGTGAAAGGCACTCACATTGTGTGCACAGAAGGAGGAAGAAGGCAAGCAAAGAATTCAGGGCTTCCTGCACAAGAGGAATAATTGAGTGAATGAGAGGATCTAGACACGACTGGACTAGCAGGTGGTAATACAAAGAAATAACGAATAATTAGAAGTTATATATAATAATATATATATATATATATATATATATATATATATATATATATATATATATATATATATATATATATATATATAAGTTCCTGCAGCTGGACTTCATGCAGCCGCATGAATACCAAGTGTCACCTCACATGCGCTCTAAGATCTAAGCTCACGTAAACCATCATGTAAACAATATTTGAAGCTCATTTAATCTACTCATCTAGTCGTGTCCTCTGAAGGCTGCACCATGATCGATCTGCCTCTTTGTTCGCTTGCCATTTTCTGTTATTATTTATGTCTATCCATTTATCCAAATCCCAATGGCACAATTCCCATCTGCTGATACATCTTCCTCTTCTTCCTATTCTGCGTCAATACATCTTCCACTTCTTCCTATTTTGCGTCGATACATCTTCCTCTTCTTCCTATTTTGTGTTGATTTCTTATGCCCCCTACGATGTTTTTATAAATCATAGGTGTTTATTACTTCTCGTGACAAGAATGTACTTCGAACTGCAAGAATTGCAAACTCGTCAATTTATCAACTCAACAGTATCAATCGGCCAAACTCTTTAGATCTTTTCTTTTGGCATGCATTCTTTTAGCCATGTCAACCACCAGAATTTGTAGGCCTTGTAGATGGGTTTCTAGATGCTTGCGACATATTACCTTTGTTGTTGCAAGTGTTTGGGAGTATACTCTATCAAGAAAATGACAAATACTGTTGCGAAGAGAAACTAAATGGACTTCAGATGCTACCTCTTGACATATAGATGAGACTTAAAATTAACAAGAAAATGGTGACCAGTCTTCGCAATTGAGTTTTTCTTATAAATGATTAAGTGAATAAACAGAAAATAGTACATCAATATGCTTTTCTTACTGATTAATTAACTTAACTTTGTTTCTTTCGACTGAACCTGGGTCCTTATACCGTATTTGTTTCATTCGATTGAACCTGGGGCCTTATACTGCCTGCTCTATCAGAGTTTGGGGTTGGCCTTCCAACAATCACCTGTCTCTGAGGATTGTTCAACCTGAGACTCTTGCATATTTTATTCTATATGGTTATGGAATAAGCCATTGATCAAATTCCCAATAAACAGGTCCATAGATTTAGATATTGCATACCCCATCCGCGACTTAATTTTACAGCACCAGATATAGATCATATAGAATACGATTTTACAACCCAACAAAGTCCCCCATCGTATCTATTTTTAACCTTTCCGAATGCACAGTCGTATCTATTTTTAACCTTGCCGAGTGCACAACTAGGAGAGATCCCGGTCAGGATGTTTCAATGGATGTACTCTGCTCCAAATTGAAGTCTTCAATTTCAATTTTATGTCACCAGAAGCTCAAATTAGAGCACTAGATATTGAAGTTCATATTCTTGGGCGAGGGGCATTTCAGGGGCTTGCAAGAGGACCAACAAGTTGGGATGACTCTACCTAACCTTGTTGATTCCTCCTCTTTTGCTACTCCTGCTTCTTCCTAATGTTGTGTTTCCATACTGAAGGAGGGACACTTGATGGCCTGCTCCCTAAATTCACTAGACACTTGACGACTTGCTCCCTGAATTCACTGTTGCCTCCTATCATACGATACAAGACTGGTGCCTGCAGTTCGGTTCCCACCTGCCTCACGTGATACGACGCTGGTGCCCGCAATTCGGTTCTCACCTGCCTCACCTCACGAGACTGGTGTCCGCAGTTGGGTTCCCACCTGCCTCACCTCACCAGCGCTTGACTACTTCAAAAACATTGCTCGCTGACAAGTAGTACATGCAGATGGCTTGTTCGAAGGCAAGTAGTACATGCAGATGGCTTGTTCGAAGGCAAGTAGTACATGCAAATGGCTCGCACATGGCTCGTTGAGTAATACATGCAGATGGCTTGTAGATGGCTCGCTCACAGGTAGTACATGTGGTGTGCCCTGTCACTTGAAAGAAAAAACATACATATATATTACCAACATACATATATATTACCAAACCATAATACCATAATATTGGCAAACTGAAACTAAATATTTAATGCTAATCAACTAATGCTGACATTAGTTTAGATATGAAAAATATTTGAATAATTTGGAAGGAAAAAATGAATATAACATAAAGTCATAGCCTCTCGCCTCGGGAAGAGGCCAAATAAGATGGCGAAAACAAATTTCATTATGTGCAGCCTAAAAGCTTTAGTTATTCGTGACACTAACTAGGTCAAATTAAGGTTTAGCTCCACCAGGTCAAATTAAGGTTTAGCTCCACCATTCCCATTACAATAGTCCCAGTCGACACGACAAGGACTAATAAAATTATATAACATTAGAGAAAATTACACTATAGTGTACTATATATATTTTGTAGTATGAATATTCTAAAGATATTAAAACTTTAATATAGGATAAATATATTACAACTTTGGTATGGTATAAATATTTTGTAATATGAATATTTTAGAGATGTTAAAATTTTTAAAGAATAAAATGTAGATAGTATTATATAAATAGGTAGAATATATAAAAAATTATATAATTCGAACAATAATAAGTAAATTGTTAAAAATGAAAGTATTTTTAAGATAGTTGAGAGGATTACTTTACCTCTTAATAGGAGGACAATGAGTAATTACGTCCATGCTCAATGTGAGTTGACAAATATCCTTCTCAAAATAAAAATAAAATATTCTCCAAGTAGAAAAGCAATGCAGACTATAATAAAATAACAAAAGTAAATATGCTATATATAATTAGTAAGTTGTCTATATAAGGAAATAAAATTTCATATCAACTTTAAAATGAGGTAAATAAATTATTTGAAGATCTTTGTTAACTAATCGATATCAATTTCATATATATCTATATATGAAAAAATGTTAAAATAAAATATTTTAATGTTGTATATAATAAAATATTCCATGTCCAAAGAAAAAAATGTAATTGAAAGACAAAAAAATAAAATAAAAAATATCAAGTACTTTTTAAAAAGGACAGGGATATGTGTAATTCATTCAATTTTTAATATACAATTAGTATGTGACATAAAAATATTCATAGTAAGAAAATAAGTCAATGCATATATCAATAAAATATTATAATATACAGGATTAACTAATATTAACATATACTTAAAAATATATTGATAATAATAAAACCATTTTAATGTGCGCAGTGTAATCTATAGAGCATTAAAAACTACCATTTAAACAATGAAAAATTATTAGAGAGAGAGAACCACTACACATTCATTGGGATTTATTGTGGAATGAGAGGGGTGCATTTTGTTTTTTTCAAATTTTGTGCTCTAAAAGAAATTTGATCGCTCTCGACTCATGTTAGATCCGTACTTAAGATGGATCTATACGTTTTACATCCCCGTAGGAGGGCTATGTGTAATTCTGTTCGTGCTTAAAGTGGAGTTGACACATGTCCCTCTAAAAATAAAAATAAAATATTATCTAAATAGAAAAGCAATGTCAACTATAATAAAAAAACAAAAATAATTATGCTATGCGTGTTTAGCAAGTTGCCCATATGAGGACATATAATTTCATATCAACTTTAGAATGAGGTAAAGTAATTCGAAGTAAAAAAATGAGTGAATAAGATGTTTAAATCTTATACTTTTCAAAAATATTTAAATATGAGATTTAAATAAACTATTTGAAGATCTATGTTAACTATATCTATGTATAGAAAAAATATTAAAAGAAAATATTTTAATGTTATGTAAAATAAAATATTCAATGTCCAAAGAAAAAAAAGTAATATAAAGATAAAAAATAAAATAAAAATATCAAGTACTTCCTAATAAAAATAATAAGAGAGATATGTTTAATTCATTCAATTTTCAATACGTCATTAGTATGTGGTGTTTAGAAATATTTATGGTAACAAAAAAATTCAATAATGGTATTAATAATAGTAAAACCATTTTAATGTAAGTAATGTACACTATATAGCCTTGAAATATATATATATATATATATATAGAGAGAGAGAGAGAGAGAGAGAGAGAACCACTACAGATTCATTGGGATCTATTATGGGATGAGAGGGATGATTCATTGGGATCTATTATGGGATGAGAGGGATGATTCATTGGGATCTATTATGGGATGAGAGGGATGCAATTTTTTCAAAATTTTCAATCTAAAAGAAGTTTGCACATCCCTCTTATTTAACCAAGAGGCTCATTCTACATCCTAGTATGAGGGGCGATAATTTTGTTCATGCTCAACTTGGAGTTCACACATGTCCTCTCAAAATAAAAATAAAATATTCTCTAAATAAAAAAGCAATGTCGACTATAATAAAACACAAAAATAAATATTGTTGTTGGGGATTTCCTGATTAGAACTGTGTAGGAGGCATCACAAATGCTACACAATTCTAATTCGAAACGACAATATGAATAACTGTGGAAGTCTCAAAATACTCAAAAATAAATATGTTATACATGTTTAATAAGTTTTCCATACGAGGAAATATATTTCCACATCAACTTTAAAATAAAATGAAGTAATTAGAAGTAAAAAAAAATAGTATGACTAAGATGTTTAAACCTTATCCTTTTCAAAAATATTTATACATGACATTTAAATAAACAGTTTGAAGATCTAGGTTAACTAATTTATATAGATATCAACTTCATATATAACTATATATAGGAAAAATGTTAAAAGAAAATATTTTAATGTTGTATATAGTAAAATATTCAATTTGCAAAGTAAAAGTAATTGAAAGTTAAAAAATAAACTATAAAATATAAGAACTTCTTAATAAGAATAATAAGATGGACACATGTAATTCATTCAATTTTAATAGACAATAAGTATGTGACATTTTTTTTTGTAAATTAAAATACTTAATATTACTTCAAGAAACAAAGTTACATCAGAAACAACATGAAGTCCAAAGGGAGGAAAGACATCTCGACCTCTAACATCGTATGGAGATTGTATATACTGATACTAGATAATAAACATAAACCCCATTGTCATCACAGGCCAGGGAAAAACCATAATCACTAAAGAGTTTGAAGCAAGAGTAGAGAACATAAACAGGTGCTTGAACCTCAGGCATGGCATCGCCATCACATAAGAATACATAGATAAATTAACCACATGCCACAATAGGAGATCCATCAGATAGCAAGGAGAAAACACCAACAACTAGTAGGAGGAACCACCGCCCACGCCATCCCAAGCATTCACCCTTTGTCCCAAAAACTTCATGCGAATCTCTAAGCATCTTACTTTTAATGCCTTAGAGAAAAAAGACATCTTTAAAGGTTGATACTTGAAACCAAAATCAAGACTTAGAAACACACAATTGTGATGCAAATAAGTTGTCATCATTCGTAGATAAGGACATCACCACAGGGCCTTTCACAGACCAAATAAAAAAAATCAGGAGAGACCCATAATTTACCCACCACATCCCACACACACTATTCATTTTCAGAGGAGGAAATTTTGGTCGAAACCCAAGCATTAGAGCCAGGGGTCCATCTTCTCTCCCCCATTTGAATCACAAGCTATGTGGTTCTCCACACACATTAAGCGAGTCTCAATTTTGTTCACACAAAACCTCAGGCTCCTCAACATTCTATTCACATCCTCAACATAGGCAAAGATATTATATCTTTCCACCTGCTTGTCTCTTAGAACCAACCCCATAAGCATTTTGATTTTCCAATGGAGCACTACTGAGTTCAAATACTGCTTAGGCCTGCCCCTGGTGTGCCTAGGGTCTAGTACCCATCCTAACATGTCTTCCAATGATTTTGAGTTTGAGAGAGATTGACTCTCTTTTCCTGTGTTAACATCAAGCTCACGAATCTCCTGACGAGTCTCAGGTAGAATAACATTAAAATAAGTTGTCACATAGTCATGGGAAAGGAGCTTTGCACCACATTGACCTGACTGATTTCTATCACCACCTCCCCTCCTGCTCTTCCCCCTTTGCCTTGGCGACATCGTAGAGCCACAAGAGGGTTCTTCAATTTCCTTGCAAGGGTTGACTCTACCTGTAAAAAGACATAAATACCAACTCAACCCTACCTCGGCAAAACCCTGTTACCAGTAAATAATTCTGTCACAAAACACTAGACAAATGACCTGGCTTTGGATGAAGACTTGCCAGGAAAGGGAGGTTGACAACACTTCTTCGCCCAGAGACTCAACCCCCTTTCCCATTGAGTACACTAGACTACACCCTAGGACCAAGAAACTTCTGCATCCAAAAGGCCACAAACCATTAACCAAACCTAGCCCACAACAAATGGCTAGCTTCGCTATTAAAGACACCTAGACCACTCTTTGATTTAAAAAGCAACTACTTACTCCCACGAGAAGAGACAAACCCAACACCCGATGCTAAATCAAATTCACAGACCCATAAAAAACCCTAGCCCCTAGGAAACAAACTACATCCAACAACTCAGATGTTTAGCCCAAAAAACCTACGCTCCCATAATTACTAAACAAGAAATTCAAATATAAGCAAAACGAGGCCAACAAGAACACACATGACTTACCAACTCCGAACACTAGCAACAATCTCCAATTGAAAGAAATCGTCCCCTTGCAAGGCCGCACCAAACCAGAGATACTCTCAACTAGCATCCAAATTGGAGTGGCTCGAGGAAATTCTTGATCTCTTATAAACCACACCAACAACTCCCTCTTTTATAGAAACTCACCACCAACAAATCCCACAATTTGATTACACGATGACACTGAGGGACTCACTTCTCCCCCAAACCAACTTACACAAATGACTCTACCACCCATCCCCAACATCACATAGCTCCTCCATCAACTGGAGGGTTGCAGGCTCATGCATGTGAGATGCTAGGTGCATCCTTTCTTCATCGATGTGCAATCACTCAATCAAGGTTGGTGGGTGCATTGCCTCAAACCCTACTCCTTCCAACATAACACCCCTATCATGGGAATTAGTATGTGACATTTAAAAATATTCATATTAACAAAAAAATCAATGCGGGTTTTCAATAAAATATTTTAATGTGCAAGATTAACTGATATTGTCGTATACTTAAAAATATATTAATGATAATAAAACCATTTTAATGTGCACAATGTACTCTATATAGCATTGAAAAATACAATTTAAACAATGAAAAATTACACACACACACACACACATAGAGAGAGAACCATTACATATTCATTGGGATCTATCATGGGACAAGAGGGATACATATTTTTTTTTCAAATTTTGCACTTTAAAAGAAGTTTGCACCTAAAGAAATTTGATCCTTCTGGGCTCATGTTAAATCCATACTTAAGATGGATCTATACTGGTTTTACAACCCAATAATAAGGGTGATGTGTAATTTTGTCCATGATTAACTTGACACATGTCCCATTTAAAATAAAAATAAAATATTCTTTAAATTAAACAACAAAATGTCCACTATAATCGAAATGAAAAATAAATATATATATTTGGTTAGTTTTACTTAAAAGTATTATAAAAAGTAGTCCCACTCTAACTATGCTTGCTTTATTGGTTGTTGATGTTACAACCCAATACAAAAAAGATATGGTAAACATATTTTACTCTCATTCTCAATTATAAATACAATATTTCTATATCCATATGAAATAAGATAATTTTATATAATTTTTAAATTAAATATATATATATATATATATATATTTTTTTTTTTTTTTTTTTCGGTCAACACTTTCATTAATTCTTCAAAAAGTTACAAGATATAGTTCAGAGCCCCTCTACTCTGCCAACTTCACTTCGACTACATTTGTTACCTAGGAAAGCACTGCAAAAACATAGAATATATTGCCATTTTTACACGAACCCCAAAGGCAGAAGAGCCATATAGCCCAAAACACATGCAAAAACAAAAAACAACCAATAGATAACATTTTAAGGGAGAGGATTCGGTGCATGAGCAACACCCGAGTCCACAAAATGGCCATGGCCTTCATGAACATGGAAATCAATATGAGTAAGCCATGCCTCGATCTTGTCCAACCACTCATTGGCTCTACACTGGCTACATTGCACAGATCATAGGTGCTCCAAAATTCCCTGTTGTCTATAGTGGACATCATTTATGTAAGTGATAGTCTCATTTATGTCGTCATACCTCTGTTGGTGGATGACATCAAGAATGACCAAGATATCACACAACTGTTCAATTATGAAGGCCAACCTAGGTGGTTGCTCCACATGACCCAATCACTGGGCATGGATGTGAGAAACTTCGTCCTCCATATTCGCCCCTCCCACCACATCTTCATTCAACGCCTCATATAACTTTTAAAATGATTTTAAAGTAATTAAAAAAAATAAAAAATAAAATTGATATTATTTATATTTTCATATTTCAATTGGATATGTAAATAAACATTTTAACATCTTTGTTAACTAATTTATTTTAATATCAACTTTAGAAAAACCATAAACACATATGTATATATATGAATTACAACAAAATATTTCAATGTGCAAAAATAAGAAGGAAGGAAGAAAGAAAGAAAGAAATTATTTTAACGTCCACGAGGCTAAAGATAGCCTATGGGACATATTGCTTCTTCATCTGCTTGATGTATTCGACCCTTTTTCTATGAAGCTTCACAATAAATGCTCCTAGCTTCTCGACAAACCCCTCGCTAAATAGATTATCCCAAGAGCTCGCTGCCAACATATCTGCATAACTTTCCCTGTTGTCTTTGAAGGCCTCACATTCTAAAATGAAATGTTTTTCTGTTTCCACTTTTTTGGAAGAACAAAAAATGCATACCCTTTCCTCCCACACTTCCTTTGGCCTTTTCCAGCACCCTGTTTCACAACGGAGTTGATGAGAATTAGTCCTTAACTGAGCAATAAGAATTTTGGCTCTCCAAGAGATATTGGCCTCTATGTATGCTTTTGGTTGATGATTATGAGTGGGATTAAACACTTCAATATAGTAATTTTTCTTTCTTCCTAGCTCCTTATCCCAAGTACGTTTGTGGAACTTTTCCATAACAAAAGCTTTTATCTCTTTGCTGTTTATGGGACACGCGTTCAAGAAAATACCCCATTTACTACACCATTTATTATTTTGCTGCATCCAAGTTTTTTTTCTCTTGCGCAATCTATCATTAAAGACAACCTTAGGCCATCTACCATCTTCCATTTGCTCAATTTTTTTTAAATACCTTATGACTCGCACCATAGCAATTGCTTCAATAGGAGCAGTCCTTGTTTCACTTAACAAGATATCATAAGGAACTGCACTTTTCATCTTAAATTTGTTTGTAATCAAACGCTTCTGAATTTTCTCTATTTGTCTCCACTGCATGTCGGAGGTACTGCTAGCTCACAGTTCACAACCATAGAGAATCATTGGAATCACTAGAAGCCCAAAAAGAGTTTGAGTGGTCTTCCAGTCCCATAACTCTACCTCTCTACACCTATTTTGAAAAGCATAAAATGATTTCCAACCCCCCAAAGTTCTTTTCTTTCTACAACCATTCCTGCTTAGATTTTTGTTGAAGTCAATCTCGAGGCATTTGTAATCCACAACTTCTTCCAGAATGTTGCCTTCAAAGTAGAACTGATACTGGTTATGTTTTCTTTTCTTAGAGAAGACCACTACTTTCGTTTTGCTGATATTGACTTGCATCCCCACACTTCTACAAAAATGCTCAAGGGATAGTAAGTGCTCTTGCAAACCAAGAGCCGATTTAACAATCAAAATAAGGTCATCTGCATACAAAAGAAGCCTTATAACAAACTTGCATAAATAGATACTATCACCCCCTTGTGAATTTAACCACTCCTCAAGCTTGTCGATATATAAACCAAAAAGGGTAGGAGATAGTGGGCAACCTTGCTTGACCCCGATATCGCTTCTAAAACTTTCAGAAATGCCTGCTGAAGTTCTAATTTTGACTTTCACATCTTCATACAACCTATGCACAACTGCTCTCAAATGTTTAGGAACCCCAAGTTCCTCCATTCTCTGCCAAAGTTTATCCCTAGGAACTGAGTCAAACGCTTTTCTGAAATCAACAAAGCAACAAAAGACTTCTTCCTTTTTCTCCCAAACTTTTTCAATGATGTGCCTTAAAGTTATGCAATGATCAACTGTGGAATGTTTAGGTCTAAAACCTGCTTGCCCTTTAGCACGCTTATCTCTTTCTTCTGCCCACTTGCTAATTTTGTTTTCTAGCATGCTTCCAAATAGCTTTGCAAACAAAGGGTTTATCATGATGGTCCTATAATTGGAGGGATTATTGACGTCACTGCTCTTGAAAAGAGGTATTGCCAGACTAGTTGACCAATCTATTTCTGGACTAGTTGACTAATATTGAAATGTATTCAAAAATATATTAGAAAAACAAACTTTAATGTGGACAACATAATCCATAAATAAAATATCTTAATGCTCATGTTAATTATATTAATTCAATGTCAACAATTTACATATTATATATGGTTTAATTAAATTTTTATTGTCCTAGCATTTCAAGTATGGTTAATTTTGAATGGAGCAAATATTTATTGGAATTGCATATTTAACCCCATATATATAGAGATATCTTAACCATCATGTATCAAGTCCCTAGAGAAATGCGATATTTAAAGATACAATTTAAAAAAAAATATCTACACTTTAAAAATGCTTACTTTTACTAAATCTCTAATTAAAATAAATCTATACTAATATTAGCTAAATTTTTTTTATTTAAAAACAAAACCATTTTACATTACAAAGTGTCTTATCCATATTTGGAGCAATAGAACCTTTCAAAAATTCAAATAACAACACATTATTTATACAAATATGCCAAATGTATGTATATGATAACAGTTAGCGTAATCACTGGTTATAAGAATAAATGTTTTTTTGAAAAGTCATAAATTTGAATTAAAGAGATATTTTTGTAAATTAATTTTTTAAAGGATTAAAAATGTTTCATTAAATTAATTCAATCTTAAATTATTATTTGGTCATGCAACTTTAAAGGCGAAAGCCATGAAGAAACTTTTGAGTACATATTTTGATTGGATAGTCGTGGGCTCTACTAATGGGCAGAGGCATTTATTTTTTTCAATTTAATTTTTTAAAAATAAATTTATTTTTTTAAAATTTAGATAATAGTAAAGATAAAATTTAAAGGAAGTTTAGTTTTATAGAATATGGTTTTTTATTTGTAAATACCAAAATTGCAGGAGTTAGCGTTGATGATGAGATTTGTTTATTTAAAATAATTTATCATATTTAAATAAATACAAAGAAACAATTTATTTTAATTATATATTAAACAACAAATACATAAAAAGAATTAAAATTTTTCCAATTAAGTTTTAAACAAATACCTAGAGACGCCCAGTCGCTTTTAACAGTTTGTAATTCGAATATTGAGGCGGTTTGTCACTTTTCCGGGCCTTTTCTTAGAGTCAGATCCATTACACGTGGAATTCGAATATAAAAATATTCATAAAATATTCTATCCTAATTTGTTTAACCACAACCGTCGCTTTGGCCGAGTGGTTAAGGCGTGTGCCTGCTAAGTACATGGGGTTTCCCCGCGAGAGTTCGAATCTCTCAGGCGACGTTGATCGTTTTCACTTTTTTATCTTGACCGTAATTACGGAAGATATTTGTTTAAGTACGCATTTTTACCTTCTTGGGAGAGTTCGGATAGTTTTCATGTGTAAAAGTTCGTTTTTATTAATTAATTGGCCATTTGATGTTTCAATGTGGTAGTTTAAATACCTAATCACATAAAAGCTTGCCATTGTATCTGCATTTGGTGATTATTATTATATAATATTGATTTTATCTCAAATATCTATGAAGTTTAATAAGATTAATTATAATTTTAAAGGTAAAAAACAAAAAATAAAACAACATTTCATAATTAACAATGATTTATTCAGATAAATTTGGGATTAACCTTTTTTATCCAAGTTAAAGTTAAAGTTAAAGTTGAAGTTAAATAAAAACAAATAAAATAAAACAAAATTTATATATTATATCACTATATTAAATAAAAAAAATTCATTTAAATTTTTCTATAATTTATTTCCTCCAAATCAAGCAAAAACACACACACACATATATATATATATTATATATATATATATATATAATAATATATATATATATATATAAATTAAACAAGAACATATCTATATTGGGTAATAAATAATATCATGAAATTGTTTATATTATAAATTTTTTTATTTAAAAGATATTATTTACTATGTTTTATCTTAATTTTATTTATTTTTTAATTGTTATGAAATTAAAATATATTATTATAAAATTAAAATACTAAAGTTTTGGAGCACTTTTTTTTTATCAAAATATAAACTTAAATACTATTTATGTCCATTGTTACAATTTATACAATATGTGATTAAAATGTATAGAAAAATTTAGCTACAATTACACATACAACATTTATTACATTAATATAATTTTTAAATGCATTATTTCTATGGTATTTTTTTGTTAGGATTTGTAAGAGTTACAAAGATGCATCATAATATGTAATGATAAATCATGCTTTATTTTATATATAAATATGTTATTAGGTTTTTTTTTGTAATTTTGGTAGGATTATATCTTTATCATGTCTAATATATCACCTCCATCAGGCAGAAAATTGAACTGATGACTTCACATCAAAGAGTGCCTTAACATAGCACCCAATCACCGTATATCCAAAACCTTATACAGAATATTTAATTAAGTTTGATGTAGTAAATTATTTTATAATTTTATAATAAATAATTTTTTATATAAATATAATATTAAGTATAATGGAAAAATTCGATTGGCTTTTGCTATTAGTAAAATTTTTTAGATTAATTTTCACAGAATTTAAGATCGCTAAGAATTTTTGTATCTGGTTTGGAATTTGAGGGCCCTTGTAGACTGAGAATAGTCCTCAATAATCTAACCAAAATGATTTTAAAATTAGCTAGTGATATAACAATTATTTTACATTTGTGACAACGCAAAAATTTATAGCCCTTGGTTTATTCACTCGCGATCACAAAAGCCTATCATGGTTAAAGCCTAATTATGTATTACTATGAATAAATAGTACATACATTTGAGTTGTAAGCAATAATAACAAAAAATATATACATCTATCTCATCATTGACGTATTTTTTGGCTAATGATTTTGAAAGGATTACTATTGTTCAACGAATCACCTAGGGATGATGAGTCCATTGAATTGAAGAATATATCTGTTCATTTTCAGCTACCTTATTTGGTTGAAGTGCATCGACAAAAAATATTTATTAATGGTAGCATATCATCAATGTCATAAATTAAGGCTTCAACACTCCAACAAAACTTAGGCTTCTTCTCCTCACAAAACAATTAACAAACACTTGTTTTTGGTAGCTCATGTTCACGGTTCAACAGTCAAAACCTAGGAGGATACTCGACCTCCTTTTTGATATGCAATTTACTCTTCTAGGCTTGATGTCTTTCACAAGGATGATTGCTAATGAGGAAGGCTAAATCACATGCATAAGGCAAACTTTACCAGTCTAACATATCATGTCATTTTCGTAAGGTATGTAGGAGCCATGTTTCATGAAATTTCTTAATGATCCAAAGTCAAAACATGATCCCAAGCTCCCTCTATTTCTAGACTAGCTTCTTCAAGTACCTTTAATGGCCGCTCTTTCACCTAGGCTATGAAACTATGTTGATTTGTTAAAGAGATTTGATTTCCTAAACTAATAATTACTCTCCAATGATTTATTTAACCAAGTTTACTTATGTCACACACATCATTAAGGAATTATACATATAAAATATCAACAATAATGCAATAATGATAGTAGGATCATAAAGAGACAACCAAGCAAAGGATCATATAGAGACAACCAAGCAAAAAAAAGATAAAATTTTCCCTTGGGAAAACCCAAGCTCAGGGAAAACCCAACAACCATTTCTTAGGAGAAATTGTTCAATTCAACAAAAGTACAATATAATCTTTCTAGTAAAAATTGGTCAAACAGACCACATGAATCATACATGCCAAACCTAGTTAAACATACTGTAAATTAAACCTTCCTGCTACTGCCTAGAATTCAGTCAACAGGGCCAAAATTTGACCTCATGCAACTACCTTGGAATATCAGTCAATCCCAATCGATAAGGCTAAAATTCAGCCTCCTGCAACTGCCTCAGAATATTGCTCAACCTGCCCACAATCATAGTCAAATTTTGCCTAGAAAATCAATTAACTCAGCCCAGAAATATTTTGGTCAATGCTATTCAACATAGGTCAAACTTTAGCCTTCTATTTATCTCTCTCGTTCACACATGAATAAAAGAATAGATATTGCGATGATCCAAATTGAAGTCTCCAATTGAGAAGGTTGAGTAGGTATAAAGAGTGGTCATGTGGTGCCCAAGGAGCATGTCTCCTTTTGCTTGACCGACCTATACTTTAGGGCCGACATGAACTTTTTGGAGGCAAATTAAATTAAAAGTTAAAAAATTTAAATTTCATACTTTTGGCCAATTTGGAGTCATTGGGGAATATCAACCACAACTACCCAAAATCAATAGGGTTAAGGGTTGGAGCCATATTTGGGGATGGAAATTGCTATCCAAGGCATTTAGAGGATTGACCTTGTATAATCATGGTCATCTTATGGCATGGGTTGAGAGTGAGAGCCATATTTGGAGATGAAAATTGCTCCTCTACTTATCCACGGGGTTGTGCTTATATATCATGGTGATCTCATGAAAGGGATAACCTTATTGGGTGCAACATGATAGTAGGTATTCGTTCATATGCAGAATGAAATGGGTGCAAAGGAAGTAAGCCAAAGCCAAAGAAGTAAGTCTAACTTCACCCCTAAATGCAATTCAATATGTGAGGGGAAATGCAACTGGAAATGACATTGGAATTAATGGCTAGCTGGGCTAATGGTTGAGGGAAAAAATGAACCCAAAATAGTCGCATAATATCATAAAATATGGATTTCCATAATTCTCCTCTAAGAAATCAAATTTTAGAAATGTGTTTTGAAATACGATGATTTCTATCTCGAAAGGCATGCATAATATCGTATCATAAGTGATTTTCATGATTACCCACTTGAATACTTGGTCGATTGAAACCATCTCGAACACATAGTCCCCACCAATTTCGAAACCTATTCCATTTTCCCACCCCTCTTGAAAGAAAGTTGTTGTTATCCACCACCTATCTCAAAAGATGTGGGCTGTACTTATATAATCATGGTGATCTCATGGAAGGTTTTTAGGGTGGGAGAGGAGTTTAGGGTGAGATCCATGTGTGGAGATAAAAATTGTTCAGTGGAGCATTATAGAGGTTGCTGAACTTGTACAATCATGGTGACAACATTTCATAGGTGGTAGATTGTTTTTCATACATTGAAGTTAGTAGCTTAGGCTACTTTGTTGAAACTTCTTGAAAAACCATCCCCAAAAAACTCTTATCCCCTCACCTCGATCTCCAGATTATTAAAAAAAACCCTTATCCCCTCAACTCCAAAGACTAAAAGCTTATATTCTCACATCTCCATCCCTAAATATATGAAAAAAATAAAGGCATATCCACTCACCCTCCACAAAAGAAAAAGAAAACTCAAAACCATTTCCCACATTCAGACCGTCACTGCTCATTGCTCAAGGTTCCACTTAGGAACTTTACATGGATTACATGCCCATCGCTAACCCAATTTTGGATTCGTGTCATTGGAGGCCCAATGAACACATTGAATTTGCAACTACGTCTCTGATGGCCTAATTATACAACTGGGTATGATCCCATTTCATGGTTAGGGTAGCCAATCCTCTTTCCATTTCACTGTCAAGGTGGTAACTTTATTGAAGAATGCAAACATTTTCATTACCAAGGTGGAAACATTTTGAGGAATCCAAGAAATAGTCCCATTTCATGGTTAGGGTGGCCAATCCTATCTTCATTTCATTGTTAGGGTGGAAATTTTATTGGGGAATCCAACCATTTCACTATTAGGGTGGTCACTTTTTGAGGATTCCAACCCTTGGTGTCTATGACAATCGTTTCTATATTTGGTTCGTCTGCCATGGTGTGAATTTGACATATTTATCCTTGTTCCTTCACAACAGTGTTGATAGTATCGCCAAAATATCATGATATATAGTAAACATCTCAATATTTTTGGCAAAATGATAAATTGCCGATTAGATATCGCGATATTTTCGGCAAAATAATATATCACTGATTAAATATCACAATATTTTATGTTTTGAAAATATTGTGATATTTATGATATATTGGCGACATTTCACCAAAATATCACCCAAATACCTTATTTCTCGTCGAGAAAGTTGGGTTGCGACTGCAAAACAATTTTTTGGCATTTTAATTGCTCATTTTGCTTTGTTGGTCTTGGAGAAGGAAGGGGAAGAGCTTTGTGGTGGATTTTAAGGAGGGATTGAGGATCAAACAACCATTATCATCACCAACTAAATTTTTTTTGTGGATCAAATATTTAGGAATAGTGAGACAAAATTTATTTCTTCCATTAACATTTATGTTCTGAAAAACCCTTATGTTAATGCTTTTTTTCATAGATTTAGGGTTATGCTTGCTTGCCTCTTTGCCTACCAACATTTAGTTATTTCTTTTTATTTTTATTTTTTTTCATTTGATATGATTTTCATGCCACTGAGCCAATGCAAGGGTTTTCTCCATATTTGAACAACAAGCTTCATTTTTTAAAATTTTCTTATGCATCCTCTTATTGCCATTTTTTATTGCAAATAATGCAGTAAAAAAAATATTTTTTAAAATGAGGCGGTTGTTATTTTTTGTGTATGGGGGTTTAATGCCAATTTTTTTTGTTTTTTGGTGCCCTAGGTTTGGATTAATCCACTACAAATATGCCAAAGCCCTTGGACCGATTTTGGGAGTATGGGGAACTTGATGGTGGGACAAATCAGGTATATCTAACATGCAAATTGTGTGGAGAGAAGATGAGAGGAGGGATTACATGATTGAAATACCATTTGACTAGACTCCCTAGACATGATGTTGGTATTTGTACGGAATCTAGTGTAGATTTATACAAAAATCTCTTGAAGTAATTGATGAAAAAGACATAAAGAAAGAAGAGGTAGAAAGAAACGAGGATGAAAGTGCAGGTAGATCTTTCAAGATATCTTCTTCTGAGTTTGAGGTCGAGTGTAGTGGGAGGGGCTCCACATCATCACCTGCTGATGTTATTGGGAGTGGGAGGTCATCCTTTTTTGTTCCATGAACCAAACATGGAGCATAACCTTCCATAAAATAAGTTGTTAAAAAAGGGAGAAGCAAGAAGCAAATAGAGTTATGGGGAGGTGTGTTTTATGGAGTTATTTACCTCTTAGAATCACCAAACGTAATCCATTTTGGCGGCCAATGTATGATGCTATTGCTATTGTTGGCCCAGGGTACAAAAGTTCTACATATGAGGAGTTGCAAGGGCCAATCCTTCAAGCATAAAAGCAGGACATCAACTCTAGATTGGTGGAGTTGAAACAAACATGGGAGGTGTCTTGATGCACATGGTACCTTTAGGACAATGTACCAAGATACGTGAGTTGTTAAATGCATTTGTCTAGGAAGTTGGTGTGTATAATTTGGTGCAAGTCATAACAGATAATGCAACTAATTATGTGGTTGTCGACAGGATCCTTATGGAGAGGAACCACACATTGTTTTGGACTCCATGTGTAGCACATTGTATTGATTTACTGCTTGAAGAAATGGGGAAACTCTCCTTCATCAAGGAGGTGATTGATATGGCTAAGATCATCCCCAAGTTTATATATAACCATGCTTTTGTTCATAGCCTCATTAGATACACTAGAAACAAGGAGTTGCAACGTCTTGCAATCACATGTTTTGCCACCAACTTTATTACTCTTTAGTCTTTTCTTTGATGCTAGTTTGAGTTGAAGCAAATGTTTGTTTTTGATGAGTGGTGTGATTGTAGATACAATATGAGACAAGATGAGAGCCATTGAAAAAATGGTGTACACTAACACATTTTGGCAAGGATTAGAAGAAGTGTGCTCAATTAGTGAACCTATAGTAAAGGTTCTGAGATTGGTAGATGTGGAGAAGCCTGCAATGGCTTATTTGTATGAGGCCATGGCTAGGGCCAATGAGGCCATTCATGCTTATTATGTAGACAAGGGTTATGCTAGGCTTAATAGATAGATGATGTTATGGGATGCGATTAATAGTCGGTCGACAACGATGCTTCATCGACCCATTCATGCAACAACACTCTTTCTCAACCCCACATTTTCATACAAATGCGGCTTTGATTTTGATGACGAGGTGATGGAAGGGCTCCATTCCTGTATTCATAGTATGGTACTTGTTGGCGGGAAATGATCCCTAAGGCGAGGTTTGGAAGCCTCAAAAGAGAAAAGTAGATCAATCAACAAAGAACACTCAATCCATCATGCCAAACATTCGAATTACTAAAAATTGAGATTAGGAATCCACCCAAGGGTCCTATGTTTGAAGATGTTCCCGTAGGGTCCAAACTCTCTGCTTCCTCCAAGATGCGCAGAACTTCAAATCAATCACAGAAGCATAGATATAATATATAATTCAAAGTACATGCATAATAATATGTTAGATCATCATAAATAACAATTTATACTATCATTTCTAAGATGACAACATATATCAGGAACAAGACATGAGTTTTTTTATTAATGAATAACAATAAGTACAAGATAGATACAACCTGATCCAGGCCAAAGACACTAGCGAAGCCTTCCTTCGGATCTATCTAGGCCGAACCACGAAGACAACCTCTCTAATAAATGAAAGGAGATGATAGATAAGGGGACTGAGCATCTATGCAAAGGAAACTAGGGTTTCCTAGAGACTAGGAGTGCAAGAGGCACAAGAAAAGAAAACTTGATCTAGGGGAAATTGAGTATAATGTCGATACCTCTCTTCTGATCTAAATTAGGCCTACCCAAGGGGTGTATATATACCACCTCAAATTGATTTTTTTTAGTCAGGCCATGGGCTCCTGTAGGTGGGCTCTCGGTAAAACTCATAAACCTCGCTCCAAAAATATCTTTTATTTATTTTTTCAATTTTAAAAATGTGCACATGGGTATAGTGTTTTGGGAGCCGCATATGTACACGTTTTTATATTTGGAAGAGTAATGTATGGATTTTGAAATATACTTTTTAAAGATAAACTCAAGTCTGCAAGGGTAAAGGGAATGCCTAAGGCCATATAAGAGCATAATATCTACAGGAGTGCTGATTGATAAGTCTATAATAGATGCCTGCTAATGTATGAGGTTAGAAGGGAACATGATGGCTGGAATATATTAATTTTAGAGAGAGGACCCATTCGAAAACTCGGGAGGATATCACCAAATTCCAGCCCATCAAATACCTGTGGAAGGAGTCAAAAAGAAAACTCATGTATGAGGCGGGCATACCCATGCTTAGAAGTAATAAAGCATGTGCACTGATCAAGTATAATGAGGATCCAAAATGTATACATATGCGTACAAAATGAGCTGAAGAATACATAGTGGATCATTAGATCATAGCCACGAAAGAACACAATGGAGTTATGTTTCAGTATCATATAGGAGGATGTTTGAACGAAGATGTTGTATAACTAATCCTCATAAAAATAACAAGTCATGTAAGTAGAGTAGTGGTACTGCATAAACTAGGGTGCTAACATATAAGATGCTGTTGAAAAAGCGTGCAACATATAGAGTTGAAAGGTGTCACTGTCAAGTGAAGCAAGGTGCTGACACAACCCGAGGTCTTCATAGACTGCAGATGATACATTTCTACACTATGGGAATAAATGAGATGAACTCGACCATGTGAGAAATCATTTGATTAACGGTCATTGATGTATACTATTAAAAAACATGAGACAACTCACCAATAATGACAATGAGTTTCAAGGTACCCAATACAATCTAAAAAGTGTGAATATATGTGTTGAATTTGAATATTTGAAAGAATCTACCAATCAGGATACATTGATGTATTCTCATTGTTGATAGCGAAGGAGTCTGCCACTGATGACTACAAACCCTAAGGTACTGAAAAATGACTCTAGACCTTATTCCCAGAGGAATGAGTTGGAGTCAATGGGAAGAGATCTGGTAGAAGGAAGGCATTAAGGAATCCCACATCAACTCACATGAGTGTAACCCGCAGGCCAATAACTTCGAAGAACTTAGATGAATAAAGATGAAGTAACCACCTCGAAGTGCATTTCCGACGTGCACAAAATGTGGCTACTGCACAAAAGAAATCCTCTGAACCAACTAATAATGAAAGCTCACAAAGAGGCGAGGAATCCACCAATAGGGTCAAATGGAAACCAAGTTACTGCACAAATCCCAACATGTGATAATGTAAGATGATGTGGAACACAAGGGAAACCACTCAGTGAAAGACCCATGATACTGATCGATGTTGAGCACAAGGTCACCTATCCATGATGCAAATAGGGCCAGGGTGTGACTCTAGGTCTACTCTCAGAGCAATTTTTCAAATTCGATGAGAACAAACCTGCCAGTAAGAAGTAAATGTGGACCTTCTTAACTGACAAAAGTAAAGGACCAAGTAACTGATGTGATTCTAAGAATAACTTGACAAACCAAGTATGGCCAACAAAAATGAGTCAAGAGACACCATAGAATGGCCGATGAAAGGTTGACTTCCCTTGAACAAAATCACGACATAATGTGACTTTATGGCATCATAAAATAACTTTATATAAGTCTGCGATGCAGGAGGAATCAACAAACTCTCCACATGATATTGGAAGAGTTAACCAACTGGTGGAGGACTGAATCAAAGACAATGTTTTGGCTGCCCTAAAGTAAAACTATGTCCCATACCGATGGAGGAAATAATAATTTTTAAGTGCTTCGTTCAAGGGAGACAAATGCCACTTGTTTCCATCAAATGATGAAAAAATTGTCGTGTTCATGCTCTTTTTTGTAGATTTTTTGTTGTTGTTGTCTTTTTCATATTATAAAGCCTGAAAAAGAATAAAATAATGCCTATAGTACAATGGGGAGAACAAGTGTCAAGGGCAAGTGCACTAGTTCCTAGGTTTGGAACAATCCTATGCTCAATCAAAGGTGGCAGATACTGGTCATCGACACTCGAGGAATGTTCCCTCCATGGAAAAGGCTGTCAAGTCGAAAAATCTAATGAATGCATGGCTTGATCTTACATAAAGGTCATGGTCAAAAGTGGCTTATATACGAGTCTAATGAAGCTAGATTAAGGAAAAAAAAGGGATACAAGTGGTCAATATGAAATGAAATAATACAACTTAACACATGGGAGCCTCTAGGTTATAAATCCAGAAAAAGCGGAGAAGAAGAAGAATGTGGCTTCAACACAAAGTCATGGTGGGACTAAAGAGGGCTCCCGAGCCTATACAAAACTTGTAACATGGGCAACATGTGTTAGTGAGTTTCTAAATAGGAAGCCCATGGAAGGAAATGTTCTAGCACTATGATACGATTTCAGGAAACAACGAGTGAGAAAGGCTAAAATCACAACATAGTAGGTTTGACCCTGTGGCTAAGTATCGTAGTATGAGGTCAAGATGAAAAATGCAATGGAAAATGATCTTAGCCTATATGCCAGTTTAGAGTACAATACCTACCATGATAGGTCAACGATTGTGGAATTGAAACAACAAGAAAACATCACTAAGTGACAAGAAAAGTCTTCATTACCCTGAAAAAGGCCCTTCCCAACACTTCAAGCAAGGTCAAAAATTTCATGAAATTAAAATAATAAAGTAAAAATGGACTTTATAAAAGTGGGTTTGAGTTTTTTTATTATAAAACAAATTTTTAGAACTTACCCAACTCATTTTTACCATTCAAGTGTTGAGGAGAGAGCTTTGGGAGAAAACTTTGGCAAGCAAATTCAACCAATTTCACCAACAAATTTGGAAACCGTGAGCTCCAGGTAATTATTGACCATATTCCATTTCATTTAGATCAAATTTTAAATGATTTAATTAATTTTTTGATGGTCAAATTCCTTAGGATGTTTATGGTTTGGAGAGAGAGAAAACACAATGAAGTTGATAGACAAGTCTTAGAGGACGAAGAATCATTTAATGGTCTTAAAAATTGTGGCTCACTCAATTTTATTTTATTTTTATTTTTATTTTTTATTTTATTTTTTTTATTTTATTTTATTTTATTTATTTATTTATTTATTTTTTTTTTTTCTGGTGCATAATATGAGAGCCAAAATCAGATTACTGAACATGTTAATCAACATTTTTTCATAAATTCGATGCTACATTGTCGTATACTATGTGCCAGGTACTCAAAAGGTTGGGTCTCAAATATCGATCAAGAATATCAAAACCTGGCTATAAAGATCATCCTTTTCACAATTTCCAGGGTACCAGGATCAACTTCTTTGAATTAAGTTTCATGAATTGGGATGTTTCTAGCAGTAAAGTTCTTGAAACAGATAGTACATGATTGGTGCACAATGCTCTTGGGCAACATGAAGAACCAGCTCACATCATGCCAACAGGGGAAAACACTATTTTTTGGCTGTGGTGCTATTCTTTGCCCATTTTTCTTTGAGTGAATCCCTACGTTGCGACCTTGAGTAACAACTCTCATTAGTAGTCCTAGAGATCCTAGGATGGCTAGATGATCATACTTAACGACGAGACTTGGTGGAGGCCAAGTCACCTAGGTGACATTTGATGACGAGTTATAATAGTGGGAAGAAAAAGTCATAGCCATTAAGGACTACCCTTATGTAGGGTTGGACTTCCGAGGGGACCCATAGTTAGCACTTCGTGAGGGGGCTGCATGGAGTGACATTAGTAATTTTTTTTTTCTTAAAATTTTTAACATATTTGATTTTTTGTTTTTTAAGGATAATCTCAAGAAATTTGAATATTTTTTTTTTCGTGAAACAAAAATCCCAACAAGATTATAATGATCATGATGTAGATGTGGGACCAATGATACTTGAAGGTCTACCGAGGCATAGACATCATGACAGAGATGTATAAGGTGGAACTGTTGAGTCTGAGAGGGTCCTTCGAGCAGTACAAAGGAACTTGGAGCGTTTGGCTCACTAGGTTCCAATGGTGGTAGTAGAGGACTTCGAGAGGCCATACAAAGACAAGTTGTTATAGCTCTGATACCACTTGTTATAGATCTAACCTAGAAATATATGATAATGCAAATAAACCCATAAATAATATGAAATGATTCTTTATTGATCAAACCCTTAAGGTAGGGCAACACCATACATTCACTCCTTAAGGAAGGAGAGCACTCCACAAACCATATGCCTATTCATACAATAATCCTTGACATTATTCCTTACATGGAGTCTCTAGCCTCTATATAGGCCTCATACATACAATACCATGGGTCATTACCATGGTTCCCTCATACCATCAACTAATACCATGGACCCATTACGTTATTACTAACTACTTGTGGTCCCTTACATGATATGGGTTAACCACCTTATTTATTACTATGGCCCATCCCATTATTACATTAATACCTTGGGTAGCTCCCTTGGTACCCCATATTATCCCCCCTAGATATATAACATTCCACCCCCCTTAGCATGTTTCGTCCCCGAAACATGGGAAGAACACAAATAATAAGATCTACTCAAAAGAGTAGTCCACTGGTACCATGCACGTGCATCTAGCCATCCAAGAGAGAGGTGAACCCTCGGTCTCGCTGGTGCCTCGCTTGCTTGAGATGGAAGTTGACCATGGTAGCTCTTCTGTGTTGATGTGTAGTAGGTGGATCTTCGCTCCTCTCTATCTATCCTGCGGGGGTTGTTGTCCGTGTGGCTAATTGGTTGCCATCTTGATGGTTGTCTTGCAGGGTGATGTGGGTGATGATATGTTGAAGTTTTAATCCACGGTGTCTTTTTCTTTAATTCACCCTACTGTGGTGCCTGTTGTGGTGTCTTCTTTTCCAATATGACTTCAACCACTGAGCCCTCATCTGATGTACCTGTAACCTTTTCTGCTTTAGCCTCTGTTTGTGTTTGATTGTCGATCATCAAAGGCTCATCATCTGATATGTCAGTCCCTGGAACATCTTCTGCTTCAACCTCCATGTACTCTACCTGTTTATTGATGGAAATATCTTGTAATGTAATTTTCTTCTTTTTATACCAGAGCTTCAGGAATTTCTTCTGCACATTAATATTGATAGTACCCGCATATTCCATCCAAGGATATCCCAAAAAAACATCCATATTATCCATCTCTGAAGTATAAAAATCACCATGCAACACATACTTCTCCATAGAAATCTTCAAATCCTTATACACTAGAACATCCTCATTATCCACTTGTGTGTTTTCAATGTGTTTTGCTGGAATTTGCAATTTTTTTGCCAAATTAACGTTGATGAAATTATGCTTGAAACTAGGATTTATAGAAACAATGATCTTCTCTTTCTGAATCAATCCATGAACCTGCAATAAGGAGATACTAGCAGAAAATAACCCTTTAGGTTCATTGGTTTCCTTCTTTAAAATAACATCTTTGCTAGGTTGTGTGTCTGTCTGTGTGAGCTTATCCACAAGATTAGCTTTACGGTCAAAGTGGTCCATAAGATCTTTTGTGAATGTGTCCCAAGTCAAGGGCCTTCGATAGCAACGTTGATGCCATTGCCACCATTGCCGTCTTTCATTGTCCAAGTACAGTTTTCCCACACTCAACTGAGTCTCATCATCCATGATGTAATTCAATTTAAAATATTTCTCCATTTGTACTATCCATTTGGCTGGATGAGAGCCATCAAATTTATACAAGTTCGTGAAATTCTGACCTAGGGCCGCCATCACAAAAAAATTGGCGAAAATTTGAAATGGTCACAATTCCGTCAATATTGCTCAGAATTCCTATTATGACTTATTTTCGGAAATGGAAAAACCATTCTTCATCTGCCCATGTGATAGAAATCCTAATCCAGACACTGGATTTTCAGATCTGCACTGCTACTCTCCCGCCGTCACCACAATTTTTGCAAAAAAGAGATGATTTTAAATCAACGATATCTCCCTCATCTGGACTCCGATTCAATTGATTTTTTTTTGAAATTGGGTATTTTTTCACAAAGAATCCAGATCTGCAATTAGATTTTGCAGATCTTGTGCTAGGACGTCCAGATCTGCACCGCAAATTCGCTGCCCCGAAAAATTGTCTGCAACACCACTGATTTTTAGATCAGTGATATCTCCTTCATCCAGACTCCGATTCAGCCGATTTTTTTTTTGAAATCGGGTATTTTTTCACATAGAATCCAGATATGCAATTATATTTTGCAGATCTTGCACCAAAACATACAGATCTGATCTGCAAACTCGCCGCCCCCGAAATCCTGCAAAAAATAAAATAAAAATTCTCCACTCTTGCCCAAGAAAGTGCTCTGATACCACTTGTTATAGCTCTGATACCACTTGTTATAGATCTAACCCAAAAATATATGATAATAGAAATAAATTCAAGAATAATAAGATCGAAATAGATAGAAATGATTCTCTTTATTGATCAAACCCTTAAGGTAGGGCAACACCATATATTCACTCCTTAAGGAAGGAGAACACTCCACAAGCCATATGCATGTTCATACAATAATCCTTCCCTTATTCCTTCACATGGAGTCTCTAGCCTCTATATAGGCCTCATACATACAATACCATGGGTCATTACCATGGTTCCCTCATACCATCAACTAATACCATGGGCCCATTACATTATTACTAACTACTTGTGGTCCCTTACATGATATGGGTTAACCACCTTATTTATTACTATGGCCCATCCCATTATTATATTATTACCTTGGGTACCTCCCTTGGTACCCCATATTATCCCCCCTAGATATATAACACAAGTGGTCAGAGTACTGCGTGAATGGGTGCGACTCTTTCGATGAGTGGCAAATTCCATCATCTTCTACTAAGAGGCTCATCCAGGGCAGGGCCCTCAACCTTAGGTTTTATATTACACTGGTCTTTTCTTAGACATGATT
The DNA here is from genome assembly GCA_031772625.1 of Pinus tabuliformis. Classification (NCBI taxonomy): domain Eukaryota; kingdom Viridiplantae; phylum Streptophyta; class Pinopsida; order Pinales; family Pinaceae; genus Pinus; species Pinus tabuliformis. The sequence goes on along the minus strand of CM062805.1, from coordinate 1,209,071,145 downwards.
GAGCATCAACCCTAATTTTGCAGGACATTTGTCCACATTTTATAATATTTTTGAAACTTATCTATCTATCTATCTATATATACAAATACTTTGGGATGAATTTATCATATATGCAAATTATTGTTTGACGTTTTGATTCATTGTGATGAATGATTGATGTGCCAACCCAATGATGTATTAGCTATAGAATCAACAAATGCATTATCTGATTGTGGAATATGAATAAATGTGAAAAACTTAAATGATATTTGCAATAATCTCACTCTCACAAATTAACGATGTAATGAAGGATCTCTCACATGAAAAATGTTATTTCACTGCTACACCACTAATTGTGAATCCAAGTATACCACTAATGATTCAATACCATAAGATATTGCCTCAGAAAGTAAATTGATAATGAAATTGTATTCAACCATATTATTAGAAGCAGGACCAATACATATGCCTCTTGTGACCAACAACTGACTAGATGGATAATGAATTACCCATACCGCAAAAGCTAGATTCATTGTGTTCCTACTGGCACCATCTGCGAATCCTAAATACACCGAATCATCTGTCGATACCTACTAAATCGGATCAAAAACACCATCGTCACCACAATACTTATAGATAAAAACCAAAACTATGTATAATATTTACATAACAAAGAAAATGCTTAGGCAAGAGCCTAAACATAATACTTCTTGAGATAAAGCCCATTTCTAGTCTTTGACAACACATTCCTTTCGAAATCAACTAACTCATAGGCACCCTTCTTCAAGACCCATTTGACAATGAAAGGACTGTACCACATAGGTTTGAACTTTCCTACCCCCAAGGTGTCTTTATCTTGGTCATAGACTAAGACAAGGTCACATTTAGAGAAAACCCTAGGTCGAACACATTTATCATATTGAAATTTAACTCTTTTCTTATTAGCCTCATTCATTGTGGCAACATCTCAACGTTGCTCATCAAGATGTTCCAAGTGAACAAGGCATTCTTCTAAACTTGAGGTGTTCGGAAGAAGTTGGACTGCCAACTTAAGAGATGGAATCTCACATTCTATGGGAAATATTGATTCCAAAACATAGACTAACTGAAAAGGAGTGAACCTCATGGTAGTCTTAATAGACATTCAATATGCCCATAAAGCAGGATAAAGCATGATGTGCTAGTTGGAATTGGATTGATTAATCTTCCTTTGTAGGATGGTTTTAAGGGATTTTTTAATGACTTCAACTTGTCCATTAGCTTGAGGATAATAAGGAGACAAATGCTCTTGCTGAAATTCCAATTTCGAAGCCAAATCAGACATCATTTTATTCTAAAAGTGACTACCATGGTCAATGACAATCTCTTTAGGGATACCGAAACACGAGATAACTTGATTAAAAAGGAAAAGTGTTGCTGTCTCACCATCATTATTGAAAGTGGGCATAACTTCGACCCACTTTGTAAAGTAGTCTACTGCCATGATAATGTACTTGTGTTCCTTAGTCGAAGCCAGGTGACAACTTGTAAAATAAATTCCCCACTTGGCAAATGGACCAATAGTGATAACAGGAAAGAGAAGAGATGGATGAACATGCATTTTTGGATTATAGATTTGAAAAGGGTGGCATTTTTTGACCGCTTCAATGCAATCTTATAAAATCGAAGGCCAAAAATACCATGCATGTAAGATATTCTATGCTGTTGCAAGCCCAAACAAATGACCACCACAAGCCCCAGTGTGAAAATCATTTAAAATTAACTCATCTTATTCTAAGGTCAAACAATGTATAAGGATTGAATCAACCCCACAATGATATAAGGTGGCACCAATGATCAGATAAATCTTAGCAAGATGACATAATTTTCATTGTTCGTCCTTAGAAGAAGGCTAAGGGAATTTAAAAGTTTGGGGATATACAATGATGTCCCCATACCAAGGATCTTGAGAGGAGGTAAGAAAAAGATGTTCATTCAGAAATGATTCTTCAAAAGTGAAATATTCCTCACAAGGTAATTTCGAAATTAATTTTGTAAAAACCAAAGATTTATTTGATTTCGCTGACATGAACTCGAGATCGAACTTTTGTAAAATTACAATCCATTTATTGTATTTTCCCCAAATCACTCTCCTACTTAGGAAAAATTGAAATGGATTGATGTCAGCAACTATACTGGTTTTTCTTAGCAAAATATAATGACATAGTCGCTGAACAACATGTACTGCTTCTAAGTCCAATTTTTGAACTTGGGAATATCGAAGTTCAAGACCGACAAAGCCATGAATTAGATAATAAATTACATGTTCTCTAAGGGCACTGTCTTCTTGAACTAGAACCATACATATGGTTGATTCTGCCACTGTGAGATACAAAAATAATATCTGTTATAATCATGTGGACTCATTGATAGGGGAGCAAAGGTCAATGCCTTTTTCAAAGCATCGAATGAGTGTTGGGCGAATTTGTCCCAAATAAATGGAACTCCTTTCTTAAGTAAACACATAAAGCCTTTTGTAATCTCAACATAATTCACAATAAACCTCCTTAAAAAGTTGGCTTTTCCTTGGAGACTTTGAAGTTGACGAATATTAGATGGGGGAGGAAACTGAAGTATTGCCTCAACCTTGAAGGGATCAACTCAAATCCCTTCACTATAAATTATGAATCCCAACAATCAACCATATGTAACAACGAAAAAACACTTATTAGGTTCAACTGGATTTTACAATGACGACACCTTTCAAAAGGTAAATGAAGATGCTTTGGATGTTCCATTCTCTTGCGAGAGTGAGTAGCTAAATCATCCAAATAAGCCTTGATTATGTGCTTGATGTCATGGAAAGCATATGACATAGCCTGCTGGAAAGTAGCTCCAACATTTTTAAGGCCAAAAGGAATTTTCCTATACACAAATGTACCCCAAGGACAAATAAATGCCATTTTATGTTGATCTTCAGGACACTTTATTATTTGATTATACCTAGAGAATCCGTCCATGAAGGAAACAATCTCATTTCCAGCACAATCATTGATAATTTGATCTATAAATGGAATGGGGAAATTGTCCTTTGGAAAATATTTATTTAAATCCTTGAAATCAATACATACATGAATTGTTCCTTGTTTTTTGTCCATAGGGACAAGATTCGAAACCCATTTAGTAAGAGGAACCAGGTAGATGAAACCTGCTTTAAGCAGTTTCTCCACTTCTCCCTTGATGGCTATAGCTTTTCTAGGGTTGACCAACTAAAGATTTTTATGCACAGGCTTTGTGTTTTCATAAGTATTGACCTCATGCTGAACTATACTAGGATCAATCCCAGACATTTCCTCATAAGACAAATACATCTCTAAACTCTTTGAAAAGGTTAGTATAAATTTTAATCTCTTTAGGGGAACAATTGGCTTTGATGAATACATTTTCAATGACGTTGGGATTCTTGGAAATGTTCACCGAAATAGTTTCTGAAATGTTAGCCATATTACCTTCAAAAAAGATATGTGTTGGAGCCAAAGGGTTCAAAATTTTGTGAAAATTTCCATGAGAAGGAGGACTAGACAAACTTGATTCGACTTTATGCAATTCAGGGAGAAAATAGGACTAATGATGTAAATCATCCCACGACCTTTCTACACCTGTCATTGATTCTAGAATTTCCTCCTCAGATGGTAAAATGATATCAAGGAAATCCATAGCCAAATTAGAATAAGTTGTCCAAATGAGTGCCACATCATCATCCAAAGCTTCTAATGAAACAGGGATTGGATCAAGATCTACAGTATTAACAATGGATTGATATTCAATTTCTGCTGCAGATATAGGATAAGCCATTCCACTAACTTTTGCTTCTTCTAATGTGGCAGTAGGAGGGGGAAAGGTCCAAGGATCGAAAAATAATGAGTTCTAAAAGAACATTGTGGAGGGACCATCTTGTAGGATGATGTGGCATTGACGTATGCAACAGGAGATGGAAGATCAAATGTACCCATCAATGAGGAATATATTCCAACTCCTAAATTCTTAGTAGGCTGCTTAGCATTTTTAACTAAGGGGATAATAGAGTCAACATGTGCATTTGGGTCATTTGGAGAATAGGCTAATTGATCAACCGAAACAATTCTCCCTTCATGAGGAAAACATAATATGCAAAACAAAGATAAAACTACGACATCCATCACATATACCCAATTTCGACCCAATAAAATATTATAATATAGATTGGCATCGACTATCTATACTTCCACATTAACAACCTTGCCCCCCACACCAATTGGGAAGGAAGACAGAATCCCATGAGGCCTATGAGAATGACCATTGAATGTGGTTAAAAGGGTAGGAGAGGGAACAAATTTAGGGGACCCGATAAATTTCTAATGTGACATAGACATGACACATGTGGAAGCCCCTTCATCAACTACGATACAAAATATGGTATTCTTACGATACATAGATTTAATTTGAAAATCCATGTGATGAGGGAGTCTCTTTTTGACATTTTACATATAAAATGTAATCACTAAAGAGTTTTTTGGGTCAACTTATCTGATAGCAGTGAGAAAAGCACTCCTTTGTGAAGGACATGACTAGAGTACGCCTAATGCCAACATAACGTAGGGGCTCTAAGCTAAATATTCAACAATGGAATAGTTTTTAGCAACCTTAGCATTTGGATTATAAGTCGATCATTTTGAGGAGCCTTTTGGCATTGAAGTTATAGGTTCAACTGTAGGCCTTTCTATATGAAGAAGTTCTTGAGTATCAAAAGCATTTTTAGCCTTAGAATATTCTTCTTCTCCATAATAATGATCTCTTGTTTAAATGTCAACATGAGTCTTAACCATATACACATTTGATGCAAATTCCCCTTCTTAGTTGCCCCATGTAGGGGTTCCAGTATTAGCATTCACGCCAACAAGTAATTTCTTCCCTTGGGGAAATTTAAGGGTTAGTAAGCACAAACTGGTAACTAGAGGAACCTTGCTAAGCTAACAAGTGTTAAGCATCTTGAATCTTGAGGCAAAGATGAGTAATATGATCTCCATTGCATAGCTTGCACGAGAATTTAACTTTATTTTTGGACTCCTTCTTTCCCTCTCTAGTGTTCTCACTAGGTTTATTTGCATTCCCATTTCCTTATTTATCTTTATTTTCCCACGTCCTTTCTTCTTCCCTTCATATTATTGATTTCCTTTGGAATTCTAGGACTGAATGACATTAACCATAGAAATTTGAGAAGGGGTAGCACAAATGATATAGTGTGCATCACAGAAGTAGATTGTAATGACAACTTCTATAATTGGTTTACTAACAAACTAGTGGTATCAAGTGATCCTACAACTTTGTCAGCATGGGGGCTAGGTTTCTGTTTGGTGAGATCAATTTTAGATCTAGGAGCATTAGGAAATATCTTGTAGAGGACACTAGACTAGGAATAAATCATCTCTAATTGATGAGCTCTAAAGATTGCCTATTCTTCAGTGAAAACTCTTGAAAGTGACACATCCTTAGATATTTCAGGATATAAAGATTTCAAAAACCACTTGAGTAGAATTCATCAAGGATGTAAGCCTTGATCAAGATCTTCCTTCTGTGCCACTCTTGAATGTGGTCATAAATATGGGTGGCCTTTTCCTGCTAAAAATATGCCAGAAGTTCAGTTCTATAATGGACAAACAACTAGAAGTGGCTAAGGAACATTGTAGCCAACTCATCAAATGTAGAAAATGGCCCACCCTTTAATTCAATATACCATTTCGCCGCATTTTCAGTTAAGGTGCATTGAAAGAGTCTCAACCTAATTGAATCTTCAATTAAGGAGTTCGATGAGAACCATAAATGGAAAGTGGTTACATGGTTTGCTAGATCTTCACCATACTTCCCTTCAAACTTTGGAATGTTGGATGGAAGTTTTGTAGGGACCCGGGGCCAAGCCGAGTTGTAATGGATCAAATCATCAGTTAATTTTGAAAGATATGGAAAATTGAGAGTTGCTAGGAATGGTAAGCACAATGAGACCGCTGAATTCTAAGCTCCAGGAGTGGAATTATAAGGGTTTGGAAAGGGATATCCTGGATTTTGAGGGGCACTAGGCTACTAAGGATTACTCATAAAAAAATTTGAACTATAAGGAAAACCTTATTGTCTAGGGGTATACAGAGGGTATCCCCCCCCTACTGTAGGATTACTAGCCATAGGAACATTTCCTCCAAGTGGAACATTATAAGAAGGAGAAACCCCTTGGTAAGGGTTCCAAGCACTAGCCAAAGGAGGAAAATTTGGCGACGTACTGCCAGTAGGGAAGGGAATACTCCCCTACTGACCAAATAATTGAGAAGGATTCTCGGACCCAAAACCACTAACCGGAGGATATACAAAGCCCTAGCTCCCTTGAATTTGAAAAGGATTAATATTTTGAGCAAAGCTAGGGAAAGGCATTGATCCTATATTCAATGATGGATTGGAAGGAGGAACATGTCCACTTCCAAATGCGAAACCTTGTAAAGATGCAAAACTACTAGCCATTAAAGGCATAATTACCAGAGTAGTAGAAGGTAAAGTTGATGGAACTGAGGGAATCCAACTAGATGTAATTCCAAAGGGAAAAGTACTAGTGAAAGGAGTAGAAGGTTGGGTGGCCCCACTCAGACTAAGAGTGGAGGTAGAGCTAACAACTGCTGTGTTAGGTGTAATGGTAGGGATAGAAAACTTACCTCCTCCTATAGCTGAAGGAGTGTGCGCACCCACTATATCAAAAACCACGCTAGTGCTACTAACATTATCCATGAAGAAAGAATGAGAGGGAAGAGGGATGCCAGGTATGTGGGTTGGAGTACCCATGTACAATACAACACAAGGAAGGCCAAAAGGAAGAGGTTCTATAGGAGTCCCAAAGTATTTTGGAGTGTCTTCAACTTCTACTTGGTCTTTCGACTAGAAGAGTACTTGTTGACAAGGTTAATCCTCTCTACGGACATAGGCGATCCCTATAGCCCAATGAGTGGGTCTAGCAACTGAAGTGACAATCAACTAGACATATTCCTAGGTTATAATAAAAAAGTAGAACGAGAGAGATGACCTACCTCGCTTTGATGCTATTCCAATTTCCTTTATTGAGATCCTCGAACCGCTTGTGTCACAGATTTTTCCTACTTCTTCCAGCACTTATATACCTGCACAAGTGATCAAGAGACAAAAAATCATGCCAAAACCAATAGCAAATCCAATAATAACCTGCTTAGATGATCAAGGAATGCCAAGCCAATACATACATGAACATATATATTTTGGGAAGATGAACCAATAGTTGTATTATTATTTAAAGAATAAAGGGAAGCTTACAACCATAACCTTGACATTGAAAGGCTCTCCTTGAGTGGTAATCCAAGTCCAAGCCAAGAAACTCTCCAAACACTCCTTATCCAAGTCTAATGAATAGCCTCTAAGCACAAGCTCAGCATAGGGGTGCAAATCGACATAGATCAACCATCTGGGAATGGTATAAGAGGAATTTATAGGTTGGGAGAGGGAGTTAGGACTCCTCCAAAGATAGGATTAGGCCCATATCTCAACGAGATAGCTCATAGGGATGAGACCAAGAGGTCAAAATAGGATGATTCGACCTCATCTATGCGTAACCACCTCCAACTCGCCACTCTAAAAGCTTCTAGATCATGAAGCTTCTCATCCTCTTTGGGAAAACTTCCTTTTTGAGACCATCGTGGGTATGAAAGGGAACAGAGCGATGCCATTGCTGGCTTAACATGGTGAAATAAGCGATCATTGCGGTTTTTAGCTTCATAAAGGTGATGACCCTCATTTTAGTGTTTCAAGAGCCATTTCTTTAGGGAAATCTCCAGATATTTTCCAAGCAAAGTTAAAGGAGGGATATGAGTTGTATACATGGATGAGTATACTATTAAATGATCATGATTTAGGAACTTCAGGTTATGTCATAGGGAGGTGTTACAAAATATTGTGTAACAGATGCCCCCTAAAGCATGAAGGCAAAACGAGGAGTGATGATTGGGATGATTTATGAGCTTTTGGCAAGGATGAGGAAGCGCACTGTCAGGAGACCTGGAAATCAAGGACATATATACATATACATATATGAGATCAAGACATGAATCCATGACATTGACACAACCATCCAGATGATGAAGACTAGATAAAATATCCATGTTATGGGTGCAACCATCCAAATAAAAATGATCATCATAAATATAAAGTCTCACGGTATGGTCACAACCATCGTATAGTAGAAAAATGAGTACAATCATGAATAATATATAACTCCATGCAACTTGAGTCATAAAAAACAAGACTCAGGGTCTTGCGCTCCATCCCAACACGATCAATTTATGAATCCTAACATGCGAAAAAGTGTTGAAGTTCACATGCTAGAAAACCACCTAATTACCTGCCAATGATGTGGATCGTTAATAGGTACGAGAGAAACCACCAATAATGACAATGGCTCTCAAGGTACAACAATACAATCCGTGAATGTGATAATGAAGTTGAGGTCGAACACTCATGGAATCATCCGATCGAAAGCCGATAATGAAGACATGTTGTCAGATGCGAAGAACTGGTCATTAGGGCATGCCAACTCTAACGTACTGAAAGGGAGTTCCTAAGTCATATTCCTGGATAATGAACTAAAGTCAAGAGGAAGTGACCCGTCGAAGGAGGGCAATGATGAACCACCCATAATCGACATGAAACAAGGAATAAAGTGGAATAATATTCAGGACTGTAGCAATGAATCAAACAATGTATAGGTAAATAACTGCAGATTGGACTTCTCTTGAACATATTGGAGAGACAACTCCAGAGTGTGATAGCATCTGTTTCAACATAGGACTAAAGGTCATGATGATAGTGTGGAATAGTCAAATGAGAGGTAAAATGGATTACCCAAGCTTGGGAGGACAAGTAACTGAATAAGGATATCCAAAACCCGACACGAGAGCAGAAGAGTGTCATGTTCAACAACGACATGCTGCGTATACAAAGAATGTTTCATCTTCATTTCCCACCACTATTTCTGGTGAGTACCCCAATTATTTTTATCACAAGCTTGAAGGGGATAGCATATGCTTGTTATATAAGTTCATTCTTCGAATAAATCCATCCTAGTAAGTTTTATGGGCCCTAGGAAGGAGAAGCTCGGTCTCATCATGGTGACGAGTCTTTCTATAGAAATTTTGAATAATATAACACTTATTCATAGAGATTATCCTGATTATACACTATTTGCGGAATGCATGCATAATACATAACCTCCTCTACGTTGATCATCAATTTTGCAGAATTAAGAAACAATCGCATGCACACATTGAAACATCAATCACACATATCAACACAATATGTAATGGAGAAAGCATACAACTGAAAACCCCAAACTATCTATATATTATAATGATAGAGAACATGTAACAATACATAGTACAATACTCCTCACAAGTACTCAGTACTATCTCCACCTGCTACACACAAACTAGCTGAGATCTAAATCAAGTCACAGGTTCAAATCTCCTCCACTGTTTGCCTGCCTCTACGACGCAATCCAATGTGAGAATAGGAATGATCCAAGCTCGTTTTCCCTTGGCTTGTACTGCGCAATCCTCATTGGTAATCTCAATCAATGATTGTGCAAATCTCATGCATAGCTATAGTCACAACCGATAGTAGCCTCCACCTCTAACACTTGTCTCCACTGAACTGTCCATGCACTGAGTTAACTGATGTATTATTTAGTTGCTTTATGAGTTAACAATTAGTGAATTAATTAATAATTAATTCACATCACTCATCACTAGTGTATTTGGCAGTTAGACTAAATACAATTAGTTCAACTAAGTCAAACTGAACACAACTCCATCAACTCCTCAATCAACTCCACCAAACTCAATCACTTGAGTTCTAACTAAAGTCCATCATGCAATAGCTCAACTAACCCATAAGAAAAGCGTATTTCCTTCTGGTAGTTGCATGTGCCACATCCGTAGCTTGAACTGAAGTGCTCCAAGAGGATAAGATAATGTTTATAGTCCAAATATTATTAAGAGCTAATAATATTCGACTGTTCTATTTTTAGACTGTAAGTCTAAAAATAGACTCCGTCCATATGTCTAAAAATAGAAGTCCATCTATTTTTACCAACATGACCAATCATCCACAAATAGCATCCTGTAACTCATAGACCATGATCCATATGTCTAAAAATAGACTTTGCGCCAAAAATAGCATGCGGGCCCACTTAGTGAAGACGACTTCTTTTCACTAAGCTTCATCATCTTGTTGCATTTTCAACACTCCCTCTCAACAAGATATGGATTATCTGCAACCCCTATCCTACAACTCTGGAATGTTCTGCATGCAACACATTTGCCCTGTCCACTTGCTCCAACAACACTTGGAACAAAAAACACTCCCAACTGACCACTCTGTTGGGCTAGGAACATACTCTGATGCTGAAGCTCTACTTGCTGCTGACAAGTGCCCCTTCTCTGACATCCGCGCTACTGCAACATCTCCATGCATCTCGCACTATTGCACACTTCTCTGTGCCACCTAGCACTGTGCAAAACACTTGTGCCTCTCGCATTGCTGCAGCCTACTAGCTATGCGCTGTCCTGGGATTCCCTACACTGTTGGTCTCTCTGCCGCTCCATCCGCATCTGCCTCTACCCAATCAGTCAGTTCCTGCTACTCCAGATCGGGGTTCCCGTAGCAAGGTCTCATCCAAGAGGTTGGGTACCTCAAGGATCCTGCCCCTCCTCCCTGGGACGATCATTCTACATCGCCCCACCTCCTACCTGGAGGTATGGCTGCATGTGATCCCTCAACCCACCTGGCTCGAATTTCCCACCTATTGGAGGTCTCTGCATGAGTAGATGTCTCTACTCAATCTCCTCTCAGCTTCCCTTGTTGTGGCTGCTCCACAACCTCCTGAAGCTGCTACACCAATTGTGGCTCCTCCACAATCGTCTGAGACTTCTTCTGGCTCTGCATGTTGAGAGGTAATATACGCTCCCTCTCAACCACCAAGTCTCCATCAATTGCCTCGCTGCTCAAGGCTTTGCATGCATCTTGAACCTTAAGAGAATACAGGTTCTTAACCCATGAAACAATCTTCTTCACCTGTCTAGAGATGATGTGTCCAAGGAAAACCTTTCCCTTACTGAAGACTACATCATAGCCTCTGTCTTCCAGCATCGCGATCAACACCAAGTTTCTCTTTAGTCCTGGTACATACTTGACATCGGTCAAGGTAAGGTGAGCTCCATGCTCCCTTTGAAAAATAACCGTGCCTACACCTGAGACACTATACTTCTCATCATTACTCATCGCTATGAGTATTTGGAGATCTTTCTCCTCCAAAGTACTGAACAAACTCTTATCACTGGTCATGTGGAAAGAAGCTCCATTGTCAAGAAACCAACCACTTCCCACCATGGATGAAACCATGCATGCAAAGAGTGTGAAATCCAACTCAAACTATGAAGCAAGTGCCTCACCTTCAGATCCTTCCCCGGATCCCTTCTTGGATTTCCTCCGTGGACAATTTGCAGCATAATGGCCCACCTCATGACAACGAAAGCATCGCACTTTTGATTTGTCAACCTTCTTCCCATCATTGGAAGAACTGGATTCAGAAAGAGAACCCTTCTCCTTCCCCTTCTTTGCTTTGGCAGCCAAAGCGCAATTTTCTTCATCAGATGCCTTTGATGAAGATCCATCCCTGGTATTCCGCCTGATCTCCTCTTGCACAAGATCCGACCAAAGTCTCTCCCATCCTGGCAATTTCTCCTGACCATTGACAGAGTCCTGATAGGAATGCCAACTCTTCGGAAGACCAAGGAGAGCCAAGCTCACCAAGTCCTCATCATCGACAGTCACCCCCACACTTCCCAGCTCATCCCGGCATTGGGTGAACTTCGTGAGATACTTGGGCATACTGTCTCCATTCTCACACTTGATGTTTCTGAGTTTATCCTTGAGCGCCAACTTCCTCTAGTCGCTCTTGCTTTGGAATAAATCTGTCAACGCTTTCCACATCAAGTATGGAGAAGTCTTTCCATGCAGGCTGGATACAATGTGATCCTTCACGCCCTCCAACAAAATCCTTCGACACTTTACTGTCTTCTTTTGCCAAGCCTCAACGTGAGCAGAATCAGTAGGCTTTGGGACCTTAGCATCTATGAACTCCTTCAACCCATTGTCATCTAACACTACCTCCATCTTGTCTTTCCATGCAATATAATTCGAGCTGCCTTCAAGGGCATACTCCAATCGCAATCCGTTGAAAGACATTTCAACTTTGACACCAAGAAAACACTGTTGCAAATTTGAATTCCACCAGCTCAAAACTCAACTGCTTCTGATCTAAAATTCGTGAGAACAATATATTTCTCGTACAGAGATTGACTGTATGGGCTTTTACCGGATATCTCACCTTCCAAAAGAAGGATGAATCCAGAGGCTACCTGGCCCAATTACAGACTCTACCTGAAGAAATAAAATGTAATCACTTTCTAAATAATAGATCTGATGATCAACTTCGCTCTGATACCATGTAGAAATTTTGAATAATATAACACTTATTCACAGAGATTATCCTGATTATACACTATTTGCGGAATGCATGCATAATACATAACCTCCTCTACATTGATCATCAATTTTGCAGAATTAAGAAACAATCGCATGCACACATTGAAACATCAATCACACATATCAACACAGTATGTAATGGGGAAAGCATACAGCTGAAAACCCCGAACTATCTGTATATTATAATGATAGAGAACATGTAACAATACATAGTACAATACTCCTCACAAGTACTCAGTACTATCTCCACCTGCTACACACAAACTAGCTCAGATCTGAATCAAGTCACAGGTTCAAATCTCCTCCACTGTTTGCCTGCCTCTATTGCGCAATCCAATGTCAGAATAGGAATGATCCAAGCTCATTTTCCCTTGGCTTGTATTGCGCAATCCTCATTGGCAATCTCAATCAATGATTGTGCAAATCTCCTGCACAGCTATAGTCACAACTGATAGTAGCCTCCACCTCTAACACTTGTCTCCACAGAACTGTCCATGCACTGAGTTAACTGATGTATTCTTTAGTTGCTTTATGAGTTAATAATTAGTGAATTAATTAATAATTAATTCACATCACTCATCACTAGTGTATTTGGCAGTTAGACTAAATACAATTAGTTCAACTAAGTCAAACTGAACACAACTCCATCAACTCCTCAATCAACTCCACCAAACTCAATCACTTGAGTTCTAACTGAAGTCCATCACGCAATAGCTCAACTAACCCATAAGAAAAGCGTATTTCCTTCTGGCAGTTGCATGTGCCACATACGTAGCTTGAACTGAAGTGCTCCAAGAGGATAAGATAATGTTTATAGTCCAAATATTATTAAGAGCTAATAATATTCGATTGTTCTATTTTTAGACTGGAAGTCTAAAAATAGACTCCGCCCATATGTCTAAAAATAGAAGTGCATCTATTTTTACCAACATGACCAATCATCGACAAATAGCATCCTGCAACTCATAGACCATGATCCATATGTCTAAAAATAGACATAGTATAAAAATAGACTTTGCGCCAAAAATAGCCTGCGGGCCCACTTAGTGAAGGCGACTTCTTTTCACTAAGATTCATCATCTTGTTGCATTTTCAACACTTCCATCGTAAAGTTTTAATGTGCTCAACGTAAGAATAGCTCGGTATATTTTTCATATTTAGAGAGTTTAAAAAAGAAATGGAAAATAAAACTCCATCATGTCCGTTTTCGTAATTTGTCCCTTGAACCCAGAAAGGTAGAAAACAATATCTGAGGGAACCTCTTGACCATGTCGATCTAGGTGTACCTTTTTTGTAAATAGTTAATCTCAACCTGAAAAAGGGGTAAACGTATACTGAGGTGACATCGATTCATTTACTTTAACGAGTTCATAACGACAAGTGCTCGACAATATTTTCAATTTTTGAGAGTCAGAAAAGCGCTGAAAGATGACTCGAAGGGGGTTCCTTTTTTGTTTATTTAATGAGTTCGAAAAAGAGATAAAATAAAACTCTGAGATTCAGCCAATAATGATCGCTGTTCGCATTGAAGGCACCTATAACTGCACAAGAAACACACCCATCATCGATATCGAGAGAAAATATTAAAATATTATGAAAATATTTGACAAAATGACTTTCAAAACTTATAAATAGGTAAAAGTAATTTCATTTTTTACCATTTTACCAAACTGAGGTCTGAAAGTTATTTTTGTGCCCTAATTCTCTTGATTTTCTAGTGGCTGCTGTGGGAGATCCAGGGTACCATTTGACGATCCGTCTGCGACAGGTTAGAACCTCATCCTTGCTCTTTCATTTCATTACTTTTTCTTGCATTTTAAATGGTAAATTTTATGCTAAAAAGGAGGATTTTGAAATTTTAGGTCGTTGGCGACCATCATGGGTATGGTCATCAGACCCGCGATGGTCGCGCTCGAGCCTAAAGGCTCGCGGGATGCCATCGCACTATTTATAAAAACAAGCGCAATGGCGCCGAGAGAAATTTTTTGAGATATTAATCTCTCTTCTAAGCAAAAAATGTTGATTTTGATCCATGTAAAAAGCATTAATAAGTGTTTAAATGTTGTTTTTCAGGAGAATATGGTCTTGGAGTGGAAATAAAGAGGCCATGAGGCTGAAGAATTCCAAGCATCCCAGGATCCGGCATGCATAAATGCTCTGAGGGATTGTGGACTGTTAAAATTCTTCAGGACCACAGGGTTGAGGGCTCAGATGGAGTTACTACCTTATTTGATCAGCCTTTGGGATGTAGATCAAGAGATCTTCATCATAAAAGGGAAAGAATTGGAACTTGAGGAGATGGGTATTTATTTCATCACAGGATTATCCCGCCGAGGAGAAGCAGTTAAACTCTTTGGATCTCACCAAGGAGGTGAGAGTACTAGGAGTCTAGTCTAGAGATACTGTCCTGGTGCCGAGATAACCAATAGAGGTAAGGTGAAGATAGAAACAATCACCAACAACCTCGTCTTGAGAAAAATTATGCTCACCATGGCACGTGTATCTAGCACGCAAGCCTTGCATGAGGCTTCAAAGTTGCAGTTCCAATATGCTATCGCATGTTTGACCCCCACCAAGGGTAAGCATGGACACCTGAAATAGTTCGGGTTTGGTTCTGTACTGGTGACCTTCTTTTTGGAGTGAGTGCCCCTGTTTTGGTATTAGTGGGCAGAAGTACGACATCCTGCCCCCAGAGATCCGAGACTCGTGAGATGGAGCCAACTCATGCCTCGAGGAGGCACGGGTCAACATATGAATTATCCACCACAATTCTTCACTTGGCTTGAATGCCAACTACTCATGGTAGATGACTTATGCTGGCACAAAGTTTAGGTGGGATCTGGATCTACCTCTACCACCAGGAAAACAGTGGACCGACGTAGGTAAAAATTTGTTTTTTTTTAATTTTTTCAAGTTTTATGATTTTTATAAAAGTGTAAACTGAGACTCAACTTATGATAAATGTGCAGATGTGGGACTAGAGAGACCACTAGGAATGTCACCAATAGCATGACGAGCTTCTCATCCGATAGTGGGTGTGGACTACAAGGAAGGGGCTGACCCCTTGGTTGAGATGGAGCGCAATCTGGAGGCAATAACTCGAGGAGTTCCAGATTATGCCACTATCGATGATGTTCCACTACGTTGACAGAGACACACTGTGGGAGTCTCTGCGAGACTGCGTCGGCCGAGTGATCAGGGCAGTCTCCTGTTATCATGAGTACCATGCACTTTGATAGTTTATCTAGTCTTTTACACATTTTGTAGGCTTTGAAAGCCAAGTGTCCCAGAACACTCTATTTTTTGACATTTGGACGTAAACACTTCGACAGACGTGATATATATATATATATGTATATGTATGTATGTATGTATGTATGTTTTATTTATGCTTATGTGTTCATAACATGATTCAGTTTGATAATGACGCAAATGTCTATCAAGAATAAGATTTTATAATGCGTCATTTAATGTATTTAAATTACGTGGACTATGTTGACATGAAATGTGATCAAAATTTCTTTCCAGCAATTTAACACGTAGATACATACACAATATTTGTGGATTTTTTCACTGAGTAATGATTGTTTAATTGTAACACAACGAGCTGCGAATCCAACTTGACAACTAAATCCCTAATGCCAAGAGCAACTACTTCTTACAAGAGTTCAATAACTGCACTATATTCAGCAATATTATTGGTTGTTCGACTAAGGCAAATACCTTGTAAGTTAATCAGCTCACCATTAGGGTCATAGAGTACCCATGCTACGGAAGAGAGGTTTCGTGTGCTACGACAAGCACCATCAAAAAAACCAATGTAATGACTTGATGACATCTGCAAACTGAGTGGAACACAGGGTAAGCATAAAAACATATGTATGCAAAGAAAACAAACACACCAAAAGTAAAAAATGCACACTAATGAATTAACACACTAATGTACAAAAGCTATTACACAAATTTCACGCATAATACTTTTTTAGATACAACCCATTACGGGGTTGTGACAATGTGTTTCCCTCATAATCACATAGCTCATTGGCACCTTTCTGTAAGACACGTTTGATAATGTAGGGCCCATGGCACATGGGTTCGAATTTGCCTTCCCCCAATTTATCGTTGGCTTGATTGTAAAGAAGGCCCAAGTCACCTTTAGCAAAAGTTCGAGGAGAAATGATTTGGTCAAAATGAGCTTTGACTCAATTCTTTTGAGCTTCGATGGCCATCATAGCAATGCAACGAGTCTCATCAAGTCTCTCAAGATATAGTAGATTCTCCTCTTCAGGAGAGGTATTCAAAAGAAGTTCGATAGCTAGCTTATTCGAGGGATTTCACATTCAATTGGAAGAGTCACCTCTAAACCATACACTAGCTGGAATGGAGTGAATCCAGTAGCCATCTTAGCAGAAGTTTTGTAAGTCAAAAGAGCTGATAATAACATTAAATGCCAATCCTTTTTGTGCTTCCCAACAGTACGCTAAAGCATAGTAATCAAAGCCTTATTGAATACTTCAACCTGACCATTGGCTTGTGGATAATAAGGAGTTGAGTTATCATGTCGAAGGCCCAACTGAGCAATTAGCTTTGCCATCATGTGCTGACCAAAATGTGATCCATGGTCAGTCACGATAGCATGAGGGACACTAAAACGTGCTATGACGTGGTTAAAAAAGAACTGAGTAGCAATAATACTGTCAGCATTGTATGTAGGCATTTCCTAGGCCCATTTCGTAAAATAATCGACGACAACAATGATATAACCATGTCCCCTGGCCGAGCAAGGGTTACATGTTATGAAATCAATGCCTCATTTGGAAAATGGGCCAATGGTAATTACTGGGTGTAGGGGTGCGGGTGGGGCACGCTGCTTGTGGTTGAAAATATAGCATTCATGGCATTTTTGGACAGCTAGAATGCAACCTTTGAAGATAGAAGGCCATAAATAACTGGAACGGAGGATTTTATGAGTAGTGGCATATCTAGACATATGACCACCACAGTCACTAGAGTGGCAATCATTTAAGACCCGCTCAGCCTCTTCAAGGGTGAGACATCTGCGAAGGATGAAGTCCACACCGATCCATTATAATGTATCACCGAGGATCCAATATGGTTGGGACTGGTGCCAGATGCAGTGTCAGTTAGATCAAGACAAATTAGATCGGAAAGTATGGGTTTGGAGATAAAAAATAATGTTTCCATACCATGGGTCAAGTGTGCTGATCAAAAACATAGTTTCATCAGGTATCTGCTCAGTAAAATCAGTTGGAGTGCTTGCAAACGGAAGAGCACAAATTAACTCAGCAAAGATGGGTGATTTCTTTGATTTTGCACAGTAAATTCTAAATCAAACTCCTGCAGGATCACGATCCATTTGGAGTATTTTCCCCCCAGTAAATGGCAAGTCAAAATATATTTCATGGGGTTGCAATTAGAAATCACGATTGTTTTCCGTAAAAGGATATAGTGTCGAAATCTTTGGACGTCATGAACTACCACCAAAGCAGGCTTCTTGACATGAGCATATTGAGACTCAATATCAAGAATATTCTAGCTTAGATAATAAACCACGTGCTCGTTTCTGTCATTGTCATCTTGAACTAACATCATAGCAATAGTAGTATTAGGTTCGTCCAAATACAGAAAATAATCGCAACGGTAATCGGGGGGATGCAGTAAAGGAACACTAATCAATGCTCTCTTTAAAGCATTGAAGGATTCTTGGGCAACTTCATCCCAAATAAAATGGATCCCCTTTTTAAGTAAGTGAGTAAACCCTTGGAAAGTTTAGCATAATTAGGGACAAATCGACAAAGAAAATTGGCTTTTCCCTGCAAGCTCTATAATTGCAGCAGTGAAGTGGGGGGCGGGAGGGTAGATTGACTATGGCCTCAAGTTTCAAAGGATCAATTCTGGTACCTTCACGAGACAACACAAAACCTAAGAGCCGGCCAGACTCGACGAAAAACACACACTTGTGTGGATTGAGATGGATATCGTAATGCATACATCGTAAAAAGATGGCTGTTAAGTGATTTGGATGGTCACGACGTTTAGCCGAACAAGTTGGTAAGTTGTCTAGGTATGGCTGAACAATGTGTCGAATGTCATGAAATGCATAAGAAATTGCTCGTTGGAAGGTAGCGCTAGCATTCTTCAAACCGAAAGGAAGCTTTTTTGTTGTAGGGAAAAGTATCCGATTCGGATGACCCTATCCCACTCTAAGGGTGATAGTACCTTAGCAACAACTGTAAAGAAAACTACTTAAGGTTTACTTCTTTATGAAAGCAAGAGAGAATGAAGAAATGCACTAACCGTTGCCTTGCGCTTAATGTCGAATCCAAACTCTTCTCTTTGCTGCTTGCTCCCAGCTCCTTGCTCTTTTGCTGGCCCAGCTACAATGAGATCCTGCAAAATAACAAAGAAGGAAACTACAAAAAGCATGCAATCATAACTGATTCAAGGATTAGCATAAATCAAATATACAATTATCACAATACATCATTGAAACAAGTGCATATAGAAGAACCTCAATAGCTTTTATTAATGGAAGAAATAAAGTTCTGAGAGTGTTACAACCATTGAAGGCCCCAATCCAGCAACACCTCCCAGCAGAAAGAATTTCTCCTCTTCACCTCCTTCAAGCAATCACCCAATAGTTCTATAGTGAAACCAACAGCATATCATTACTTTGCACAAAAATTCCAGCCTCCTGAGCTCATAGGAGAGAGCTCAATATATAGATGAATTGAGAAAGGATGAGTCAGCTTGCAACTGATGTGTAGCTGCCTTGTGTCCTCTCTCTCTTCAGTTGATCTTCAGTTCTTGAGTCCACTTGGAGAACCTTGCTTCCACTTGGAGAAACAGAGCCTCTGACTCATCACAAGGCGAAATCCCTGATCCAAGTGTCATTTTTGGAAGATTCCAGAGCAATGACTCAGTGTGCCACTTGTCCCACCTCGCTCAGCGCAGGTGGCCTTTGTTCTACCTGCTTTGCAACGCAGGTACACCATGGAGGAGTTGAGTTTCAGCGCAGAAGCCTAGTGGAGCACCTGCTTTGATTTCAGGATTGCTTGTTTTTGAGTGTTTTCAGGTGGAGAACTGATCTGAGAGCTGTTGGTTTGCTGACCTTGTTCCTCTAGGGGTAGGAACATCATGTTTAGGGACTTTGGATCCCTTGGATTATTGACAATTCATGTCTGATGCTGCAAGGCACAAAATTGTCTATAACAGATGCCCCCTAAAGTATGAGGTTGTTTATCGGGTGAAATGCTTTATTAGGAGGATCCGAAGTTCATTCAATCTACTGAGAAGTGTCCTGTAATAAGATACAATACAATACATTATTTTTCATACTTTTTCATGATCTAGCTGAGGCGGGCATTCCCATGCTCAGCTTTATAAATTCATTTTGGTACATAGAACAGACGATCGTCTGATGGTAGACTGATAATTCTCTGCTGAAATTATCATCCTTTGAGAAGGATGATCATCTGCTGCAATGATGTACACATCAAATGTCTTTATATCCTGAATATATCTCGCAGCCCGGATGGATGAAACTAGATCCGGGGTCTTCAATCTCTTCCGATCTTCACTCGATGTACAAGTCGATCCATGTGAGAATTTCTTGAAGTCGAACATGGAAAGACATCGCTTGATTACCGGTCAATGATGTAAACCGTTAACAAGCGCGAGAGGAATCACCGATAAGGATGATGACCCTCAAGGTACAGCAGTACAATTCACATGGTGGGAATAAAGGACTTGGCGTCGACCACCATGCAAAATCTTCTGGTCGAAGGTCATTGATGTATACCTGTCGCTGGAAGTGAGAAACTTGCCATTGAGGCATGCAAGCTTCAAAGTACTGAAGGGGTTGTTCCTAGATCAACTCCTTGGATAATGAGCTGATGTCGACAAGGAGCGATCCGTCAAAGGAGGGCCTTAATGAATCCCACATCAGTGACACGGAACGGAGCTAGTGATTGTGATGAGGTGAAAACAAACTGTGATGTATGATTCAGGGTGGCGGTCATGAAATGGATGAAGGACAATGTATGGCAGTGGATGGGACACGGTTGACTCTTTGCAGAACAACATCTCTTGAACATATAACAACACTGATGTGATGGATCGGTAGCATTACCCCAAATGTGGATGGTGTGGCGAGGACCATGGTGATGAGACCGGTGAATGAAACAACCCAACCCGATGTGATACGGAGGACAAAGTGTCATGTTCAAGAGCGACTTGCTACCATTAAAGCTGTGAGGTTCTCCCAATTTTTCCCCAGTCATTGCTGACCAGTACCTCTTTATTTTTGTCAAGCTTGAGGAGGATAACATATGCTTGTTCTATAACCTGCCCTTCGGGCAAGCCCATCGCTATGTTTTAACGAGCCTAGCGATAGGGAAACTCGTTCTCGTCTAAAGACAAGTTTGTCGCTATTTAATGAATTTAACGAGTCTAACGACAAGGATAACTCGGTCCTTTTCATTTTTAGAGAGTCTGAAAAGGTACATAAAGTCAACTCCAGAATTCCTTTTTCGTCATCTAATCCCTTAAGTCTGAAAAAGTATAAAACAATACAGAAGGGATGAATTTTCGATTGCTTTAACGAGCCGAACAAAACAAGCGCTCGATCTTTTTGTGCAATAATCCCTCAGGTCCAAAAAGATTAAAATCTAGAGGAGGGATAGCTCTTCCGGTTGCTTTAACGAGCTGGAAGGCCAAAACTCGGCAAACTTTTCATATTTTACGAGTCAGTGAAAAGAGCTCAAAGAAGACTCGTCTTTTGAGGAACGAGTGATGAACAGGGAAGCAGCAGATTCCAGGTACAGGTTGGAATATTCCAATCACGGCAGTGTCACAAGGATGGCTTAGTGAAATCACTCTTCGCAGCTGTTCCTCAAAATGGGTAAACAAACATATGGAGATGAACGATTGGCCAAATGAACGGATGGAGGTGAGACTGAAAGAACACGACCAAGGGATTTAATATGGCTGTCAAAGGTTACATTTACCAAGGTTATTTACCGGTTCATTTTTTCTGGGTGAGCTTGAACTCTAGGGGAAGATTGCTCACAACTTATGTTTATTTTTTAACGAGCATGAACTATGTGCTAAAACTGCTCGGATCTTGCGTTTATTTTTTAACGAGCATGAACTTTATGCTAAAACTGCTCGTAGATAAGTTTGCATGCCCCCAGCATAATAATGCAAATCGAGGTGCATGCCCCCCAAGCTTCATTGCATCCAACTCGGTGGTTGGAATGAAGGTTTACCTCGGGGATTTGTTTCATTTTTTTAGTGAGGTTGACACAAGATAGGAACTATCCTCGACTCCTTGTTTCATTTTTTAACGAGGTTGACACAAGATAAGAACCTTCCTCGGTGCCCACTGTATTTACAGTATTTCTATTAGGGCGATGATCCATGCCGACAAAATATTTAGGAATCTTCCGAATCCAACCAGAAGATTGGATTAGATTTCATTTTGTAGGTTTCCACCGTGGCCACTCCCGCCAGATTACTTGGAGGCGGTAGGGCGAAAGTACCCATTAAGGCAGGGTCTTTTAGGAGACCTACTCCGATATTTTGGAGCGAATGATTGCTTCCATGGGTCATTGGAATGCTTCCTGTAATTTGTGAACTGTTGGGGAGAAAAGTTTGTTGGTCGACGATTGTAATTCCTTCTTGGAAGGGAAATGCAATCTTCCTGAAGTAGGTCGACACAACCGCGGCCATGGCATAGATCCAGGGCCTTCCTAGTAGGATGTTGTAATCGAGGTTTCCATCAATTACTTCAACATCAATTCCTACTGTTTTTCCCCCCAGTTCAACTTGCAAGTTACTTAAAATCCTGTATGGAGTGTATGATCGTCCATCAAATGCTTTTAACGTCGTTGACGATTTCGACAAGGGTGGTGAGCCTAAATCTTTCCAGCAACTCATCGACATAAGACATGTAGATGCCCCCTCATCAATAATTGTTCGATGAACAGTTTTGTTGAGGGCTTTCACTTGAATAAGGAAAGCTAGTTGAGCTGGTAACTGAGGGTCATATCCTTTATGATCAAAGGCCACAAGATTGGAATCCATTGGGCCAATCCCACCTATTGCTGATAATAAAGCTTGCTCTTGGGAGGGGCAATTTTGTGGTACTTCAAGTGTCGACATAGTGGACGGCGATTGGGCCAGGTCCTTTACTATATTATAATTCTGTGCTCCTTTGGCACGAGGATTAAATGTCGATTTGTGTACTACTCCCTTTGGCGACTTTATCATTGGCTCAGGAACGATGGGTGGCACAACTTCGGTCAAAGTTGTTGTTGAACTACTAGGTCGTTCATTAACCTTGTTGTTCGACAGCTTTGGATTCTCGTAATCTTTATTCCTTGTCAAAGCATTATTCTGTTGCTTTGAGGTAGACAATATAAGCACTTGGGATCCGGACGCATTTTGATTAGCAACCAGATTTTGACTTGGATTAGGAAACGGATCAGTCAATACTGCTGGGGTTTTTGAACTCTTGAAGAGTTTCTTAACTTCAGCTATATGTGGACAATATTTCGTCCAATGATCCTCATCGCATATATGACACCCTGCCGGGGGTTTCCTTTTTCTCCCTGTCTTTTTCTTCTTGCCCCCTGGTTGCTTCAGTTTTTTGCCCTTGTCGGTCGACATGGCATTTACTTCCGAGGCAAGAAGTTCTTCATTTGCATTTTGACTAGAAATTTTGTGCTTTCCAATCACGCCATCACCGGCGCGAGTGTCATTGTTTGATTTAGGAGGAGGAGGAATTGAGAATTCCGGTCTAGGGGCGTCAGGTATTTTGTCGTAGAGCGTGCCAGACTGAGTATAGACCAAGTCTAGATATTGCGCACGAGCGATAACTTGCTCTTCCGTTACGACTCCTCCCTTTGCCACATCTTCCGTTATAGCGGGAAGTAACGACTTGATAAACCATTCAGCTAATAGCTGATCAGGAACGTACGTTTTTACCATCCTACGACGACGTCGCCACTCATGTATATGATCAGATATGTGGGTGGCAGTCGTCTGTTTGAAATTGGTAAGGAGTTCTGTTCCCGTTTCATACATTATCGGTAATTGAAAATGGGTTAAAAAGGTTGTGGCTAAGGTACTGAAGTTGTCGAACGAAGCTCTAGGCAATTCAATGTACCATTTTGCCGCTAGACCCGTTAACGTCCTCTGAAAGAGGCGAAGTCTTATCGAATCATCATTCAGGGTGTTCGATGAACACCATAGATGGAATGTCATCACATGATTTGACGGATCTTCACCCGGATTTCCATTAAATTTAGGAATGTCTGATGGAAGTTTATGCGGAATCGCTGGCCACCAAGGTGCATAAGCAATTGGATCATTCGTCAGCCGGTTTAGATCTGGTAATTCTAGAGTTGCTACAAAGGGCAACTGTTGATTCAGGTTAGGCGAAGCATATCCAGGATAAGATGGAATCGCCTGAGCAGTGGGTCTTTGCATACCAGCATAATGTTGGCAAATTTGACAAGGTTGATGGGCATAACCATTATAGTATGGTTGCCCATTACTTACAAAGACTTGTTGCTCAGGTCCTTGATATGATTGCTGGAATGGCGGTTGTTGAGTTCGCACCAGCTCTGGTTGTTGGACCATTTGCTGATGCCCAATACTAGATGATTGACCAAGATGAGGAGTCACAGTACTTGTTTGATCCTGAGTCGCTCCAGATAAGGAGGCACTGACCTGAGGTTGCGATCGAGATGTCGAGACAAGAGGCTGTTGTATGGCAACCTGAGAAACTTGGGGTTGACATACAGTAGGCAGCGTTTGTACTTGCGACGCAATCACCATACCAGGTATAGTGGTAACATTCGACACAGGGTGGACTGGTTGCATTGAATATGCAACTCTTGGTTGCTGAGGCAGTATTGGTACCCATCCGCTGGATGTAATTCCAGTTTGACCTGAATTTTGTTGTAAACTCTCATATGGTTGTTCTCCAGGGGGGAACAATGAAAAGGCATACTGTCCTCCATATGGTGGCAATCCAGTACTTAAAGGGTAGATTGGCCTTTGAAGACACATTGGATTGATTTGTTGAGTTTCAACATAAGAAATACCAGATGATAATCCGGACGAAGAAATAGGAACTAACCATGTCATCGTCCCTGATGGGACTCCGGCTTGTTGTTGACAATTTGCCGGGACAGATGGTATACCAGCGAACATCGTTGGAGTAGCAGCAGGAGGCTCTGCTGCTGCTGTGTCGGACGACACAGTCCTAGATGTCGACGGTTGTTCAGACATATCTAGTCTATCCAAAAGATTTCTTAGTGATTCTACAGGAACTTCCACTTGTGGTAGACTAACTTCGAAGATCAACGAGGGAGAGGTGATGATTATTCCGATTAAAATAAATTTATCAACGACGCTTTAGACACAACTTACTTTTTCATTTTTTAAGAGTCGAGAAAAAGCTAAAGATGACTCTAGTCTCCTTCGATGTATTAACGAGCCCGAAGTGACAAATGCTCGGTTGGACTTTTTCAGTTATAGAGTTTGAAAAAGGCCAAAAGAAACTGCTCTGGAGATCTAGGCAGAGGGTGTGCCAAACCTTTCGCAAAACCACAGAATACGTTTTACGGTACGGGTGGTCAATCTTCATGAATGCTGTGTTCACTGCATTGCGATCAGTAGGGCGGCCGACACGGCTTCATAAGGATAAAAGATATATGCCTATAGGGGTCTCCCAATATATACTCGACGGTACGTGGGAGCACAAGTCCATATTAGTGCCACCGACTCTCAGGAGGAGTCACCCACCTTCTTCGAGATCGACAGTCACTACGTTTAACGATGCCGGAACACGTCTCTAGCTTAGACCTCTATGTGTTTGCGTTATGTTTCAAAGCGTTGTTAGGTTCATTCAGTATATTTTAAGTTGATCTTTTTAAAGTTTGCCTTTCAAGGTTCACCACGAGATGTATGATACAAATTCCTAAATGCAGTCTAAGATGAGAAGCAAGCTTTTTTCAAATCTTTTTGATTGATGAAAATCTTAACTACTGAGGGAGAAGAAAGGCATATATTTTCACACAGTTCATACAGCACAAACTAATGCACTTTCTCCTAAATCATCATGCAAACTTTTTCAAATGCAAAATGCACAATGCAAGTATTTCTTTTCCCTTTCTTAATGTTGATGTATTACAAAAAGAAAGTTGTTATTTAACTTTGATTTCGATTTAAAGCGAAAACAAACAAGCTTGTCCAAAATCAAAAGACACCTTAAGATTTACTTGTTTAATCACTGGAAATACATGAAATCAAACCATAATGACGAAAGTAAAAAGACTAATCAGCTATGGACAGCAAACAAGCTAACTCTTTAGACCAGCAAAATGCCTAACACAGGTTCAGATCTAAGAGGCCAAAGCAAGACTAGTTCACTTTCGTTATGGGAAATTGTAAATGATGTAAGAAATACAAAAGAACAAGTACAATTTCGTTATATAACAGAGGCGGAATGATGGCAAGTAAGGTTGGTTTCAGAACAGGTACAAGACTGGTAACTGGCTGCAAAATCTATAGTGAAAACAGGCAAGAAAAAGGGAGGAAACCCCAAATGCACAAGGCAAAATTGGGCCAACGCAGGTGCTGCACAGCCAGTCTGGCTCTCAGCGCAGGTAGCCCCTTTGGGACCTGCGTTGCAAAGCAGGTAGCCTGTGTACTACCTGCTTTGGAAAACGAAAGTTGCGTTTTCTCAGTTTCCGGGTCACAATTTTCTCAAAAAATCACATTTTTTGCTCAAATCAGAAGCTATCAGTCAAGCACACACTAAGGGATGACAAGGAAGATGAAAAGCTATCACTAAGAGCTTACAAGGATCCTTGTAGATCAGCTCTTCAAATCATGAACATGCTCAGAAATGAGCTAGAGTAGCTGCCCTCTACTTCGCTTTTGATATAGTCAAAAGCTTTTCGATTTGGTACTCTTTTGTTTAGGAAATGAATAGCAAAATACTACAAACAATCAAACAGATACGATCCCCAGTGGAGTCGCCAGTTTGTTGTAGGGAAAAGTATCCGATTCGGATGACCCTATCCCACTCTAAGGGTGATAGTACCTCAGCAACAACTGTAAAGAAAACTACTTAAGGTTTACTTCTTTATGAAAGCAAGAGAGAATGAAGAAATGCACTAACCGTTGCCTTGCACTTAATGTCGAATCCGAACTCTTCTCTTTGCTGCTTGCTCCCAGCTCCTTGCTCTTTTGCTGGCCCAGCTACAATGAGATCCTGCAAAATAACAAAGAAGGAAACTACAAAAAGCATGCAATCATAACTGATTCAAGGATTAGCATAAATCAAATATACAATTATCACAATACATCATTGAAACAAGTGCATATAGAAGAACCTCAATAGCTTTTATTAATGGAAGAAATAAAGTTCTGAGAGTGTTACAACCATTGAAGGCCCCAATCCAGCAACACCTCCCAGCAGAAAGAATTTCTCCTCTTCACCTCCTTCAAGCAATCACCCAATAGTTCTATAGTGAAACCAACAGCATATCATTACTTTGCACAAAAACTCCAGCCTCCTGAGCTCATAGGAGAGAGCTCAATATATAGATGAATTGAGAAAGGATGAGTCAGCTTGCAACTGATGTGTAGCTGCCTTGTGTCCTCTCTCTCTTCAGTTGATCTTCAGTTCTTGAGTCCACTTGGAGAACCTTGCTTCCACTTGGAGAAACAGAGCCTCTGACTCACCACAAGGCGAAATCCCTGATCCAAGTGTCATTTTTGGAAGATTCCAGAGCAATGACTCAGTGTGCCACTTGTCCCATCTCGCTCAGCGCAGGTGGCCTTTGTTCTACCTGCTTTGCAACGCAGGTACACCATGGAGGAGTTGAGTTTCAGCGCAGAAGCCTAGTGGAGCACTTGCTTTGATTTCAGGATTGCTTGTTTTTGAGTGTTTTCAGGTGGAGAACTGATCTGAGAGCTGTTGGTTTGCTGACCTTGTTCCTCTAGGGGTAGGAACATCATGTTTAGGGACTTTGGATCCCTTGGATTATTGACAATTCATGTCTGATGCTGCAAGGCACAAAATTGTCTATAACATTTTTGTAAGAGAAAGTACCCCAGGGATAGATAAAGGTCGTTTTATGCTGATCGGTGGGTGAAATGTTAATCTGGTTATAGCTAGAAAAAACCATCCATGAACGAAAAAATCTCACTCCCTGCGCATTTGTCGATGATTTGGTTGATAAAGGGAGTAGGATAATTGTCCTTAGGACATGTGCGATTGATATCGTGACAATCAACACAAACACATACCGTGCCCTACTTTTGCTAATAGGGATGATATTGGATACCCAATCCATCAGTGGAATAGGATAAATGAAACCTGCTTTCAAAATCTTTTCTACTTTTGCCTTAATAGTAGTAGCCTTTCGAGGGTGCACAAGGCGAAGCCGTTGCTGAACAGTTTTAGCACCAGTATAAGTCAAAATCTCATGCATCACTATGGCTAGATTGATACCAGGCATTTCCTCATATGACCAAGTGAAAACTTCTCAGAATTATTTAAAAATCTGAGTATAAATCCTCATCTCATTTGGAGAACAGGAAACCCGAATATGAATGTTCTCAATAATTCTCGATTTAACGAAAATGTCAAGAGGCATTATAGCAGTAATGTTTCCCTTATTACCCTCTAACAAGACTTCATGTACCAGGATAGGTGTCTGAAGTGGAAGTGTAGGAGAATGAGAAACAGACGCTTCAAGATAGGAAGAGATCTCTTCGAGGCTAGGGAGAAAAGAAGAACATCGATGCAAACCGTTCCATGGAATTTCATCTAGAGACATGACCTCCATGATACTCTCGTTAGTGGGGAATGTATCATTCAAAGGATCTGGAGAATCCCAAGAACCAAGCCAAGGAGATGGCACGTAAGTGTCTAGGTTCATATTGAAGACAATATGATTTTTTGAAGCAGCCATCGAAGCGAAGAAAATTTCTTGATAATTTATCTCCAATGGACTTAGAGGCATAACATCGCCAAATGAGTCAATTTGATTGTCGGTAGGGATAATCCAAGGATCTATAAAGCCTGAGATCATATTGAATGAATGAACTATTGAAAATAGCAACAAGAAATGATAAAAATAGAACCCAGAAATTCCAATTTTAATTTGTGCTTGAATTAAAATTGTGAATTAAAATCAAATTTTGTCTAGCCAGCTACTTGGAAATAATTAATTAAGTTATTTTGACTTAATTAGTTGGATAAATTCAAGTTAGAAGTCTTTCTGAAGTCATGCAAGAGTTATCTCTTAAATTAAGGAGATAAGGTTGAGTATATTTGAGTTGTAATTAGTTAACTTAGTTTACTAAGTTAAGTCCAGTTAAATTAGTTCCAAATTGTTCAAGGAACTAATAGAGAGTTAACAGTTAGTTGATGCATGCATGCACTCAGCTAGTGTACTCCAGTTAACTAAAGATTCCCTCATCAGAAACTCGTGCATGTCTATTCTGAGAAAGACCCAGTTGAGATTAAAGTCAAGGAAAATGTACTATCAGTTGCATGTGTTTTCCTATAAAGAAAACTCATGCATGCAGAAGGAATCAATTCCTTGAGGATTGTGCAGTTCTGGCAGCGTGTGAGATCAGGAGATCATCCACTTGGTAAATCGAGTTTTTCCACTTGGTTGAAGGAGATCATCCCAAAGGAACAATGCAAGGAAATAGGAGCTTGGAGGGTAGAGAGGAAGGCTTGTGAGAAGCCAAGATTGCCTGTGAGCATCTGTGAGGATTGTACTGAGAGCTGGCTAGCTATGAGAGCTAAGGATTTGTATAATTCCTATGTATTTCCACCTTGTATGATAATACAAATAGTGGGGTTTTTAGCTGAGGCTTTCCCCAAAGTATTTTCATGTGTATTATGCATTGATTCTTCTTCTTCTAGTTATATTGTTCAACTTGATCTTTAAGCTTCCTAAAATTGATAGTAGAAGTAGGTTATATTATTTTTCTTTGGTTATATTGCATTATCGGGTTAATCTACAGGCATATTTTCTACATAGGTCTCAGAGCAAGATTCATAGAGAGCTTGAAGAATTTCTACATGGTATCAAAGCCAAGTTTATCGAAGTTGTGAACAGTGTACTGAGAAGAGAATTCGAAGTTTGAGGTTCGAGGTTGCAGGTGCAAATCGAATTCATATCATACTTCAAGGAAATTGGCACTCAAGGATAAGCTTCGAAGAATCAAGATGGAGAAGGGCAATACTATTTCCACATATCTGAACAAGCTCACCACTTATAGAGAGGAGCTTGGTAGTGTGGGAATAACTACTTCCAATGATGATATGGTGAGCCTCACTCTCCTTGGCCTTCCAAAGAGCTGGAATAGCTACCAATACTCTGTGAATGGAAGGGAGAAACTGTCAGATTGGGAACTACTATCGTTGGATCTCATGCTGGAGGAGATCAGGAGGAGCACACGAGATGGTTCTTCATCCAAGGATGATGATGAAGAAAATATGGCCTTAGCAAGTAAGGAAAGGAAAGGGAAAGGGAAGGCTTCCCATTCCAAATCGAATTCTTCTCATGGAGGAAAGAATGGTGACAAGTCTAAAGTGAGATGCTTTAATTGTCACAAGATGGGACATTATGTGACTAATTGCCCATCGAAGAAGTCCAAGAAGGGATCCTCGGAAGGATTGGAAGGTGAGGCACTAGCCTCTTTGTTCGAAATGGACTTTACCCTCATCGCCTGCATGGTGTCATCGATGATGGGTTGTGTTTGGTATCTTGACAGTGGAGCCTCATTCCACGTGACCGGTGATAAAAGTTTATTCATGATGGGTGACGATGGAAGGTATAGTGTTTCAGGAGTGGGCACGATTTCTTTTCAGAGGGAGCATGGAGCTCCTATCACCTTGACAGATGTGAAGTATGTGCCTGGACTAAAGAAGAACTTGGTTTCAGTCGCGGTATTGGAAGACCGTGGCTATGATGTTGTCTTCAGTAAGGGAAAGGTTTTCCTTAGACACATCACCACGAGATAGGTGAAACAGATTGGTTCACGAGTTAAGAACTTGTATGCTCTTGAGGTTCAAGATGCATGCAAAGCCTTGAGGAGCAAGGCAAATGTCAGAGACTTTGTGGTTGAGAGGGAGAGTAAATTACCTCTCAACATGCAACCCCAGAAGAAGTCTCAGATAATTGTAGAGGAGCCACAATTGGAGAAGCAGAGAGGAGACCGAGTGAAGGGATCCACTCATGCAGATACCTCCATTAGGGGGGAATTTCGATCCAAGTGGGAAGAGGGATGACATGCAGCCATACCTCCAGGTGTGAGGTGGGGCAATGTGAAGTGATAGTCCCAAGAAGGTTGAAATTGGGTAGGGTCCATTGAGAGGTTTTATCTCATGGATCATACCTTGCTACGGGAGCCCAACGTACATAGTAGCGGGAGGAATTAGTGGGATTGATGCAGTCATAGATCAAAGTGACAGAGGCTATATTAGTCAAATACTGAAGAGCGCAAAGAAGGATTGACAACAGTGTAAGAAAGCAGAGTCAGCAGAAGCGCAAAGTTTTCAGTTGACAGAGGCAATAGTAGTTAGAGACTTTGATGACAGATGCATCATACTGATTTAGGTTGGATGTCTTTTTTTTTTTGGAGTTGCTGGATCAACAAAACTAGAGAGAAGTGTTGCATGCATAAAATTCCAAAGGTTCATGATCGGGATCAAGTTGAATTCCTTTCTTGTTGAGAGGGAGTGTTGAAAATAGCAACAAGAAATGATAAAAATAGAATCCAGAAATTCCAATTTTAAATTGTCCTTGAATTAAAATTGTGAATTAAAATCGAATTTAGTCTTACCAGCTACTTGGAAATAATTAATTAAGTTATTTTGACTTAATTGGTTGGATAAATTCAAGTTAGAAGTATTTCTGAAGTCATGCAAGAGTTATCCCTTAAATTAAGGAGAAAAGCCTTAAATTAAGGAGATAAGGTTGAGTTATATTTGAGTTGTAATTAGTTAACTCAATTTACTGAGTTAAGTCCAGTTAAATTAGTTCCAAACTATTTGAGGAACTAATAGAGAGTTAATAGTTAGTTGATGCATGCATGCACTCAACTAGTGTACTCCAGTTAATTGGAGATTCCCTCATTAAAAACTCATGCATATCTATTCTGAGAAAGACCCAATTGAGATTAAAGTCAAGGACAATGTACTATCAGTTGCATGTGTTTTCCTATAAAGAAAACTCATGCATGTAGAAGGAATCAATTCCTTGAGGATTGCACAGTTCTGACAGTGTGTGAGATTAGGAGATCATCCACTTGGTAAATCGAGTTTTTCCACTTGGTTGAAGGAGATCATCCTAGAGGAACAATGCAAGGAAATAGGAGCTTGGAGGGCAGAGAAGAAGGCTCGTGGGAAGCCAGGATTGCCTATGAGCATTTATGAGGATTGTACTGAGAGCTAGCTAGCTGTGCGAGCTAAGGCTTTGTATAATTCCTATGTATTTCCACCTTGTATGATAATACAGATAGTGGGGTTTTTAGCTGAGGCTTTCCCCAAAGTATTTTCATGTGTATTGTGCATTGATTCTTCTTCTTCTGGTTATATTGTTCAACTTGATCTTTAAGCTTCCGCAAATTGATAGTAGAAGTAGGTTATAGTATTTTTACTTTGGTTATATTGCATTATCGGGTTAATCTACAGGCAGATTTTCTACATAGGTCTCAGAGCGAGATTCATAGAGAGTTTGAAGAATTTCTACATGAACATTCAGAGGTGGGAGAGAAAAAGTACCCATTAAAGAAGAATCTTTGAAGAGACTTGCTCCCACACTCTCGTAAGGAATATTAGTATTTCCCACATAAGGAACGTTGCCGTTCGACGAACTAGAAGAAAAGAAGGACAATTGATCAACCGTGACAATTTTTCCTTCATGAGGAAAATAAAGTACGCAAAACAAAGAAGACACCACGTAAAACATGGCGTGAGTCCAGTTTCACCCGAGAAGAAGGTTGTAGTTGAGATTGACATCTACAACTTCTACTTCTAATTTAATCGTATTTCCTTCTAATGTAATTGGTAAGTTCGTGAGAATATCGTATGGTCATGAGTCTCTGCCATCAAAGGCTTCCAAGGTGTTCGGAGACTGGTTAAGAGGAGGAGAGCTAATGGCTTTGTAACACGAAATTGACATGATGCAGGTATAGGCACCTTCATCAATAACTGTTTGATGGATCATCTTTCCTTTGATAAGGACTTGGATCAAAAATGAAATATGGTGAGGAAGACGAGGCACATGATTTTCTAGATCGAAAGTAATCAGACTCGAATCAGAAGGATCGATAGCACCTAGAGCAGAAAACAATGACTTTCGCTGCGTTAGACAAGATTGAAGAACCTCTAAGGCAAACATTGTTGAAGGTGCCTGAGCTAAATCATCAACAATATTGTAATTTTGCGCAACCCTAACATTCAGATTAAAATATGACTTCTGAAGAACACCTTTGGGAGGTGGTTGGATGACAGACTCACTGTCAGGGCACTCGATATGGAGCGGACCAGAATTGGACGAAGTAGAAGTAGAAGGAGTATTGGTGGCTTCTTTCTCCATCATCTACTTAGAAGTGGTTTGACAGTCCTTAGTTCGAGTAGCGATTGAGATAGGTGATGAACCTTGCATCATGAACACTTGGGAACCTAAGGAAGTAGAAGACTGAGGCTGGTCTACCAACTGGGTCTGCTATGATGGGAAGGGTTCTTTTAAGATAGCCAGAGTCCCTTTCAGCAAGTGACTAACTGCAAATCGTCGGGGAAAATCCTTAGTGTAATGATCCTCCTCACAAATGAGGCATGGATATTTAAGCTTTCATCGAGAAACATCATTAGCAAATGATTTAGGAGGGTCTTGTTTTGGGGAATTAGCTTTGGCCTTACCTTTTCCCTTCTTTTTATCTTTAGAGGTCTTATCTACTGCAATAGACTGGACAACATGTACCTCATAGGTTTTACCAAGACTAGATGAATTTTTGGAGGGACTATTGGAACCAGTGTTTGAGACATATTTATGCTTCGAAGAAGCTTTCCCGGGAGTCTCAGACACAAAACCAATCACACCATCAACATGTGGTGTATCCAAAGATTTTGATGCTGTCAAATCCGATGATGGTCTCGGAGCATCAGGTAACATCTCATACAATGTGCCAGATTGCGAATAGACCAATTCTAAATACTAGGCACAGGCGATAGCTTTCTCTTTAGTAACACATCCACCCATGGTTATGTCATTAGAAATTTTGCTGATGAATGATTTTGTGAACCATTCTGTCAACAACTCATCAACAATGTCAAACTTGATGAGGTAACACCGACGTCTCCATTCATGGATATGATCGAAAATGTGGGTTGCAGTGTCTTGCTTAAGTGACATAAGCAAATGAGTTCCAGTTTCATAGTGAAATGGAAGTTGGAAATGAGCGAGGAAAGCCGTAGCGAGAGAGTTGAAGTCACCGTAGGTACCTCGAGGCAATTTGATGTACCATTTAATGACAACACTTGTGAGAGTTATTTGAAAGATTCGAATACAGATAAAATCACCCACATATGAATTGGAGGAGCACTAGATGTGATATGTCATTACGTGGGCTTCTGGATCCTCCTTCGCTTTTCCATCGAATTTGGGGCAATCACTTGGAATTTTAGTCAGAACTAGAGGCCAGTAAGGAAAATGAAGAATGGGATCATTCATGAGCCTGGAAACATTAGGCAACTCCAACGTAGCCAAGAAAGGTAATTGCATGTTCTACGACATAAAGGGGCTTTGAGGAGACCCAAACTGCGGATTCCATCCTTTTTGGTAAGTATTTTTCCCCCAAAGTGGAGGACTTTGTCCATATGGGATCTGGTTTTGTCCCCACTGAGGGTTACCTTGCCCGTAAGAAGGATTCGGTCTATGGTGTGTTTGATATTACCCTACCATAGGCTGCTGTTGAGCATTGTACGTGACATACGAGTTATAAGGCTACTGAACCTGTTGACCCTGGACGTAAGGAGATTGACCCTGGTGATGTAGGGGTTGACCTTGACCTTCTAAAGTATGACCTTGCTAATACGCATATAAAGCTTGCTACTGCCAAGGCTGACCTTATTGCTGCAAAGGCTGAATTTTATATTGTAAAGGTTGACCTTATTGCTGAAAAGGTTGGCCTTATGAGGACAAAGGTTGGGAGGAATGCTAAACAAATTGAGTTTGCGACTGCAAAGGTTGCTGTGCCTATTGCAAAGGTTTCCCTTGCTATTGATTGTACCATTTTTCCTTGTTGCTGCAATGCTTGCCCTTGCTACTGCAAAGATTTCCCTTGCTGTTGCGAAGATTTCCCTTGCTGCTGCAAAGGTTTTCCTTGTTGCTGCGAGGGTTGCTGGATAGTTCCTAGGGTTATACCCTAAGGGTATTGATAGTTCTTGAATTGGATCTAGCCATACCCACCAGGAATAGCGGATTGACCAGGTTGAACATAAGGTCCATCTTGAGGAATGTAAGGTGGATTAACCAAGGCTTGTGAACCATATGGGACATAAGCCTGTTGGAATGGGACCTGAGCCATATATGGCTGCTGGTATTGGACGTTACCTGACCTGGATGGACTAGCAGGGTTAGGAATGGCGCCATAAAAAGGTTGATTCATTCCAACCATGTGAGTTTGTAATCCAATCACATTGGTTTTTCCTGACATGAGAGGAATATTCAGATATTGCCCCCCAGGCAGTGGCACAGTCTGTCCACTCGTTGGAGGGATAGAATAACTTACCAAGACCTGACCTGAGACAGTCGGTTGAACCGGAACTGAATTGACTGTAGTTTTTACAATTGGGCGAGAGGTCATGTTCGGGATGAACGGACTTGATGTAGGCATAGCGTTAGAAGACTAGATGGGGTTATGATACAATGATGAGGCACTAGGAGTGCACAAAACTAACTGAGCTAAAGTGGTATAAGCATGTGGTAACACAGGTTCACTAGTCTCAAGATAGGAGAGAGACAGGACTCTTCTTGTATAAGGAAAGCCTGCTGGAGGGAACTCATATCCCTGCTCATCATCTACGTGAGGAGTATGGGTAGCGGAAACTTCTGAATGACCCAGAGAGGAGATTGGGATATTGCCTTATGACTCCATAGATGGAAACAATTGGCGACAAGGAACCTGAGATGTACGAGGAGATAACTCCAAAGGAATACCATGCCGATTGTATGGACTGTAAGGATGCTGAGGAGATGTTGCAACAAGATCAAACAATGGGTTTGGTGGATAGATATCTAGCCCTTGCAGAGTTTTAGGAGTCTACCAACTCTCGGGGGTCTGAATAGGATTATTGGAGGAATCCAGATCAGATTCATGAGGTGACCAGGAATTTGATGGAGGCGGACGAGAAGACAAAGGTTGGATACTCAGAACAATTCCAAGTTCAAGACCTTGATCCTCAAGTGACTAAGGAAGTTCCAGATGAACTCATTGGGAGGACCCTTCAGTTTCAAATAACAAAGGGGAACTATGAGATGGACTAAATGGTTCAACCATGATAGCTTCCCCTCAACTGTAAGAAAGAAAATGAAATATTCGTTTAGGGCTTTAAGAATCTTGAAATTAACAGGAAATTATTCAATTTGGTCTAAGAAGAAACTGCTTGGGATCAACATGTTTATCGTGGGCAATTATATTTTAGAAGCAAAAACATTGCCTTTTCATCTTTTAAGATACAAGAAAAGGGTGGAAAGGTGACTCTAGTCGCTTTGAATAGTTTTGTGAGCTTGAAAGGACAATTTGCTCGATGATATTTTCAAATTTAAAGAGTCAGAAAAGATCAAATGACTACTCAGGTGTATCTAGGTAAAAAGAGTACCAAGTAATCGCGAACTGCAATATAAACCTCAACAAATAAATTTACCAAGGACTTGACGTACGTGCAGGAAATCTCCCTTAATGCTGTGTTTGGTGTATCACTTTTACAGGGAGGTAGACTCGACTTCCTACAGATAAAGGTTTGCAACCTATGGGGGTCTCCTTTTATATACGTGATGGTACGAGGAACACAATTCCGTGCTAGCACTTTCTAATGCTGAAGTGAATGCCAACTGCTAAGTTTTTAAGACGCTGGAACACGTCTCTAACCTAGACCACTAGATATGATCGTTAATGTTCCAATTGCTCCTTAGGTTAATTGATAGATTTTAAAGTTGATCTTGTAATTATGTTTCAATTTCATGGCCTTAACGATGTTACCTGTTCCTAAAATGAAAACTAGATGATAAAATGAAATCCTTCAATTCGATGAAAGCTATATATGTAGGGAAGAACATCACTCAAATCATGTATCAAACCAAATGAAAAAATTCATCCATGGCAATCTTCAGATGCTAAATTCAAAATACGAAATCTAATCTTTCATATGATAAGCAAATGCAATGCCAAAACAAGTCTTAAAGAAAAATTTCCTTAAGATACAATGATGATTTTTCTCTTTTTCAAAATGCAACTAATGTAATATAGCGCAAAGTAAAAGAGAATTCAAGTAAGCCAACAAATATGAAAATCTCTTTCACATCAATGATTTGAATGCAACTCAAAATGCTTTGAAAACTATGAAAAGAATAACACTTTCACTTTCACTTCGAAACACGAAAAGCTTCAAAGCAAACACTTCCTTTTGATTCCAATGAGACAATTGATTTGTAATCCATCGTTTGTCAAACAAAGCTTAAGTAACTTTCACAATATCCACTAATGAAAACAACTTAAGGCACAAGAACCAAAAAGTGATCTGCAAAGTATGTCTGAACACACAAAGACTCTTTAACACAGGCAATTGATCTCTGATTTCTGATGGGAAGACCAATGAGTGGATGAAGGTTGACCTAGAAGACCTAAACCCCTAAGAGGCTAATCAAACATCAAGGACACTCAAGCCAAGTTAAAAGACAATTTCAATCAGACAATGAGAGAGTAAATGAAGAACACACTGGTAAATCACAGGGAGAAGGAAAATAGTGTAGAAATTCCCACTGTAGATCAACAGATTATGCAATAGACTAAAGCAAAATACAAGATCTACTTCTACAACAAACTTTGTGGAAGCTTAATCAAATTGAGCAAGATCAATGAGAACACATATAACTGAGAATGAGAAATCAATCACACATAACACAGAAGAAATAACCCGGGGAAAGCCTCAGCCTAAAACCCCAATCTTTGTATTATCATACAAGTGGAAATATGTTCGAGTTACAAAAAGAATCAGCTCACAAGCTATCCTGCTCTCTCTGCAATCAAAACAATACAACTCACAGACTGAATAGACATTATATATGTCCTCCTCAAGCCCTCCAAGCCTTCTATTTCCTTGTGTAATTTTTCTTGGGGTCCAGTGATGCCACATGTGTGAATTGGCCTCATCACACTCACAAAACCCGAAGAAGTAGATGCTCAATCCTCAAGGAAAGAATTCCTTCTGCATGCAAGAGATATTCACAATGGAATATTCTAGCAACTAATAGTACACTTCCCCTCCATCTGATCTCAACTGGGTCTCTGTCTGAACTGACATGCATGAGTTATTTGTGAGAGAATATTTAGTTATCTGAAGTGCAACAGTTACATGCATGTATGCATTAACTAACTGAACTCACAATTAATTCAACAAATTGTTTGATTAATGTAACTCGACTTGACTCAGTTAACTGAGCCAACTAATTACAACTCAATATTACAACTCATCCTTATCTCTTTAACTGATGGATAAATTCCTCAATCAATGGAGAAACTGTTGCATCTCCCCACATAGACTTCATGTTTGATTTTATACAACTAATTAACTCATGGTGAATTAATTAATTATTTTACAAACAACTGCTAAGATCAAATTCGAACTTTTACTTCTCTATTTTAGTTTAGGGACTAACTAAAATAGGAAGGTATCCCGAAATGCTATTTATAGCAGTACTAAATTTAGGACTTCTATATTTAGCATTTCTTGTAGCTATTTTCAACACTCCCTCTCAACAAGAAAGGGATTATCAGTAACCCCAATCCTGTCTCTGTGGAACTCGAACTTGCATTTTGACAATGCCTTCGTCATAATATCTGCATCCTATTCCTTGGTCGAAACATACAACAACAACATGATCCTCTTGACCACACAGTCCCGAAGATGGTGATACCAGATATCAATGTGCTTGGACCTGTCATGAAAAACTGGATTCTCAGAGAGTTTGATACAACTTTGATTATCGTAGTAGATCACGGTTGGATCCATCCTCTGACCAAACAATCCCACTAGAATCTTCCGCATCCAAATGGCCTTACATGTAGCCTGACTAGTAACCACTTATTCAGCCTTTGCTGAGCTAAGTGCAACTTACCTCTGTTTCCTACTGTACCAGGAAACTGCAACTGAACCAAGGTTGAAGATTCCTCCAGAAGTGCTCTTCCCGTCTGATGGACTCCTTGCCCAATACGCATATGTGAAGCCTAGAAGCTTCACTCCCTTTGTCCATCTATACCACAATCCAAACTGAGATGTGCCTTTGAGGTATCTCAGCACATGCTTCGATGCCTTCCAAAACAACTTGGTAGGTTGAACGATAGCTTGAATCAGCTGGTTCACCACAAAGCATAAGTCGGGTCGTGTGTTCACCAGATACATAAGTGAACCCACCAGCTGTTAATAAAAAGTAGCAGCTACTACCTCACTTGAAGTAGCATCCTCCTTCCTCCAGCTCCCAACTAGAGGAGTCTACATGGGCTTGCACTTCTCCATGTGAAAGTGCCTGAGTATCTCATTGGCATACTTTTGTTGAGACGCAAATACTTCACCATCTTTCTGTCACACCTCGATGCCTAGAAAGTAGTGCATAAGACCATGTATTTCATTTCGAACTCTCTTGCAAGAACCTCCTTGCAAGACTATATCAACTGATCATCACCTGTCAAAATCAGATCATCGGCATAAAGAACAATGATCAATGGTTTACCTTCTACCCTGATGTGGCAAAGGTTCGCATCTGCTTCACTCTTGGTGAAGACCAACCCAAAGAAATAGTTGTCAATCCTAGTGTACCAAGCACGGGGTGCTTGCTTCAGCCCATACAAATCCCTCTTGATTTGCACACATGTGACTCACGATCGAAGGTCTTGAAACCCTCTGGCTGCTCAATGTATACCTCCTCCTCAATCTTCCCATTGAGGAATGCTGTCTTCACATCCATCTGGTGGATCTTCCACCCCATCTGAGATGATAGTTCCAACATCGATCTAATCGATGAGTACCTTGCTATGGAAGAAAAAGTCTCATCGTAGTCGATCCCCTCAACCTATGAGAAACCCCGGGCAACAAACCTTGACTTATGTTTCTCAACACTGCCATCAGCTGCCTGCTTTACCTTGTAAAGCCATCTGGAACTCCCAACTGACTTACCCTGAGGTCTTGGGACAACATCCCACACATTGTTCCGAATGATAGAGTCGTACTCCTCTACCATTGCATCAACCTAGACTGGTTGTTGCATTGCCTCCTCAAATGAAGAAGGTTCGATATCTACACACTACCCAACCAGGGCCATGTACCTAGTGTATCACTCGGGCGACCTCCTCTGTCTGCGCTAAGAAGATGACTGTCCCACATCCTCCCGCACATCCAACATCAACCTGTCAGCTTCCCTTGAGCGTTTCTTCCCATCTCTGGAAGTCTCAACATGAGTGGATGTCTCCACTCTCAGATCCTCTGCATGCGGCTGATTCGCATCAATCTAAGGCTCCTCCTCCTTAGGAACTGAAAATTCCTCCTCTACATGCAACTTGAGCTCCCTCTCAGGTGATAATCGCATGGCTTTCTGCTCGTCGAACTTCAGATCCTTGCGTACCACTGTCCTCTGACTGGCAGGTAGGTACACCTGATAGTTGTGGGGTGTATCCGTGTACCCCACAAGTATTCCAAACTCAGCTGTTGGATCCAGCTTCTTCTGGGCATCTTTGGTCACACGACAATAAACTGATGATCCAAAGATTCAGAAGTGACTCACATCTGGTCGCTTCCCGGAAAAGGCCTCCATAGGTGTCTTCATCCCCAGTATATGGTGCGGGCTTCTGTTTTGCAAGTATATTGCTGTATTGCATGCCTCAACCCACAAATGTAGTGGTAGGCTTTGGTCATGCAACATCGCTCGAGCTGCTCCCACAATCGATCTGTTCTTCCTTTCGGCCACCCCATTCTGCTGTGGGTTATGGGGTGCCGTCAATTCCCGTTTAATTCCTTCTGCAGTGCAGAAGTCTTTAAACTATTGGGAGACATGCTCTCCATCATTGTCACTGCACAAGGCTTTTATTTTCTTTCTAGATTCTTTCTCTGCCAAGGCTTTAAACTCACAAAACCTCAAGAAGATCTGATCCTTCTTTTGCATAAAGTAGATCCAGCATCTACGAGAGAAATCATTAATAAAAATAACATAGTACCTTTGTTTAGCAGTGGAGGCTGTAGAGAAAGGTCCACAAACATTTGAGTGAACTCGCTCTAGGCTTGCTCCAGCTCTACTGTCTCGATCCAGAAAGGAATATTTCACATACTTACCCAAGGTACAACCTTTGCATGTATTCGTCTGCTCAAATTTTCCCTTGGGTAATACGGTAGAAATCTGCTGCATGATCTTCAGGGCTCCATGGTGCAAGTGGCCCAATCTTCTATGCCATAGATTGCCAACATCTTGGCTCTGCACCATCTCAGCTTTGGAATTCAACGCAGCACAGTCGTCTACCTCCAGATTTTAGAGATTCTTTACTTGAATCCCAATTTTCTTTGTCTGTCCAGTACCAATATGCCTCAGGAATACCTTTCCTTTACTAAAGACTACATCATAGCCTTTATCTTCTAGCATAGCGACAGACACAAGATTCATCTTCAGACCTAGTACATACTTTACATCAGTCAAGGTGAGGGGAGCTCCATGCTCCATCTGAAACACAACCATACCTTCACCTGAAACATAGTACTTTCAATCATTGCCCATCTTGATCCGCATATGGAGATCCTTCTCCTCCAAGGTATTGAAAAGATTCTTGTCACCTGACATGTGGAATGAAGCTCCATTGTCCAAGTACCACACACATCCCACCATGGATGAAACCATGCATGCGATGAGCGAGAAATCCAACTCAAACTGTGAGGCTAGTGCTTCACCATTAGACCCTTCGAGGGACCCTTCTTGGATTTCTTTTGTGGACAATTCATAGCATAATTGCCCACTTCATGACAATGAAAGCATCGCACTTCCGATTTGTAAAACTTCTTCCCACCATGGGAAGAACCAAATTTGGGATGGGATGCCTTCCCTTTCCCTTTCCTCGCCTTACTCGCTAAGGCTATATTTTCCTCATCATCTTGCTTCGATGAGGATCCATCTCTGGTGCTTCTTCTTATCTCCTCCTACATCAGATCCGACCAAAGTTGTTCTCAATCTCGCGGTTTTTCTCTTCCATTAACCGAGTCTTGGTAGCTATGCCAGCTCTTAGGAAGACCGAGGAGTGCAAGACTCACCATGTCATCATCAACAGTCGTGATCCCTACACTTCCAAGCTCATCCCTGCAGGTGGTGAGCTTGTTCAGATATGTAGAGATCGTGTCGCCCTTTTCACACTTGATTTTCCAAAGCTTGTCTTTCAGCGGTAGCTTCCTCTGATCGCTGCTGTTCTGATATAGATCTTTCAATGTTTTCCACATCAAAAATAATGTCTCCTTCCCATGGAGGCTTGAGACAATGTGGTCTCGAACTCCCTCTAGGAGGATTCTCCTTGCTCTAGCCACATATTTCTTCCATTTTTCCATTTGATTAGCATCAGTCAGCTTGGGGACTTCTTGATCAATGAAGTCCTTTAGACCATTATCCTCCAATACTGCTTCCATGCGATCCTTCCAGGCTATATAATTTGAGCTGCCATCAAGGGCATACTCGAGTCTTAAATCGCTGAACACCATTGATGAAATTGAGATGTGATAAGAACTCGATTTCTATATTCAGGAACCACAAACTTTGAACTTCTCCCTTCTTGTATACTGTTCTTCTCCTTTGATCACCTTTGCTCTGATACCATGGGAAATTCCCAATGTAGATCAATAGATTATGCAATAGATTAAAGCAAAATACAAGATGTACTTCTACAATAAACTTTGCGGAAGCTTAATTGAATTGAGCAAGATCAATGAGAACACATATAACAGAGAATGAGAAATCAATCACACATAACACAGAAGAAATAACCCGGGGAAAGCCTCAGCCTAAAACCCCAATCTTTGTATTATCATACAAGTGGAAATATGTTCGAGTTATAAAAAGAATCAGCTCACAAGCTATCCTTCTTTCTCTGCAATCAAAACAATACAACTCACATACTGAATAGACACTGTATATGTCCTCCTCAAGCCCTCCAAGCCTCCTATTTCCTTGCGCTATTTTTCTTGGGGTCCAATGATGCCACATGTGTGAATTGGCTTCATCACACTCACAAAACGTGAAGAAGTAACTACTCAATCCTCAAGGAAAGAATTCCTTCTGCATGTAAGAGATATTCACAATGGAATATTATAGCAACTGATAGTACACTGCCCCTCCATCTGATCTCAACTGGGCCTTTTTATGAAATGACATGCATGAGTTATTTATGAGAGAATATTTAGTTGTCTGAAGTGCAGTGGTTACATGCATGCATGCATTAACTAACTGAACTCACAATTAATTTAACAAACTGTTTGAATTAATCTAACTGGACTTGACTCAGTTAACTGAGCCAACTAATTACAACTCATCCTTATCTCTTTAACTGATGGATAAATTCCTCAATCAATGGAGAAACTCTTGCATGCCCCCACATAGACTTCATGTTTGATTTTCTACAACTAATTAACTCATGGTGAATTAATTAATTATTTTACAAACAACTGCTAAGATCAAATTCGAATTTTTACTTCTCTATTTTAGTTCAGGGACTAACTAAAATAGGAAGGTATCCTGAAATGCCATTTATAGCAGTAATAAATTTAGCACTTCTATATTTAGCATTTCTTGTTGCTATTTGCAACAAATAGAACTCGAATAAGAGATAAAATCCTAAATTTCTTAATTTTCTGCAAGCATCGCAACTGTTAGGAGAAAGTAGTGATCATCACTATTGTAACTAGAAAACCCACGATATCATCATGACTGTAAGGGTCAAACCCGCGATGGTCGAGGAAAACAAAAAATAAATCCAAAATCTTCAAAAGCAACTCAAGTTAAAAATCTTTAGGAATCTACCAGGGACTACAAACAAGCAATGAAGTCTAAATATCAATGGTTGATAAAACTTGTCAAAAGACAAGGTGAATGAAGGAAAGGAAAGGGTCATAGGCTCCCCAGTGGAGTCACCATTTTGTTGACAAGGTTAATCCTCTCTACGGACAGAGACAATCCCTCTAGCCCAATGAGTGGGTATAGAAACTCAAATGACAATCA
This sequence comes from Pinus tabuliformis, assembly GCA_031772625.1. Lineage (NCBI taxonomy): Eukaryota > Viridiplantae > Streptophyta > Pinopsida > Pinales > Pinaceae > Pinus > Pinus tabuliformis. The sequence goes on along the minus strand of CM062805.1, from coordinate 1,209,026,959 downwards.
ACTAGACATCTTCCTAGGTTATAATAGAAAAGTAGAACGAGAGAGATGACCTACCTCACTCTGATGCTATTCCGATTTCCTTTGTTGAGATCCTCAAACCGCTTATGTCACACACTTGTTCCTGCTTCTTCCAGTGTTGATGTACTTGAACAAGTGATCAAGAGACAACAAAGCATTCCAAAACCAATAACAAATTCAATAATAACCTACTTAGCTGACTAAGGAATGCCAAGCCAATACATACATGAACATATATATTTTGGGAAGATGAACCAACAATTGTATTATTATTTAAAGAATAAAGGGAGGCTTACAACCATAAAATTGATGTTGAAAGGCTCTGCTTGAGTGGTAATCCAAGTCCAAGCCAAGAAACTCTCCAAACACTCCTTCTCCAAGTCTAATGAATAGCCTCTAAGCACAAGCTTAGCATAGGGGTGCAAATGGACATAGATCAACCATATGGGAATGGGAGAGGAGGAATTTATAGGCTAGGAGAGGGAGTTAGGATTCCTACAAAGATAGGATTAGGCCTAGATCTCAAGGAGGTAGCTAATAGGGATGAGACCAAGAGGTCAAATTAGGAGGATTCAACCTCATCTACGCGAAACCACCTCTAGCTCGCCGCTCTGGAAGCTTTTAGTTCATGAAGCTTCTCATCCTCTTTGGGAAAACTTCCTTTTTGAGATCATTGATGGTATGAAAGGGAACAAAGAGATTCCATCGCTGGGTTAACACGGTGCAACAAGCGATCATCGTGGTTTCAAGAGCCATTTCTTTAGGGAAAGCTCTAGATATTTTCCAAGCAAAGTTAAAGGAGGGATCTGAGATGTATACATCAATGTGTATACTGTATAATGATCATGTTTTAGGCACTTCTGGGTATGTCACAGGGAAGTGTAGGAGGCGTGACAAAGTACTATGTAATAATACTCTAGCAACAACTAGAGCATTTCCATCCGACATATGGGTTGGACTAGGTTCTCCCTCTGAAATAGGAACCCTAGGTGAAGGATTTGTCTCCAATTTGTTAGATTTCACTTGTTCAAGAACCATCATAATTACTCCCACGCCTTCTCGGTGAAGGCTTGACACTCGTAGGTGAAAGCACGTGAAGCCTTCTAGACTGACGAACTGGTTGATCAAACACCATTATATATAAAGAAAAATTAAAGACTCAAATTACCTAAGGAAATATAGGAGCATAAATAATTCTCTAAAAAAATATCTAAAGATACAAACGAGCAAACAACTTCCAAGTATTTCTGTTCCGAGTGATTAGGACCAAACACCAAAATACAAGAAAGTGAAGAAAATTTCATCCCAAAGGTAAGTTGGGATGATGAGAGCCCAAGCCTACCAACTAAGGTAAAAATAGTTACGCTGACCTCTAGACAATAGCCTTTGTCGATGCAAGTGCCCAGGCCCTGCGAGGGAACCCTTCAAAAGTACTATGAAAGTGATGCAACATCTACCCTAGGTACCACGATAATCCCCCCCGCAGTCACCTGTGTTGTCCCCAGGAAAGGAAACTAAGTCACCAACTCGTAATTGAAAGTGGGGGGGAACAATCAGGGGCACGTGATCCAACAAGTAGGAGAGGGGGTATCTCTGTTTCCCTACCTTCACACGTCGTCGTGCTTAACTCCTGTGTTAGAGGAAATTTCCAAGATAGCTTAATGACAATGGATTTCCACTCATTAATCAAATTCTATACTTTTTAGTTTGAACCGCCTTTGAGAGTTTACTCTTTACACACCTATTTCAAGGCCCTAAAATTCCCTAGACTAGTTGATGTTTCTATGAAAAAAGAAGAAAGTCTATTTCATTTTAGTTTTAACATTCATTTTAATTGTCTGTTGTTTAGGGAAAGGGAAACAAAAGTGAAAATGATCGTGTTATGACGTAAAACAAATCAATAAGAAAACCTAAGATACATGAAAATGCAACTCTTCTTTTCCTTTGATGAAAAGAGACTTCTATAAGGTTCTACGAGAAACTTAATAAAACAAAACTCTTTTTTCCTTTTCTTTTGTAATTTGGCACTCACACATTCAAAATCTAACAAAAAGAACTAAATGATATCTAAAATGCATCTAATCTAATGCACACTAGTATGTAAATGAAAGATTCCAAGAGAATTCTAAAGGCAATCAAACGTGACCAATAAGACAAAGGCAAATCAAAACAACAAAGGGAAGCAAAATCTAAAGCAAAAAACAATTTCCAAAGTGAAAAAAATATATTTGCCTTTATCATAACAACTTGCACATTTTCCAAAACCCAAAAGACTACAAAACCAAAAAACAAAAAGAAAAGAAAGCAACAAGAAAGTGATTTTCTTTTTCTTTTAAGAATATTGAAAATTGAAAGTTAAAAAATGGAAGCAAATCAAAGATCTCAAAGCCAAAAGTATGAAGAACATTCAAGTTCACCTAGTCACAAATATGATCATAAAGATTGAAAAATTAGTGCAAACAAGATACTTACAACTTCAAGAACTTAGAAAAAAGATGCAAGAGACTCAGAGAATCAGAAAGACCTCAGAAGACTGAAATCTCACATTCACCAAAGAATCTCAAACCCTTTTCGAAAAACAAGAAAGAGAAAGAAAAAAGGGCCAACTTCTAGGTCATAAAAGAAGCAAATTCAAAACTAGGTTATCAACAACTTCAACAATAATAAAGATCTATCCCAAAGAAACAAAACAACCATATACTTCGTAAGGAAGATCTAGAATCTAACTTCAAATTCAAAGAGCTTCAAAAAATTAAAACCCTAGGTTGACATAAGCATTTCTCCAACAAGAGGAAAGATATCAACAAAAGAAGTTACCAAGATGATTCCAGGCCTTACAAAGATTAAAAAAAACTTAAAGAAACTTGGTCAAAGCCTCAACAAATTCAAGAAATGAAAAAAATCCATTTTTCCAAGTATGTATGCAACTGTTCAGACACAGTTCAATGTATGTGCGCGACTATGTGTGAAGAAACAATCATATACTTTACTTTCCTCGGAAGAAACTGCATGTTTATGCGATTATCTATAAAGAAAAGTGCGTATAGAAAGAAAACTGAGGAAAAATAAAAGAGAAATCCTAGATCTGAAAGATCAGGTTGAAAGACCAAATTACTCAAGACTTCAGAAGGATGAAAAACCAGGAAACAACAAACTAAAAACCAAGATCAAAGAAAACAACCCTTCTAGGAAATACCTAATGGTAATCCCTAATGAAGTCGCCATTTCTATTGGCGGGAAATAATCCCTTAGGCCAGGGTTGGAAGTCCCAACATAGCAAAATACATCAATAAAAAAAGAACACTCAATCCAGCATGCCAGACATTCAAATTGCTAAAATTGGGATTAGGAACATACCTAGGGGTCCTATGATTGAAGATGTTATCATAGGGTCCAAAGTTTCTGTTTCCTCCAAGATGTGCATACCTGAAAATCAATCACAAAAGCATAGATAGAATATATAATTCAAATTACATGTATAAGAATATGTTAGATCATCATAAATAACAATTTAGACTATTAATCATAAGGTGGAAACATATATCGTGAACAAAACACGAGTTTATTTATTGATGAATAACAATAAGTACATGATAGATACAACCTGATCTAGGCCAAAGGGACTAATGAAGCCTTCCTTCAGATCTATCCAAACTGAGCCACAAAGACAACCTCTCTAATAGATGCAAGGATATTCTAGATAAGGGGATTGCGCATCTCTGCAAAGGAAACCCGGGTTACCTAGAGACTAGGAGTGCATGAGGCACGTGAAAAACAATCTTGACATGGGGGAAATCGAGTATAATGTCGATAACTCTCTTCTGACCTGAATTAGGTCTACCTAAGGGGTGTATATATACCACCTCAAATTGGATTTTTAAGTTAGGCCACAGACTCCTGTAGGTGGGTTCTTAGTAAAACACACAAACTCCACCCGAAAAGTAGCTTTTTATTTATTTTTTCAATTTTAAAAAAGTGTACAAAGGTATAGTGTTTTGGGACCCACATATGTACACGTTTTTATATTGGGCAGAGTTGTGTATGGATTTTGAAATATACTTTTTTAAGATAAACTCAAGACTGCAAGGGTAAAGGGATTGCCCAAGTCCATATAAGAGCATCAAGTCTCCAGGAGTGCTGAATGATGCTATAAGAGTACCTGATCCTAAGCTTCATAGCAAAATCAATTGTGAGATATAGTTTTATCGAGATTGTGTTGGCCTATTTGGCTTTTATGATGTTATTCGGGAAAGGACCCTCTTCATGCCACGCAAGTGACAAGTTGTGACTCATTATAATTTTCAATTTAGAATTTACTGATTTATAATTCTATATTTTTTAAATTCAATTATGTTTTATTTGAAAGTTTAATTGTGTTTTAGGTTTTTTTTTTGTTGTTGTATATATTTGGTTGTGAAGCTATGGTGCAAGGGCACCAAATTTACAAAAATTGGCCATAAGAATCCTGAGTCAAACTTATAGCCCTTTAGGGTGTGAGCACAATTGGAGTATATTTGAGAAAATACACTAAAAAAAGTGCAATAGGTATAACTTTGAGCTTCAACCTTCAGTTGAGCAATTACATTTATTGTAATTTTAATTTATGTCACTCAAGTTTCAAGAGTCAAGACTCATTAGTTTTTTTTTCCACTCTTACATGTTATACAATTAAATCACAGAGCAATGGAATGCATAAAATATTGTGGAAACAAAACACAAAAACACATAAAACAAGAGAAACAAAAATATACGTGGTTCACCCAATTTAGGCTACATCCACAGAGAAAAAGTTAGTCCTTACTTTTATATTATCCAACAAAATGAATATATACAACCTACAATAGATCCACTGTAATTTTCTCTTCTCTCTCACACAATCTCCTCTCTCTTTATCGCTTAGAATAATAATCCTCAGTCGTAATACAATTCCCTCATATAAATCGAGGGTTGCCTTCTAGGGAAAAAAACCCTAAATTAACATAACTTCTACAATAAGATCATACGCCTAATGAACGACCCATATTGACTACGAAATTATAATATTTCACAAGGGAAATTTTCATCTATTTTTAGCTGCGAGGTGCTGCCCCCAAACCCCCACTGATGGCCCATTAGCCCTCAGACCCCCCCAAACATGGGGGATAGTCCCCCCCAGACCCCCACGGGGGGGGGGGCAGGTCCCCCCCTGTGTGGAGGGGTGTATACTTTTCCTGGGGTATACACCCCACTAAAAACAAGACCTCTGAATCAGGAAGATAATCAGGCTGCACACCCAACAATCTCCCACTTGGAGACTGGTTATAACAACTCCACCACTACTTCACTTGATAGAAAATTCTTCCACTTTGGACATGACTATTTCTCATCTTCATCATCATACTTGAAGACCAATTGAAACTGAGCAAAATCTCTGTTTCTCCCTAATTACAACTTTTGTTAACATATCTGCAGGATTTTGGCTAATGTGTATCTTTTCGAGCTTCAATTTCCTATCTTCCAACACTGACCGTATGAAATGGTACTTGAGTTGTATATATTTGGTCTTGGAATGAAATGTTGAGTTCTTTGCAAGATGAATGACACTCTATTTGTCACTATATAACCTGCCTATCTCCCGCTTCTTGCCTAATTCATCCCTAAACTTTTGTAACCAAATCATTTCTTTACTAGCCTCTCTATCAGTGACATACTCTACTTCCATTGTTGAAAGTGCAATGATGTTTTACAGTTTTGAAACCCAAATGACAACTGTTCCACCTACAGTAAACACATACCCCGTGGTGCTCCTCTTGTTATCTCTATCACTTGCCATATCTGCATCAACATATCCCTTTAGAGAAATGTTTAAACCACCAAATCATAATGCTTGATTTGTGGTACCTCTCAAATACCTGAGAATCCACTTCACTTCCATCCAATGCTCTTTTCATGGATTATTCATATACCTGCTTACTACTCCCACTGCATGTGCAATATCAGGCCTTGTGCAGACCATTGCATACATTAAGCTTCCAACTACTGATGCATATGGAACTTTACATATATAATCCGTCACTTCCTGAGTCTGGGACACATCTCATTACTTAGCTTGAAATGTATAGCTAAAAGTGTACTAACTGGTTTTGCATTTTGCATATTAAATATTTCCAACATATTTTCTATGTACTCACTCTAAGACAATGTTAATTTGCGAATTTTCTTCCGTAGTTATTATCATACTAAGGATTTGTTTTTCAACACCCAAATCCTTCATTACAAATGAATTTTCCAATTTTCCTGACCACATTTATTTCCCGCATGTTAGACCCTACAACAAGCATGTCATCTACATACAATAGCAATATAATATAATTGCCATCATTTTTCTTTTTAAGATAAACGCAATGGTCATAGTGACATCTAGTATAACCTTGTTCAAACATGAACATGTAAAATTTTAGATACCACTGCTTTGGAGCCTGTTTTAAGGCATACAAGATCTTTTTCAATTTGGACAATAATTTTTCTTTCCCTTTGGCCTCATAACCTTCTGGTTGCTACATATATATTTCTTCCTCCAAGTCCCGATGGAGAAAGGTTGTCATTACTAACTTCTCAAGATGAAAATCTTCTTCTGACACTAGACTTAAAATAGTTATGATTGAAGTCATTTTAACAACAGGGGAAAAAATTTCATTAAAGTATATACCTTTATTTTGTCCAAACCCCTTCACCACAAGTCTAGCCTTATACGTCTATTTACCTCCATCTTCTTCCTTCAACCTGTAAACCCATAACTACAAGGAAAATACCTTCTAGCAAAGGTATAATGAAGGTTTTTAATGTTATAAAATTGGAAAAAATTGTCTAAAAAACATTCGCTAAAACATCCATTTGGGATAAAAGATGTTTTAGCAGAGGTTTTAATGGAACTTCATCACAACTAAAAAAATATGGGCAGTCAGAGGTTCTAGTGGATGTTTTCTTTGTGGTGCGCTTAATGGAACAAGTAGCACCAATGTGATACATACATAAAAGCACCAGGTGACATACATAACTAAAAGCACCGAGACATTGAATGTAAAGAATACTGGTGTGTAGTATATACTACACTGGTACTAAGAGATAAAACAACCTCAGAGCATTCTTCTAAGGAATGACATCGGGGCACGTAAGAAATAATTGTTGTGCCAATGTTTTTTTAAAACTTGTAGTGTCGATGCGTATCATTAATAGTACAAAGGCCCCAGTGTATTAGTTATACAAATTGACTTGTGCTGTTAGTTTTCATAAAGCACCAGGCTGGAAATAATATTTTGTAGGACCAGTGAGTTAGTTACATGAAAGCACTGGTGTGTTAAGAATTACAATGCACTTGGGCATTAATATCAATGAGGACCAATGCTTGAAGTGATAAACACACAGGTACTCTAGTTTTCTTAAAAGGCACCAGAGATGCAAAAAGATGTCGTCACAATGTTTTTATATAACACAACACACTGATGTATTTTTATGTTATAGACACACTGATTTTTTGAATGAGAATTTCTCTTTTTTGGGAAACATTGACCTATGATAGTGCAATTGTTGTAATTTTTAAAATTTATTACTGATAAAAAAATCGACATATATCTTATAACAATATTCATATAAATTGAAATTTCATTATTGCATTTGTATATAACGTTTGAATTAATTTTTTATATTATCATATTTCACATCTCTTCATTATAATATTTAATTACAGGTGTAACATTTGACAACGACAATAGATAACACAATAGAATAAATTAAAATGTATTTTATTATATATCAATAAAAGTCTCTTTGTCATACAAAATGGGGTTGTTATTGGCAACCCCTTGTCCTTCAATTGTGACACCATGTCCATTACATTAAACCATGGGGGCCTCACTAGGGGAGCAATACCATACCACATGCATTCATATTGGGGGTATTTATTGAGGAAAAATGACATAATATATTGAGCATATATTTTTTTTAACAAAGTCGGATACTTTTATATTATAAAACAAACAGCATTACATAGTTCTATTACATCCGGGAATTTTGTCTGAAGGGTGAGGATCAAAAGTGGGTACGCAGACCCATATTCCTCCTTGCTTCTTTGATTTAAACAGAAACGAAAACAAAGACGACTGTATTATCTAACAAAAGAGCCTCCTATCCAGCAGTATTTGCAATGCATTCCTTATGGGAAGTGCTGGGTGACTGAATCGTCCGGATTCCGGACACTTGCCTTGGTTGATGCTTCCACTTGGTAGCTTTCGGTGTTGAGCATATATTAAGGGGTAAAGGGTTAGTATAAAAAATAGAGCTCAATGTTAATGAAAAATATAAAGGGTTATAAAAAATGTTAATTAAAAAATCGATACCTACAATATCTAGTGAAAGTAAGGGTTTTTTAGATTGGGAATGGTATTGGGTTCATATTAGTAGGGGGTTAAATAATGTGAATTTTAGAGGTATTTTCCAATATGTAGTCAAATTAGGGGTATTTTTTAGTATGCGTGAATGCACGTGATATGTCAGAGGTTCATTGAGTGAAGCCCCCATGCATTAAACAAAATCTCTAATTTTCACAGACAATTATTTCAAAAAATACAACAAGTTGCATTGATATCCAAATCGATCATCATTATTCATTGGAACTGCTGTTAGCGCTTGAGCTACTTCCATGACTTGGGTTATTTGGAGGAATGTTTTGTTGATTGCATCGATTTTTTTTGTCTTCTTGATCTTGCAGTTCCATATGCAAACATAAAAATAAAGTGTAATGAGTGTATCTACATTGGTGAGAATAATGAAATTGAAATAAATAATATACATCAATGTAAATTGAATAACAATGTACCATAGCAAGAAGTGACTCATAAACTGTGCACATGGTTTCAAAACCAAGTCTCATGCCTTGTTGTAACAAGTCTTCTGCTGGCGTAGTTCCATACTTTGTTTCTTGCATGTTTTAAACCACATTATAAATCATAGATTTAATATAAATGATTTTTTATTCTATTAATTATAAACTCAAAGAAGTAAAACAACATAGATACTTACAAATTCCACAATTAATTTTTGATAATGTCAATCAATTCTTCCGATGACTATTCTTTGTATGTTAGCACCTATTTGAAGAAATTCAAGGATGGTTATTGTAAGACAATTTAAAATATGAAAAAATGAAACCTTGAGTTGTTGTAAGAAAATATTAGAAATTACTCACAAACTTTGAAATCAACCATTTTCTTCCTTGTCATCTTGTTTTATGTGTTGAATGAGTTCCATCTTGTTTTCTTTTCTGCAAGAAAATACTTGAAAATTAATATCTAATGCTAATTTTTTTATATGTTCAAAGTAAATCATGATTACATACATTTGAAGCATGTTGTTGTTGAGATGGCTCCTCCTGTGATGCAATTATGTCCATCTATTTGAACATCTCCTTATACACTTTTGTACATTCCTACTGCCATGTTTCACATATTAGCACGTTGATCATTTGAGATTTTCATGATCTCCCTGAAAAAAGTAATAAACTATTTTTATAACAATATATGAAAACTAAATATAATAAATAAATATTAATAAATGAATGGTTTGTAGTAATATACATATAATTCAAGAAAATCATTTTATACAATTAAGAATATTACTTTTTGAATGATTCTTTTTGTTGTTTTATGCTTTTGCTATTGCAAGTTTGACATGTTTCATTGACCGTTCCTTTGGAAATGCTTCTCGTAGCTTAGATATAATTTGGTTCTTATAATCGTTGGATTTATTTTTGTATTGTAAGTGGAAAATACGTCTATACGTTCGTTCCACTAGATCCCTAATAGTTATGTGTGTTTTTTTTCCTTTCATTAACTTCCAACACCACTTTAGATGAGTTAAGGACCAATTCATCGTCGTTTACATGTTCTATAATTTCGTTTACATGTTCTATAATTTTTCTTTTCTTAGAATGACATTGATCTTTTCTTTCATTGTTACTCCCTATAGAACCTTAAACACTTTTGAATTAATAGATTGTTTGAAACAAGTTATCTAACATTCTTAAGTATATTATTAATGAAAATAAAAAATAAATAAAAAAAAGTCATATTGAATAGTATTTTTTCATTCACCTTATTCATCCTTCTGCAATTTTTCTATTAGGATTTTACGCTCTTCTGCACTTAGACTAGAAATAATCTTATCAACCTTGTTCATTTTATGTTTCTGCATGACACACACAAACCAAAACATATTAGTTAAACTTACATATAGCTCAAATATATTAATTTTATAAAGAATTTACAAAGAACTTGTCTTTTCAACTTTTTTTGATGTGCTATCATTATGTTGATCAATATTTTGTTACTTGAGACCTTTTGAGACATTTTGTTTATCAATATACAACATGTAGCATTCAATATAGAAACCATCACATATATTTTACAAATAAATCAAATAATTTTCAGTAAAAAAGGTCTAGTAATGGGTGAGTTTAGAACATTAAACGCACCGTCATGGAAAAACTAATTTTTAAAAATAATTTTAAATTATTGCGGTGCAATTTGTAAGGATAAATTCACCGAAATGATTTAACAATGCTATTTGGAAGAGGCGTGCCGATGCGTTATATTACACCAGGGGCAATGATTAACAAATTGGACATAATAGAGTGTTATAATGCGTTGTATTACACAGGGAGCTCCAGTGTGTTATATTATAGAGGGTGCACCGCAAAACATATAAATGTTTAAAAAAAACGTAGATGACCGATAGGGTTTGGATATAATTTAATAATTGATTCCCCTACCTTACATGGAAAGTAGTATATATATAGTAAGTACACAAACCCATTAAATCTAAAATCCCTAAATTGAAAAACCCTAATTGTAAGGTGGTAGAGCAAATTAAACCCTAAGGTGAAATTTTGCAGAAAGAAGCAAGGGTTTAAGGTAACTATTGATTTTTTTGTTGTTTGCCTGAATTCTAATTAAATTTAAATAGGGAAGCAGATCATAAAAATTTTTACTAGTGAAATCTATAGTAATTTTTTTATTATATAAGGTTCTTAATTTTAATTTTAATTTTTTCTGAATTGTGAATAAATCTAACAGAAATTGTAAAATATTTTAATAGTAAAATTTAAGATTTTTTCTACCTAGGGTTTTGAGTGAATCACCATAACTTTCAACTTCTGATCTTTCGGCAGATCCAAAATATTTTTCAACTCCACAATGCTCTTAGTATGTCTCTTTTGCAAATGATCTCTCTTTTAATTAAACCCTAATAGAAATTGTAAATTTTTTTATTTGTAAAATAAACAATACAATTTAAAATTTTTACTATGTAGGTTCTTGAGTTAATATTGTACCTTTCAATTTCTGAATAGTTTTGCTGCTCCAAGGTATTCTGGTGCTATGCTCTTGACACGTCTCTGATGAGAATTACTTACTCGAAGTTTTGGGTAAAATAATGAAAATGTTAATAACTTTTTACTATTTAAAAGACTATATGAAATTAGATTTCGAAAAACTAATTGCCGCTTGTTTTTGAATTTTAAAAAAGAAAAAAAAAACATGGTTTTTTTAGTTTCTCTGCACATCAGTGTGCACACTAATAGTCAAGTGCATCGGTGCATTTATAAAAAAGTGTGCGTCGACATTGCCGAGGCAACAATTTTTTCCAATGCAATGACATGATACTTCTTTTTTTTCCTCCGAAATCCCAAAACCGTGTGATTAATTTTTTAATGAAACGACGTAGTTTTTGTTTAAAAGCATCGATGTTTTAATTGTATTTTTTAAAATCGGGAACAGGTACGATGTTTTTTTTATTTGAAATGCGTCAATGTGTTTTTGTAGAAGAGAACTGATATCATAACATTATTTATTTATTTATTTTATTTTTATTTTTATTTTTATTTTATTTATTTATTTATTATTATTATTATTTATTATTTACTTCTTCAGAATGTCAGAAATCGGTGCGGGTATTATGTGAATTCCCGGGTGCTGTTAATTTTTTAAATGCATCATTGTGCTTTGTTCTTCTAAGTGCATCAATGTGTTTTAAAATCTATTTGAAATTTTAATTTCACATAAATTACTTATTAATCTCAAATTATTCTTTAGGATGCATCCACATGAATTACAATAGTTCATAGTATACTTTTTCCGCTTAAAGTCACATTTTTCTTGAAAAATGGTCTGAAAATTATATTGAAACTCAGATTCTGGTTATATGGTTGTCAAGATTAATTTTGGATATGCACCCAAATTTTTATTTCTGTTTTTTGTCAAATTCAAGAATAAAATATTAATAATATCAAATGGCCAATTCTTCGAATTCCAGCTCATTCCATAAAGCTGATCAAAGTCCTTAACGTAGTTCTCCCTTTTCATCTCTAGTAAGTTTAGATTTGATTTATAGTTCAATTATCTAATTGATTTATTATTATTATTATTAATATTATTTATTTATTTATTTTTTATTTATTTAAATCCATGTCAATTTGAATAAAAATGTATCCAAATTTGTAGGAACTTGATTTAGATGCATAAAATATTACTCCATATTTTCAAAACATCAGAAGCTCTTATCAGGGGCAGCATATTGCAAGCAACTGGTAGATGAAAATGGATAGTCTCATCACCCTGCCAATTGGAACATGGAATATTCCAACCACAATCCTGGATCAACAATGGTAATAATTGTTTGGTATAATGTAATTTCAACAAATCAATTGCATTGACGTGCTTACTAATATCATTGATATTGTACTAATGACGTTCAATATTTTTCGAAATTATGATTCTAGTGATGATGAGCAACCCACGTACCATCTTCCAGAGCACCCCACTACAATGTCAAATCGAGAGAAGGCTTCATAACAAGAATTGGAGAGGAAGAATACAAAGAATGGTTGAATCAACCACTTATTCAATTGCCACTATGTCCAGATTCACCAATTAGGAATGACTACAATAATAGTAGTTCTTCATCACAAGTTGGCAATAGAGGAAATCAAATGGAAGTTGGTATGGATGATTACTTACGAGATACAAATTCCATGGAGGAAATGTTGTTATATGCATTTCAGAACGATGAGTTAGGGGATGATGCTCATATCATTGATACCTTATTCGAAAACCTAAAATCTACTACCACCAACCCTTTCTTTGGACCTGGTAGCAAGTCAAAGTGTACTCAGCTGGGGAAAACAATGTTGTCATATAATGTGAAAGCAAAGTTTGGCATGTTGAATGCATGTTTCTTAACAATATTGAGGTAATTGACTTGCATGATCGATCAAGTTCCTTATATTTTGTCATAGAATTAAATTTAAAAATGGTCGATTTTATGAATGTTAAATATTGACATTGTACAATTATATTCCCCACCAACTGCAAGATTTTCAATGATAAGGCTCTTCTTAGTGATAATGTCTTGTTGCGTAGCTAGTTAGAGGCAAAGAATTTGTTGAAAATGTTGGGTGTTGAATACATATCATAGCATGCATGTCTGGATGATTGTATTCTATATAGTGGAGAATATGCAAACAAAGAGATATGTCCAAAATGTGTACATGACAGGTACAATAATTAAAAAAAGGGGAAATCACATGGTCCTCCTCATAAGATACTAAGGCACATGCCTATAATCCCAAGAATTTAAAGACTCTTTTGTTGCAAAGAATTAGCTATGTTGCAGGGATGGTGCGCCTCACAAAGAAGTGAGTCAGGGGTTATGCGAATCCCAACATATTCAATAGACATGAAACATATAGAGGATATATGGCCTGAAAAATTCAAGGATGAAGTACGAAGTCTATGACTTAGTATAGCCATGGATGGTGTCAACCAATATTCCCTCCAAAACACCAACTATTATGTTTGGCATGTAGTAGTGATTAATAACAATATCCCCCCATGGTTGTTCGTGAAGAATGAACATCTTATGTTGGCTCTTATAATCCCTGGTAGAAGATAAGTGAAGAATATGGATGCCTACTTACAACCATTGGTAGATGAATTGAAGGAATTATGGGAAGGGATACATGTGTACAATGTATCAAGACCCATCACAATAGAGAGGAGTTTTATGTTGTATGGCATATGTGCTTACACCATACATGATTATCCAGGCTTAGGAGTTTTTATATTGTTTCACATATTAATTTAATTCATTGAAATTGTTTATATCTTCATGGTCGCTAACATGCCGACCTATATACAATAATTTCGCAGGTCTTGTAACAAAAGCGTATCATGGATGTAAATGTCGTGGACCTTCTCTGAAGTTTAGGTGGTCTGACCACCTACAAAAGCTAGTGTATGGCTGCTCCAAGGTATTCCTCCCAGAAGAACACCCTTACAGAAGAGCAACATACGATTTCAATGGTAAACTAAAGAGAACCCAAAGGCCTACATTAATGACACTAGTTGAATGGTTTAGAGTATATGATAGAGAGAAGGAGAAGGAGTTTGCATAAATGTTCGATTCAAATGGGGAACCTGTGTTCAATGATCCATAATTCTTCGACACCTATGTTGAGAAATTTCCCATTGGGATGAAAATGAAATTTTTATTTTATGTGCTCCCATATTGGGAGCATCTTAAGGTTGCCCACTTACTAGATCCCATGCATATATTTATTAATGTTTCATCTTCTTTATGGAGGCACATATGATTGAAAGAAAGTGACACATTGGTTGTTAGGAGAGATCTTATTTCTTCAAAAACTAAAAAGAATCATTAGCCAAGACAAGAAACTAGAGGAGATGTTGGTCCCTCTTAGTTTATCAAAGAAGGTGATGTCCCATTGATTTTAAAGATGAGGGTGCCTTATCTATATGGGTATTCACTATGCGTTGCTTCACTGTGGAAGATTGTTTGTTGGGGTTGAAATCACATGACCATTTGAACATCCTAAGAGTACGTATGTCAAAAACATGATATTATTATTATTTTTATTTTTTATGTAATGGGATATTTTATAATTAATTTTTGTATAATGTACTATTTAATGTGCAATGTCATTATCCCCTGCTCATGCATGGGTGTGTTAACAATGACTTCCCCCAAGAACTACGACGCGCCATATCTAAAATCTCTGCATTTGTACGTTGGATCACATCAAAAGTGATTCATATGGCTAGCATTCCAAAGTCGTATTAAGAGGTAGCTGAGATTGTTTGTATGTTTGAGAAGGAGCTGCCACTAAGTTTCATGGACTTGCAAGTTCATCTTCTAATTCACCTAGAAGATGAGGTTGAATTAGTTGGGGTTGTTTCTTGTCGTTGGATGTTCTTCTTAGAGAGGTAAATGAAGAAATTGAAAGGCTTTGTTCAACAAAGAGAAAAACTTGAGGGGTATATATTGTATGAGTATTTCTATTATTCTAGTGAGTACATCAAGTAGATCGACAACACACTCGGTGCGATGATTTGGGACAATGAAAGGGGTGAAGAAAAAAGAGAAGGGGAGCTTCTCGAAATGAATAGAAAGAGGCACATGATAAAGAGTAAGTGCAAGTTTATCATTTGTTAAATTACTAGATAATAACTATTCACACTGAACTTCATATTAATGCATATTTTGATCTCATACGTATATATATATATATATATATATATATATATATATATATATATATATATATATATATATATATATGTTGTTTTGATTTGGTCACCATCGAATTAAGAAATTGAAGCCATCAACAAATTCATTCTTTACAATATGGCGATGACACAATTGTGGGTTGCATTTTACGAAGAGAAGAGGAGAAAATGGGACAATGATATGAAAAAATTCAAACAATTAAATGGTAGAAGCGTGCGTTATCTTGATCATTTAAAAGAAAATATGCCAATGACATGCCCTAACAATTGGGTCGCTGATCAAGTCACAGAGAAATACGGTGCATTTAGTCATTACCCCCATGATAAAGAGGATGCACTAAACATAGGGATCAAGTGTGGTAACTCGATAATTATATTCTCTTTCTGTACAATTTTAACTTCATATTGCACCTTTGAATTGTAACACACACATACACACACATATATATATGTAATTTTTTATTATGTTAAGGTTATTAGATACATAACACTGTGATTTTCTCACTTTTTTATAGGTGCATTTGTTCTCTTCTATGTGGGCATATGGACATCATTTTCGCACAGAGGATGCCAGTTATGGATGCATGACACAACACTGTGGAGCGGAAGTCGAGTTCGACCAATCTAGTCGTGCTAGCCACCACAATCAAAACCTAATGCCAGGGACATTAGATTACATTGGAAAGATACAAGAGACCATTCAAGTGGACTTCTCTTCATTCAAATGTGTTATTTTTAGGTGCAAGTGGTGGGACACCTTTGATCGAAATAATGTAAAGGAAGATTGCGATAGTGAGATAATATATATCAACCCTAGAAAGATATGGCATAAAGTTAGGAAGATTTATGTTTTCCCAACACTACAACTAGGTGTTTTTTAACCCAGATGTGTTGGATATGGATTGGTGGTTCGTATTAAGACACAACCCTAGATCAAAACATATTTTTGAGAATAACAATGTTATTATGCCAAGCGAGTAAGATAATCAGGGTGATGACAATGGAGAGTGATATGCACTTGCGTTATTTCATCATTTATACTATTGTTGTATGTTTTTGTTGTCATTATTTTGCTAATTATATTATTTTTTATTTGTTTTATTGAAATTTTATAATATAATTGGTAAGATTCACAAATTTTTTTACACGTTTTTTTTTGCAATGGAAACATTTTTATAGTTTTTAAAACTAAGTATTTCTAATTGTGTATATTATCTATGATAATAAGGATTCAAGATCACAACCCTTCTCAAATACGAACATATCAAGCACACTGAATTGTATTTCCAATTGTGTATATTATTTATGATAGTAAGGATTCAAGATCACAACCCTTCTCAAATAGGAACATATCAAAGGCACCAAATTTGTGATGGTGATTATGAGGCATTTGTTTGCCTTTCAAATAGACTTGGTGATGCATTTTTGTCTCCTATTTAGATCATGTGAGATAAATATCTTTTTTTTTTTTTTTATATATATATTTTATGTATTTATAACTAAATTATTTAAAGTAGACATGTCTTGAACATGATGTAATATTAGCTAGGAGAAATGTGAAAAACATGAATTTTAGTGACTATCTCATGATAAGTATGTGGAAAAAATAATATTTTCTGAGTTGTTCATTAAGAAATAATCAAATATATTATTTGTCAAAAGTTTAAATCTAATTTATTATCATTTTTATATTATTTAAGAGTTATATTTAAACCAATACAGTAACAAATAAAGAACCAAAGTAGCATCAAATTGTTATATCTTTATTACTAGATTTTCTATTACTTGCCTCTTTAAGGGAGAACTTCCAATAGAGGAAATCTCCAACTACAAGTAACTTCACATGAAGCCTTATCATATTAGATTTCTTTATCCTCATCTTTAGAGAGATAAATTTCTAATTTAAATTGGTAAGAGTTGCAATAAATATTAAATTTAAATTGCTTGAAAATCACTAACTTTGGCAATAAATTAAATTTTATAAAGATAGTTATTTTTTATTTTTTAAGTTATATCAAATATGAATTATAAAGTAACCAAAAGTAAAAAAAAGAAAAAGAAAATTAGTTTTTATCATGAGAAATAAATGTAACGAGTAAAAAAATATAATTTACTTTTTACTACAAGGAAGAAATGTACTTTTTTCCCATGACAAGAAATAGTATTATTGATATTACATTATGTGTAATTCATTATATGTTCCATTAATTACAATACTTCAATTTACACCTTAATCTTATATAGCTTTATATAGAGATATTAAGTAACCAAAAGTAAAAAAAAAAAAATTAGCTTTTATAATGAGAAAGAAATGTAATGAGTAAAAAAATATAATTTACTTTTTACTACAAGGAAGAAATGTACTTTTTTCACATGACAAGGAATAATATTATTGATATCACATTATGTGTAATTCATTCTATGTTCCATTTAAGCGTGTATTTAAAACAAAAACATATTTATAACAAAAAATATTTTACTACAACCATAAGTAAAATATTTCAATGTCTATATTAAATAACATAATTTTATATATACTTTATACAGAGGAAAGTAAAGTAATTTAAATTGAAAATTTTCTTATATTTTCATTTCAGTGAGAAAGATTGAGAAAATTCTTATTTCATTAATAATTACTTTCTAATTCAATAGATGAGGGATATTTGTAAATGTTTTAATGTTTAATATGAATTTGATATGTAATGTTTTACAAAATATTAATAATAAAAATAATTAAATGTAATTTTACAATCATAGTTTCAACCATACTAAAATTTGTAATATATATATATATATATATATATATATATATATATATATATATTTTAAGTAAGTAGTTTTGCATGCAATTTCATATATAGAAGTTTGATATAAGTTCACCAATACATAATCTATAATAAATATTATTTCATAAAAATAAACGTCATGATGATAACCATCAAACAATAATAAACATAATATAAGATAACACATTTGAATTCACTACCATCATCTAATTATATACACCTCTAGCACATATAAACACCATTAGTTAGCACATAAATCGAATAATCTCACAGGACATCATCATCGTGATCACATCTAACAAAACACAAACATTGTAATCTAACATCATCACCACACATGTCCTCAAATTAACATAAATCTCATATCAAGTAATTTTTATCATGCACATACACATCTATCTGCAAGCACATTAAATGAACATATCTAACAAGACCTAACAATATACACATCAACACCAACATATAAATTAAGTACATAAACATGAACAAAAAAATTGCACCATATATACACACACACAAATAACTCAAATAACTACATCAAGTCAAATAAACACAATCAAATATTCGATAAAATATATGTAGTGCTAGCCTGGTCTGCAGTAGAAGACGATGGATGTTCAATTATTGCATGATCAACATTTATCAAACTCAACTGAGGTGGAGAATGAGTTGGCTGGTCTGCAGTAGAAGATGATGGATGGTCAACTACTGTGCCTTGAACGTGGTCTGGCGAAATTTGAGGTGGAGGAGGAGGTGGCTGGTCTTCTATATTAGGAGAAACATAAGGCACATCCTCTAGCTCTTGCATCTCATCATCAGGCGACTTACGAGGAGGTGTACTACCAAAAGGATAACGAACACCATGACGTCTATGATCCGATGGGGTGGTACTACCGGAAGCATCATGATCACCACTCTCATCATCATGATCGTGATCATCACCCCGATCATTATCATCACCTTGATTATTAGCATCACCACCCTCATCTGATGCATCAACCACTAAATGATGCAGACCTACATCCCTCATTACTGTTAGCACAATACTAACTTTGATGATATGCCACATAAGAGACATCATATCATGCAAACAATCCTTGTAAAAACCCACACACATATGATCCACGTGATATCTCGAGCCCTCACATGGTGGACTCCTGAATCAAACAAAACCTTGACCAATCTGTCGCAGTAGTCCATCCGAACTCGCAGACCATCCCGACGGCCTTGGATGCCCACTCGCCCTTGAGGATGTGGCTCACCCTCTTGGGTATCGTCCATCTTCTCATCTCCTTCGACATATGGTGGGGGAGGAGGCATGTCCTCATCGAATGTGCTGATGTCTACAAAATATATAGTACAGAAAAATAATTAGACAATTTCATTAAACAATTTAATAAAACAAGTTAAAGAACGTGCTAGAATAAATTTTATTCTAATTCATTAAAACAAGAAAATGAAACTATATTAATTTAAATAAAACACTAATATTACCTCTATCATCTGGAGGCTCAACCACTGTGAAGAGGATGTTGGGACACCCTCTCCAATCAATCCCTGCATATGTAAATGCCAACGCGACAAACACATGGTCATCCTCACTGGGTAGTAGCACTAATGCCTCAAGAGAAATCTTGGTTGGATACTCTGGCAGGCCCCTTGTAACACCCTCCTCCCATTTTTACCCAATCAATCAACCAGCTGGGGTAAACATACGATGAGAGGTCACTATGGATAAGATTCAACCTCCTTGGTGACTTTAAGGAAATGGAATCGAAAAAGAAATAAACTGAACAAGATCATAACCAGAACCCCATTAGCCATGACAAGCATTTCGTCAAACATATCATCGATATGTAATCTATAGGTGTAAGTAACAAAATTAAGTGTAAGGATCTCATAATTATCTCAGAATTGCTATGAACCATTGTTCCCTCATGCCATTTACTGCATTATCCTCCATTAAGTCATAGACACATTATCCATTCACATACAAGTAAAAAAATGTTGAGAGCCATACCTAGATACTGTCATAAAATGTGCATATAACCAACATAATAGGAACATAAATACAATAAGCATATCAGCCATCAAATCCATAAATACATCAATATCTTTGCACATGAAAATCAAAGGAATGGATTTCTTATTAATGAATGCAATGAACCAACTGGAGATGGGACTACCATGTTCCACCCAACCATAGAATGGATGAGCCAAATCTCTCTTCAGCCATTCACCCCCGTGCCATATTCCAAGTATGAATGTGGGATCTCATATAGAACATCAATCAAAACTCATCCAGGGCTTCCAAAGGCCATCCACCTCAATCCATCAAATAGTGATTCCACCTTGTTACACAGTAATTTTTCACTGCCTTCACCCCAGTCCTTCTACTGTGTCATGTGTCCATGTAAAACATGCTCATACTAAACAAATGCTCTCTTATGTTGCCAATTGACCCACTTTTCCTAAGTTTTCTGCCTCATCATGAGAATGAACTTAATATACGCGACAGACAACGGTCGTAAACAATCCAATCGTGCTTCCATCCCAGGAGTACATCTGATTCTCACGACGGTCGGATTTCATGCTCTGGCGCGAGGCTATTTGCTATCTTTAGCGATAGTTTGACTGATTACATTGACTACTAGTGATGTCAACGCTAAATCTTAGTTATAAACTCGCGATGATCTAGATTGGGCGAATTCGTTCCAACAGTCAGCCTTCTGGATGTCTCTGGACCTGGTTGTTGGGTCAGTTTGGGTCGCCCTCCTCCCTCTGGCATGGTAGTTTCGTCTTTTGTGCTGCTTTCCTTGAGGATAAGCTCTCTCTCCCTCATTTCATGGAGACTCCTTCTCCTATAAAATCACTCACCATTGCTATCATCTGCTAGTTCCTTTGGTTGTACAGTGTTGCTGCTGCTTTTGAGTTTGATAGATAGTTGGTGTGAGTGTGACAAGTGAGGGATTGCTTTGTAATTTGCAAGAAGGTGTGGAGTGCCCTTAATCTTGTGTAAAGCTTGTGAATGAGATATATATATATATATATATATATATATTGCTATTTGGGAGACCCATTTTTGAGAGTGAATGCTTGAAGAAACACACTGGTTGGACCCTCTAAGAAGGCTTGTGACAACAAGACTCGGTTGTAAGCTTGCTCTTATTTCATTATTAATAAAATTAATGATGATTTCCTATGTCTTGTATGTAACTTACTTGATAGCTCATGACTTCTTGACTTTATGAGTAAATAGATCATTGTTGTTTCTTGGTTACGTGCTTTGTTGTTTCTTTGGGGTGTTTCAGTTTGATTGCTCATTAAGGAGAAGGAAATGGAAGCTCGAGCAGCGCAATGGAACTTCATCAACCACCGGTTTGAGGTAGGCCTCCAATGATGACTGTTTAAGGGAATTAATTGTTGTTTTGTCCTTGCTGTGACTAGACCCACTCTAGGGCTAGAGGGGTTTCCTCTGTCCGCAGAGGGAACACTTTCCTGCATCACAAGTTGGCGACTCTGCTAGGGAGTCCTTTGTAGTTTTCTTCTTTTGTTTACTCTTGTTTTGGTTTTGATTTGGTGTCTTTTGAATTTTAGGAATTAAATGTCAGTCTTTTGGGTTACTTGGGTTGATCTGGGAAATACCTCTATTGATTGAAGTATTGACTGGTTTTTGTTTGGGAGTTTCTTGTTCGTTTGTCATTGTTTTTAAGACTGTCGCGGACAATAGTTTAACAGTCACGCCGACGTCACCTTTACTCTTTTGTAAAGTCCTGTGTGTCGCTGAATCCCATCGCACAGTCGCGACGACTCCTGAAATTGGCACATTGCGGAAGAGACGTGTACTCTCGCGACAACATCGCTCTGTTGCTACAACTATTGGCTTATCACCGCTAGTTTCTTGTGTAGTACCCACGACGATTCCTGTAGAATTGTTTTTTCAATTCTACCTCCTCAATTTACCAGTCTTATTGATCCCTTGCCTTCTTTCTCTTGCTTAGTAGCTTGTCTTTGACTGTTTATGGTTAAGGCACTCTTTCTTTGGCTTTATTGAATGAATCTTGCATTTTTTCTCGTGTGACCTAGTTCATTCTTTCAAGTTCTTGAATCAATTGGCTTGGTTGCTAGTTTGCCCAAGGTTCATTTGCAACTTTCTTGTTGGTTTGTTTGAGCCTTCTCCATTGCTTGTTTCTGGTTGATTTTTAGTGACGATTATTGAACCAATCTTTGGTATTGATTCGATTTCTTTTCACTACCGAACATAGATCACAATTGTTTGGATCGACTGGTTCTTTCACGCTTGCTTATTTGTCTCTTTAAATTCAAAACAAAAAAAAAAATTAAAGGATTGCATTCATTTGATATACGAAAGTGAAAGTATATGTGCATTTCAAATTTTCATGTTTGAGAAATTTAAAAGCGAACTCTAAATCTTTTATTAGTAATATCGATGCATCATGAGATTAGTGTATTGATGCATTGTGTTTCTTAGTGTTTGCATTCGCTTGTCTTGGTTTGGGAATGAACTCTCTACCTTTCTATAATTAGGTGTTCATTGAAATGAAAGATGCTTTACTCATTCTAGTTGCATCCTAGGTTTTTTGATATACATATGGTAGGGTCTGAAAACTGAAACATAATTCAAGATCAACTCTAAATGAACTGAATAAACTTAACAACGCATTGGAACATAATGCACACTATTTAGAGGTCTAGGCTAGAGACGTGCTCCGGCGTCGTTAAACCTAGTCACTATTGTTTTCACTCAAGGTTGGGTGATTCTTCCTTCTGTGACTCAATAGCGGTCTAGTACGGAATTGTGCTCCCAGTACCGTCGAGTATATGTTGGGAGACCCCACTAAGTGATCATCCTATATCCCTAGGAAGCCCTGTTTGCCGCCTTGCAAATCGTAACGCACCGAACACAACATTCAGGAAGATTGATTTCCGTATGGAAAGTCCTTGGTTTTCATATGATTGCCAAGGTGTATATGTAGTTTTATGGGATGTTTGGTAAACCTTTTCCCTAGTTCTCCAGAGTAGTCACTTTCGTTCCTTTTCGGACTCCTTAAAAGAAAAGGTCCATGTGAGCACTTGTCCTTTCAGGCTCATTAAACCTCGAAAGAGATAGAGTCACCTTTTCGTCGTTTTCTCGACTCTTGAAACATGAAAAGGTCAATTTTTGTTCCTGTGTCATAAAATTTACTGCCCACGAAATATTCCTGGTAACAGTTCAAGTTCTTAGTTGTGATAAGAGTGTTTCTCAGGCTCGTTCCTGATGGCAACAGTCCCCGAGTCCACCGGTCAAGGTCTTCCCCCAGATGGAAATCCTGGTCCGTTTCCTCCTTTCGGAAATACCGGTGCTCCGTATATGGCAACATTGTCCTTGCCTGGGTTAACCATCGGTTTGCTCGTTTGGTTGTTTTCAACCTCGGTGGTCCCGAGTATCATGACTCCTATTCCACCGTCTCCTTCATCCGAACCACGACATGATGATTCCAAGGTTGAGCCTATGCCTTCTTCCCCTGTTTCTTCCTCCTCCTCTCCTCCTTCGCCTGGTGAAAGTTCCACATCTAGTAACCAGGAGACTAAGAAGAAGAAGAAAAATATGAAGAAGAAGAAGTCCGATAAATGTGAGGCCACCTGTGCAGCTATTGCTCCGAATACATCTTAGGTCGGACCACCTTCTGCTCCTCCGCGGAAGGTTAAGTTTCCTTGTAAATTGTGTAAGGGTGACCATCTTCTTCGTGATTGTCCTAGCATTCCTAAGATCTTAGAAGCATGGTCTCATGATCTGGCTCGTCCCTCGTCATCCTTTGGAGCTCATGGCGATGCTACCCTATCAACTGGCAACGGTAAGAAGAAAGGGAAGATTCAATTCCCCTATAGGCTATGTGAAGGCAACCATCCCCTTCACCTTTGTCCGCTCATGGATAAAGCTTCCGCCGTTTTGGAAAGTCTTACAACTTCTTCACCCCAACTTCCCGTTGGTTATCAGAGGCTCTCTTCAGACCCTCTCCCTGTTGACAGAGAGATTGACTTAGATTCTTCTCTTGTCCGTCCTCCTCTTTCCGAGCCTAGCTGTGCTAAGCATATTCCAGACCAACCATTGGTCAAAAAGAGTGTCGACTTGGGTTCACCACCTGTTGATCGCTCTACTTTGGAAGAGCGTCATGCTCATGTTCTTCTCATCTCATCAGATTTTCCTGAGTCCAAGAACGACCCTCCTATCCCTGCTGATCAAGAGAGTCCTTCTTCGGTTCCTGTAGAGCAGGGGGGCAATCATACGATTCCCCCACCAAGTAGTTCAGTCATTTCCTTTGACTGGAGTCACTTGACTGCTTTCCACCTTCCATCCTATGTGCCTTTCCAGATTACAGTACATGCCTATGATAAGGCAGTACCTAGCACTATCTTGGATGAGGGTGTGTCGGTTAGCCTCATGCCTTTCACTACTTGGAAAGCTTTGGGCTCCCCACAGCTTGTGCCGGTCATGCAGAATCTGTTGGCATTTGACGGAGGAACTAGTCAACCTTTAGGGATCCTTCCGAAGTTCCCTGTTACTTTGGGAGGCAAAACCGTCTATATAGACGTCATGGTTGTCCAAGGTGCTTTAAATTTCAGTCTTCTCCTTGGCCGTGATTATATTTGTGCCATGGGGGCCCTCGGCTCTTCACTTTTCCGTGTGGCTTGTTTTCCACACGACGGAAGAATGGTGACCATAGATCAATTATCATTCTTTGGTCCCCCGGTGCCTCCTGCACAGTTGTCATCCCCTCTCGGTTCTTGCTCGCAAGTAGTGCCTTCTTTGCCACAAGTCATTTATGTGGCTACCCATTCCGTCTCTGCCTCTGTTGATGGTTATGCAGATGGTCTTGTACATCATGTACTGGGGGCATTGGAACCTGATCTGTCTTTGGTGCCTAATGACATGTGTTCCTCCAAGAGCATGCTTCTTCCATCCAGTGAAGATCTCTTGGGCGTCATGTTTTCGTATGGCCCATGAATAGGAGTGTCGAGGATAGTTTTGATCTTGTGTCAACCTCATTAAAAAATGAAACAAGGATCATGGAGCACAGTTCCTTGACTTGTGTCAAGCTCGTTTAAAAATGAAACAAGGAGTCTTGAGGAAAGTTCTTGACCTTATGTCAACATTGTTAAAAAATGAAACAAGGGTTATGAGGATAGTTCTTTTACTGTGTCAACCTCATTAAAAAATGAAACAACTCCCCTTTCCAAATCGAGTGTTTGCTTAAGATCTCGTAATATCCAAGTCGAGTCTTTCCAAGATCTCAAAAGTGAACCTTCATTCCATCCACCTTGTTGAATGCAATGAAGCTTGGGGGGCATGTACCTCGATTTGCGTTGTTATGCTCGGGGCATGCGAACTCATAACAAGCATAGTTTTTCATTTCAAGCTTGTGTAAACATGAAACTGAATCCAAGCAGAGTTCTCCATGGTTCAAGCTTGTGTAAAAATGAACCCATACCTGATTTACATCTCGTGATTGCCGTTTATCCGCTAAATTTTGCTAGATGAGCCTTGGTTGTTTCATTCCATCAGCACCATCTCTTTGGAGGATCATATGCTTTCACTTGGTTTTTTTTCCTTTCCCGAGGAATCGTAGTGATGAGTGGTTTTATTAGCTAGCCTCTTGAACATTACATGTTTTGAGCAGTACCACCATTGTCAGAACCAGTTGCTACCCTTTATACCACTTGTTCCTCTAGGATGAGTCACCTTTAGGCTCTCTTCTGACTCATAAAAGATGAAAATATTGTCGAGTTTTACCTTTTAACTCGTTAAATGGAACAAAAGGCGGTCCAATTTCACCTCTTTCCGACCGTATAAATGCGAAAAGATTGCTGAGCTTTTGTCGTTTCGGGTCCATAATTGGTTACGAGACGACGTGTCTTCGATCGCTTTTCTAATCTTTCGGATCGAGGTCACTAATCATGAAAAGTACTCCTTGATCGTAATGGTCAAGCGGTTCTCTCAAGTATTGTTTTATACTTTTTCGGGCTCGAGAGACACAAATCTACGAAAAAGGACCCCCCTGGAGTTTTCTTTTCCGTGTCTTTTTCAAACTCTCTAAACATGAAAAAGACTCCGAGTTTTACCTATGTCGGACTCGTTAAACCCTGATGACATTGGACTCGTCACCATGACGAGACTTGAGCTTCTCCTCCCTAGGGCTCGTTAAACTATTACTAAGTTGGATTCGATCGAAGGTCGAACTTATATTGCAAGCATATGCTATCCTCTTCAAGCTTGTTTTCAAAAATAATTTGGGTATTCGCCAGCAATGGTGGGGGAAAATTTGGAAGTTGTCATTGGTTACCTGCGGTAGCTAGTCACTCTTGAACATCGACGCTTTTGCTTCTTGTCGGGTTGGGATATCCATACATCGTCATTTGGCGTTCTGGGGTTTTTGGGTTGCCATTTAGCCTTATTCCATCTGATCCATGCTATCTCCATCAAGCCTATGATTCCTTGGTACCTGAATGCTACCGCCCTCCGGATTCGTGTCGCCGACATGTTCAAGAGTATAATCCTTTTGCAGTTCACATCCTTACCTCCTCCTCTGATACTCTGCTTCACCATCTACCACTTGTTTCTTATCTCGTGTCGTTGATGGGGGAAACATTATGGCCCTCCTACGATGGATTGTCTCTTTTCGACATCAGCTCATTATCCAGGAGATTGATCTAGATATCCCCTTTGGTACCTTGGAACTTGCATGCCTCAATGGCAAGTTCTTCGCACTTGACGGTCAAATTTCATCATTGGCCGTCGATTGGGTGATTCCACGAGTGTTTGACTTCAGCTCATTCTTCACACATCATGGATTGTACTAGACAATACCTTGAGAGCCATTGGCATTATTGGTGGTTTCTCTCGTGCTTGTTAACAGTTTTCATCATTGAACGGTAATCAAGTGACTTTCTATCATGCTCGACCTAAGCACATCTATTCGCATGCTAGAATTTGTATTATGATCGGTTGGGTTTCAAGACCCCGCGTTAAGATTACACATGTTCAGGCTGCGTGGATTGGTTCGTGATTACATGACTCATTGATGGATGGCTGCGACCATACCTTTGTCATTATCAGGGCATACTAGCTGAATGGTTGCGTCCATACTACCGAACTAGTTCGTATGTCTTTTGGATGACTGCACCCATGCCTAGACTACATGTATTTCACTATTAGAGACATCAGTTGTACTTGCATCTGAAGGTTCTTCCAGATGGTGTTCCAGTTCAGACAGTTTCGTAAAGCATTTCACCCCTCCCACTCTCTCGGGCTTCATACTTTAGGGGGCATCTGTTACACAGTAATTTGTCACTGCCTTCACCCCAGTCCTTCTACTGTGTCATGTGTCCAAGTGAAACATGCTCATACTGAACAAATTCTCTCTTATGTTGCCAATTGACCCACTTTTCCTAAGTTTTCTGGCTCGTCGTGAGAATGAACTTAATATACGTGACAGACAGCGGTCATAAATAGTTCAGTCGCGCTTCCATTGCAGGAGTACATCTGATTCCCACGACGGTCGGATTTCATGCTCCGGCGCGAGGCTATTTCCTATATTTGGTGACGGTTTGAATGATTATATTGCCTACTAGCGATGTTAGCGATAAATCTTAATTATAAACTTGCGATGATCCAGATTAGGAAAATTCGTTCCAACAGTCGGCCTTTTAGATGTCTCTGGACCTGGTTGTTGGGTCAGTTTGGGTCACCCTCCTCCCTCTGGCATGGTAGTTCTGTCTTTTGTGCTGCTTGCCTTGAGGATAAGCTCCCTCTCCCTCATTTCATGGAGACTCCTTCTCCTATAAAATTACTCACCATCGCCATCATCTGCTAGTTCCTTTGGTTGTACAGTGTTGTTGCTGCTTTTGAGTTTGATAGATAGTTGGTGTGAGTGTGACAAGTGTGGGATTGCTTTGTAGTTTGCAAGAAGATGTGGAGTGCCCTTAATCTTGTGTAAAGCTTGTGAATGAGAGAGAGAGAGAGAGAAATATTTCTATTTGGGAGACCCATCTTTGAGAGTGAATGCTTGAAGAAACACATTGGTTGGACCCTCTGAGAAGGCTTGCGATGTCAAGACTCGGTTGTAAGCTTGCTCTTATTTCATTATTAATACAATCAATGACGATTTCCTATGTCTTGTATGTAACTTACTTGATAGCTCATGACTTCTTGACCTTATGAGTAAATAGATCATTTTTGTTTCTTGGTTATGTTAGCGCTTGAATTTGGCGTCAGGATGAAAAAGACAAAATCCAAGGCAACATCAAACCGCTTAGCCTCGTAGCTAGCCCTACGGGGACAAGAGAGGGCTCTCTCCGGGTCTATCTCGGCAAAAGGTCTTCAAAGGGTTGAGATGACCAATAAAGAACACTGATTTTAGGCTAGTAAACAGATAGGGAAAGTTTGATTTCAAATTTTTAGGGTTTTTGTTGGAAAACTGAGCACGACAATTTAGGGTGCGGGGATGAGACACAGTTTTTGCAGAGGTCTTTTTGGGGCAAGGTAGGAGATTGTCTTGATGCCTTTGAAGTAAGTGAATGGATAGATATGACCGGTGAGGAGCTAAAGAGAGCAAGAAACCATCGAGAATTCTCCTTAAACAGATGAAAACATAGATATTAAGCAAACTTAAAGGCAGAGCATAACAACCATGAATTCTACCTTAACACTTCATTTACTTAATTTGCAGCAGAGAAGAGTAGGAAAATGATACAAATAACAAACTTACAAGTACATGAGAGAAACACACCATCAACACAAATCACCACAGGAATCCCAAATAGTGTTGCAAAACCCTGGTCTTTCCTTTGCCAAAATTGCATAGATACAAAGAGTAATACAGTCTAAGCTTATCCCTCAAGAGTCCAACCATGAAAATGAATAAGAAAATACATAATATAGGCAAGCTAACACATTCCATTGCCTCTAGGGGTCGAGCTCATCATCCTAGGAGCTGTTTCAACCAATTCTAAACTGAGCACTACAATCTAGGCAATCAAAACAACTTGCCTCTATAAGCTAGGAAACCAATTCATTCATTAATTTTTTTCTATTTTATGAATGAATCTTCTAGAATAGGTAAATAAGTGTCATGTAAACATAAAATTACATTAATTACATCAAGGAGGGTGAAAAATCCCACCAAAAGTCAAAACTGGTCAAATGCTGCGTTTTCCTGAGCTGAAGATGAAAAATTGAGAAAATGTCCTGATGCATAGCGCGCCATTTCTCAACGCATAGTGCACCTTTGAGCCTACTTTTGGGGCACTTCCCGGCATTCAAATGAGGCACAAGTGGGCTTGTTGGAAAGGTCTAGATGTCTACTCTCCAGCCCAAGTGGAATTTCTCAATTTGGTAGCCATTTGCCCCTCCAAAAATGCAATCTCCCAAGACTTCTTCCTGTGTGTCCAAAAAGTGGCAGAAGGTCATTTTTTGCTTGTTTTTTGACCTTTTGAGGGCCCAAACCTCAATGAAATGTCTTGGCAGTGGCTGAGCAAGTGTAATTTGTCATGACAAATCCAAAAATGCTGAGTTTTTGTGAAATGGACCTCCCCAACTTCAGGGTAGCGCGCGGCGCGCTACGCGTTGAGGGCAAAACCCTGTTTTTAGCAAAACAAAAATTCAAAATTGACCAAAATTTCTGAATTTTGAGCTGGGGGTGTATCATTGAGCACCATGCTCCTTCAAGGAGGTTTCAGCCAAAATCTGAAGTGGATCGGGCCTTTTCCTTCGTTTTAGTGCCTTGGCCAAACGTGCTTTGAGTACCTTCATTTTCGCTTTGCACACATGCATGCGGGCCCAATAATGATTCTTCATGTGGCAGAGCATATCTTTGTCCCTGTTTGCCTTAGATAGCAACTTCTTTAAATGAGTGTTCACCCGAATGAGCATAGACCGTTGCTCAATAGGTGTCAAATCACCGGGTCTCTTGCAAGCCAAGTTCCGGTCTTCTCGGATCCTCCGCAACTCATCAAGAGTGTGTTCATCCTCTAACTGTTTGTTGCGCTGCTCTAAGTATGTGATTGTCCAATTTTCCATTTCCAACTTCTGCTGCAACAAGTCATTTTCAGCCTTTTGTTGCTGAATGATCTCCTTTAGCTCTAAACTAGGAGAGCTAATATCAAGGTCAATAATATCTATGTCCGGATCACCTGATGGCCCCTCATCAATCATGGGCTGCTTGCCTCTCTCTTGTACCTGTGCTGCTGTCGAAAGCGAGGCCCCTTCCACCTGATGTGGAGATAACACTCGTTGTGCTGATGAAGAAGGTGAGACCCCTTCCACCTGATGTGGAGATAATACTCGCCGTGCAGATGCAAATAAGGCCCTGTGGCCTCTCTGATATGTAACACATGCTGGAGTGCTGACATGCTCGGGCTCTGGAATGTGAAACTGATGTGAAGGCCCTCCCTCATCATGGACAATCTCAGGAGGTGGCTGTGGCACCATGAAGAAGTCGCGAGAAATGAAGTCTTCCCAAGTAATACCCTGCTGTGCCAACTGATGCATCACTATGATCTCGATCAGTGCATAATGATATATACTTTTGTGTTGCTGTGCGGGGTTCTTCCTTTGCACTACGGGCACCATCTTCTCTATATTTCAGACATGAAAAATGGAATTTTCATCATTCGTACCCGGGTGAAATGCATCAACAAACGGATATGGTACGAATATAAACGTGAAAATCTGCCCTCACAAGTGAAATAGCGCATAATGAGCCTCATCAAGGGTGCATACTCATCCCTTAGGAATCTGAAAGGAAAAGTAGCAGTTAGGTGTCTCATGCACCCGGGTTTGATATATGGTTGATAATGAAATCTGTCTAGCTGCTGGCGCTTGTTCCACTCCTCCCCAACATTTGGTATCCCGGTGGCTTGAGCAACAATTTCAGGTGATAGGGTGAAATCCACTCCTGCAAGGTTCACATGGCCATTGTGCAAATGTAGGACAAACAAGCGGACTAGTTCTCTATGGTGTTGAATTTGTGAGATCCTCTCACAATATCCAAAGCATGATTGATATTGAAAACATGTCATTGCAAGTGGACAAGCTTGCAAATGAGCCAAAGAAGTGGGCTCCTCCCTGACATGCTGACCACCCTTACCACCCTTGTGATGCCTCCTTGGCACTTCTACCTCCGGTGTTGAATCACTGTCATAACTCTGCTGATAATCTGATTCGGTTTCTGACATGGTTTTGAAGGCAAGATGGCTGAAATGTATTGCTGACTTTGCACCCAATTAACTGTTGTTTGACTTTTTCAAATGTTGTCACCAAGGGGACATAAATACAAGGGAATTGTTAGGGATAGGGGAACATGAGGGAATTAGGGACAATAAACATAAAGAAGGAATTTAGGGAAGGCAACATGGGAAATCACAAAATTGTGGGATTTTAAGGTGAAGTAGGGTTTGGGAATTTAGTAGGTTTTAGGGATTTTAGAGAGGAAAATTATGAAATTTTATGGGAAAATTTGAAGGAGAATGTTGATGAAAATGAGGGAAAAGAGGGATCACAAATGGGTAACCTTGGACAACAAAAAAAATTTGAAACCCTAGCACCATTAAGACTTTAAATCTTCCACAGCAATGTAGGGTTTTGACTTCTCATTTTCATGGCATTTAAACATATTAATTTCTCATTCATCTTGCAAAACCAAATCTAGCCATGGAGGAGAGGCCTACTTGCAATTTGTTTGAGAGAAAAGTGGATTTGGTAGCTTGCTGACAGTTCGTTGGGCGAAAAACCCAACGCGTAGCGTGCCTCGCCCAACGCGTAGCGCGCCTCTGACACGTAGCGCACGAGCAATTTTTCTCTGAGAAAGGCAGCCTGATGCGTAGCGCGCCCTCCCTGATGCGTAGCGCGCCTCTGAAACTGCCCAATTTGCTCAATGACTCTTGAAATCGCCTTTTCAAGGATTCACTTAGCTTGTGAGAGGAAGATGAGTTGCTAATGAAGAGTGATGTGCTTTTATAGGCTTCCTTTAGATTTTTATTTGCCCAAAACCCACTTTATAATGTTTGAGTGTTGACACTTTTTTGAATTAATTGGCTCTGACTTTTGGTTTCCTTTCTTTAAAAAAAATTGGTTGAAATGATGATTTCTTCTGAAAATTTTTGCAGGGATAGCTTCTAAGATGCTTTGGCAAAGGAGACCAAGGCTGCGCTTCGACATTTGGAGAATTTGAAATTTTGACAATTTTTACAAAAATGAGATAATAACCTTTGTTTTTCAAAAATAGATTTTTGAAAACAAGGTGAAAATTTAGCTGTACAATAGTGAGAATTATTGAAATGATGTTTTATGAAGGACATCCCTCTGGCCTGCTGGTCCTTTATGACCTCTCAAGACAAAAATTGACTCAACCCTAGACCTAAGACCTCGAAATTTAAAACAAGATTAATGACCCTTTGAAGATTTTATTTACTTAAACAAACCTGAACTAGCAGTGCCAAACAGGAGGGGAATAAAAGACACAAACTCCCTCCACCAGGATTATGGCATGCCTAACGGAATGCAACATGATCACACTGATGGGACACCTAATCATGAAATGCAAAGAGCTTTGATCTCTGGTGGAGGGCTACTAGACCGACTCTAACAGGTTACGTGCTCTGTTGTTTCTTTGGGGTGTTTTAGGTTGATTTCTCATTAAGGAGAAGGAAACGGAAGCTGGAGTAGCGCAACAGAACTTCATCAACCACCGGTTTGAGGTAGGCCTCCAACGATGACTGTTTAAGGCAATTAATTATTGTTTTGTCCTTGCTGTGACTAGACCCACTCTAGGGCTAGAGGGGTTGCCTCTGTCCGCAGAGGGAACACTTTCCTGCATCACACACCTCATGGTCAGACATCACAAAAAAAAACCATCATCAGATTTGTCTCCATCCAAGCCTTCCAGGGCTTCCAAAGGGTTTGTCCAACCAAGGTTTCTAGAACTAGTAACTCAACCCACAACTTATACAGGGCTTCTAGAGCGTTTGTCCAACCAAGGCTTCCAGGGCTAGTAACTCAACCCACCAAGGGATTCTAGAGTGTTTTTCCAACCACGGCTTCTAGGACTAGTAACTCAACCCAAGTTGTTATAGGGCTTCTAGAGTGTTTGTTCAACCAGGGCTTCCAGGACTAATAACTCAACGCAAGCTAAAGAAACATGAGAACCAACAAAAAAAAAAAAATGAAAGTAGATCCATAATCACCATGCCTATTCAGGAAATGACAAGGATAGGCAATCCACTATCGATCCAGGCAATCCTCCATGCCAATGATAGATCAAAACCAATAAACCACATGCATGTGCCATGCATACCCAAAACTAGTGAAGAAATCATACATGCAACTTGGTACTTGCAAGCAAATCTGATGTAGCTGTTGATGTCGATGCCTTCTGCGCTTTCTTGCACTTCCTTTGCGTTCTTGCTTCAAAAATCCAAGTATGCCACACGCACCAAGAGTGCTCCAAGAAAACTCTGTCTCCAAGAGTACGAGAGAGAGAGAGAATAATGAGAGAGTTCCAAAATTGGACAAACAAAAGGTTCACACTGAAAGGAAGAAGCTTGACAACTGATCCTCAGAAGCCTTTTTGTGAATGAGGCATCTATTTTCTTCATTTTCCATTATTTTCCTTCATTTTCCTCCTCAGATGCAACCTGTGACCTTTCACCTCCTTTTTCTCCTAATTTCCATTATTTTCCTTCATTTTCTTCCTCACATGAAACTTGTGACCTTTCACGTCCTTTTTCTCCCAATTTCCATTATTTTCATAAATAAATGTGCCAAAATACTTTTCTTCCCCTTTAATGCCTTAGCCATTACCTTTTCTAATTTCCTTAACCATAAACAACCAAATGAGCACCCACTAGGATGTCGTGCCCACCATTCATCTTGGAATACATGTCCCATCATCCTTGGTATTTATATATTTTTACATGAAATTTTCACTAGGGTTGTTATAGAACCCTCCCCCTTGGGGGAATAGCGTCCCCAGTGTTCAATGACACATATAACCAACATGATTGCTGAAAACAAAACATACTGCCCATGGAACCTTATATCATAGATCGTTGCAATATTTACAATGAAAGACCTGCTCAAAAATCAAAACATCATGACGACATGACAATATACTGCATATTTGAGCTTTATAACATAGCTCATTACAGTGTTTATAATAACCACATATACATATACACATATGCATATTTTCTTAACCAAAAAATAAAATAATATGATGCATGCATTCGCAATAAGGGAATCTAGAGGTTAACACCTCCATCCTCAAAGTAATACCAGGATCCACCTCCTTCCCAGGAAGTCCAAAATCCACTGCAAAGTCAAGTCTGCATCCAATGTCCAATGTTATAATCCTATGCCACTTGTCCTCGCAGCAAACAATTACCGATTCATTCTTCAAGGGCGCACTCCCAATGTGCATCTGATTCCATCTGGAAATGATAATGACCAAAACAAATCCATTTGTGACCTTCCCTTCTCTACTACACAGTCCCTCAGGAATATTGTCACCCATTCCATGCAGTCTCTCACCTTCCAAGTTCCGCTGGAATCACCATCTTGGGTAGTCCATCCCTTGGCGAGGCTTCCTTGCATTAGAAGATACACCAACCAAGACATATCCTTGCCTTAAAGCCATCATACCAGTCATAACATGCTCATGGCAATCAATGGACACTATTGGGTACCAGTGTCCCACAATGGCCATGCTCCTGAATACTTTACTAGCATGCTGTTGCATGTTCCAATTTCTTTTGTTGTTACTACCAATTCTTGCAGTTGATTTCAATCACCCAACTGGGCATTTCATGCATTCCTGTACCAAACACATAACTTCCATTAGATTTGAAATAAATTGAAATAAATTCACATCATACCTCATTGGTAGCTCATCAATAAGGTACATTTGCAATCATGTTCGCTTCCTGTCACAACAAGTCAAACTATCATATTTGATCAAATCAACATGTATAAAAATATCACATCAGGTTAGCTCAAAACATAACCATCAAAATCATAAATGACATGTAACCATCATAAATCAAAATCATAGATCACATGTAATCATCATAGACCAAAAACATAAATCACATGCATACTAAAACCAAAATACAATACTGATACTTATCCTTCATTTATCCTTACTTCTGCCTTTGTTCTTTTGTACACACACTGGATCAGTTTCTACACCCAGAAAACACCAAGTGCCTTCTC
Organism: Pinus tabuliformis; assembly: GCA_031772625.1. Taxonomy (NCBI): domain Eukaryota; kingdom Viridiplantae; phylum Streptophyta; class Pinopsida; order Pinales; family Pinaceae; genus Pinus; species Pinus tabuliformis. Next base: position 1,208,991,272 of record CM062805.1, on the reverse strand, counting down.
CTCCACCATATGCACATACACATAATGTGCATCACCCATGTACAACCACACACACCATACAACACCATGAAACACATGCACCTATACCTGACATACAACACATACACCTACACCAAGTGTACGTATGTATATGTACACAATATACATCACAAGACATGTATATGCACATAACATGTGATGCCACAAATGCATACACATACACCCGATAAAACACAACTCGTACACCTTGTTGAGCAATAAAAAAGTGTCTTTTTAACTCCTAATTATCTTCACATTAATTGTCAACCCAGGGATGACTTTTTATTTCAAGAGTGTACTCAGTCTGAGGCGGCTATTTACTCAAGAGTAATGTTTTGCAGTATAGTGTTCAAAATCCAAAAGTAAATGAATGTTGAAAACAAAATCTATTTGGAACAGCAAGAAAATGAAATGTTCTGAACTAAATCATTCACTCAAATAACCATCAATCGAGGATACAATAGCAATAACTCATTCCTCTAGAGATTGATGCAATTGAAATCAAACTGGAACAAGACATTCAATCTGAGAATGAGGAAGCAATAACCAATGTTATCTACAGTTGACAATTCTTCTTTAAAGCAATTAAAAGGAAATAGCAATTGAAATAAAGCTGCTATTGAAAGTAAATTATGAAAACTCTTTAAAATCAAAATCTTTGCAATTAATCAGAAGTGAAAAACAAAGTAAATAGGCAGCAAACTGTAATTAAAGGAATTAAACAACGAATCCTATTTAATAAATCTGAACATCAAACTCTAATTAATGGAATCGAATAACCAACAATCTGCAATGAATATCAAAGTCTGAAATGAACAGTGAAGCTTTACATTTGAAATGAACAGCATAACAATATACGTTGAAAAGGATAATAATCTCTGTTATGATGGAAAAGAACAGCCACGCGATTCAATCTCAACTTGTGCAATAAAACAATTTCATAAAATACTATAATAGCACACTGTAAAAACATGAAACTGTAAAGTAATGCAATTCAAAGGAATAGGAATTAAATCAAACCATCACACAGTAGCAATTGTAAAGATATAATACACAGCAGCAGCGTAATCCACCAGAGGCTGGGCCCTTAGCCACCAGCGGATGCTGCTGGGCTACTTCATATAAGGCGAATGAATAACAACTCCCAAATCATATATTAATCATCAAACTTGGTTGGCATTACAATAGCAAAAGCCTTGAGAATTACAACATGCAACAATCCCTTTTTCCTCCTATCCTATCATGAATCATGAATCCTTAATTCTGAATCTCTAATTCTAAATCCTCCATTCTGAATTCATCATTCTCAATTCTGCATTCTCTCAGCTATCCTCCTCCCAATACATAATACATACTCTCCTTTTATAATCATAAAGAGGAGAAATCAAATAGTAAATATGATCTCTCATAACAATATTGGATTGTTTCTAACCAATTGATCAACAAGAAGATATATTTCCATCCATCTTTCAACAAGAGCAAGACGAATTTGGCTTTGCAGTTGAGATTTGGAAAATGGCCACACAACAAATCTGAGAAAATCGTGCTCAAATAACCCTGCATTACTCTCAATACAAGCTAAATTTGGGCAAACCGTTCTTTAATAAGTTAATTTGGTCCATTTTGGACAAAATCCATGTTCCAGATTTTCCAAATTCTTTTTCATTTGCCCAGAATCTCAACCGCAAAATTGTCACTTCTTATGCCAACGAATTTCTGAGTTGGAATATTTAATGATCAAATCTTCAAGCTGGAAATTGTATTGGAGGCTAAAAATGGTGAATAATGTTACAACCAATTTATTAAAACTATCATTGATAAAATCATGAATAATCATCAATTTACTAGAAATAAAGGAGAATAAATAATATTCATCCATAAGAGCATAAATAATTATGAAATGAATTTATATAATAAATTATAATAAATGACATGATAAAGAAGAGTAAAAATGGATGAAAGTGTTTAAAAAGTGGCCGTATTCACGGCCCAACATACCCCCACACTGAATATATTGCATGTCCTCATGCAACCCAAAGACAAAACCCATGTGTTAACCAAGCAATAAAAAAATTGTTCATCCCAGCTCATGAAATGGATAGAACAAATGAATTCTTCCTTAATTAATGAATATTCAATTTGAGCAATCTTGATGAAGGCATAACAATTTTTAAATTGACGTTCAAATTATGTGCATATGAAGTTGCGACAAAATATGATATAAGTGACAGCAACCTTCATTAACCATTTTCCCAAAAACTGTAAACCAGATTTTGTTGAAATGTTGCAAGTAAAGTTATAATATATGAATGCCTCTATGATCCAAAAATTAGATTGTTTTGATGCACGGATCATAAGATATAAACAAAATGGTTGTAGATGAGAGTGCATGATTTCTGAAATTTTATGAACCAATTTAACTTGAAATTATCTAGGTTTGTGTATTTTAATGATACGTCTGTGTTTTCTAGAAATCTCAAGAATTGAGTTCATAGTTTTAAAAATATGTGGAAATCAATTTCTGCACTATATAAAAAAGAAATTTTATGCCTTAAATGAGAAAGAAAGTAGAAAACATTGCGTAGCAATTCCTCCCCCTCTTTGAAGAATTAGCATGCCCTGATGCAATGCTAGAAAAAAAATTGAGGTGGTTGCTACCATCTGTTGAATTCTATGCTCGGTGTAAGACAACATAGAATAAGGGAGGTGTTGAGAATGAATAGGAATAACAATGGATGATAAATAATATTAATGACATGGTCATAAGAAAGAAATGAATGAAAGCAACACTCCCCCAAACTGAAAGATGATATGCCGCTGAAAAATGGGAAGTGGTAAAGATGTGAGATAAAGGATGATAAATAATGCTCAAAATTGATTTCATTAAATTCTCCTAAATTCGTAATAAATCAGAAAATTATGCTATTTTACCTCAAGTTTTACCTCCGAAAAAAATGTAGAATGACATGTATGGACTGGCATTTGTTGAAGCTGATGTAGGCAGAGTTGGTGCTGAAAGTGATGCAAAAGGTGAAATCCAGGCAAGCACATCATGTTTGAAGAATTGTTCACGTTCGCGAGTTGCTCGAGCCTCTTCTGTTAGTTTCAATAGTGTGGTCATGTTGTGAATAGAATTCTACCCATACTTGTTGTTCTCCTGTAAACACATCACTATTTTGCATACAATGTTCTTGAATCCACAATGTTAGTTTTGAATAGCAACAGATAAAAAGGGTCATTTTATCTGTTGTAAGAAGGTACATGATAATGGTACATGATAAGGGATATAATAAAAATGGATGACTTTTTATTTCAAGAGTGTACTCAGTCTAAGGCAGCTATTTACTCAAGAGTAATGTTTTGCAGTATAGTGTTCAAAATCCAAAAGTAAATGAATGCTGGAAACAAAATCTAATTGGAACAACAAGAAACTGAAATGTTCTGAACTAAATCATTCACTCAAACAACCATCAATCGAGGATACAGTAGCAATAACTCATTCCTCTAGAGATTGATGCAATTGAAATCAAACTGGAACAAGACAATCAATCTGAGAATGAGGAAGCAATAACCAATGTTCTCTACAGTTGACAGTCCTGCTTTAAAGCAATTAAAAGGAAATAGAAATTGAACTAAAGCTGTTATTGAAAGTAAATTATGAAAACTATTTAAAAGAAAACTCTTTGCAATTAATCAGAAATGAACAACAAAGTAAATAGGCAGCAAACTGTAATTAAAGGAATTAAACAACGAATCCTTTTTAATAAATATGAACAGCAAACTCTAATTAATGGAATCGAATAACCAACAATCTGCAATGAATATCAAAGTCTGAAATGAACAACGAAGCTTTACATTTGAACTGAACAACATAGCAATATACGTTGAAAAGGATAATAATCTCTGTTATGATGGAAAAGAACAGCCACGCGATTCAATCTCAACTTGTGCAATAAAACAATTTCATAAAATACTATAATAGCACACTGTAAAAACATGAAACTGTAAAGTAATGCAATTCAAAGGAATGGGAATTAAAACAAACCATCACACGGTAGCAATTGTAAAGATATAATACATAGCAGCAGCATAATCCACCAGAGGCTGGGCCCTTAGTCGCCAACGGATGCTGTTGGGCTACTTCATATAAGGCGAATGAACAACAACTCCCAAATCATATATTAATCATCAAACTTGGTTGGCATTACAATAGCAAAAGCCTTGAGAATTACAACATGCAACAATCCCTTTTTCCTCCTATCCTATCATGAATCATGAATCCTTAATTTTGAATCTCTAATTCTCAATCCTCCATTATGAATTCATCATTCTCAATTCTGCATTCTCTCAGCTATCCTCCTCCCAATACATAATACATACTCTCTTATAATCATAAAGAGGAGAAATCAAATAGTAAATATGATCTCTCATAACAATATTGGATTGTTTCTAACCAATTGATCAACAAGAAGATATATTTCCATCCATCTTTCAACAAGAACAAGGCGAATTTGGCTTTGCAGTTGAGATTTATAAAACGGCCACACAACAAATCTGAGAAAATTGTGCTCAAAGAACCCTAATTTTATCTTAATACAAGCCGAATTTGGGCAAACCATTCTTCTATAAGTTAATTTGGTCCATTTTGGACAAAACCCATGTTCCGGATTTTCCATATTCTTCTTCATTTTCCCAGAATATCAACCGTAAAACTATCACTTCTTGTTCCAGCGAATTTCTGAGTTGGAATATTTAATGATCAAATCTTCAATCTGGAAATTGTATTGGAGGCTAAAAATGGTGAATAATGTTACAACCAATTTATTAAAACTATCATTGATAAAATCATGCATAATCATCAGTTTATTAGAAATATAGGAGAATAAATAATATTCATCCATAAGAGCATAAATCATTATAAAATGGATTTATATAATAAATTATAATAAATGACATGATAAATAAGAGTAAAAATGGATGAAATAAGTGTTTAAAAATTGGTCGTATTAACGGCCCAACACACCTATATTTGATGTACAACACAACTCATACTCCCACACCCAATGCATAACACAATACATGCACCTACACAATGCACATACATAGTACCACATGCCCTCAAAACATCATGTATGACATGCACACAATACCACACGTGCACTAGTACCATATATAGAACATGTACACAATAGCACCTATACATTGCACCACCTACACAACGTGTGCAGAACATCACATGTACATAGCGCCAGCTACACAACATGTACATAACACCACATGTACGCTACACCAATATACAATGTGTACACAATACCACATGTACATAGTACTACACGCACAACATGTATGCGACACCACATGTACACAGCGCTACATGCACGACATGTACATAACAACACATGCACACATCACCACTTGTACAACATGTACATAGCACCACACACACACAACACCACTTGTACAATCATGCACACCACACCATATGTACATAGTACCAATGTACCACATGCACACAACACCACTTGTAGATATCACTACATATCCAACACGTACATAGCATCATCTGTACATAGCACTACATATCCAACATGCGCATAACACCATATGCACACAAGACCGCATATCCATCATTCACACAATACAATATGTACACAATACCGCATATCCAACATGTACATAGCACCATCTATACCCAATATTGAATATGTAACATTCATACAACACTATCTGTACCATCTTATACATAACATTGCATAAACAAAATGTACACACACTATATATACACAACACCGCATGTGCACACATCATATATGAAACATGTACAACATATATAGTATATGCACAATAGTAGTACCACACATCCAAAACCACATTTTCCTTACCGAGAAACCTTGATTCTTGTGTCTTATCCATGCTTGTCTTAGCATGTTGTGGACCATGATGCTTTCATTTCATTGGTGTATCCTTTAGCGTTACTTGTCAACATAAACATATGCATAATACAAGCATATAAATTCATATTCATATCACACTGACCTCATATATTTTTTTATGACTACTCTTCCACTTTATTCCTCGCGAGACTATGAACCTCTTCATGCCATTCACCTGCATAAGCAATCATTCCTCCACAAGAATGATTCCTGATGACCCTGTCAGAAAATGACATAGATACATGTACACATACATACACCATAAAATAATAATGATCTCGTAAGTCAACATCATACATAGATACATATGTACATATAAACATTAACATAAAATAATCATGATTCATGATCACCCTGTCAAATATGACATACATACATACATATATACATAAATAAACAACAACATAATCATGATCATAAAATAATTACTAGATATCAAGGTCAGGGTTAAGAGACATTCCTTTATTCATGCACAACATGCATGATATTGGGAAAAATAATTCCCAACATAGTCAAGGCATCTGATGCCTCCAATCCATTTACTTTACCTTTTATGGTTACCTTTCTCATGACTACATTGCCACTATCCATTTACACCAATGGACTGAACCAATCTAATCTGATTGTCATACTCTTACCTTTCGTTGCGCTTGTTGAAAATAGCAACAAGAAATGCTAAAAATAGAAATGCTATAAATAGCATCTCAGGTACCAGTGTTGAATATAGCAACAATGAATGATAAAATAACAATGCTAAAAATAGCATTGCTATAAATAGCATTTTGGGATACATTCCAATTATAGTTAGGCCTTGAACTAAAATTGAGAATTAAAATTCGTATTTGATCTTAGCAGCTGCTTGAAAAATAATTAATTAATTCATCTTGAGTTAATTAGTTAGAGAAAATCAAGCATGAAGTCTATGTGAAGACATGCAACAATTATCCCTTCGATTGAGAAAGTTATCCCTTAATTATGGAGATAAGGATGAGTTGTATTTGAGTTGTATTTAATTAGATCAGTTAAATTAGTTAAGTCCAGTTAAATTAGTTCCAAACAGTTTGAGGAACTAATTGTGAGTTTAGTTAGTTAATGCATGCATGCATGCAACTAGTGTTCTCCAAATAACTGAATATTCTCTCATAAATAACTCATGCATATCAGTGCAAATAGAGACCCAGTTGAGATTAAAGGAAGGGACATTGTACTACCAGTTGGAGGAATTTTTCCTATATAGGAAACTCATCCATGCAGAAGGAATTATCTCCTTCAGGATTTTGCAGTTATTTCAGAGGTTAGTGAGCAGTGTGTGAGGTAATTACACACAGGTGGCAGCTTGAGGACCTAAGAGAAAATGCGCAATGAAATAGAAGGCTTGGAGGGCAGAGGAGAAGGTTTGTGAGAAGCCTTTGACTGTCTATGAGCAGCAGTGAGGGATTGTACTGAGAGCTGGATAACTTTTGAGCTAAAGCTTTATGTAATCCATACATATTTCCACTTGTATGATAATACAGATATCGAGGTTTTTAGCTGAGGCTTTCCCCAGAGTATTCTTCTATGTTCATGTGTGATTGATTTCTCATTCTCTGTTATATGTGTTCTATTTGATCTTGCTCAAAATTGATTAAGCTTCCGCAAGTTTGTTTGTAGAAGTAGATCAAGTATTTTGCTTTAGTATATTGCATTATCAAGTGATCTACAGTGGGAAATTCTACATGGTACTAGAGCTAGTTGATCTATAGAGGAATTTGTACATGGTATCAGAGCAAAGGTGATCAAAGTGGAGAACAATATACAAAGAAGGGAGAAGTTCGAAGTTTTAAGTTCCTGATTATAGAAATCGAATTCTTATCACATCTCAAATTTCTCCAATGGCGTTCAACAGTTTGAGACTCAAGTATGCCCTAGATGGCAGCTTGAATTATATAGCCTGGAAGGATCACACGGAAGCAGTATTAGAGGAAAACGGTCTGAAGGAATTCATTGATCAAGAAGTCCCCAAGCCAGCAGCAGCTAATGCCCAAGAATTGGTGGAATGGAAGAAATGTGTGGCTAGAGCGAGGAGGATTCTTTTGGAGGGAGTTCGAGACCACATTGTCTTGAGTATCCATGTTAAGGAGACATTGTTTTGAATGTGGAAAACATTGAAGGATCTATATTAGAACAACAACGATCAGAGGAAGCTGGCATTGAAAGACAAGCTTCAGAAAATCAAGTGTGAAAAGGGCGACACAATCACTACATATCTGAACAAGCTCACCACCTACAGGGATGAGCCTGGAAGTGTAGGGATCACGACTGCCGATGATGACATGGTGAGTCTTGCTCTTCTCGAGCTTCCTAAGAGCTGGCATAGCTACCAAGACTCAGTAAATGGAAGAGAGAAACTGCCAGATTGGGAATGACTTTGGTTGGATATGATGCAAGAGGAGATAAGAAGAAGCACCAGAGATGGATCTTCATCAAAGAAAGATGATGAAGAAAATCTAGCCTTAGCGAGTAAGGCGGGGAAAGGGAAAGGTAAGGCATCCCATTCCAAATCCAGTTCTTCCCATGGTGGGAAGAATATTGACAAATCGAAAGTGAGATTCTTTCATTGTCATGAGGTGGGCCATTATTCAATTAATTGTCCATTGAAGAAATCCAAGAAGGGATCCAAGGAAGGATTTGAAGGTGAGGCATTGGCCTCTTAGTTCGAATTGGATTTTACCCTCATCGCATGCATGGTTTCATCGATGATGGGTTGTGGTTGATTTCTTGACAGTGGAGCCTCATTCCACATGACCGATGATAAGATTTTGTTCAGTACCTTGGAGGAGAAAGACCTTCAAATACTCATAGCGCTGGGTAATGATGAAAAGTATAGTGTTTTAGGTGTGGGCATGGTTTCTTTTTAGAGGGAGCATGGAGCTCACATTACCTTGATAGATGTGAAGTATGTGCCAGGACTGAATAAGAACTTGGTATCGATTGCGATGCTAGAAGACAAAGGCTATGATGTAGTCTTCAGTAAGGGAAAGGTTTTCCTTAGACACATCACCACGAGACAGGTGAAGCAGATCAGTTCACAAGTCAAGAAACTGTATGCTCTTGAGGTTCAAGATGCATGCAAAGCCTTGAGGAGCAAGGCAACTATTGGAGACATGGTGTTTGAGAGGGAGAGTACAATACCTCTCAACATGCAGCGCCAAAAAAAGTCTCAGAAAATTGTGGAGGAGCCACAATTGGTGAAGCAACTTCAGGAGGTTTTGGAGTAGCCACAACTAGAGAAGCTGAGAGGAGATCGAGTGGAGGCATCCACTCATGCAGAGACCTCCAGTAGGGGGAAATTTCGAGCCAAGTGGGTAGAGGGATCACATGCAGCCATACCTCCAGGTGTGAGGTGGGGCAATGTGAAGTGATAGTCCCAAGAAGGCTAAAATAGGGGTAGGATCTTTGAGGTACCCAACCTCTTTGATTAGACCTTGCTATGGGAGCCCCAACAAGGAGTAGCAGGACTAGTTGAGTGGGTAGAGATAGATGCGGATGGAGCAGTAGAGAGAGCTACAATGTAGGAGTCCTGAGACTGCGCGAGGCTGCAGCAGTGCGAGAGGCACAGGAGTGTTGCACCAGTGTAGGATGGCACAGAGAGGTGTGCAACAATGCGAGATAAAGGGAGTTCTTGCAACAGCACAGAGGTTAGAGAGGGAGCACTTGTCAGCGGCAGAGGGAGCTTCAACATCAGAGGGTGTTTCTAGCCCAACAGGGAGGTCAGTTTGGAGGTCCGTTACTTACTTCTCAGTAACTAAGTTGTAGTGCAACAGAGGGCACCACGATGCAACATGATGAGAGGAGGTGCAGTGTGGATGCAGTGCTGGGAGAAAGGACCAGTAGCAGTACGGATGTAGCAGGAGGAATCAGTCTGATTGATGCAGTCAGAGATCAAAGTGACAGAGGTTAGAGGAGTCAGATACTAAAGAGCACAGAGTTGCAGAGTTTTCAGTCGACAAAGGAAATAATAGTCAGAGACTTTGATGACAGAGGCATCATTTTGATTTAGGTTGGATATTTTGTTTCTGGAGTTGCTCAAGCAGCAACACTTGAGAGAAGTGTTGCATGCAGAACATTCCAAAGGTTCAGGATCGGGTTCGAGTTGAATGCCTTTCTTATTGAGAGGGAGTGTTGAAAATAGCAACAAGAAATGCTAAAAATAGAAATTCTATAAATAGAATTACTTTAAATAGCATCTCAGGTACTAGTGTTGGATATAGCAACAAGGAATGACAAAATAGAAATGTTAAAAATAACATTGCTATAAATAACATTTCGAGATACATTCCAATTTTAGTTAGTCCCTGAACTAAAATTGAGAATTAAAATTCGAATTTGATCTTAGCAGTTGTTTGAAAAATAATTAATTAATTCATCTTGAGTTAATTAGTTAGAGAAAATCAAACATGAAGTCTATGTGAAGACATGCAATAGTTATCTCTTTGATTGAGGAAGTTATCCCTTAATTAAGGAGATAAGGATGAGTTATAATTAGTTAGCTTAGTTAACTGAGTTAAGTCCAGTTAAATTAGTTCCAAACAGTTTGAGGAACTAATTGTGAGTTCAGTTAGTTAATGCATGCATGAATGCAACTAGTGTTCTCCAGATAACTAAATATTCTCTCATTAATAACTCATGCATGTCAGTTCAAATAGAGACCCAGTTGAGATTAAAGGAAGGGACGGTGTACTATCAGTTGGAGGAATTTTTCCTATATAGGAAACTCATCCATGCAGAAGGAATTGTCTCCTTCAGGATTGCGTAGTTATTTAAGAGGTTAGTGAGCAGTGTGTAAGGTAATTACACATAGGTGGCAACTTGAGGACCCAGGAGAAACTGTGCAAGGAAATAGGAGGCTTGGAGGGCAGAGGAGAAGGTTTGTGAGAAGCATTTGATTGTCTATGAGCAACAATGAGGGATTGTATTGAGTGCTGGATAGCTTGTGAGCTAAAGATTTGTGTACTTTGAACATATTTCCACTTGTATGATAATACAGGGATTGGGGTTTTTAGCTGAGGTTTTCCCCAGAGTATTCTTCTGTGTTCATGTGTGATTGATTTCTCATTCTATGTTATATGTGTTCTATTTGATCTTGCTCAAAATCAATTAAGCTTCCGCAAGTTTGTTTGTAGAAGTAGATCAAGTATTTTGTTTTAGTATATTGCATTATCAAGTGATCTATAGTGGGAAATTCTACAGACTATACTACCATTATCCATTTACACCAATGGACCGGATCAATCTAATCCGATTGTCATACTCTTACCTTCCGTTGCGCTTACTCATACACTGAGCTTTATCTGGGTCTTGCATTACTTGCATTACCTATGGGGTACCACACATCTCCCCGAGCTCCATTAACTTTCCTCTTTCCCAACTAATTCCCAAGACTCAAAACAATAAAAGGCAAGTCCAAAAACGAACGAGAAGAAGATCATGGAAAACCAACAACAATACAACACCAAAAACAAAGTGGCATGGCCATGAACCATAGATAATCAAAACCACAAATCAAGCATAAACAAATCATAAAACATTGAAAGCACAAGACTTACAAAAATCACCATGACTCAACCGCCATGATTTCCTAGTACTTCCAAGGATTCATGAGTGAAAGCTCATCTCGAGCCTTCTTCAAGATCTATGACAGTCTCTTTTGTCATTTGATTCCCTACATCACACAACATTAACTCATGCTTTTATTCATGCCTTTACGATATTAGAACTCAACCTCTTATCTAAATTATCAACCTTAAGGTAAAAACCTATCAAATGCATATTCATGAATATAACACATATCCACATAATGTCAGTCAAAATTAAGGTTAAGAAAACTTTTTGTATACATGTAAAACACTTATTAATTTGGAATTGTGGTTTCCAAACATAGCCAAAGGAGTTCTCACCCAATTCCTTTGCCGCAATTGAGTCTTATTATGTGCTATCACATTAACCAAGATGTTAGTTATATAAACAAATCAACTATTACCTTGTCAAGATAATACCTAACATGTTGCCCTGCAACTGCTCACACATGTTAGTCACATGCTCCAAAAATCAAGAAATCGTTTCTATTAATTTGAAATCATCCTTTACCAATATTGACAACCATGTCATAGTCGAAAATCAACTCACAATCATAGTCATAATACTAAAACTAGCACCCACTTGCACGCAAGTGCATATCAGTTGTCTCAACACATATTGTGTTAGTACAACCGTATTAAAATAAGAGCATTCCTTCATACAATTTTATAAGCACAAACACATATCACACACTTAATCAAGCATTAAAACAACCTATAAACATACCCCCTTACTATCCATGGTCCACACTAAGGTAGAAGGAGGAAGCTACTATAATGGTTTGATCTCCAATGTCCAATTATGGAAATGGGATCTCCAAAGCTCTACTAAATTTAACCACATTGAAAAGAAATTGATTTTCATTTCTCATACATTTTGTATGAGATTAAGTCAAAACATTTCACTTATTCCACTTGTAACATAATAACTAAAAACATTCCACTTTTCCATTTCCTTACATGCAACCTTTCAAATTCCTTACATGCAACTCTTCAAATTCTTTGCATGCAAATAGGCATAGATCAACTACATCCACATTATCATACTAAAATACTACCCCATCAAAAAAAAAATAACATTTTCTTCAAACAATTACCATATTTCTACATTTTCTTCAAACAACTACTATACTATTACATTTGCATGTAAGCATTTCTTCAAACACTTTACATGCAAACTAATATGACAAACTATTTGTATACAAGTAAGCATATATCTACTACAACAATACTATTACACATCAATACTATCCCCAACCACAAACAACATACTCATTTGGGCATTTTATCAAACAAATTGTATGCAATTAATCATTGAACCATTTAACCATTTCATCAAACACTTTGCATGCAAACTAATATAGCAAATGATTCAATGCATACATCCTAAACTGTAGTGGTACAAGTTATGGAAATTGAACCATATGATCAATGGTATTTTCCCCCACTATGGTTCAAGTTTCAACTTCGGAGATTTCATAGATGAAAAAGTTATAACAAAAATACCAACACAATCCTATTTGGTGCACAATTCTAGGAGTATCTAGAAAGCTTGACTTCCACTGGTCATATATCCTAAAATATAGTGAATAAATGTTTGAAATTTTTATCACAATAATAGTGGGATTTCCCTTCATTTTGGAAAAAATTTCAACTCCTAAGAGTGCCAAAAAGAAAATTTATAACAAAAATGTTAGCGTGACTTGTTTGAGACCTGCTTTTAGGAGCATTCAAAAGGCTCGACTCCCTCTACTCATATCTCCTAAAATATTGCGACCCAATATTTGAAATTTCTACCAAATAATTAGTAGTGTGTCCCCTTAATGTCAAAAATTTTTCAGCTTCTGAAAGCCTACAAAAGATAAGTTATTTCAGAAATTCCAACATGACCTGTTTAACGGTGCATTTAGGAAGGTCATCTTCCTTAGATCATAATTCCTAAGTATTGTGAACCAATATCTGAAATTTTGACCACATTATCAGTGGGATTTACCTTCAATATGGACAATTTTTCAACTTCAAATATGCCACAGAAGAAAAGTTATAACGGATATGAAAGAAAGGTCTAAAATTTAAACCTTTGTTCTTCATTTCATCTATGATAGAGCCCATCTAGTCCAAGTGTTTGAACCATGCTATGATACCACGCTATAACACCCTCCTCCCATATCTACTTAAGTGATTGGCTAGCCGGGGTAAACATGTGATGAGAGGCCACTATGGATAAGATTCAACCTCCTTAGTGAATTTAAGGAAATTGAATCGAAAAATAAATAAACTGCACAAGATCATAACCAGAACCCCATTAGCCATGACAAGCGTTTCGTCAAACATGTCATCGATATGTAATCTATAGGTGTAAATAACAGAATTAAGTGTAGGGATCTCATACTTATCTAATAATTGCTATGAACCATTGTTCCCTCATGTTGTTTGCTGCATTATCCTCCATTAAGTCATAGCACATTATCCATTCACATACAAGTAAAAACATGTTGAGAGCTATACATAGATGTTGTCATAAAATGTGCATATAACCAACATGATAGGGAAAAAAATACAATAAACATATTCACCATCAAATCCATAAATACATCAGTACCTTTGCACATGAAAATCAAGGGAATGGATTTCTAATTAATGAATGCAATGAACCAACTGGAGATGGGACTACCATGTTCCACCCAACTATAGAATGGTTGAGCCAAATCTCTCTTTAGTAATTCACCCTTGTGCCATATTCCAATCATGAATGTGGGATCTCATAAAGCACATCAATCAAAACTCATCCAGGGCTTCCAGAGGCTATCCACCTCAACCCATCAAACAGTGATTCCACCTCATGGTCGGACATCACCAAAAAAAACCATCATGAGATTGGTCTCCATCCAAGCCTTCTAGGGCTTCCAGAGCGTTTGTACAACCAAGGCTTCCACAACTAGTAACTCAACCCACACATTATACAGGGCTTCCAGAGCATTTGTCCAACCAAGGCTTCCGGGACTAGTAACTCAATCCACCAAGGTCTTCCAGATAATTTGTCCAACCAGGGTTTCCAGGACTAGTAACTCAACCCAAGCTGTTATAAGGCTTCCAGAGCGTTTGTTAAACTAGGGCTTCCAGGACTAATAACTCAAAACAAGCTAAGGAAACATGAGAACGAACCAAAACAAAACAATGAAAGTAGATCCACAATCACCATGGCTATCCAAGAAATGGCAAGGCTTGAAAATCCACTATTGATCCAGACAATCCTCCATGCCAATGACATATCAAAACCAAGAAACCACATGCATGTGCCATGCATGCCCAAAAATAGTGAAGAAATCATACATGCAACTCTGCACCTGCAAGAAAATTTGATGTAGCTGTTGATGTCGATAACTTCCTGTGCTTTCCTGATCTTTCTTTTCCTTCTTGCTCCAAGAATCCAAGTATGCCACACCCACCAAGAGTTCTCCAAGAAAACTCTAAGTCTCCAAGAGTATGAGAGAGAGAGAGAATAATGACAGAGTTCCAAAACTGGACTGACAAAAGGTTCACACTAAAAGGAAGAAGCTTACCAACTAATTCTCATAAGCCTTTTTACGAATGAGGTCTCCATTTTCTTCATTTTCCATTATTTTCCTTCTTTTTCCTCCTCACATGCAACTTGTGACCTTTCACCTCCTTTTCTCCTAATTTCCATTATTTTCCTTCATTTTCCTCCTCACATGCAACTTGTGACCTTTCACCTCCTTTTTCTCCTAATTTCCATTATTTTCATAAATAAATGTGCCAAAATACCTTTCTGCCTATTTAATTCCTTAGCCATTTCCTTTTCCAATTTCCTTAACAATAAAAAACCAAATGAACACCCACTAGGATGTCGTGCCCACCATTCATCTTGGAATATGTGTCCCATCATTCGTGGTATTTATATATTTTTACATGGAATTTTCACCAGGGTTGTTACACCCCTCGTAGGCATCATCTGCCCCCACATGTGCATCCACACTTTAGTGATAAACCTAGGAGGGTGAGGGTCAAATGTAGGCCTATTGTATGGAAACTTCTCTTAAAGAAAAGAAGAAGCTTAGAAGTGAAAGGGAAGGTCTCCCTCCCATGTCTCAACACATGACATTTATCTAAAGCCATGCAGAACTGCCTCAAAAAAATTGCAGACCATGTGATGCAACATAGAAATTGAATCAAAGAATCAACATAATACAAAATAGTCAACTAATGTTCTTCCCATCACTACTAGGGTGTGCAATTGTGTTGAAGAATAATGAGAGGCACCTAACCTTCTCTACAACAAAATAATAAATTCGTAGCTGTCCACCACATACTTGAAAATCTGATGGATGGAACGCATGAGGTTTGACATATCTCATAGTGTACACAAGAAGAATCTCAGCTGCAACCCCATGGGGGACATCAGGGAACCAAGCCGAATCTTAGCTTCAACCCTATGGGGGACATTAGGGAACCAGGGAAAATCCTCCCCTCTCTTGGATATGCAAATGATAAAGTATATATCCTCCTTATTGAGCCTATACCACGCCCTAGGTCTGACACGAAAAGCCTTCTCTTAGACACTCCATCGATAGATCAAATGTGCCTATATGACAGAGTGCGCCTTCAGGGATGTAGCCTCCTCATAGTACTTGAGGAGGCCTACATTCCTCAAGAGCGCTCAGGTCACTGCAATAATAGGGTGAGGATATAAATCCCTCTCCCTCTCTCTGGCCTGCCATGTTTGGACCATATTGTATGGGTCTGCCTAATGCACCTACTCCTGCTAGTGCTCCCTCTGCCGGCATCTCTACTACATGGTTGACATATAAAATACATCAACCTCATACATAAAATACATTTTTTTTATTAAATGAAACATGTATTTATAAATATGGAAACATAAATTTCAATTAAAAAAAAAATCAATGATGCGCTCAAAACACAATCATGCATTGGTGTTGGTGCTCTTTCGAGTATAACCACACCACTAGTGGTGTGCACATAAGTATGACACACCACTGTTGGTTCAAAATTTTTACTTTTGATAGCAGTGTAGAAAACTTGTGCACAGTGCACACAAATAACCTTTTCGCACCGGTATGGAACGTTTAGGTTATCGAACGCACTGAGCTATGACTATATTTTTAATTATTAATTTTGCAATGTGTTTGGTAAATATAAACACATTAGGTATGACACACCAACGTATAAACTATCGCATCATTCCCGATGCATTTTCATTTACAAAACACAACGTAATACTGACAGTGCATTATGTTCACACACTGAATTGTGGTGCATCCTGTAAATTCACAGGGCATACCACTAATGGTGCAAGCTGAACGTATCAAGCACACAATGTAGTGATTTTTTTGTTGTTGTTGAAAAACAGTGGAAAATTTAGCCTAATTTACAAATCTAATATGCTAAAAATCAAATTATAGAGAAACATAGACATTATCTAGACATTTGGTAATTGAGGAGGCATTGTGGACAAATAATGGAGATTTTTTTTTTTTTTTTTTTTTTTTTAGGGGTGGTTTGAAAAAAGTGAAAACTCAAACAATGAACACGATATAGAAGGATGATGAGCAAGAGAAGCAATGGCATCAAGGGGCTTGTATGTGGAAAGAGTGGCACCGATGCTTAAGAGCTCTCTCGCACAATAGATTGTAAAAATGTAAATTATTGTCGAGAGAGTTTTTTTTTTTTTTTTTTCACCCTCGTTTGATGCGTTTCTCCAAATGCATCAGTGTGTGATATATCCAAAAGGACCACATTTTTTTAATAAAAAAATATTGCAGTGCTTTTTCTCGAGACGCGCCTAGTGGTGCTCTTTAGAAGATGCCCCTGGGCATTTTTTTAAGTTTACCGCATTGGGGCTTTGTTGGAAAGTAACACCATATTTCTCTGAAATTTAAAACTATAGCGATGCTCCTTATTGGTATGCACCGAGACATTTTACTATGTAAAGGGCACGAGTGCTATTGACTATTTAAGCATCGATGCGTTATGTTATTTAGTGCACCATGTTTTTTTATTTTATAAAAATAAATTTTCGGCGGTGCACCATGTTATATGCAACACCAATGCTTGTATGGATAGTAAAACATTGGTGCGTTTGTATATTTTAGATGCATCGTCCAAAAAACATCCACTAAAACATGCGCCCACCCACCTCCACTACAAATAATTTTTTGGGCTATTTTTATAGGGGCTTCCACAAAAACCTTCACTAGAAGGTCTTTTCCTTGTAGTGAATTTATTCTGCAATGTTGTTTTACCTATAGACAACTTGAATAAGTCCCAAGTCTGGTTATGCATCAAGGAGTCCATCTCTTCTTCCATGGCCTGCTCTCAGTTCTTCATGGTTTCTACCTGCATTACTTCTTCATATATTTCTGGTTCACTAGAATCAATCAACAATACATAATATAATGAAGGAGAGTATCATTCAAGGGATCTACTTATCCCGGTAGATCTTCTAACACCACTTTCAGGTGTTTGAGATGCCTGTTGTTGTTGTTTTTGTGGCTACTGATCATTATGATTTTCATGAACCTTTAATATTTTTGTGATCTCATCAAACATTGTGTATTCTTTATTTTCCTTTCCATGCATCTGATCCTTATACAAGACCTTTTCATTGAATATGACATCTTTGCTTGTAATGATTTTGTGATTTTCATAATCATATAAGAGATAACCAAAATCATTAACACCATATCCAATAAAGGTACATTTCTTTAATATTTCCTCAAGATTTGTTCTATCTTCTTTATTGATGTGGACAAAGGCTTTACAATCGAAAGTATTTAAAAATGAATAGTCTATCTTTTTACCTGTCCATGCTTCCTCTGGAATACCACCATCCAAGGAACTTGAAGGCCCTCTGTTTATTAGATGAACAACAATAACTACAACATCTACCCAAAATTGTAAGGGCAATCCTGCATGCAATATCATGCACCTTGCATGCCATGATTGTCTTGTTCATCCTTTCTGACACACCATTTTCCTGTGGTGTTCTTGGAACTATCTTCCCTCTACGATTTCTGTTACACTTAATTTTGTCACCATGACAAATAATCATCAAAATTGGATCTCTCAACATCCACCCAAGTGTCATGAAGCACTACCTTGCAAGTCAACAACTTATATACCAGATATCATTTTGGGATTCAACTGCATTAAGTAAGTCATTCACGTATGACCATTTCCATGAGAGGTAGTCGTAACTGACTAATTTCTCATGATTTTTGAATAGTTCACTTAGCACTCATTGCATCGGGTGATGCTCACAGGGGTGAAGAAGTGGGATTGAAACTAGTGAAATGAATCACATAGCATCAATCATCACTTCTGGGGCTTGCACCCGGTAACCAGGACTTCCCAGGAGGTCACCCATCCCAGAACTCCTATGGCTCAAGCGCGCTTAACTGTGGAGTTTTCCCCACAATCAAGCCCACTTAGCTTGCTACCCCATTTGAAAAACCTTAGCAAGTATTGTGCCTCATGAACCATTCAAGTAGAGATCCCTTGACTCTTTTTGAATTTAATTATGGGGGTTTACGCAGTGCATTATATTAGATATCATTTTGGGATTCAACTGCGTTAAGTAAGTCATTCACGTATGACCATTTCCATGAGAGGTAGTCGTAACTGACTAATTTCTCATGATTTTTGAATAGTTCACTTAGCACTCATTGCATCGGGTGATGCTCACAGGGGTGAAGAAGTGGGATTGAAACTAGTGAAATGAATCACATAGCATCAATCATCACTTCCGGGGCTTGCACCCAGTAACCAGGACTTCCCAGGAGGTCACCCATCCCAGAACTCCTCTGGCTCAAGCACGCTTAACTGTGGAGTTTTCCCCACAATCAAGCCCACTTAGCTTGCTACCCCATTTGCAAAACCTTAGCAAGTATTGTGCCTCATGAACCATTCAAGTAGAGATCCCTTGACTCTTTTTGAATTTAAGTATGGGGGTTTACGCAGTGCATTATATTAGATATCATTTTGGGATTCAACTGCGTTAAGTAAGTCATTCACGTATGACCATTTCCATGAGAGGTAGTCGTAACTAACTAATTTCTCATGATTTTTGAATAGTTCACTTAGCACTCATTGCATCGGGTGATGCTCACAGGGGTGAAGAAGTGGGATTGAAACTAGTGAAATGAATCACATAGCATCAATCATAAATCAAGTGAAATTTCTGGATCTCATGGTACAAAACCCTATTTTTGAGAATCTGCGCATTTTTTCTAAACAAAATCCGCACATGTGCAGTTTCTTGCACTATAAATTGTGCAAATTTGCATTCTGTCTTCCATTAGAAACTGTGTAGGTAAATCAATAAAAATTAAAACTAAAAAGTGATATCTAGAAGCAATGTTGGGCAAATCATTCCCTACAGAAAGCCTCAAACTCATGTTTATTTAAGCCTAACCTCGTTTTTTATGGAATGAATTCCCATTATTCAAGGAGCCCTCATTCATCTTTTAGTGGATCTCATCCTTGGACTAAGGATCTCAAATTACTTCCTTTTGGCCTATTAATCAAGCCATAGGTGGGGGAATTGAGGGAGGATGCTAAGAGTAAGTTTATGATGAGGGAATGAGGTTGGAGAGATTGTCATTCTTGGAGAGGATTGAGATCAATGGGAGGAGCTTCACAACATCAAGGCACGAGTTTTGTAGCTCCTTTATGTTTATGAAATTAATACAAACAAGAATTTCTTCTCACTTCAGTGTTTAATGGATTAATTGATGAATTTGATGGATGGTTTATGTTATTTATATTTTTCCATTGGAATGATGTTTGTTACTAGTATACTTGATCACTAATTTGAATTATTGAATCATTTATGTTGCATATGCCTTTGATCCTTTGTTGTTTCCATGTGTGTAGGTTTGGATTCAAGCATTGAGGAGCTGCACTGAAGTACAAAGTGGGGATCTTCATCAAGCATGTCGTAATAAGGTATGAATTTCCATTTCTTACCTTGCTAGCTTATGATTCAAGAAAAAATAGATTCAGGGAAGGAATTAGCTTCATTGTCTATTTGTTTCTAGCTTCCATCAAGGATCTAGGGAGATCGCTCTTGTCAGCAAGAGGGATTTATCCACCTAACAAATTAGCGACCATATTGGGGAGCATCGTGTTATGCTCCATCTCCTTGTTTTTTTATTCTTGAAACTTTTTTGATAACTTTATCCGAGTCTTGACAAGTTAATGATCTTTCAGATTTTGTGATTTGTTTGGATACTTTTTTATTTTCTCTTCAAGTTTATCGACCTATGCAGTTTCTGTTTAGAAACAGAGCACAAATCTGCACAAATTACCTTTAGAAATAGTGCGCATGCGCACTCTACTATAATGTCTACCTGCGCATACTCTAAGATTTTTTTGAAAAAATAACATTTCTTCTCATTAAGGTATGAATTTTTGTTTTTTAAGGTTTCATTACATTTGTCTATGACTCTAGTGAGTCTCCATGTGTTTGATCGAGTGTTGTGAAGGACTTTTATTGAGATTTTTTTTGTTTTTGTTTTCAAGGATTGAAAGGTAGGGTTTCTCAAGAATTAGTGTTTTGATGAGATGTGCTTCTTGTATTGCATCAAAAATATGAATCATTTTTATTTGAGTAATGAAGTTTAATCATAATTACACTTTAAGCGTTGATTTCATAACATTCATTCAAGAATTTTCATTTTAAGGATTTCTTTGGGTGTTTTGAATTTGAATTCCTTTGGTCATTTCTCAAAGATTTGTCTCAGTTTCTTAACATTTTTTGCATATTTTTGCTTTCGTTTTTGCAAAAAAATCCCCCCTCAGCTGCTTGGCCGGGGGGGAAGAGGGCGCTGAATTGTGTTTGAGTGTTATTATTTTTGATCTTTTGAATTTCCACCTGATTTCCTTTACTTACACTTGATTGGTTTTTTAGTGGCATTAGTGAAAGGAAATAGTCTTGTTGTTCTTTCACTAATTTGGAATCATCTTATGTTTGTTTTGAAGAATTCTCTTGCACATATTACATTTGCATGGTTAGAATTCTCATTTCATGAAAATAAATTGTGCATAGATTACATTTGCATAGTGTTCACGGAAAAATTGCATAGATTACATTTGCATAGTTTTCAAGTAATTTATGCATAGATTACATTGCGTGGTTTCCAACTTAGAGCTTTGAATTGCATTGAAAAATTAGAAGTGGTACATTCTGGAGTTAATATTTTAAAGAACCTCTTTACTTAATCTAGCTAGAATTCATTGAAATGAGGAGATTACAAATTTCATATTTGATGCATTAGAGTTTTGAGTCAAGTCACAATACCACCAGTTTCACTCCCATTTATCCTTTGAGTAAATAACAACTTAATAACATAGGGTTAATAAAGTTCATCTAGAATTTTTATTATTTTTAGGGCTCTTACCACATATAAGATCTTAAGTGTAGGGCTTTGGAATAAGGAAGGAAGTAAAATCTCCAAAGCTACAAATAAACAATAGAATCTTGAGTTAGGGAGAGAAATCCAATTATTTCAGTTTTGCTCTGGGAAGCTCTTCTTATACGTGAGTTAAGCACAAGATCATGTCGGATTTGGCGAAGTGATTGTACCCACTTCATTGGCTACGATAGAGTGATTTGCACGTATTACAATAGTGTTGAAAGGTACTTTCGGTCACTTGAAAGTACACCTCCAATTAACCACGTTGAGGAGCTTTCAAGGGGATTGAGCTTTGTTACTCTTCTCTTGCGTTTACGTTTGATTTATACTATCCCCCCAGGAAGAATTGTTGTAGTTGGTAACCTTAGTGATCATAATCCTAGGGATATTACCTGAGGTGACGTTAGAAGGAAGGTCCTGTTGTACTTGGAATAGACATTAACTAGAATCACATGGACTTTTTGGAGGGTAATCTTCACTTGAGATGGCATAAGAGAAGTTACTTGCACCAGACTGTTTCATTAAGCAGGTCGTCAGGGTAACTAGTTCCAAATGCTCACATCTATAAAAAATTTCACTTTGATCTTTGTGACGTTGGATTTCATCAAAAACTAGTAATTATTGATCTCTGTGACAAGTCAATTTGTATGGTTTGAATCCCTAGGATTTTTAGTGTGTTTTACCTTGTTTATTTTTACTTTTTACTTTTTAGTGTGGTCTAGCAAATCATCTATCCTTGGGAGTGGGTAATGATTCTTTATCGTTATCTTGTTCAAGGCCATGAAATCAACACACATACACCAAGTGCCATCTTTCTTTGGAATTAATACAATCGGTGACCCACATGGCGAAGTACATGGCCTTATGAAACCCTTGTCCAACAAGTCCTTGATTTACTTCTTTATTTCAGCATTCTCCATAATAGACATGCGGTACATGCCTATGTTTGGAAGAGGACAATCTGGATGCAAATGGATTTCATGTTGAATCTCCCTCTTAGAAGGCAAACCTGTTGGCTCCTGAAACATCTCATGATATGCATCAACTACATCATACAGTTCTAACTTAAGTTTTGGATCACAATTTTCAAATGACTCATGATTCTCATCAACCTTGGGCTTAATCATAAGAAGAACAAAATTCTTACTTGAATTGACCAGCCTTTTTACCTGTCCTGCATTCACCATCGCTATATTTGTCTTCTTGCGATGAGCTCTAACAATGAACTCCTTGCCATCTTTGAAAATATGATATTTGTTTTCATGGCGATGAAATATAGCTTTCCTATCAAACAAGTAAGGACTTCCCAAAACAATTCCTGCTATATCAAAAGGTACCACATCAAGTTCAACTGTGTCAATAAAATGTGCAGTAATTGCAAAGCGCAATGTGCACTTTCTTGAAACTTGTAAATTTGCATCCTTGCAAATCCATCCAAGTGGATATGGCTTCGGATGTGGAACGGTCTCAAGTTTAAGCTGCTTGACCAAGTCCTCTGATATAAGGTTTGCTTGTGACCCACTATCAAAAAGTGTGTCAATTTTAGTATGTTTTGAAATCACACTCACATGAAACAGTTCAATTCTTTCTTCCTCATTAGGAGCTTGTACATGGCAGTTTGAGGTACTAGTGCTGGCTTGAGTTTCAATTTCTTTTCCCTTCAAGTTTTTCAAACCCATGGCTGCAATTTTGGTTTTATCACCTAAATCACCCCCTAAATCCTGTGGTGTAGATGTAGTAGCAGCAGTTTTCTGTTTCCCTTTGGATTTGTTAAATTGAGGTCTTTTTTCAGGATATAATTTCCAACAGTTTTTCTCCTCATGGCTTGGTTTAGAACAGTGTTTATAGATCACTTTCTCACTCTCCTGTTTGACAGATGCATTCTTTTTTCCCTTTCCCTTGGAGGTTTTCTCTTTGTTTTTCCCCTTGGGGGGCTTGTTTCTACCCTCTTCAAATGTGTTTTCCCCTTGCCTCTAAATGGGTAGCTTGGACACAAACCTCATCTAGGCTAGTAGGGTTAAACATCAAGATGGTGTGTCTAAGGTAGCTATGCAAGCCACACATGTATTTTAGCAAGGTTTCCTGGGTCTGTAAATCTACCCCTAACAAGAGAGCTCTTCTCCTGAATTCTTGGGTGTAGTCTTGGACACTCTGACCCTTAAGTTGTCTGAAATTTTGCCAATTCATAATGGCTTTCTGCATGTGAGCAAGAGGATAAAACTGTTTTTTAATGGCTAACAGAAATTCAGGCCATGTTAAGGTAACCTTACCAAATTTCTTGATCTCCTCTTTAGTCATGGCCTCCCACCAGACCAATGCTGCTCCATCCATTCTCAAAGAAGCCAACTGAATCTTGGTGGCATCATCATGCATATTCTGGATCCTCAAGTAAACTTCCAACTGCCTAATCTAGTTGTCAAGCTTTTTTGCATTCACTTCACCATTAAACATAGGTAATTCGAATTTTACATCAAGCTTCAAAAAAGGACTTTTTCCAAAGGATCTATGCTTATGCACAGAAGAAGAAGACAAGGATGAAGAGGAAGAAGGTGACGATGAGGATGGTGGATCACCATTACCTCCATGTCCTTTCTTGGAATGATCATCATCCTTCTTACCTCCTGAAGAGACCTCTCCTTCCTGTGGATGTTTGGACCCTTCTCCAGCCAATTTCTCATTTCTTTCTTGGTACAATATCCTCACCATTTCAGTGAGGTCCAAGAAAGCCTTTCTGAAGACTCTTTCTTCTTCTTTTGGATCCATGTATGCAAGAATTTCTTCTTCATGTGTAGACATTCTTGAAGCTTCTGCTGAGACTCTTGAGGGTGAAATTGAAGGTGGAGGTGATGGCTCTCTGGCCTTCCTTGACTGAGGATTCTCTCGTTCTCTAGTCAACTGTCCTTCCCCTATTTTAAGTTTCAACCTGGTAAGCATCAATACTTGCAAGACAATTAGAATATCTTTGCACAAAAACAATCAAAAGACAACTATACCAGAGATTGACTGAAAGAGCATTTATCTACTTTGCAATTGTATAACAAGAGCATTTCGAAGGCTTCCTGGCTCGTTTCAGGCTCTGTCTATAGCTTATTTGACTGCTTTTGATACAAAGAAGCAACAACATAGCTCTGATACCAACTTGATCTGAATTTGAAACTACTTGTAAATTGTTTGCAAGGTATTCAATTCAGAAATATACATGTTTAAAAGATGTCCATGTCTTGTAGAAAAGAAACAAATGAAATTTTCAGCTATTCATGACCCATTTAAGTATAGCAAATTTATTTCATTTTACTGTTTAACACACTAAAACGAATATGTTCTGCAAAATAAATCAACCACAGATGAAAAATAAGTTGATGAAGCAGTTCACCCCTCCTGGGCTACGTCTGCTGGGTCCAAGGCTCCCAAATGGGCCTGTCCTTGTTTTAATTAAATGCTAAAATTGAATATACAGCTGAATATAAGCATCTACAGGTGGAATAGATGGTAAAAATGGATTTAGAACACTTGAATCCTTCAGGATTGACTACTGGTTCACCTCGAATGGATACCTGCAACCCTATACAGTCTTCACAATACTGGGCCCTAGTGGCTCCTATAACTTTCACGGCTCCAAAACCTCTACAAATGACCTTAGATGGCTGTAAGACCTGCACCAATGGCTTCATAAGGTCGAAAATACCCAAAATCAAAAAAAAAAATCGTCCAAAACCGCCTTTCCTAGCCAAAGTTATGGCTCATTAAAGTTTTCCTCCAGTTATGCCTAGAAACACTCCAGCTAACTTTAGTTGGAGTCTAGTTAACTCCGCCAATTATGGCGGGTCCACCAAATTCGCCACCTCCGCCAAAAATCTCTGCCAAATCCTGACTGTTAGTTAACTGCCCGCATGTGACTGCAATCTCGGCGGGTGGTTTGCATTGGATTTCGTGCCCAGTGGTTAAGGGTCTCGGCCCACGGTTTTGGGCATAAGGTCACATGGTATGTGGGGGCTGGCCCCCTTCAGGCCTCGCCCAACCTTACTAAAAGGTTATTTTACCCTTTGATCTGTAATGCAAACAAGATCTACTCCCATGGTGCGTTGGTAAGGCGTGGTGTTTACTTCCAGCAGGTCGTGGGTTCAAACCACGCTCGACCCAACTTTTAAATATATGCGCCCACATATGCTGACGTCATCCTGGGCCACGTGGCGGCCTCCCGGCCTGCCACGTGGTAGCCTGTGATTGGTTGCCGAAATGGAATGTTCCAAGGAATATTTTGTGGAATATTCTTTTTTTAATTTTTTTTGAAAAATTCAAATTTTCAATGTTATTGAGAAATTCTTCTTTTTGCCATAACTTTCTCATACGGCGACCGTTTTTCGAACCGTTCATGGTGCCAGAATCAGGAGGATGAGAAATTTCCATTCATTCAACTTTGAACCAGTTCTGAGCATTTTAAATTTTGAGCATTTTACGACACTTAGGACATGAGCACCTGATCACGCCTCCCCATTAGGAAGCTTTTGGACCCCAAAAGCCTTCAACTACCTGTTAAATAGGTGAGGGTACAACTCCCTCACTCTGTCCACCTCCATCCACTTTTCCTTGTTCGATTTGCTGCCTTTGAAACCAACCCGAACATAATCTACACTGCCACTCCTTGAAGTGCGTGTCCTTCTATCAAGGATTGTATCTTCTTTCAACTCATCTAAGAATTCTGGCGAGAAATCTTCTATAGATGGCAGCTGAACAACACTTTCATGATCAACAATCAAAGGAGGTTCATACAAACGTAAGTTCTCCACATTGACAACAGAATACATTTGCATGTAGGAAGGCAAATCTAATTGAAAAGCATTATTTCCAACCTTCTTGAGGATTTTGAATGGACCATAACGAATAGGCTTCAGATTTTTACCTTCTCCTTGCATCCTTTCCTTACTAATGTATAGCCATACCTCATCCCCTTCTTGAAACTTGTGATCGACTCTATGCTTGTCGTGTCTTTCTTTGTACTTGCCTTGACTCTTCTCAAGCTGTTCTTGAATTTGCTGATGTATTTGCTGAATTCTTTCAATGAATGAACGAGCTTTGTCAATATCACTATGTGCCTCAACGACAACATCTTTCTCAAGAATGAAATCAAGAGGTGATTTTGGAAAGTAACCAAAACAAGCTTCAAACGGCGAGGTGTTTGTGGAAGAGTGCTTGGCACGATTGTAAGCATGTTGTATGTAGTGCAAATGTTCATCCCATAGCTTAGGATGCTTGCTGCAATATCCTCTCAAGAGGTGCACAATGGTTCTGTTCACAACTTCTGTTTGTCAATTTGTTTGTGGATGGAAAGCAGTACTTTTCTTCAACTTTGTGTCCATCATCTCCCATAGGTTGGACCAAAAATTCCCCACAAATCTGGAATCCCTGTCACTAATAATGGAAGTAGGCAAACCAAAGTGAATCCATATATGATGAAAAAATAATTCAGCAGTTTGTTCAGCAGTTATAGTTTTCTTACAAGGCATAAGTATACACATTTTGCTGAAACGATCAACTACTACATATAAATAATCATGTTGCTTTCTAGATTTTGGCAAACCTCCTACAAAATCCATAGAGATGCTCTCCCATGGTCTAGAAGGTACCGGCAAAGGAGTATACAAACCAAGCTTCCTATTACTAGGCTTGCTTGTAGCACATAATGAACATCCTCTTATGAACCTTGAAACAGAATCTACCATGCGAGGCCAATAGCAATACCTCTGTAGATGTGCAACTGTTTTTCTTACCCCAAAATGGCCAGCAATAAGAGAAGAATGAGCTTCTCTTATGACATTTATTCTCTCCCCCTGTGGTATACACAACTTTCCCAAATGAAACAACAAATTTTTATGCATGTGATAGTCATTTTCCTCTACATGATTCCCTTTACTCAAGTTAGCATACACATCTTTAAAGTCATCATCAGATGCATATTGTTCTATGTAACTATCATGTACAATGGAATCATTCTTAAGTAAAGTAACAACACCAATAATAGGCCTTGAAAGCATATCAACAACCTTATTCAAAGTACCTTTCTTGTACCTTATTACCAAATGGAACTGTTGCAAGAAGCCCATCCATCTGAAGTGTCGTGACTGTTGTAACTTGCTTTGTGATTGCAAGTACTGTAAGGGCTGATGGTCGGTATGTATAACAGTTTCTTTGCCCATCAAATAGTGTTTCCTCTTTTTGACGCTTTGTACCAACGCATACAACTCCTTATCATATGTAGGATAATTTACAACAGCACCATTAAAAGTTTCAGAATGAAAAGCAATAGGCTTACCATGCTGTAGAAGAACTGCACCCATGGCATAATCACTAGCATCGGTTTGTATCTCAAATGGCTATCTCAAATCCGGTAATGCAAGGACCGGAGCTGAACTAATATTCTCTTTCAAAGATTCGAAAGCTTTTTGCTGCTTGCCTCCCCATTGGAAAGCATGCTTCACACTTGTCACTGCATGCATAGGAGCTGCTATAGAAGAGAAGTTAGAGATGAACTTCCTCCAATATTGAGCTACACCCAAAAAACTTCTTACCTCTGTTATGGATTTGGGAGTAGGCCAATTCACAATAGCCTCTATTTTAGCAGGATCTATTCTCAAAGCACCTCCTCCTACTATGTGTCCCAAATAAACCAAAGAAGTCTTTCCAAATTCGCACTTTGACATTTTAAGAAATAACTGATTCTTCTTCAAAACATCAAGTACTTTCCTAACATGCATGACATGATCTTGTCTAGACTTGCTGAAAATTAAGATGTCATCTAAGTAGACAATAACAAAATCATCAAGAAAAGGACGCAAGACATCATCCATTACCTACATGAAAGTTGCAGGTGCATTTCACAAACCAAACGGCATCACAAGCCACTCAAAGAGTCCTTGTTTGGTTTTAAAGGCTGTCTTCCAAATGTCACTTTCTTCAATTCTTACTTGATGATATCCACTGCACAAGTCTAGCTTAGTGAAATATTGAGCATCTTTCAGCTGGTCTAGCAAATCATCTATCCTTGGGATTGGGTAATGATTCTTTACCGTTATCTTGTTCAAGGCCCTGAAATAAACACACATACGCCAAGTGCCATCTTTCTTTGGAATCAATACAATCGGTGACCCACATGGCGAAGTACTTGGCCTTATGAAACCCTTGTCCAACAAGTCCTTGATTTGCTTCTTTATTTAAGCATTCTCCATAATAGACATGCGGTACATGCCTATGTTTGGAAGAGGACAATCTAGATGCAAATGGATTTCATGCTGAATCTCCCTCTTAGGAGGCAAACCTGTTGGCTCCTGAAACATCTCATGATATGCATCAACTACATCATACAGTTCTGACTTAAGTTTTGGATCACAATTGTCAAATGACTCATGATTCACATCAACCTTGGGCTTAATCATAAGAAGAACAAAATTCTTACTTGAATTGACCAGCCTTTTTACATGTCCTGCATTCACCATCGCTATATTTGTCTTCTTGCGATGAGCTCTAACAATGAACTCCTTGCCATCTTTGAAAAGATGATATTTGTTTTCATGGCGATGAAAGATAGCTTTCCTGTCAAACAAGTAAGGACTTCCCAAAACAATTCCTGCTATCTCAAAAGGTACCACATCAAGTTCAACTATGTCAACAAAATGTGCAGTAATTGCAAAGCGCAATGTGCACTTTCTTGAAACTTGTAAATTTGCATCCTTGCAAATCCATCCAAGTGGATATGGCTTCGGATGTGGAACGGTCTCAAGTTTAAGCTGCTTGACCAAGTCCTCTGATATAAGGTTTGCTTGTGACCCACTATCAAAAAGTGTGTCAATTTTAGTATGTTTTGAAATCACACTCACATGAAACAGTTCAATTCTTTCTTCCTCATTAGGAGCTTGTACATGGCAGTTTGAGGTACTAGTGCTGGCTTGAGTTTCAATTTCTTTTCCCTTCAAGTTTTTCAAACCCATGGCTGCAATTTTGGTTTCATCACCTGAATCATCCCCTAAATCCTGTGGTGTAGATGTAGTAGCAGCAGTTTTCTGTTTCCCTTTGGATTTGTTAAATTGAGGTCTTTTTCAGGATATAATTTCCAACAGTTTTTCTCCTCATGGCCTGGTTTAGAACAGTGTTTATAGATCACTTTCTCACTCTCTTGTTTGACAGATGCATTCTTTTTGCCCTTTCCTTTGGAGGTTTTCTCTTTGTTTTTCCCCTTGGGGGGCTTGTTTCTACCCTCTTCAAATGTGTTTTTTCCCCTTGCCTCTAAATGGGTAGCTTGGACACAAACCTCATCCAGGCTAGTAGGGTTAAACATCAAGATGGTGTGTCTAAGGTAGCTATGCAAGCCACACATGTATTTCAGCTAGGTTTCCTAGGTCTGTAAATCTACCCCTAACAAGAGAGCTCTTCTCCTGAATTCTTCAGTGTAGTCTTGGACACTCTGACCCTTAAGTTGTCTGAAATTTTTCCAATTCATAATGGCTTTCTGCATGTGAGCAAGAGGATAAAACTGTTTTTTAATGGCTAACAGAAATTCAGGCCATGTTAAGGTAACCTTACCAAATTTCTTGATCTCCTCTTTAGTCTTGGCCTCCCACCAGACCAATGCTTCTCCATCCATTCTCAAAGAAGCCAACTGAATCTTGGTGGCATCATCATGCATATTCTGGATCCTCAAGTAAACTTCCAACTGCCTAATCCAGTTGTCAAGCTTTTCTGCATTCAATTCACCATTAAACATAGGTAATTCTAATTTTACATCAAGCTTCAAAAAAGGACTTTTTCCAGAGGATCTATGCTTATGCACAGAAGAAGAAGACGAGGATGAAGAGGAAGAAGGTGACGATGGGGGTGGTGGATCACCATTACCTCCATGTCCTTTCTTGGAATGATCATCATCCTTCTTACCTCCTGAAGAGCCCTCTCCTTCCTGTGGATGTTTGGACCCTTCTCCAGCCAATTTCTCATTTCTTTCTTGGTACAATATCCTCACCATTTCAGTGAGGTCCAAGAAAGCCTTTCTGAAGACTCTTTCTTCTTCTTTTGGATCCATGTCTACAGGAATTTCTTCTTCATGTGCAGACATTCTTGAATATTCTGCTGAGACTCTTGAGGGTGAAATTGAAGGTGGAGTTGATGGCTCTCTGGCCTTCCTTGACTAAGGATTCTCTCGTTCTCTAGTCAACTGTCCTTCCCCTCTTTTAAGTTTCAACCTGGTAAGCATCAATACTTGCAAGACAATTAGAAGATCTTTGCACAAAAACAATCAAAAGACAACTATACTAGAGATTGACTGAAAGAGCATTTATCTACTTTGCAATTGTATAACAAGAGCATTTCGAAGGCTTCCTGGCTTGTTTCAGGCTCTGTCTATAGCTTATTTGATTGCTTTTGATACAAAGAAGCAAAAACATAGCTCTGATACCAACTTGATCTGAATTTGAAACTACTTGTAAATTGTTTGCAAGGTATTCAATTCAGAAATATACATGTTTAAAAGATGTCCATGTCTTGCAGAAAAGAAACAAATGGAATTTTCAGCTGTTCATGACCCATTTAAGTATAGCAGATTTATTTCCTTTTACTGTTTAACACACTAAAATGAATTTGTTCTGCAAAATAAATCAACCACATATGAAAAAGAAGTTGAGGAAGCAGTTCACCCCTCCTGGGCTACGTCTGCTGGGTCTAAGGCTCCCAAATGGGCCTGTCCTTGTTTTAATTAAATGCTCAAATTGAATATACAGCTTAATAGAAGCATCTACAGGTGGAATAGATGGTAAAAACAGATTCAGAACACTTGAATCCTTTAGGATTGACTACTAGATCACCTCCAATGGATATTTGCAACCCTATACAGTCTTCACAATACTGGGCCCTAGTGGCTCCTAGAACTTTCACGGCTCCAAAACCTATGCAAATGACCTTAGATGGCTGTAAGACCTGCACCAATGGCTTCATAAGGTCAAAAATACCCAAAATAAAAAAAAAAATCGTCCAAAACCGCCTTTCCTAGCCAAAGTTATGGCCCATTAAAGTTTTCCTCCAGTTATGCCTAGAAACACTCCAGCTAACTTTAGTTGGAGTCCAGTTAACTCCGCCAATTATGGCGGGTCCGCCAAATTCGCCACCTCCACCAAAAATCTCCGCCAAATCTTGACTGTTAGTTAACTGCCCGCATGTGACTGCAATCTCGGCGGGTGGTTTGCATTGGATTTCGTGCCCGGTGGTTAAGGGTCTCGGCCCACGGTTTTGGGCATAAGGTCACATGGTATGCGGGCGCTGGCCCTTAGGGGCTGGCCCCCTTCGGGCCCCGCCCAACCTTACTACAAGGTTCTTTTACCCTTTGATCCGCAATGCAAACAAGATCCGCTCCCGTGGTGCGTTGGTAAGGCATGGCGTTTGCTTTCGGCAGGTTGTGGGTTCAAACCACGCTCGACCCAACTTTTAAATATATGCGCCCACATATGCTGATGTCATCCTGGGCCACATGGAAGCCTCCCGACCTAACACGTGGCAGCCTGTGATTGGTTTCTGAAAAGGAATATTCCCTGGAATATTCCAAGGAATATTCTGTGGAATATTCTTTTTTTAATTTTTTTTTGAAAAATTCAAATTTTCAATGTTATTGAGAAATTCTTCTTTTTGCCATAACTTTCTCATACGACGACCGTTTTTCGAACCGTTCGCGGTGCCGGAATCAGGAGGACGATCACTTTCCAGTAGTTCAACTTTGAACTAGTTCTAATCATTTTATATTTTGAGCATTTTAGCACACTTAGGACATGAGCACCTAATCAAGCTCATTAAAAAATGAAACAAATCCTCGCCTATTTGAGTTGAGCCTTTAACTAGATCTCATAAATGTTAAGCCGAGTCTTTCTGATCTCGTGAACAAGCCTTCATTTCATCCTCCTATTAGTAACTTGTAGTCTACTCAGGTGGATAAAATGAAGTTTGGGGGGCATGCGTCCTTGGAGTCATTATGTTGGGGGCATGAAAACTTATATCGAGCACAATTTTCTTTGTTTCAGGCTTGTGTAAAAATGAAATTAATCTCAAGCACAATTTTGCTATGTTTCAATATTATGTAAAAATTAAAATTATCTTGAGTCCATTTCGGTTATTATTTTCAAGACTCGTTAAACTTATGAAAATCCCGAGCTTCTTTTTCTATCTTTTCATGCTCGTAAAACGTACATGAAAATGCCTAGTTCTTTCCGTCTTTTTATTCTCATTAATTAAATTGAAAGTCGGTAACATAAGTATATTTTTATCACTTTTTCGAACTAGTTAAAACTTACGAAAAAGCGAAACCATGGAGTTCTATTTACGCCCTTTTTGAGACTCTTAAAACATGAAAAGATTGCTGAGCACTTGATTGTTCGAACTTGTAAAAGTAAATGAAAAATTGTCTGTTCAGTATAAGTTTACCCATTTTACGGACTGAACCCGACTGTTTACGAAAAAGGTATACATTGACTTATTATGGTCAATAGAGTTCTCTCTTGTATTATTTTATCCTTTTTTCGGACTTGAGAGACTGAACTTATGAAAAAGAAAGTGACGGAGTTTACTTATGTTTTTCTTCTGACTTGCAAAAATTGAAAAACACTGAGCTTTACTTTCTCTGGGCTCATTAAAAACTTACGATAAAAGAACTGAATGAGTTTCCTTTTTGTGTCTTTTTCAAACTCTTAAAAGAAAATGACATCGAGTTAACCCTTGACTAGACTCGTAAAAACTAAACAGTATAGGACTCATTAAGCATGACGATATTGAACCACTCCTTCCTAGTGTTCATTAAAAATACTAAGATGGACTCATCCAAAGGATGAGCTTACAGGACAAGCATATTTTATCCTCCTCAAGATTGTAAAAAATAAAGAGGTACTTGCTAGTAATGGTGGGGGAAAATTGAGAAGAAAAGTTTGTTTCTTGTATTTTAGGCAATATGTCGCTTTTGAACATGACACTTCATCACATATCTCAGGTTGGGGAATCCATTTGCCTGACAGTTAATCGAACCTTATTGAAAGTATTTAGTTGGTTTTGGGTATTGTCATTGAGTCAAATACTGCCAAGTCATTTTGTCATGTCACCAATATGTTCAAGAGAAGTCTAAACCTCAGTTCAAATTATCTTGCAATTTATAGCCTTCAATCACGTCATCCATCCCTGAGTCAGTCCTTGCAAAATATTTTCCAAAACTTGACATTGTGTTTCATGTTGTAGGTTTTCCTACGACGGGTCGCTTCCTATCGACTTTAGCACATTATCTAGGAAGTTGATCTAGAAACCTTTAGTACCTTGAGGCCTGCATGCCTTAATGGTAGGTTTCTCACCTTCGATGATAGGTTCTCATCATTGGCCTTCGATCGATTGATTATATGAGTGTTATACATCAAATCATTTATTCACACTTCATATATTGTATTGGAAATACCTTGAGATCCATTTTCATTATTGGTGGTTTCTCTCGCACTTATTAATAGTTCACATCATTGACCAGTAATCAAGTGGTTTCTACCATGTTCAACTTCAAGACATTTACTCACATGGTTAGATTCGTACTATGGATCGAGAGATGGAGATCAAGACCTTGGATCTAGTTTCATCCATCCATATTGCGAGGAGTTTTGTATTCATGAATATACATATAGTTTTATGTTTGATGGCTACATCCATATTATATCTACTTTGACATGATGTATTTCCGTACTGTTCTTTAAGACTTTTATGTTATGAGTATGGGAATTCCTACCTTAGTGATGATTATTATATTGCATTGTAATCCTTGATTGATTGTTGTAGGTTTCCAACAGTGATCTCAGATCCAATCCATGATATGATAAAGTACTTCAGTCCTCAAACTTCTATGACTTCGCACTTTAGGGGGCAATCTGTTACAATTCATTTTGTTACTATGACAAATAATCATCAAAATTGGATGTCTCACCATCCATCCAAGTTTCATTAAGCACTCCCTTGCAAGTTAGCAACTTATATACCTTGAATAAAGTGGAATTTCGAGATCTCATGGTACAAAACCCTTTTTTTAAGCATATGCTCAATTTTTCTGAACATACTCTGCACATGTGCAGTTTCTTCCACTATAGACTATGTAGATATGCGCTCTGTCTTCCACTAGAAACTACGTAGGTAAATCAATAAAAATTAAAAATAAAAAGTGAGATCTAGAAGCATTGTTGGGAAAATCATTCACAACAGAAAGCCTCAAACTCATGTTTATTCAAGCCTAACCTCATTTTTGATGGAACTAATTCCCATTCTTCAAGGAGTCCTCATCCCTCTTTTATTGGATCTCATTCTTGGACTAAGGATCTCAAACTACTTCCTTTTGCATATTAATCAAGCCATAGGTGGGGGAATTGAGGGAGGCTGCTGAGAGTAAGTTTATGCTGAGGGAATCCGGTTGGAGAGATTATCATTCTTGGAGAGAATTGAGATCAATG
This sequence comes from Pinus tabuliformis, assembly GCA_031772625.1. Lineage (NCBI taxonomy): Eukaryota > Viridiplantae > Streptophyta > Pinopsida > Pinales > Pinaceae > Pinus > Pinus tabuliformis. The sequence continues at coordinate 1,208,955,759 of CM062805.1, read as the reverse complement.
AGAGGAGCTTCACAACATCAAGGCACATGTTTTGTAGCTCCTTTATGTTTATGAAATTAATACAAACAAGCATTTCTTCTCACTTCATTATTTAATGGATTAATTGATGAATTTTAGGGATGGTTTATATTATTTATATTTGTCCATTGGAATGATGTTTGTTACTAGTCTCCTTGATCACCAGTTTGAATTATTGAATCATTTATGTTGCATATGCCTTTGATTCTTTGTTGTTTCCATGTGTGCAGGTATGGATTCAAGCATTGAGGATCTGCACTGAAGTACAAAGGGGGATATTCATCAAGCATGTCGTAATAAGGTATGGATTTCCATTTCTTACCTTGTTAGCTTATGATTCAAGAAAATATAGATTTAAGGAAGGAATTAGCTTGAGTGTCTGTTTGTTTATAGTTTCCGTCTAGGATCTAGGGAGACCGCTCTTGTTAGCAAGAGGGATTTACCCGCTATAACAAATGCCATGCTATGAACAATAGTTATAAAACTCTTTGTTGCAATATTCATCTCCATTGTCTGATCTGAGACACTTCAACTTATTTCTTTTCTCATTCTCAACCAAAGATTTCCATTTCTTGAAAGAATCAAATACATCATATTTATTCCGAATACAATAATTCTAGGTTTTCGTAGTCGCACCATCAATAAAAGTAACATAATAGCGAAAACTACCGCGAGATGATTTCTGAGTAGGTCCCCATATATCTGTATGCATAAGCTCTAATTTGTCACTCTTATTTTCCTTCCCAACTCTGATAAATCTGACTCTCTTCTGCTTTCCATAAACACAATTCTCACAGAAATCCAAATCAACATTTTTCAAACTTGGCAACAAATTTCTTGAGTGAAGAATATGTCCCCTTCTCACTCATGTGCCCAAGCCTATGATGCCACAATTCCATATCTGATCTTGTGGAGGTTAAAGCATTAAAAAAATTAGAAATACCATTGCATAAATACAATGTAGCAACCTTTTCTCATTTTTCTATTACCAGGGATCCTTTAGTGACCTTCCAGGTTTTTTCTGTGAATGTAATTACACAAACTGCACCACCTAACTGCCTTGTTGAAATTATATTTTTCTTCAGATCTGGAACATTCCTTACCTCCTTCAATAACCATCGGTTTCCATTTTTTTCTTTATAAAAATATTACCCATTCCAATGATTTTACAGGGTTTATTTTCACCTAGATGAGCCTGTCCAAAATCTCCTTGAATATAGTCATGAAAATGTTTCCTATCTGGTGTGGCATAGAATGAGGCCCCTGAATATACCACCCATGCATCAATAATATTATCTAATGAAAGAATCAAATCATATTGCAACACATCACCTATCACATTCGCTTCATGGTTATCCTCTTGCTGTCCATCTCCTTCTTTTCCCTTTCGATATTTGCAGTCTTTCTTCAGGAGTCCTTTCTTCCCGCATTTCCAACACACTAACCATGATCTAGATTTGGATCTACCTTTACTTAACTTACTATGATTTCCAGGGCTCCTTTCTCTTTCCATTTTTTTCCCCTAGTCTCTGCAATCAAAGCATTACCTGATGTCTTATCGAAGCTTCTCCATCGCATTTCCTTGCTAAGAATGGCACCAACAACATTATAAAACTTTAAAGTGCTAGATTCAGAGACAAAGTTACTAATAGCCATAACTAAGCCATTCCAACTGTCTAGAAATGAGCACTAAAACAAAAGAGCCCTAACTTCATCATCAAAATTTATGCCTATAGAAATTAACTGACTAATAACCATGTTAAATTCCTTTAAATGATCATCAACATATCCACCTTCTGACATCTTGATATTAAATAAACGATTCATAAGAAATACCTTATTTGAGGAGGAGGGTGTTTCATATAATTTGGCCAATGTCGTCATTAAACTTTGTATTGTTGTTTCCTTTGAAATTTTGAATGCCACCAACGTTGCCAGACACAACCATATTGTTTCAAGTGCCTTTCTATCGAGGATCTCCCATTCTACATCCACCACACTCATCAACTTTCTTGCTTTTCCACTCAATGGTAGGTAAATACATTTCTGATACAAATAATCCACCATTTTCACTTCCATAGCTGGTATTTTTGGCTGTTGAATTTCTCAACCCAAAACCTACCATCTTCCCCCAATGCTCCCACTAGAACCATGAAACCTTCTTTCCTATGAGTCTATTAGCCAAATAGACCTTCGACTCTAATACCAGTTGTTAGAAAATTAAATCATAGAGCACTGGAACACATAAAATATTGTGGAAAACAAACACATAAACACATAAACCAAGGGGGACAAAAATATACATGGTTCACCCAATTTGGGCTATGTCCATGAAGAAACAACCAATCCTTCCTTTTATATTATCCCACAAAATGAATAGATACAACCTACAACAAATCTGCTGTAATTTCCTCTTCGCTCTCACACAGTCTCCTATCTCTTTCTCGCTCAAAATAATAATCCTCAGGCACAATACAATTCCCTCATATAAACCAAGGGTTGCCTTCTAGGGCCCAAAACCCTAAATTAACATAACTTCTACCATTAGATCATATGCCTAATGAATGACATAGATTACTTACGAAATTACAATATTTTACAAGGCAATTTTCATCTATTTTTAGCTTTGGAGGCGATGTCCCCGAACTGCCATTTGGGGCTCGCTAGCCCCCAGACCCCCAGTCAAGGGGGATTGTCCCCCTCGGACCCCCATGACGTGGAAAAGTACCCCCCATGTGGAGGGGTGTACAGGCTTCCTGGGGTATACACCCGATTGAAAACAAGACCTTTGAATCATGAATATAATTAGGCTCCAGAACCAACATTACAAGTTGGAGCTCTCTGCCTCAATGATTTAGTGTATGTGCATTACAATCTCTGATTTCAAGTGAAGAAAATAGAGAAACCAATAGATATAGATGCCATTTACTTACACAATATTGATGTATTGTCTCAGTGGAGGATGGGGTCTGAGGTGCTCATTTAGAGGAGTCACCGACATGGTTAGAGGAGGAACCATTAATACAGGGGCAGTAAGAGGAGGATGAATCAGGGGAGGTTCAACATGAGGAGGAGGAGGAGGAGGTATTGGGGGAGGATCAACATTAGGAGGAGGAGGACTTGGGGGAGGATCAACATTAGGAGGAGGAGCAAGATGAAGAGGAGGAAGAGGAGGAGCAGGAGGAGACATTAGGAGTGTCAATGTCAACACCATATGTTACAGATATAGGAGAGCACAACTCCATACCCAATAGTTATTTTTTTGACATTAGGTGCAGGGTCAGGGCCTTCTACTACTAGGGGCAAGCCTGAAAAACAACCCATCATGTTTTCCCGTAAAAGGGGGAGAGGGCACTGATCTCAAATAGCTAGTTGCTAGTTTGATTTGTTTTGCTACATATAACTCATGATGATGAGATACTTTTATATATGTGATTTTATATTGTATTGGTTCTCCACATTTGAGTCCTTGATTGGATAATTATCAGGGATCAACAAGATTTAGTATTGTCTTTGATGAATCTTTTTCACTTTACATCCACTACACCATATATATCAATGCTTTCTTCATATTTATGTTCCAATTTGTTTATTTCATGTTGTTATTGCTTTATATGTTTAAAAATTTGAAAAAAATGAATATATTACACATTTTTTTATGTTTTTCGACATTTTCCGATATTTTGCCAATATTTTCGTCGTTATTGTCGAAAATATGTTTTTAGGATCCTCATTGATATTTTGCCAATACCGATATTATCAACACTGGTTCACAAGTTAAAAACCTATGGGCACCACTGCATATACTGATTTATACCCCCCTTGATTTTCCAAGCAACAAATGGTGCATATTCCTATACCACTTATGCTGCAACAACTCTATGAGGTAACCATTGTCTACGATGAAAATTCCTAATTATTGACATGCTACATATTCTTATAATATTATTCCTATAATCTTTGTTTTTGGTTAGGTAATGTGAAAGTTAATGTGAAACATGAGACGACTGGCTTGTTTAATTTGTAGCTTGAGCAGCCACAACCTGGGGGCATCTAAGTAGTCAAAATCACATGGGATCACATCTAGCCTGGACTAGACCAGCCCTTAGCATGGCTAGATTTTTGTCAACAAAATTTCGAACCGATGATCTTTTCATCACAAAATACCTTAACAGAACATCTTGTCACTATCCACTCTAAGCCTAGTTGCTAATGTATTCCTATAATCTTATCTCACTTTAGCAAGTTTAATACGAAATAATCGTCAAACACAATACAAATTCCTAATGATTCGATAGAGCCATGCACTAGGTAAGTTCGAATTGTGATTATTTGTGATAGTTCCCTTATTTCACCCAGTATCATAGACAAAAAAATCCCTATTTTTGACATATTTCTAATAATCAAAAAATTTATAAAAGAAAGAGAGCAAGCTTTAAAGCCAAAATTGCCCAAAAACAGAACACTGTAAGTATTGTTTATTTATTCAATGTCGATTTTCTTTTAAGCATGGATAAAAAGTATGATGAGATAATCAAATTTGTGATTAAACAAAAAAACATAGATTCTTTGTTTATCCCACCTTGAAGTACCAAAATTACTTCAATAGGTGCCACGAGACCATCAAAGCTTTGATGGTTCAAAAAAAAGATCGAGCTTGATTACACCAACAAATTGTCAATTTACCCTTGGAAAAAGAAGCAACAAAACACGTTTTATTATTATTTATGTCTCATAAAACAATGCACATTTTTAAACAGTTATATCAAAAAGTTAGTTTTCATTTATTAGTTGGTTGATATGGCAGCATGTTGGGAACAGGATCTCTCAAAGGCAGTTTTAGGGCTAAAAGATCATGTTTGATTCAAATTTTGTAATAAAATGGTAAATACTCCACATTTTCTGGTCGGGAAGCGCGTAGGTGTTATAAGTCATAAAGGGTTGTCTGCCCTTAGTTTTGTAAAGTAAAGTCAGCTGTAAGAGATCTACCCATGGTCTGCGGACCATGGGATTGTATAAAAAGAGCTAAGCTCTAAGTAGTTAGAGACACATAATGTAAGAGAGTGATAGCTCTGAAGTAAGAAGTCTAAGTTTTGGGTCGTAGCGTAGGTAGAGGCTCTGCAGCTGAGTGCGCAGAGGCCTAGGGTGGAAGTCTGCAGCTGAGTGCACGGACCCCTGTAGCTGTGTGCGCAGGGTGAATAGAGTCTGTAATCACTTGAAGAGATTAATAAAGAGAAGTATTCTGCAATTTCTGTGTCTTTGTTCTGCATCTTGTCATTTTATGTATGAATTTACTTTATAATGCTTATGTGATGCGCGAATGTGTATGATTATGTTGGATAACTGAATGCATATAAGAATATCTGTTTACATGGTGCTAACTGGGAGTAACTATTAAGATAAGTAAGACACTTGGACTAATCTAGGAATCTGCATGGTACGTTGCCTTGGCAACGCGAAAGGGTCTAGATCAAGGGTTAGGGCTGCGGAAAGGACAACTGAACCCTTTCGCGGAGGTATAGAAGGATAGAATAAAAGGCTCGTCTAACAAGCTCTAGAGCGAAGCGACCTGCGAGAAGGCACGAATAAAGGGAATAAAACGACATCAAGACCATCTTAGGGTGTGGAAACTTGGTTTCATCATCCCCCCATACTGCTTCGGGTGACACTTTGGTCTGCGCTCCGCGGGCTGATGTCGAAAGGGCCAGTAGTGTAGGGATTTGTTTAGCTAACTAACGCTGAACCTTGGTCAGGCCCCCTCAAGCCAACAAATGGTTTCATTTCTGGGACCAGAATCTGCATAAGAGATGTGCGATGTTGTATCATTGGAATCCGACTAAGAAAGAGATTGGAGACTGGTTGTATAGGAAGATCCATGAATTCGCGGTGCAAGAGAATAGAAGCCCACAGCTGACAAAGGAATAGTGGCTGGACAGGTACCTGTATACAGAGATCCACGAGATCTTTTTCTGCACCTTTCCGATTGAGCTATACAAGTGGATCGCGAAGCTAACAGATAGCCAAGGAAGGTGGAAACTTGACGGTCCTATTGTGTGGACCCCGGAGCTAGTACACAGGTTGGAAGCATCGGAGGATAAGATTGCCTGCGCTGGCGATCATTGGCTCGATTGTGTCATAGGAGGATTTGTAACTGAATTTGCGGTTGACACCTTAGTCAGCTATAGCGAGGTGGAGCGACTTTTTTTCAAAGGACTGCCAGGTAAGTACATAAAATATTTGAATACCTGGATTAAAATGCTATTGTGCGAAAAATGGGTTATGTAGCTATCTTGATGTTTGGGGCCACACGAAGCAAAAAAACTTACAGAAACGAAGGAAAAAAGGGTCCTAAATATAGCCCGTTGATTTCACCTCCGCGAGGTGATGAAGAGGGAATAACGCAGGTTTCTCCACGAAGTGCTATTCAGTTAATCAGGAAAGGATTCCCGCGAATACCACCTCCACCCACATCACCTCCAACTTCACCATCATCACTTGTGACTTCACTCGTACCACCTCCACCTCCACTGCAGTTTAGTATGGCAAACTCAGCGAAGCTGCCTTTGTTCTAAGGCTTGGGGAGTGAAGACCTAAAACAATTCTGGTTCATTGTAAAAGCTGTATGGGGAGCTCAAGGCATTACAGATGACAACATGAAGAAGGCGACATTGGTTAGCACTCTGCAGGATCGTGTGCTGACCTGGTATATCAAGTACACTAAAGATAACCCAAATGTTGGAGTGGCAGACATCCAAACAACACTGAATAGAGAATTTAGTAGGCCTAAATTTGAAGCACAATCTATTGTAGGGTTCAAAGAAATCATGATGCAACCAGGTGAGACACCTTGGGAACTCAATCAAAGGTTGAAGTGTACAATCCGCGAAGCCAACATGAACCTAACAGACGGGCAACATTGCGAGTGGTTTGTGGCTTCGCTCCTGCTACACTTAAGGGTTGCGCTGTCGCAGTAGAAGATAATAACTCAAGAAGAGGTCTTGGATATTGCAATGAGACTGCATGAGACCTCGATGCAAGATCCTAATCTGGGGTTTCAACAGATCCATGCACAGTTGAAAAATATTAGCCTTGAGATGCAAAGCTTGAAGTAGGACAGAACAGTTCAACCAGAGGTGTGCGAGGAGGTATGGTGTCTGAAATGCAATAGTCAAGGGCATGACAAAGACCATTGTCCGGTCTTTGTGAACTAACTTACAGGAGGAGGTATGTTGCCTTTAAGGCTGGAAGCTCAAGCAAGACCGAGTGCGGGGCCTGCATTGTGGTGCGCTATCTGTCAGGTAGCAGGAAAACATGCCACGGATAACTGCCATTTGTTGCAGAAGTTTGTACAGACACCACAACAACTGTTCTGCAACTTTTGTAGGTCGAGTAGGGCATGATGAGCATAATTACAGAAGTTATGAATTGATGATGGATAGAACTCCTGTCTATAGGGTTCAGGCTGAAACACGCCCCCCCGACCAGAATGTAGGGATGGCACGGACAGGGTTTCAGGGGTGCGGAAGAGGCCGAGGTAGAGGAGGACCTGGCAGAGCTCGAGGAGAGTTGGTCTGCTACAATTTCGGAGGATCAAGACACTATTCCTGCGATTTCACTAACCCAACATGTCCCTCATGCAAGTATTACACTCTATTTGATCATGAAACGGAAGATTGTCCTACGCTGATAGATAGGATATGTGACAAAGGGGCGCTACCACCTCCCCTGACTCAGAACCTACAGATGATGAGTTTTGATCCACGCGAAGAGGATCCAAACGTGAATATAGTGCTCCGGAGCAGATTTGCAACAAGAGATGACAAGGGGAAACAACCAGAAGACAGTACATGGTTTCACAAAGCTCCAGCAAAGGAAATTGTGTTTGATTTGGAGTGCACACGTTAAATCTTCATAGAAGTGAAGAAGCGCTTCGCTGAGGCCTCCACCTCAAGAAGCAAGGATAAGTCTGATGAGGAGATGAACCCTTCTATGCTTACAACCTTCTTGGAGACCTGCATGAAGATACTGCGTGATAGTAAGGTTATGAAGGGGCTGCAGGAGCTCATAAATAGATGAGCCAGAAACACTCTGAATGAGCCACGCATAGTGCGAAAGATAGGTAATCATAAAACATGGATGGGACGAGAGATGAGATTGACCACGCAGATAGGAGAGTATGAGATGGATAAGGTTATCTTGGACCTGGGGTCAGACGCGAACGTTCTACCTAAATAGAGTTGGGAACGGATGGGGAGACCCGCGTTACAATGGTCTTCGATTCAGCTAAAGATGGCGAATCGACAGAAGATCATCCCCATGGGGCGACTGTAGGAGGTGACTGTGGATATTGAAGGTGCAAGCGCGCTGGCTGATTTTGAAGTAATAGAAATGGTGGATGACAGCAACCCATATCGTGCACTCCTTGGAATTGATTGGGCTACTGATATGAATAGGATAATCAACCTAAAGAAGTGGAAGATGATATTTGAAAAGAAATCGCTCCGTGTAATAGTACCTCCAGATCCTGCTGAAGGTTCACGTTATACTGAACTAGTACGCGATTATGAGAGTGATGACAATCTGGACTGTATCTATAAGATAATAGCGCGATACCAAGATTGGGTGAATCCAAAAACAGATGGATGAATTACATGGCATCGCGAGAGTTCATGCACTCCAGACTTTGATGAAGAACTAGAGCACTGGCAGAATCAGTTACACGAAGTAACTACACTGAACTGTAACATGATGACCTGGTCACTGCACTGTGTGTCGTCAGAGGTGACAAATCAACCTACTTATGATGGCCTGAATGATGTAGATATTTTTCTGAATGCATTTGAGAGGGAGGTACCAGAAAGGCAGTGCTTCCAAGTGTTGGACTGGGCACTACGCACTACGCCTGCAAGGTGGTGGGGTACACACAAGGGAGGCTTTGATGATTGGCGTGAATGTAGGAGAATGATGAGAACTTGCTTTGGGAAGCCAAAGGTGCGAATGATAGACAAGTATGATGGGTAGGATGATCTACGCGTGCACTTGGCCAAGTGGGCCCAGGCTTATGGAGAGAAGCCCCAACCTGAATGGGTGCACTTGTTCTGTCACACACTGGATATTGTCCCAATGAACTGGTATGTAGAAATAGAGCTTCGCCATGGGATATGTGAATGGGATATCCTGCACAAAGGATTCATGATGACATTCAGTTTTGAAGACGGGTTTGACAGTATTGATGAAGCGCTACAAGAGGTAAAAGCAGCAATCTTTAGGATACTACAGGATCCTTTAGACCTGATTCAACCCGAATGGGCTACTCAGCTGAGTCACACGCTAGAATGTTATAACGGAACTGCTAAAGAAGAGGACGAGGATCCACAAAAAATTAACATCCCTGAATCGAAAGGGCACCGCGAGGTTGGAGGGCCATAGGTTGAGAATCCGGATGTAACTGCACCGCTGAAAATGAAACAAATAAACATTGGTACAGAGGAAGAGCCCAAATTCATGAAGATTGGAGAACACTGGGGTGACACGACGGTGGATAAGGTCGTTGAATTGCTCCATGAATACTAGGATTTATTCCCTACCAAGTTCACGGATCTAAAGGGGATAATCGGGGACCTATGCATGATGAAGATCACGTTGAAGCCCGATGTGAAGCCGGTTAAGTAGAGACCTTATCGTCTCAATCCAAAGTACAAGAAAAAGGTCCACTTGGAGCTAGATAAGATTCTCGCGGAAGGCATTATTGAGCCTGTGGAAGAATCTGATTGGGTAAGCCCAATGGTGGTACAGGAGAAGAAGTAGAAGGATGAAATAAGGATATGCGTGGATCTCAGAAAGCTGAATGACGCTTGCGTGCATGATCCTTTCTCGACTCCATTCACTGATGAAGTGTTGGACAATGTTGGTGGCTAGGAAGCATATTCCTTTACTAACGGGTTCTCAGGGTACCACCAGATCAAAATCGCGCCGAAAGACAGGATAAAAATGACCTTCGTGACTGAGTTGGGTTGTTTTTAGTACACTGTAATTCTGTTTGGATTGAAGAATGCGTCTACGATTTTCTCATGCGTAGTCATTGCTGCATATAAGGAGTTTATTCATAAATTCTTGGAAGTGTACTTTGATGATTGGACTATGTACGGGCTGGTGAAATGCCATGTAGCAAGCTTGCGCCTAATGTTGGATACCTGTCGAAGATACCAGATCGCGCTCAATCTAAAGAAGTGCATGTTTTGTGTTCCCTTTGGGACCTTTCTGGGTCATGTGGTTTGCAGATAGGGACTGATGGTAGATCCCGCAAAGATCGCGGTGATACTGAACTTAGAAGCACCGAGGAGTGTGAAACAGTTGCGGACTACCCTGGGACATATGGGATATTATAGAAAGTTTATCAAAGGTTGTGCCTAGATCACTTCGTCTATGGAGAAATTTTTGAAGAAGGATGTCACGTTATGCTAGAATGAAGATTGTAAGAAGAGCCTGGATGTATTTAAAGAAATAATGGTCACTGCGCCGATCCTAGTCTTCGTGGATTGGAAGAAGGAGTTTCATGTACATGTTGATGCATCGTGATAGCGCAGGGAGTAGTACTGACACAGGCTGGTGGAGAAGACCTGGACCAGCCTATCGCGTTTGCAAGCAGAAGGTTATCTAAATCAGAGAAGAACTATTCCACTACCGAGTGCGAAGGGTTAGCTATGGTATATGCGCTCTAGAAGTTTAGGCATTACTTGCTGGGAGGCTATTTTAAGATGTACACAGATCATTCCGTGCTAAAGTACCTAGTCAATAAGCCTGTGTTGGGGGGGAGAACCTGCAGAGGGTTGTTATTGTTCCAGGAATATGATTTCGAAGCTATTGTGAAGCCTGGATGACTAAACGAGGGATCATAACATTTGTCACGCATCGAAATAGAGGAAGGACCCACTAATTTGGAGGAAGGATTGCCTGACGAGTAGCTATTTGCAGTGCGCGCTGCGGATGGTCATTTTGAATATATGATACACTTCTTAACGACAGGAACTGCCCCGGAAGGATACACTATCCAACAGAAGAAGAAACTAGTGGTGCACACGGCATATTTCTCTGTCATAGTTGGGCATCTATACAAAATGGGGTCTGATGAGATATTGCGACGATATGTACCCAAGTTTGAAAGAAGTAGCATCCTCGCGGATGCTCATGGGGGCACCGTGGGAGGGCATTTTGCAGGGAGAGCGACCGCACAGAAGATTCTTTGCGCAAGGTTGTGGTGGCCAACCCTCCATCAAGACTCAAAAGTGTATTGCAAGGCATCCGATGTATGTCAAAGGACTAGTAGGCCATCGCAGAGGGATGAGATGCCTTTGAATCCTCAGATGATGTTGCAACCCTTTGAGAAATGAGCGATAGATTTTTTCAGACCCATTCAACCCCAAGGAAAGACAGGAGAGAGATACATTATCACTGCGACGTAGTATTTGACTCGTTGGGCGGAGGCACAGCCTATGAAGGACTGCACAGGCGTGACTGCTGTAAAGTTCCTCTTTGAGCATGTACTGACGCGATTTGGCTGTCCAAAGATCTTGATGAGTGATTGTGGTACACACTTTCTGAATGAGACGATCAGCATGCTAACAGAGGAATTTTAGGTATATCACTAGAAGAGCACGCCTTATCACTCGCAGGCTAACGGGATGGTGGAATCATTCAATAAAGTGCTGGAGAACACGCTGAACAAGGTTTGCAATGCTTAGCAAAGTGATTGGGACCTATGCATACTTGCAGTACTATGGGCTTATCGAACGACATGCAAGAAGTTGACTGGACAAACCCCTTTTAGGCTTGTCTATGGTGTTGAAGCGGTAATCCCTATGGAATATATTGTGCCTAGCCTACGCATAGCAGCGCTCATAGGTATGATGGATCGCGAAGCTCTAGAAGAGAGGCTCACATAGCTGGATGAGCTTGAGGAAGAGAGATTTCTATCTGGATTTCACCAATAGGTCCAAAAGCAGCGCGAAAAGGCATGGCATGATCAACATATTAAGTTGCGCACCTTTAAGGTAAATGACCTGGTTTTGTTATATGATAGTAAATTTGATAAATTTCCAAGAAAGTTTAGGATGCACTGGTTGGGGCCTTATACCGTCAGGGGGATTACCAATGGAGGAGCGGTACAACTGGTCAAATTGAATGGAGATCCCTTCCCAGGAAAGGTGAACGGTAGTCGATTGAAGCCATACATCGGCAGTCCGACCATGTGACTAGATGAAGGTAGCACAGTCTTAGCGCTCCAGGTAGCTGAAAGGAGGCGCGGGACTATAAAATACACTGCCTAGGTTGGGGAGCTACACGATTGGAGGATGGTACGAAGCAAGGAAGTGTCACAGGGTACATGTCAACGTGGAGGGAGCTGTGCTACCCAGGAAGAAATCACACAGGTCAGCTGTCTTGTGGCCACCAAAAACCCCCCTCTTTGTTTGGTATTAGCGATAACACCAAGCAAATGGGGACCCTTAACAAAAAATCCAAAAAAAACATTTTATCAAAATTTTTGTATTTCAACTCCCTAAAACTGTATCACATCGCGAGAAGAGAGTGAAACGTTTTCCTATGCGCATAATAAGCTGCGAAGAAGCGACGCGAAATTCATCGCATCACATATATTATGAAGCACTCTTAAATGAAAAAACTAAGGAATCTCCGACATCCGATATGCGACGTCGCATATCGCAACATTGCGTAAGCAGCACACAATGATTGGATGACTAAGCGCGATTTGCGATTTGCGATCTGCGATGTTGCGATCTGCGATGAATGCAATCTGCGATGTTGCGATCTGCGATGAATGCAATTTGCGATAAATGCGATCATCAATTTCTGTGATGATACATCTTGACAACGCGATCCTCGATGCTGCGATGCGAGTCGCAGAAATCACCTATCGCAAAATTTCGTCGGCGCAGTATTCAAGGAAAGCTATCTGTAGACCAAAATTGGGCGCGCGCCTTAAAAGAAATTAATGATTGTACGCCAAAGTATTCAAGAAGGATAGTGTTGTGTTTTTCGAAGAGTCAGTTCGTTATGGGTGTCATGATTATGCATTCATTAGAGCTTAAAGCTTTCATGTCAATCTTTATCATCATTACACTTTTCCTTTGCGTAAACTGTAAGACAGGAAATAACATAAAGCAATGTGCAGGAAACATCTAAGGAAAAGGGGAAAGCGTCAATGCTCGGAGAACAGAGAAGAGATGCCTTCACAAATGGATGCCGCATGCAACAGGACCACAGATTCTAGAGTATCACTCAACAGATACTGATGTCAATAGGCTATCCAAAACTCAGAATCAAAGGCGCACAAAAGCAACATGTTTGCAAAAGATCCTGAAGCTTATGCCCGGTAAAGCAAAAAGAAAAAAGGCACTAAAGAAGGAAAACGCACCAGAAAAGCCCGGAACAAAGAACGGAGGCAGTTTTTAATACAAAAAATTGTTCAGAGAGCAAAGTCCCTAACTTATTCAGTCATTCGCAAGGCCGGAAATTGAAATAGCAAAAGCAGAATCAGTTTGAGAGGAATTTGGGTTATTACCAAGTATACACACAGTGAATACACCCAGCGAGAGGAAGATTCTCGAAAATATCTTCTAGTTTACCAGAAAGTGGTGCAAGCGCTTGTTATTTCTATTTTCGTAGCTCAAACGAAAGGAGAAGACGACCAGCCGACTCTTCCCAGGCGAATGTTACATGCTTGCAGCACTAAGGAGCAAATACAGAAACGGTTAGGAATTAGATTTAATTTTTAGAAATAATTTTACTTTAGCAGAAGGGCGGTCATTTAAAAACCATATCCTAAATTTATGTAATTAAGTTAATTAGTTAGCAGTATTTAAACCCTTCTCAGGCATTTGGAGAAGGGTCTAGAAATTTGTCAAAAAACTTGTCCTCAGAACATGCACTTTTGCACCCTCGGAGGGGGTTTTTGATGAATGGTTGGATCGAGATTTATTAATGTTTGTATTTGATATTTGCTACTGATGTTGCACTTTTGTACTCTTAGTAGATGTTAGAGCAAGGAGAGATAAATCATTGTTGCTTGAAGCTTATGAGTGGAACCAATCATAAATGGTACTTTTATCTCTTGATCATTTCTGCTCATATTCTTAAAGTGATATACATTTTTCAGTTGTTTATATGTTACTGCAGGAATGTATGGGTTACCATTTGGCACTTCTGTACGGTGGAGTCATTTATTTGTGTTTGATATATGAATAACTTATTATGCGATATGTTGTTCACAACTGTTTTGCTTAACTTTTTATGCAAAGTGGTTTATCTTAATTGATTTCTATTCTTATGATAGCTGAATGATCTTTATTACCAGTTATTGTTTGAAATCTCTTTAGATCGCATAATAGAAGAAATGCATCCCGGGTTAGCATAGATTAGATGTGTTGTTTCTCATTAGATTACAATAGCATAGAGTTAGTTTAGAAGTTTGAATTAAATTAGCTTTAAGTATTCTTAGATCAGCATCATCCAACTCTACACACACACACACCCCTTAGATTGGGAAACTGGTCCCATTATCCCCAGTCGGACCCGCTATACCAAACGGATAAGGAGCTGCCAACCAAGGTCCGGACCGGGTGGGTATCCCCCTTGTTGTCGACCCGATTTTCGGGGCTTCAACATATTTGGCGCTAGAAGGAGGGCCCGAACTATGAATGGCACCTAAATCAAAATCTAAATACCATTCTGAGAGTAAATCACCCTCATCAACTCCCCCGACTTCCCCAGTACGTTTAAATCCAGAGTCAGAAGTCGCTCGAGTATTAACCGCTACTATGTACCCTAATATTTCAGACCATTCTACCATTGAACCCCCTGAAGTTCAAACTCTAATTCGCAAACTCCAGGGATTTTCTATTTTTACACAGAGGTCTGATAAATCTCAAAGCAGCGTGACTTCGCAGTACAATCCTGCTCATCCCCTGACCAGATTAAAGAGTGAAAAATTTGGCATCCAGCCAACCGAATTCCCTCTCCCACCAGGAAAAGAGCAAGGAAAACACCACCAGAGTCTGACAGTGAGACTCTTTCATCTACATCGTCCATTTCAACTCCCTCACCGCGAAGTCAGCCACCCACATCTTCATTCCAAACCACTCATCCATCTTCCACAACCCCTCCTCTTCAATCATCTAAGATCATAATATCTTCATCTTCCCAGCCTCAGGGATCATCCTCTGCACTTTCATTTACTAGCAGCTCAACGATGGCCCAGTCTCCATGGAACAATCCTGGGGCAGTTTTAATGCCTCCACCCCTGAGCCAAATACCAGCCCATCCTAAGAAATGGCTACCCAAATTCAATCCAGAAGCAGGCATGCTAGCTGAAGAGCACATTAATAATTTCATGCTTTCTGTCAATCTCAACGGAGTCACCAACGAGGATGCTGTTGTCCGGCTTTTTCCCTATACAATGCAAGGAACAGCCGGGTCATGGTACTTTTCATTACCTTCCGGGTCTATCACAAGTTGGGACATTTTTCAAAGTCAATTCCTTACCAAGTTTGGTGATGACAGATCAACGGCAACGTTAATCAATGACCTATCCAATCTTAAAGCCAAGGTTAGAGAACCCATCAAAGATTTCAATTTACGGTTCAATAAAATCCTCAACAAAATTCCCACTGCTTCCCAACCCAGCGAAGAAGTACGATGTGAATGGTATATTACGGCCTTACCATCAAACTTAGCAATCTTCGTGGATAGAGCAAATAAGACAACCTTAGTTGAAAACCTGACAGAGGCGATAGCAGTAGAGAAGCACGTAGTAGCCCTGGAAAAAAGATCTGCGATAGAGGAACACAAATCTAAGAAAGTCACCTTTAAGGAAGACTCCAAGAAGAAACAAAATAAAGACCCTTTCGATTTGGAAGGATTACAAAAAGTATTAAAAACCATGTCCAATGAGATGATTGACATAAAAAAACATGTAGCAGAAACTTCTTCAAAAAATCCCTACAGAGCTTTTAAAAGAGGCCCTTCAATGGATGTGAAACCACCCAACGCTATCTCAAATGTCGAATCCGAAGAAGAGGAAGAAGAAGAGAGTACCACTGAAGGGTAGACCGATGACGAAGAAGTTGTGGGACTGCAAGGAATGTGGGATTTCATCCTCCCACAAGAAGAAGATCAAGAAGCATTTCCGGTTAGCACACGAAGCAAAAATCAACTTGATCCTCCCCAAACTACCCCTAAGCAGAAGGGCGCAAGCCCTGTAGCAAAAGATAAAGTTGCAACAAAGAAAATGACCGCTAAAGCGACTCAATCTAGCCCAATCCAATCAGATCAAATACCTCCATCAAGAACACTGATAGTGTCGGATGAAATGGAGTACAATATTATTGATGACATGAAAAAGACGAGGGCTAATATCACTCTTTATGAATTGAGAAAATTGAAACATCAACAGAAGATAATGATGAAAGAATTACATGCTATGCCTACTACATCTTTGCCTACAGCTGTAGCTTCCCACAACATGGGAAGACCTCCAACCAACACGATCAATAAGGTTGATCCAAATGACATCGCCTTGATTGGAGGAAGATCAAAGTCTCACACTCCCCCTTCTCTTCTCACTTATGAAATTTTTAATAAAAATGTGCACAATTGTTTGGTAGATTCTGGTGCTTCAACGAATATTTTACCCAGATCAATATGTGCCAAGTTGAATGTTCAACCACAAAAATCCACAGTGCGCATAGTTCAGCTTGATCGATCTCAAGTCGAAGTGATTGGTGAACTTAATCAAGTGACCATAAGATTGTCGTCTAACCTGAAGGTATGTCAGGTTATTGACATTCTAGTAGCTGATATCCCAGAATTCTATGGCTTGATTCTTAGCAGGGATTGGTCCGAAAAACTCCATGGATACTTTTCAACCGACTAGTCGCACATGTGGTTACCCTACAATGGTAAACCGAATCAAATAAAGGTTGAACGAGAGTTACACCAGAAATACATAGTAACGGAATTGGAGGGAGAAAATGAAGCAATAGCATACAACAGCAGTATCATAGGCAATTACTCGGTAGATTCTTTCCTCGGCAATTTCAATGCTCATACATCACCTTACTTAGAAAATTCAGTTTTGTCCCAAGTCGAAATTTTTCCCAAACTGATAATTCAAAGTGTGTTAATTTTTTAGATAAACCTGTAAATACATCTTTGTTTTGGAAATTATATTTTGACGGCTCTCAATCTAACAAAGGAGTAGGAGCAGGATGCGTTCTGATTAGCCCAGAAGGAAATAAGACCATGCTTACGTGCAGACTTGAATTCAATTGCACAAACAATACAGCGGAATATGAGGCCTTGGTGCAAGGCCTATACAAAGCAATCGGGTTGAACGTCAAGTACCTTCAAGTCTTCGGAGACTGTGAGATTGTCGTCAAACAGGTACGTAACACCATACATTGCCTATCAGGTCATTTGAAACACTATCAATCTTTAGTACAAGATCTGACTGAGCATTTCATAGCATTCAATATTTCGTCAATCCCAAGACTCCAAAACGCGAGTGCAGACCTGTTAGCTAACTCAATAGAATTAATCTTTAGACCGTCCATCCCTGACAACATTACAAACTGGAGAGTATTCAATGACGATCCTGATATTGTAAATTTCCTCACTTCTGAAGGATCCTACTCCAATCAAATAATTGACAAAGACCATCATGATCGACAAATACAACAAGATAGCACTGATAATGCTATAACTAAATCGGTGGTTAAGTTAGAAGACTTATATGATTTGAAAAGTCAGTTTAAAAGGTCTACCAATTCTAAGCTCTACAGTTCAACTCTGAACTACGAATTAGTAAACCTAGGAACAGATGATAAACCACAAAACGTTAATCTAGGCCACGGCCTAGCCCCTGAAGAAAAACAAGCGTATATCCGTCTTTTGAGACAATACAAAAATGTTTTTGCCTGGAATTACGATGAGCTGAAGACATACGACACTTCTATCATTCAACATACTATCCCTATGATTGACAATGGAAAACCTGTCCAACAGAAACTCAGAAAAATCCACCCCAATTTAGAAAATCAGATAAAAACTGAGCTAAATAAGTTATTAAGAGCCAGAATAATTTTCCTCGTCAGACATTCCAAATGGGTCTCCAATATGGTACCCGTTAGAAAGAAAAACGGAGATATTAGAATCTGTATCGATTTTCAGAATCTCAACAAAGCCTGTCAAAAAGACAATTTTCCCCTCCCACCTATGGAGCAGACATTACAGGCAGTAGCAGGCTCAGAATTAATGTCTTTTTTGGATGGATTTTCAGGATACAATCAAGTGCTGGTACATCCCGATGATCAGTTAAAAACCACATTCCGAACTAAATGGGGCACATATGCATATCAGAAGATGCCATTTGGTTTGATCAATGCTGGCGCTACATTTCAGAGAGCCATGGACATCGCATTCAAGGGTTTAGTCAATAAATCTGTAGTAATTTATCTGGATGATATAACAGTGTACTCCAAGAAGCGAAGCGACCATCTCAAAGACTTGAAACAAATCTTTCAACGATGTTTAAGGTATGGGATTTCACTTAACCCAAAGAAATCTTTTTTCGCATTAAGTGAAGGAAAACTTCTAGGATTCATAGTGTCAAAATCTGGTATTCACATTGAGCCTGACAGAATCAAAGAAATTTCTGAAATATCCCTACCTCATAACAAAAAAGCCATGCAATCTTTCCTTGGTCAAATCAATTTTGTGAAGAGATTTGTCCCAGATTTTTCACGGATTGTTTCTCCTTTGCAAACCATGATTAAAAAGAATTCAAATTTTAAATGGGGTCAAGATGAGCATGAAGAATTCAACCTGATCAAACAAGCTATCATTAACGTTCCATCTTTAGCAACCCCGAATTTTTCAGAATCTTTTATCTTATACACATTTGCCTCATAGAAATCATATGTCGCGATTCTAACTCAAGCAAATCAAGAGAAAGCGGAAGCCCCAATCGAATTTTTTAGCTCGAATTTACAAGGTGTTGAACTCAACTATTCAGACGTGGAGAAACAGGCATATGTTGTTTTCAAGATCAAATATTTCAGACCTTTCTTACTTAAAACCCATACTAAGGTCATAGTACCGTTTCCAGCGGTAAGAAATCTTCTAATATAGAAGGATGTGGGTGAAAAAAGAGCAAATTGGATCACCGATTTACAAGAATACGACCTTGAGATCAAACCAGCAAGCATTGTAAGAGGTCAAGGCTTTTGCAAAATGTTGGCTGGAGCATCGCAAATTCCTGAGAATTCATTTGAAGAGGTACAAACGTATGAGGTAAGCCTAAACGATACAGAATCATTATATGCTGACACCATTTATTATCTTAAGAACGGGTATGCTCCATCACACCTAGATCACACCAAGAAAAGATCTCTGAGATTGAAAGCTAAACAATATCAGCTCATAAATGATGTTCTGTTTAAAAGGAATTACGATTCTGTGCTTCTTAGGTGTCTTGAGAAAACTAAAGCCGAAAAGGTTTTGCAGGAACTCCACGATGGACCAGCAGGCAGACACTATGCTGGAGATGCTACTGCACATAAAACCTTACGTGCAGGATATTATTGGCCCACGTTGTTCAAAGACTCACACAGTTACGTGAGGAAATGCCAAGTCTGCCAAACTACTGCAGGGAGACAAAAGAAACTGTCCATGCCACTACAACCTGTAAACATCGAGCAACCATTCAGTCAGTGGGGCTTGGACATAATAGGTGAGATCGTTCCTCACTCTTCTAAGCAGCATAGATACATCCTCACGGCAACAGATTATTTTACTAAATGGGTAGAAGCAGTTCCTCTCAAGACAGCTAATTCTGAAAACATCATTGAATTCATAGATCAATTTATAATCACTAGGTTTGGATTGCCAACGGCTTTAATGTTTGATAATTCCTCATACTTTTCTGGAAATGCAATGACTGAGTTTGCACTTAAAAGAGGGTTCAAATTGAAATATTCGGCCAACTACTATCTGAAAGGTAATGGATTGGCTGAATCGACAAATAAAAACCTGATCAGGATCATTAAAAGAACAATTGACCAGAACCAAAAGAATTGGCACAAAGCTTTGGTAAATGCTTTATGAGCAGATAGAATAACGAAGAAAGCTTCAATCGGCACTTCTCCCTTTAATTTAGTTTATGGGAAAGAAGTGGTTCTTCCAACTCACTTAGTCATCCCCTCTTTGTCTTTAGTACAATACATCGATGAGGTATCTACTTCCTCCATACAACTAAGACATGTGGAAATAATTAAATTAGAAGAACAACGAGAACAAGCTAAGAAAAACCATACTCATCACCAAGCGCTAATAAAATCCTCTTTTGACTCAAGCATAATGACCAGAAAAAATTTTCAGATGGGAGATTTAGTTTTGAAATGGGATAAGGCTCATGAAGAAAAGGGCAAACATACAAAATTTCAGAAGATGTGGCTTGGTCCTTTTCAGATTGTAGAAGTCATAGGCCCATCAACGTTTGTGTTGCAGGATTTAGCAGGTAGAAGGGATTCTTTGCCTGTTAATGGACAGATCCTTAAAATATATTTTCCATAGAAGATTATTCTTCTATTTTGTAGGATAGTTTTAGTTTTTTCTTTTTTTTTTTCTTTCTTTCTTATAAATAAAACCAGTTGTAGATGGTTACTACAGGGGTTCACGAAAAAGACACCAATTCTCTATCAGATTTTGAGCTTTTTCGCTTGTACAAGTAGCAAAATTTTCGAAAAATCTGATCTTTATTATTGACAGATAGAGTTAACTTTAGCCTAGATATGATACTAGTTTCAACTTCAATAATTTGAGGAAAGCAACCTTTGGTAAAAAATTGTTTTATATCAACACAATGAAAGGTATCAATAATAAAATAAATATTCTCTATAAAACTGCTGTTTTCGAACTCTATTATTGTCGTCTAGAGCTTTCTTAAGGAAAAATAATGACTTCCTCCCTGCTAAAGGAAATCGCAGCATTCAGAGGAACAATCCGAGAAAACACTATATCTCAAAGAATAAGAGGTCTCATCACGAGCCGGCTTATCATAATCACATATATTATAACTTTCTGACTTTGCCAATACTGTCCACCAAAACAGGGTAACGACTCAAGATTGTTGCAATCAAAAGACAAGGGGTCTCATCACGAGCCAGCTTGTTCAGCAAAAGTGTAAATCAAATGAATGACTGTGTCATAATTTGGCCACCAAACCAAGACATTATTCTTTAGAGAATAAAAAAGGAAAAAGTGTCAAAAGGGGTTTTTCTCTGAAAAGTTGTAGATAGCCTTAAGCAGGATAAAGGATCATTGCTGGGTAACAGGTAACCCTGTCGAGGCTATGGATGCCTGCTGGCAGCAGAGGCTCTACCTACGATAAATGAGCATATTTTAAAAGCCAGCACGCAGAGAAGACCTTATTTTATCTTTAAAAGACCAAGTAATGTCTGATGTAAATACAAGGACTAAGCTTGAGGAAGCAAACAATTGGAATAGGAAAAGGTTGAGACAAAATATCATTGATAGGATAAGGCATAATGTACTCTATCTGTCTATGACAAAATTTAGACGTATGAAAATTTTTATGCTTTGGAAGTTAAAATTCAATAGAAAAGCAGAGATAACTGGTTCTTCACAGTGAATCGCCATTGTTGTGGCCACCAACAACCCCCCTCTTTGTTTGGTATTAGTGATAACACCAAGCAAATGGGGACCCTTAACAAAAAATCCAAAAAAAACATTTTATCAAAATTTTTGTATTTCAACTCCCTAAAACTGTATCGCATCGCGAGAAGAGAGTGAAACGTTTTCCTATGCTCATAATAAGCTGCGAACAAGCGACGTGAAATTCATCGCATCGCATATATTATGAAGCACTCTTAAATGAAAAAAACTAAGGAATCTCCGACGGTCGATATGCGACGTCGCATATCGCAACATCACGTAAGCAGCACACAATGATTGGATGACAAAGAGCGATTTGCGATTTGCGATTTGCGATCTGCGATGTTGCGATCTGCGATGAATGCGATCTGCGATGTTGCGATCTGCGATGAATGCAATTTGCGATAAATGCGATCATCAATTTCTGCGATGACACATCTTGACGACGTGATCCTCAATGCTGTGATGCGAGTCGCAGAAATCACCTATCGCAAAATTTCCTCGGCGCAGTATTCAAGGAAAGCTGTCTGTAGACCAAAATTGGGCGCGCGCCTTAAAAGAAATTAATGATTGTATGCCAAAGTATTCAAGAAGGATAGTGTTGTGTTTTTCGAAGAGTCAGTTCGTTATGGGTGTCATGATTATGCATTCATTAGAGCTTAAAGCTTTCATGTCAATCTTTATCATCATTACTCTTTTCCTTTGCGTAAACTATAAGACAGGAAATATCATAAAGCAATGTGTAGGAAACATCTAAGGAAAAGGGGAAAGCATCAATGCTCGGAGAACAGAGAAGAGATGCCTTCACAAACGGATGCCGCATGCAACAGGACCACAGATTCCAGAGTATCACTCAACAGATACTGATGTCAATAGGCCATCCAAAACTCAAGGCGCACAAAAGCAGCATGTTTGCAAAAGATCCTGAAGCTTATGCCCGGTAAAGCAAAAAGAAAAAAGGCGCTAAAGAAGGAAAACGCACCAGAAAAGCCCGGAACAAAGAACGGAGGCAGTTTTTAATACAGAAAATTGTTCAGAGAGCAAAGTCCCTAACTTATTCAGTCATTCGCAAGGCCGGAAACCGAAATAGCAAAAGCAGAATCAGTTTGAGAGGAATTTGGGTTATTACCAAGTATACACACAGTGAATACACCCAGCGAGAGGAAGATTCTCGAAAATATCTTCTAGTTTACCAGAAAGTGGTGCCAGCGCTTGTTATTTCTATTTTCGTAGCTCAAACGAAAGGAGAAGGCGACCAATCGACTCTTCCCAGGCGAATGTTACATGCTTGCAGCACTAAGGAGCAAATACAGAAACGGTTAGGAATTAGATTTAATTTTTAGAAATAATTTTACTTTAGCAGAAGGGCGGTCATTTAAAAACCGTATCCTAAATTTATGTAATTAAGTTAATTAGTTAGCAGTATTTAAACCCTTCTCAGGCATTTGGAGAAGGGTCCAGAAATTTGTCAAAAAACTTGTCCTCAGAACATGCACTTTTGCACCCTCGAAGGGGGTTTTGATGAATGGTTGGATCGAGATTTATTAATGTTTGTATTTGATATCTGCTACTGATGTTGCACTTTTGTACTCTTAGTAGATGTTAGAGCAAGGAGAGATAAATCATTGTTGCTTGAAGCTTATGAGTGGAACCAGTCATAAATGGTACTTTTATCTCTTGATCATTTCTGCTCATATTCTTAAAGTGATATACAGTTTTCAGTTGTTTATATGTTACTGCATGAATGTATGGGTTACCATTTGGCACTTCTGTACAGTGGAGTCATTTATTTGTGTTTGATATATGAATAAATTATTATGCGATATGCTGTTCACAACTGTTTTGCTTAACTTTTTATGCAAAGTGGTTTATCTTAATTGATTTCTATTCTTATGATAGCTGAATGATCTTTATTACCAGTTATTGTTTGAAATCTCTTTAGATCGCATAATAGAAGAAATGCATCCCAGGTTAGCGTAGATTAGATGTGTTGTTTCTCATTAGATTACAATAGCATAGAGTTAGTTTAGAAGTTTGAATTAAATTAGCTTTAAGTATTCTTAGATCAGCATCATCCAACTCTACACACACACACACCCCTTAGATTTGGAAACTGGTCCCATTATCCCTAGTCGGACCCGTTATACCAAACGGATAAGGAGCTGCCAACCAAGGTCCGGACCGGGTGGGCATCCCCCTTGTTGTTGACCCGATTTTCGGGGCTTCAACAAGTTGGAAAGTGACTGTTAAAGTCATTGTTCATAATTTGACGGTTGAAATGCGGCAAAATGGAGTGGGTGACTGGCATTTAAGACGAAATTTATGTCTCTGATCCTTGAAAATATGCCGCCAATCTGGGATTAATGAACCAAATTTGGGGGGAACGATCGGAATTGAGTTCAAAATGCCCTATAAATTACAAGTGCTTGTCCAACGAAAAACACTTGGAATTTTGAGAATTGAGTTGTTGAGCTCTCAGGCATGCGTGAACTGAGAATTCTTCGAGACTTTCAAGGAGACTCCTGAATTTGAAAACTTGCCAGAGACGACGCAAGCACTATTAGAAAGCGTTATGTCGGCACCCACAAAGATTATAAATACCAAACAAGTAGTAGAGGAGGCAACATATGAAATGGAAATAGAGGCAGAAGCAGCTGCTCCGGAAGTGGCCGAATTATTGGTGGAGGTCCCTAATTTGCCAAGGACGTTGAGACGGAAGCTGACCCCAACCAAGGAAGTCGTGAAGGATAAGAAGGGAAAGTAGCCTGCCATACCAGTGTACGCATTGCCAAGAAGAAACCCACCAAAGCCTACTGCGTAGGAAGAGGGAAAAGCCATAAAATTAGAACCAGAGGACGAAGACGTTGAAGACATATCGATGGACGACGAGGATGTGGGAGTTGAAGTAGAGGAAGTTGAGACCTAGGGCACAGATCCTATCACTCGGTTGCCAGAGTATGTCCCTTTTCGCAAGCCTAAGTCCAAGGTGTCGAAGGACATTGATGAGAGGAATACTCCCTTGCAAACCCCTCTGCTGCCTCATGACATTGTTTTCGACGGTCCGTGTTTGGCACGAGTGCCACTGCTGAAACTTGAAGACTGGGACTTAGAAGACCACGAAAAGTTCCCACATCTGGCGGCCGAGCAGCTAATGCGCCGCATCATTGACAAAAATTCAGGAACGACTACAACCACACCCCGATAATAGTTTTGGTCATCAAGAAGCTACTATGCTTGGTGTATGATGGGTGTCCGTGGCTAGAGGTGACGATACCCATCACAGATAGGTTGATTCATGGGATCATGCGACTGCCATATACAGGAGAGAATCTGGCCATGATCTTTGGCAGAAAAGGTGGTGAGCAAGCTCTCGCAGAGTCAATGAAGAAGAAATTTAAATTGGTGAAGAAGCCGCGCAGATACACTATATCCAGTATTTGCAACCCCGCTGTGAAGGTAGCAACACAAATATTAGTGGGGAAGGTAATGAGGAAGTGTCACGCTGATGCCTGTCGTTGCGTTCATAGCACAGTGCGCTGAAGGAGTCCTGTTAGGTAAACTTGACTCAGGATAGAGTCAAAGTTGACCAGGTTAAAGAGTGATGGTTTTGGGGCACATGGTATTGTGCACCCATAGTATTCTGCCCGTGGTATTATATGTAATGGAGCTTATAAAAGGCTGGAAGGACTTCATTGTAATGCAAGACCTAGAGGTGATCAGTGAAGGCTCACTTGATCGGATTGGCCAGGGTTTTGGCCAATGCTAATGAGATCTTATTAGGTTGGGTTTTTCCCTGGATTTGGGGTTTTCCCGGATAAACATTAGTGTTTATGTGTTTATGGTTGTTGCCAGTTATTTTCTTATATTTATTCCTCTCGGTAATTATTTATGTTATGTAGTAAATTTCTTAACAACTGGTATCAGAGCCAGATATTGGCTTCAAAGGGATTCTTTGATGCCAGGGGTTTATAGTGCTTGATGAGATCAATGCAGCCTTTTTACAGATCTGGGTCTGAAAATAATGGTGGAACAATCTTACGTGGAAGAACCTCGAGGAGAATGTGTAGAAGATAGTGCCATAACTGCCAAGGATCGTAGTGCATTTGCGATATTTACCAGTTTGGAACATGCTGACGAATTGTTCGGGATTCATGTGGCTATTTAAAAAAGGTCAGCAGAAGAAAATTGTTCATGCAGCTTCGAAAATTGTTTGTTTTCTGCTACATGAGGCCACTGGTGCTGGAATCTACAAGGTTCTCGTAGGGCTCGCAGTTGGAGCGGTTTGATAGAAGTTTTTGATCAAATCAAATTGAGATAGGATAGATCAGAATCGCAGCAGCAATAAACAAAAAAAAAAATTAATGAAGTCAAAATTATTGCATGTAAATGGGCATACTACTGTAAGACCTGGTAAGGCATGTGTACCCCTCGATGATCACCGGTAAAGTCTGGGTTAGACCTAGGTGATAGGGGGGATGTCGGGTTAACAATACCCCAGGTAAAATCTCTAAGGGGGGTAAGAGCTAGAGTGAGCGGGATTGTCTCACTTAGCAGGTTTGGCTGGAGTTAGTCAAGGAACACCAAGTCAAGTTTAAGGGGGGAATTGTTAGGTAAACTTGACTTAGGATAGAGTCAAAGTTGACTAGGTTAAACAGTGATGGTTTTGGGGCACATGGTATTGTGCACCCATAGCATTCTGCCTGTGGTATTATATGTAATGGAGCTTATAAAAGGCTAGAAGGACTTCATTGTAATGCAAGACCTGGAGGTGAGTGGTGAAGGCTCACTTGGTCGGATTGGCCAGGGTTTTGGCCAATGCTAATGAGATCTTATTAGGTTTGGTTTTTCCCCAGATTTGGGGTTTTCCCGGATAAACGTTTGTGTTTATGTGTTTATGGTTGTTGCTGGTTATTTTTATATTTATTCCTCTCAGTAATTATTTATGTTATGCAATAAATTTCTTAACAAGTCCAGTTCAACTGGTCAGACTACCTTAGTGGAGAGTTACTGGCAAACTGCCGCGAAGCATAAGAGCTCAACAAGACATTCCACTACACGTGGCTCTTGCTATCAATTGTATTGGTAGCATGGGAGCTACCAAAGGATAGACAGTTCCCTTTGGTCATGCCAGACCTCCCTGAAGCAGCGAAGTACGCTTTGTTGTGGGCGACCAAGGATGTGCAGCGAGTCAGGGACAACAAGATCTTTTGGATCTTGATGGAAATGAATATTCGGATGGCCATCAATCGCAAGCCGCGATTGTCGCCTACGATGTACGCTAACTTGCAGGGCTATGCCAAATTTAAGGCTAACTTCCATCGTGTATCCATCAGGGCGCAGAAGGACTCTACGCAGAAATGGCACGACTTGCCGTATTTGGCAACAGATGATGCCATTGATGCAATGCTTAATCAATAGCTGGCAGAGTGGCGCTCGACAACAGATTTGGTAGTGGGCAGAAGCAAGTCTGTCGCACAGAAGAAAAAGGAGGAGGCCAAGCTTAAGATGACACGGCTGACTGAGAAGAGGAAAAATGAGGCTGCTAATAAGGCTCAGGTAGAGTGTGAGGCCGCGAAGCAGACAGGTGGGACAGAACGAGGCTCTGACAAAGGCATGAGGTCGCCTTCACCTAAGACTGAGGAGGAAACAGATGAACAGCATGGCACAAAGCCTCAGGAGACGTCCGACCACATTAAGCGCCCAAGAGAGCTAGAGAAAGGAGGGCCTAGAAAGAAATCAAAGGCAACCAAGACCTTGCTGGACCCCATCACACTAATAGAGGGCGATTTACATGATATCAGTGACATAGTGAGGGATGTCACCGCGGAGGCTATGCAGCAGTTTGAAAAACAACAACAGATCATCTTAGGGTCCATCCAGATAGGGTTGCAGGAGTTGCAAATCCATGCGTCGCAGGATGGTACGGTGTCTACCAGCCTAGCTATCGGCACTTCAGAGGCTGCCGATATGCTGCACAAAAAGACTTCCAGTGCAATAATGTTGTCGAATGGAGCACTGACCACAGAGAAGGAGGCTGACAATCCCACTTTCAGCACCCTAAATGGAGTAGGGTTGAACCTGGTAGTGCTCCCGCTCGAAGCACTCCACCTTTTGCAAGATGGAGTAATTGCATAACTGAGGGCCCAAGAGCATCGCACTTTCTAGGTGATCAGCGAATAGCGGATCAATAATGAGCAGATGACCCTACAGAGAAATGATACCATCGCTGCTGAGATCAAGGCAACCAATTAGAGCAATTGGATTATGCAAGTCGTTGAGGAGGCCTGCTGAATGGTCCCAGAGTTGGCCATTCTGGAGGAGGAGCCAGTCGAGGTACACATCCACAAGTTGGCCACAGGGGTGCGCGACACTCGGACTGAGATGGTGCGGGTTCAGTTGGAGTTGAACCTATAAACAACGGAGTTGCAGTTGAAGGCCCAACCTTCAACTCCGCCAGAAGTCAAGGAACAACAGGCGACCGTTGTCACAGAATTAGTAGTGGCGATGGACAGTGCAATAGCAGACTGCACGTAGTTTTTTGAGCAGTCATTTGAGGTCTTGACCATCTTGCAGGAGGACCCCAATGTACAGAGGCTAGAGATGGAGGCGCGCAATCTACAACACCGCTATGATGAGGTTAAGGGTAAAACGTGAACCGTCAGGCTGACACGAAGACTAGCCAAGCTGCAGGAGGCCAAGCAGCTGAAGGAATAGGTGGACGCAACGCTGCACAAGTAAGCAGTGCTCAAGGCAAGACTAAAGCCTTGGCTGGATGAGGCTTATGCAGTAACAAGGAATATCGAAGGTAAGCTTGCGACTCTGCAGGCAACACAACAAAAGCTTCAGGCTGACAGCGTAGGAGCAGTGATCGAGAAGACAGTGGAAGATGCGAAGCAGGTGGCATCTCAGTGCACGACCAAAGTTACGATCATACGGGTTGAGCTGGAAGGACTTTGGGCAAAGATCTCCACGCCTACCAAATGACTCGAGGGTGAGTCATGATGTTTGTGTTGGGGGCCTGTTGGGAACAGGATCCCCCAAAGGGCAGTTTTGGGGCTAAAAGCCCATGTTTGAGTCAAATTTTGTAATAAAATGGTAAAGACTCTACATTTTGTGGTCGCGGAGCGCGTAGGTGTTATAAGTCATAAAGGGTTATTCGCCCTTAGTTTTAAAAAGTAAAGTCAGCTGTAAGAGATCTACCCATGGTCCGCAAACCATGGGATTGTATAAAAAGAGCTAAGCTCTAAGTAGTTAGACACACAATGTAAGAGAGTGATAGCTCTAAATTAAGAAGTCTAAGTTTTGGGTTGTAGCGTAGGTAGAGGCTCTGTAGCTGAGTGCGCAGAGGCCTAGGGCAGAAGTATGCAATTGAGTGCGCGGACCCCTGCAGCTGTGTGCGCAGGGTGAATAGGGTCTATAATCACTTGAAGAGATTAATAAAGAGAAGTATTATGCAATTTCTATGTCTTTGTTCCGATTAATGCATCTTGTCATTTTATGTATGAATTTGCTTTATAATGCTTATGTGATGCGTGAATGTGTATGATTATGTTGGATAATTGAACACATATAAGGATATATATTTACGCGGTGCTAATTGGGTGTAGCTATTAAGATAAGTAAGACACTTGGACTAATCTAGGAATTTGCACGATACACTACCTTGGAAGCGCAAAAGGGTCTAGATCAAGGGTTAGGGCTGCAGAAAGGACAACCAAACCCTTTCGCGGAGGTATAGAAGGATGGAATAGAAGGCTCGTTTGATAAGCCCTAGAGCGAAACGACCTGCACAAAGGCAGGAATAAAGGGAATAAAAAAACATCATGACCATCTCAAGGTGCGGAAACTTGGTTCCAGCATCCCCCCATACTACTTCGGGTGAGACTTTGATCCGCGCTTCGTGGGCTGATGCCAAAAGGGCTAGTAGTGTAGGTGTTTGTTTGGCTAACTAACGCTGAACCTGGGTCAGGCCCCCTCAAGCCAACACAACATCTCCTTACCATTTTGATCTTATATAATAAGATGTTCATAACATTTTGATGTAATTCTTAGTGGCTTATCTTTGGTTCAATGTGCTTGGTTTCTCATTGATTATAGTGTACTCAAATATTGTTAATGGTTAACAATAAATACTTCGCAAAATTACTTGGTTTCAATTTTTTTTTTTGTAAGCTTGGTAGGACTACATCTTCATCATGTCCAATAAATCACCCCGAGTGGGGTGAGGAATTGAACCAGTGACTTCACATCAAGAAGTGCCTTAACAAAGCACATGATCACTGTCTATCCAAAATCCCATGGACTCCTTGGTTTTAAATTTTATTTAAATAAAAAAATAAAATGTTTTAGCAATTGGTAACTTGACTTTGGGTGTAAGTTTATAAGATGATGTCATATCACCTTTTTCATTATATTAATAACATGTCAATTGAATTAAAAGATTCCTCAGTTAGGGATATAATTTTGGGTTGATGTGATACTACTTATGTTGTATGAGAATTGGTTCTCTCTAAAAAACCTGTGTGCCTTGCATGCCCACATTCCGGGGACTTGTGGACACTTAGGAAATATCCACAAATTGTTGGAGACTTCATTGGGGACTCAAGGACTTGCTAGCCTTCCCCAAGGAATTCTGACAAATTTCAGGGACGTTCCAAACAAAATTTCAAGGACATGCTGAAAATATTTCAGGGATTTTCTAAGCAAATTTCAAGTATAACATGGGCATAGATCTTTAGTTTTAATAATCATGAAAATTAATGATTGGACAATATGATTAGTTACCCCATCCATTTTTTTGTATTGCACTGAATCTAAATCTGCTGCATGTGTTGCAATTGAAAACATGGATTTTGTATGGTGATGAGATTCTAGTAATTTACATATTGTATTTTCAACAATAAAGTTACAATAAGCAAAACCTCTATGTCAATAAAACATGAAATTGTAACATTTAAAAGGGTTGATCCTTGTAGTTTTTGCTCTTGTTTTCTCTCATTTTTTAGGTTATCTCAACTTTTACATATTGTATATGGGTTTTCAAGAGTCATTCAAGTCTAAGGCTTTCACCATCCCAACCTTAAGCATTGTGAAAAACAATTAGATAGTAGTGACTTGGATTGAATACTAAATATCTAAATAAATTTGTATAAATCGCATTCTTAATAAAATATGAATCTAATCTCTTTATAAAATCAAACTATTCTATAGTGGTCTCCAATATTGTTTATAAGTTTGCAAAATCTCTTCTCTATCTCATAGGCAACACATTATTTCTATTTCAAATTAAAAATATCTACACTTAAATTTGCTAAAGCTAAACTACATTTTGTTGATATCTAGTGCGAATAATAAAAAGTCACTCAACCCTTTTTTAAATTGCATGAGATTTTTCAAAATCGAGGAGTGTAAAAGCTATGCATAACAGGAACCTCTATTTTTTAATCTGTAATCTGCATCCTATTACCTCTTACTTAACATTAATACTGTCCATATATTCTATTACATTAATATGATAAGTTATATATCCGCATCCTATTACCTCTTACTTAACATTAATACTATCCATATATCCTATTACATTAATACGGTAAGTTATATATCCTATTCCATCGAACCTTAGAAGAAGGAGAAGGTGCAGAATAAATATGAATGATTCACATTCTGTACAAACACGAATGCTGTATTGTATGGGGCATGGTATGGTTGTTAGAATAATCACGATGACTATTTTATAGTCGGCGAAGTACAGTCGGTGATAGTCAGTAGATAGTTGGTGGAATGACTGCAGGATCTTCAGTAGGCTCTGTGTATAAATTGATATAGCTAGCAATACAATGTTCAAGTTTTTGTTTTGAGTGTTCATCTCTGATTTGGTATGAGTGTTCATATTTGATTTGTTATTAAATCCAGAGGGCCGAGATCTAAAGGGCTCTGGATATGAGTCATAGAAATAGAAATCCGTCGCTAGGCTATCAAGTGTCAAAAGAGCAATCGTCGTTGTGATTCATACACCATAATAATACAATAAGAGTGCATCTGTAGCCACTACATCGAGTGTCACCTTCAGCCGCAAGTTATTTGAAGCCGCAAGTTATTTGAAGAAACTAAGGTATTGTTTGCAGTCTTGACCATAGTTTTTGTTTGGAAGGTCACGTGGAGAGAACCGTTGGTTTTTTAGTCAAAGTCATTGATTGGAATGGACGGCAACGAAAGCCCGGCAAATAATTTTTTTTGAAAAGATATTCAGGGAGTAGTCATAATTAACCATTAAAAAAAAGGGGAAGAGACGGCAACGAAAGCCCGGTGGAATAGAAGCATTTGGGTATTGCACAACTGGTATATAGATTTAGCATAATATTACAATAAATAAGACACAATTTAATATAGGTTTGGTACATTTTATTTGAGGTATTGGTAGATTTGGGGATATGTGGTATTTTTTTTTTTTTTTTTTTTTTTTTTTTTGTCAAATTTAGTGTATATTTTGGCGAATTTTTTAAAGAAAAATGTAAATTTTTTTGGCTGATTCTTATTTGAATGAATACACTAAATTTGATCGAGAAAATTATGTGAATTAGAAATTCAAGTTGCTCACAATTATAGAGAGTTATAAATTGTGGTCAATTGTGAGTGGAGATGAGCTCAAACCCACTGTTGTAGTGTCTATTCTAGATTGGGAGAAATTGGAGGCAAAAACAAAGGTATCTGCCTATGTCCGTAAAGGAAAATATAATTCCTCACATTATAGATTGCAAGACATCAAAAGAAACGTGGATGGTGCCCAAGGGTTTGTATGAAACAACAAATACAAATCAAATCTTACTCTTGAAAACTAAATTTTTGTCTATAAAAATGGAAGCAAATGAAAATATAAGCAATTTCATGTCTCGTGTCAAAGATTTAAGTGATAAGTTAGGAGATATTGGTGAAAAGGTGTCTAGTACTGACTTGGTCACCATCACATTAAATGGCTTAGTGCAAAATTATCAAATTTTTGTTTCAAGTCTTTCAGTTAGAAAGAAGCCTCTTACATTTGATGAATTGATAATAATTCTTCTAGAAGAGGAAGAGATGATGAAGAGCTTTAATTAGGCAAGCCACGGGACACGAACAAAGGGGGCAAGTTTCAAGCAAAACAAAAATGTATGACACAATCTAAATTTCCAACTCATGATAAGAGATATGATGAGTGTTATTATTGTAGAAAAAACCTTGACACCACTCTAAATATTACTATAAAAGAAAATATAATAATTCTAAACAAACAAATCGAAAACATAATGTAAATTTTGTGGAAAAAGACACTTCAATCAATGATTGATTTAAAAATATTAGACTGTTTGTTTATGATGTTGCATTATTCGGATTTAAATAGGAACACAACAAATTACAGACATAACCATAAATACAGAGATGCAGCAGAAATAATATTTCATTTCGTTAATGTAAAATACTGAAATATGCTTACAAACAGAAGTGAAAATAAACTAGCTCAGGCGATGGTAGCTTATCTCTGAGAAGAGATGTGGCAGCTACATGCCTATGAACTCCATTACAATGAGGCTCAAGGGCGTTTTTATTATTGAACAATAAGAGAAAACCCTAAACAACCAAAACCCTAACTCGAGGAGATGTAACACCACGAGTTTATGGGCCCAGTTGGGGTTAATTGAACAACCAACTTCCTGGGGTCGTGACTTGGTCACATTATCTCCATTTGATATACATAATACCCTGTTGGAAAGATCTCTCCAGGGACTATGACAAGAAATAAGATTTTTTTGAAAAATCGTTGGCGGTAGATTTCCAAAAAAGTGTTGTTT
Organism: Pinus tabuliformis; assembly: GCA_031772625.1. Lineage (NCBI taxonomy): Eukaryota > Viridiplantae > Streptophyta > Pinopsida > Pinales > Pinaceae > Pinus > Pinus tabuliformis. The sequence continues at coordinate 1,208,922,169 of CM062805.1, read as the reverse complement.
AGGGCCTTAAAACGGCTCTAGAAGTTTAAGACCCGAAAAACTACTAAAAATAGTAAACTGTGCTACATTAAGAAAACTGAAAGAAACAATGGTGGGGGTCCAAGTGGAATTGGTGGGTGGCAACCAATATCCACCTGGATCATTTCTCTCCCCTTAGGAAGCATTGGTCCCCATTGTGTTCAGTTCCTCCATGAGATGATGAAACTTCTAATGAACTTGGTCCTTGGTGAGCCACTTGCCCTGGTGAAGGAGTTGGCTTGCTTTAACAACTCGATACAGTTGGATCTTCTGCTAGCGAGTGCGCTTGATCTGTGTGTCCATGATCCGATCAGTTGCAACTTGTTCCATGCAATTTGGATTTAGCTCTGTTGGTGTGAGTTGTGCTGCAATGTTAGATGTGTCTAGTAATGGTGGAAAGTATGGACGAAGGTGGTCCACATTGAACATTGAGTGCAGGCCAAGGAATGGGGGAATGATGAGCTCAAATGCATTGTCTCCCACAACCTTGGTAATGGTGTAAGGACCATATCATAGTGGTCTAAGTTTCCGATAGGCTCCAGTAAGGTGTTCCTTTTGTAAATGCAACCAAAATTTGTTGCCCACCTGAAACTTGTGTGGCACCTGATGTTGATCACGTCACTGCTTGTACTTGGCATTTGATTTCTCTAGAATGTCGTGGACCTACTGGCATATATGTTGGATGTGCTCAATGAAGTTGTTTGCCTTATCAGTTTCAGACTGGACATGAGCCGAATATGCCTGAGTAGCTTCAAATGGCATGGCCACATCAATGGGACATAGTGGCTAGAATCCTAAGCCCACCTAAAAAGGGATGTGGCCAGTCAAGCTGTGGAGAGTATGGTTATAGTTGTGCTGAACATAGGGGAGGCTCTCATCCCATGTGTGTGGATGCTTTGAGTTGTACATGTGCAGAATGTGGACGATTATCCTATTGAAGACCTATGTTTGGCCATCAGTTTGGGGATGGAAAGCTGTGGGCTTAGTGATTTTGGTGTCCAGCATCGAACAGAGACTGGACCAAAATTTACTGAAGAACCTTCTATCCCGATCTAAGATGATAGACTGTGGGATCCCAAAGTGTACCTACACTCGTTCAAAGAAGAGTTTAGCAGTGGCTTCTGCTGTGATATTCTTCTTGTAGGCCGCCATAATGGCCATCTTCGAGAATCTGTCAACAACCACAAAAACATAGTCATTTCCATGCTCAGTAGAAGGAAGGCCTGACATGTAATCCATGGAGATGGATTCCCAAGGTTGACTAGGGGTGGGCAGCGGAGTATAAAGGCCTTGCTTCTTGATGGTCGATTTGGTAATGGTGCAAGCAGTGCAGGATTTGATGTACTTCTCGACATCTTGTCGAAGATTCGACTAATAGAAATACTTCTAGAGTACTACCACCATTTTATCGACCCCGAAATGCCCAACAACTCGACTGTAGTGTGCTTCCCAAATCATCTTGGCACGCTCGTTTGAAGGAACACAAAGGTGACCCAGGTGGCATAACACGACATCCTAGAGGTGAAAATCTAGAACATGTTGACCCTCCAAGAGTGTCTGGTATATGTGGCCGAATTCTAGGTCACTTTTGTAAAGAAGTGGCCAAGTAGAAGTCTCGTGCCCACAAGAGTTGAGCATGGTGGTTAACACCATGATCGGTGGTCGAATGAGGCAATCTGGAACATTATTGGTGTTTCCCTTCTTATACTTGATATTCAAATGGAAATGTTGTAGGTATGTGGACCACTTATGATGACGATCATTCTGCAACTTCCCTTGCGTCTGTATGAATTGCAGGGGTCGGTGGTTTGTGTGGATGACCATTTCCTTCCCCAAAATGTAATGCTTCCATGTTCGGCAGGCCTGCATAATGGAATACATCTCTTTGTATAAGTGGGATACTTCCAGACTATGTCTGAAAGTGTCTCATTGTGATATGCCACTGGATGCCTGTGTTGAGTAAGGACTGCCCCAATAGCATAGTCATAGGCATCTGTCTCAATCTCAAATGGTTATTGGAAGTCTGGTAACGCGAGCACTGGTGCTGAGCAGAGGCAATGTTTCAACTCTGTGAATACCTTCTATTGAGATTCAGACCAAAATAAATTTTCTTTTGCTCCTCCCTTGGTGACTTGACTCAAGGGCCAAGTGATATGAGAGAATCCCAACACCAGCCTGTGGTAGAAATTGGCAAGACCCAGAGAGTTGCGGAGCTCTGTCAGAGTGGTTGGAGATGGCCAATCCCGAATAACTTGGATCTTGGCTGGATCCACGTGCATCCCATGTTCATCAATAATGTATCCCAGATATTAAACTTGAGTCATGCCAAAAGTGCATTTCTCCAAATTGGCACATAACTTGTGTTGCTGCAATGTTTGGAGAACCTGTCGGATGTGGTGGAGGTGCTCTTCCCAACTCTAGCTGAAGATCGAGATGTCATCCAAGTATACTACTACAAATGAGTTGGTGAATGGCCACAAGATGTCATCCATCAACCTCATGAAGGTTGCAAGAGCATTCATCAACCTGAAAGGCATAACCAACCATTCAAAAGGCCCCCATTGGCTTTAAAGGCAGCCTTCCACACATCAGAGGGTTCGATTGGTACCTAGTGATATCCTGACTTCAAGTCGATCTTGCTGAAATATTTTCCCCCCTTCAGTTGGTCCAGCAGGTCATCACTCCATGGGATTAGGTACCTATTCCGGACAGTGATCTTGTTCAGTGCCTAATAGTCAATACAAAGTCTCCAAGTCCCATCCTTATTCTGTACCAACATGATCGAGCTCCCAAAGGGTGATGAACTCGGTCGGATGTGACCTTTCTACAGCAGCTCCTGAATCTACCTCTTGATTTCGTCGTTTTCCAGAACAGAGCACCGATAGATTAGTCCATTGGGTAGCGATGCACCTAGGGTTAGATCAATGGAGTGCTTGACCTGGCAGTGCAGAGGCACCCCTACGGAGGAGGTGAAGATGTCCTAGTACTCCTCCACGACCTTTTCCATATCTTGTTGTCGTGCGGGGGGACCCTGTCTGGAGGTCGTGGCCACCGTCTTCTTCTTTCCCTGAGGGCATATCATCAGGAAAACAATTTCCCGGTTTTGGAAATGAGCTTACTGCATTATTTTGCAGTAACCAAAGAGATGGCAGTAGGCGGTGCTAGCTTTGGTATCGTGTACAACTTATTTTCAAAAGTAATAATAACAACATGAGGCCTTGACTCATACACAACATGTCGCTTCCACACGTATGGTTGGCCTAATAATACATCATAAACATCAAGGGGAGAAACGTCACATAATACCTCATTCGTGAAGGGCTTGATGTTGTATGGAAGGTGACATTACTGGCTCATGCGAAGATCCCCTCCTTGGTGAAGCCACCTGATGGTGTACAGTTGGGGATGTGCTGTGGTCAGTAAGCCTAGCCGCTTCATGACCTCTGCTGAAATGAGGTTCTTTTGGCTCTCGCTATCGACAATGAATTGTAGCGGAGAACCCTTTACCCACATCTGGGAGTGGAAGAGGCGCTCCTCCTCCTCTAGATCTTCGGGTTCCTCCTTCTAGATCTTCGTGGTGGTGACAGTGGCATTGGGCTCTGCATCAATAATCGCCTTCCCTTTGTCATTCCCCTTGTCGAGTTATGACTTGGAGTCAGAACATGCATCTGATTATGAAGCCTTTAGCTCGGCCACTAGTGACTACTTGGTTCGACACTCACTTGTGTTGTGAGTGGAGCTCTTATGGAACTCACACCACTTTCCTATGTCCTTCTTCAGCTTCGCGATGTTGTTCTTTGCTTGCGGCTTTGGTGGGTTGTCTTGGGCCACCCTGCCTTGGATTTGTGCTTTGTTTTGCGGTTTGGAGGCACCTTTCCCTTGCTTCGGATTTGTAGATCCAAAGTATCTGTTCTTCTGTTTAAACTTCTGCTAGATCTTGACAGTGTATCAGTATGCCGTGCCGAGCGAGGAGATTTCCAGGAACTCCATTTCGTCCTGGATGTACCTATGTAGGTAGCCACAATATTTGAGTACCAAATTCTACTCAGAATCCTTGATACCAAACTTTGTGCAAAGGTTATGAAAAGAATTGGTAAATTCTGGCACGTCTTGGTCCCTTCCCTGCTGCAACGTGGTCCACTTTATGTATTTATCCTTATAGCTTCTAACAGGGTAGTACTGCTCCTTAATGGCATCCTGGAATAAATTCCAAGTGGGTGCGGCTGAAAATAGTGAGACCGCACTTTCATCCTTCTATTCGTTGTAGGTTTTCCATCAATCCTTGATGTGGGGGGCAGCCTTAAGAAGAGAAAAAGTAATCTTTTCCCGCCCAGAAAAATCATGAACAAAAAAATACCCTTTTAGCAGATTTAACCATTTATCTACAACATCTGCATCTATCTGACCCTCAAACATGGGAATGTCAAACTTAACTTGTACCTTAAATGGTGTGGTGCTTCCAGAGTAGCTGTTGGAAGTAGATGTGTCGCCCGTGGGTAGCCGCTGAAGGATCTGGGCAAAGTTGTCCATCATCGTGTTCCTTTTTCGCTCAAGGGCCTCTTCGAGCAAGATTTTGATAGGATCACCTGCCCCCTTGTCTTTCTTTTCATCTGCCATGGGAGGCTGTCGGGATTTGTGAGGTTGGTCTTGCAAAGGTTCGACCAGTTCAAGCTCTAACTCCTTATATCCCGACCTCGTTGGGGACATGCAAAGAAAAACAGAGAGAGCAGACTGATTTGATACCAATGATCTGGTTTGAAACATGAATGCAACAAATTATAGACATAACCATAAATACAGAGATGAAATAGAAATAATACTTCATTTCATTAATGTAAAATACTGAAATATGCTTACATACAGAAGTGGAAATAAACTAGCTCGGGCGATAGTAGCTTATCTCTAAGAAGAGATGTGGTGGCTACATGCCTTTGAACTGCATTACAATGAGGCTTAAGTGCCCTTTTATTATTGATCAATAGAGCAAACCATAAACAACCAAAACCCTAACCCGAGGAGATGTATCACCAAGAGTTTATGGGCCCCGTTGGGGTTAGTTGGACAACCAACTTCCTAGGGTCGTGACTTGGTCATATTATCTCCGTTTGACGCACATGATACCCTGTTAGAAAGATCTCTCCGAGGATTACGATGGAAAATGCAATGTTTTATTTCGGTCACTAGTGGTAGATTTCCAAAAAAACGTCGTTTAGGGCCTCAAAACGGCTCCGGAAGTTTAGGACTCGAAAAACTGCTAAAAATAGTAAACTGTGCTACAATTAAGGAAACTAAAAAACTGAAATAAACAATGATGGGGGTCCAAGTGGAATTGGTGGGTGGCCACCAATATTCGCCTGGATCATTGCATTGTTTGCGGAAACATATGATGTGAATGCTTGGTTCATTGATTCTAGTGCATCACTCCATATGACTTGTAATAAGGATTGGTTTGATGAATATTATGAAAACATTGATGAAACATATGTTTATATAGGAGAAAATAGATCACTTAAGTTCAAGGTTATGGAGTAATAAGTGTAAAAAAAAAAAAAATTGTTTCTACTATTGTTGACCAATATTTGAAGGTGGAATTTGTTAAATCACAATTTATGGTTAAAGACATTCAAAATCACTACAAGGTTATTGCCATAGGTACTAGAGTTGGAGGTTTGTATAAGCTATATATGACTAGGACAGGTCATCAAGCATTGTCATCTACAACAATGTCAACAATAGGGTTATGGCATCAAAGGTATGAGCATTTAAATTATAATGATTTAATGTTCAAAAGAAAACAATGGTTGAAGGTATTCCTGTTATGAAGAATGAGCACGTTGAATGTGACACATGTGCACTTGGCAAGCAATGTAGAGAGGAATTTCCTGTACATAAATATATAAGGCAGAGGGAAATACTTGAATTAATTCATACTGATGTATGTGGATCTATGAAAACTATATCTCTTGGTGGAACATGGTATTTTATTATTTTTATTGATGATAAATCTAGATATACATGGGTCTATTTCATAAGAAAGAAGAGTGATGCTTTTGAGTTCTTTAAAGAGTTCAAAAATATGGTGTAAAAACAAACTAGAAAGTGTATCAAAATTCTTAGATTTTACTTGGGAGAATATAAATCAAGAGTATTTAATCAATATTGTAAAAGAAATGGGATTCTACACCTAAGAAAAATGGAGTTACTGAGAGGAAAACTAAAACACTAGTAGAATGTGCATGTAGTATGCTTCAAGCTAAAAATGTCTCTAATGGTTTTTGGGTTGAAGCCATTAATATTGTTGTTTATTTCAAAAATATAAGTCCAACCAAAAGTTTAGATCTTAAAACACCTTTTTAAGCATTTTATGAGTATAAACCAAAAGTGATTCATTTAAGATTTTTTGGATGCAAGGCATTTTCTCATATTCCAAAAGATGAAAGAAGAAAACTTGATGCAATGTCAATTAAGTGCACATTTATTGATTATTGTGATGATAAAAAAACATGCAAGTTGTTTGATACGAGTTCCCATATATTTCTTACAAGTGGGGATGTGGTGTTTCATGAGAATGCAAAGGAAGGTGATAAAATGAATAATATTAGTGTATGGCATGATACTGATTATTATGTCAAAATAGATATAGGTGTTGAATAGGAACATGAACAAGCAGGAGAACAAGTACAAGTTCAAGGAGCATCAAACAATCATGACACTCTAAGAAGAGGTGAAGAGACTCCACAAAGAAGAAAGAAAGATGAAAACAGTGAAACTCCGATAAGCTCATCACACCAAATTCAGGCACCTATAAGGTACAAAGATTCTGCATTGATGTATCATATAATGAATGTTGTAGAACCTTCAAGTAATGAAGAAGATAAATAATATGAAGAATGGAGAGATGTATTGAATGAATAATATAACTCTATAATGAAGAATGACACATGGGGATTAATAGAATTTCCTAAAAATAAAGTTCCCATAGGATGCAAATGGTTGTACAAATCCAAGTTTAATGTTGATAGTAGTATTGATAAGTATAAAGCTATATTGATTGCAAAAGGATATTCACAAAAGGAAGGAATTGATTATGAAGATAATTTTTCCCCTGTAGCGAAGTTGAACACAATAAGAATCATGATTGCATTAGCTACAAAACATAATTGGAAAATGCATTAGTTATATGTCAAATCTTCTTTTTTGAATGTTGAATTAAAAGAAGTTTATTTGGTTCAGCCTAAAGGGTTTTTAAAAAATGAATAGGAGCATCTTGTCTATAGGTTAAAGAAAGCTTTATATGGTTTGAAACAACACCAAGATCTTGGTATGTGAAAATTGATTCTTTCTTTTTTGAGAGACAAAAGTGATCCTAACTTGTGCATCAAGAAAGATTAGTATGGGAATATTGCTTTGATATCTTTATATATTGATGATCTTATCATAATAGGCAATGCATCCAAGTTGATTTAAGAAATTTAAATTCAGCTGTCACATGTATTTGAGATGAAGGATCTTGGTGAATTACATTACTATTTAGGTCTTGAAGTCTCGAGGGAATTTGGTAAGAACCTAATTACACAAAGAAGATATACAAGGGAAATCCTTAAAAGGCTCACTATGATTGAATGCAAGGAAATATTTACTCCTTTATAACAACGATGCTAAATTGCACAATTGTGATGGAACTAAAGAGGTGAATTGAACCTTGTTTCGTCAATTGGTGGGAAGTCTGAACTACCTCACCACTACTAGGCCATATATAGCATATTTTGTCAACATACTTTGTTTGTTCATGGCCAAACCTTTTTAAAGCCACTAGAAAGAAGCAAATAAAGTCATTCAATATATGAAATGAACACTTAATTTTGGTATTATGTGTATTGATGAATTTGAAGTTGAATTGGCAGGTTATTCTGATTCTGACTGGGCTAGAAATCTAGACGATTGTAAATATACCACTAGATACGTGTTCAATAGAGGTTCAAGAGCGATATCATGGAGCAGTAAGAAACAACCAACTATTTCCTTGTCATCAACTAAAGCTGAGAATAAAGCATTAAGTAATGCTACCTATGAAGTAATATGGCTTAGACAGATACTTGAAGATGTTAGAGAATCGCAACAAGCACCTACAATAATCAGATGTGAAAATCAAAGCACTATCAAATTGGCAAACAATCATGTATATCATGCAGGGTCAAAGCATATAGAAACACAACAACATTTTGTAAGAGAAAAAGTGAAATCAAAAGAAATTGACTTAATATATTGTAAAATAGATGAAAACGTGGCTAGCATATTTACCAAGCCTATTGGAAAGGCTAAATTTGAAATTTGTAAAAGTAAGTTATGTGTTGTAGAAAATCCAAATTATGTTGTAAGCTTTACTAAGACTTAAACTAGCAGGCAAGTTAACATATAGGTCGTGAATAAGGGGAGGTTTTAGAATAATCATGACGACTATTCTATAGTTGGCGAAGTATAATCTCTAGATTGTTGATAATTAATAGTTGGTGATAGTCAACAAGCAGTTGGTGGAATGAATGTAGGATCTTCGGTGGGATTTGTGTATAAATTGAAATAACTAGCAATATAATGTTCAAGTTTTTGTTTTGAGTTTATTTTTAGTTTGAAACACTATGAGCTTGAATTGGTTTTACTATGTAATTTATTATCAAACTTTTGATTTCTTGTTGCATGCAATTTTAGAATTAAACAACCTTGTTTAAATTAATCAAATGTATTCACTATCCATCCCCATAATATTTATTAAAATTTGTCTTGCATATCACTTTTACTCTTTCATACATTCGATTTTAGGTTCAAATCATGAACCAACACAATGAAAACATGGATTCTCAGTTAGAGTGATATTATGTCCTGCCAAGAATTCTGTCTTCAATCTATGAACCTAGAAGAGTCAGGGGATGCAACGACTGGAATTCAAACGAAGACACGATCGTATGGAGGGTGTTTATTGATCACAATAAATCACTAGACAAGTACATTGTAAATTTAATCAAAAATAAGTTATCAAAATAATCCGATACTTTTTGGGCCGAGATCCTAAACAATGCGAATACACACACACAAACACACATACACGTGATTAATGATGTGGAGGCCACAACCGTTTTCCATTGGCCATTTAAAAACCTTTAGAAATTCAACATGATTTGCAATGTTGAAAGAATTAAAATAGAATATTCATATCATAAAAGATAAAATTAGTAAATTTCCAAGAGAAAGAAGAGTGCAGGGGAGAAAACTGGAAATGCAATCTGACAAACTGTGGTATTTGTTCACTTTTCAAGCAAATAAATAAATATGGCATCACATATGTATGGATTTAGCATTAAAAATAATAAATCATTATAATTTGCGAAATTTCAAATGAATCTTGACCTCTTGATACGAGTCAGGTCACAGGTTCAAATCAGAGAAAAAAGATTGAGATCTTTCATAATGGCAAAGAATATTAGTGCAAGAAGAATAAGCCGAGAGCTAAAAATAAAAAATATGCTTTAAAAGAATTATTTGGCAGAGCGTTTAAACTCTAAACTATGGAGGCTATTCGTAAATAAATAACTCTCACTACGAGTCTTGGGAAAAAACACAAGAGAGTTGTTGAAAATGGCGAGAAGAAAATCTTGATTTAATTTTCCCTTGAATTAAATTAGGAGAAAATTGTAATTCCACATCACAAGACAACAAGAATGAGTTAACTAATTCAATTTCACTTAGTTGGCTCAATTAATTCGAGTTGAGGGTGTAAGTTGAGTCATGTAGAGTGGTTCCTAAATTTTAGGAGCCTAGGTTGAGTTTAATTTGAGTTGTAATAGTTTAATTTAGTTATAAAATGAGTTTATTTTAATTAAACTATTTCCAACTGTTGGAGGAACTAGTAGGAGGTCTAAAAGTGGGGTGCAACTTCATGTGTTCAACCAATTAGCTGATAAATCAACCATAATTAACTCATGCATGCATGAAATTCTAGTTACCTAGTTGATATTGGAGTTCAAGGGAAATATACTATCAGTTGTTTTCCAAGTTGTATAGGTGGCGCATGCAATCCGAGAAGGGCTTATAGATATTGCACAATTTAGGATGGAGATTTCCCTAATTAATAGGGGGCTAATACCTTGAGAAACAACACACAGAAATAGGAACTTGGCAGGTAGTATAATTGGCTAGAGTCAACTTGTGAGGCAACGACATAGATTGTACTTGTGAAAAGATTGTTCAAGTTGAAAAAGCATTGTATTTTCTTCTCTATGTTTCTGATCTAAGGCAATATACAAATAGGAAAGGGTTTTGAGTAGCAATATTTCCCCTTATATAAATATATGAGCATATGTGATTGAATTTTGTCTCATTTTTATGTTGTGATTTCTTGATTGATTAATTGTTTCTGCTAATGAGTAGAGTAGATTCAAGTCTTTTGTTTTATCAAATTACATAAGCAATTTGAATCTATAAGGAATTTAATCATGGTATCAGAGTAGGAATCACAATAGAAGAGAATAATTCAATTTCTTTGTAGGTAAATCGAATTTAAAAGACCATTCTTCTAAGCCAACATGATGTCATTTTACAGATTGAGACTCGAGTATGAACTTGAGGGTAGATCGAAGGCAGTGTTGGAAGATAACGAGCTAAAGGAATTCATAAAAAATGATATTCCTAATCCTCCAATGATTAATGGTCAAGATCTGGTACAGTGGAAGAAATGTGTGGCAAAGGCAAGGAGGATCATACTAGAAGGAGTTCAAGATCATATTGTCTCAAATCTCCACAGGAAGGATACCCCATATGCAATGTGGAAAGCCTTAATAGAATTGTTTCAAAACAATAGTGACCATAGGAAGATGGCACTGTAGGACAAGCTTCAGAAGATCAATATGGAGAAGGGCGACATAATACCACAATACCTGAGCAGGTTCACCCAGTGTCGGGATGAACTTTGGAGTGTTGGAATTACAGTTGTTGAAGATGATCTGGTAAGCCTAGCACTCCTAGGCCTTCCCAAGAGATGAAAAAACTACCAGGATTCGGTAAATAAGAGGGAGAAGCTACCAAATTGGGAGCGATCGTGGTTCGACTTGGTGCAAGAAGAGATAAGGCAGAACACTAGAGATGAAACCTCATCCAAGCATGATGATGAGGATAATTTGCCTTGTCTCAAAAGGAAAAGAAAGGGAAAGGGAAGAAATCCCAATACAAAGGAGATTCTAATCAGGTGGGCAAGAAGAAATACTTGTCAAATATTAAATGTTTTCACTATCATGAGTTGGGACACTATGACACAAAGTGTCCGCACAAGAAGGCCAATAAGAATACCTCAGGAGGAGTAGCATGTGAAGCTCTAGATTCACAATTCTAGTTGGATTTCACACTCATTACATGCATTGTGACATTGGTAATGGCTAGTGTGTGGTATCTGGAGAATGTAGCCTCATTCCATATGACAGGAAACAAATAGTTTTTTAGTGACTTGGAAGAGCAGGACCTACAGATGCACATCGATATGGGAGATGATGGAAGGTATAGTGCAACCGGTATTGATACAGTTACTTTTCAGAGGGAGTCTAGTTCTCCACTCACATTAAAATATGTCAAGTATGTTCTAGGTCTGAAGAAGAATTTAGTTTCAGTTTCTATGTTGGAAGACTATGGCTACGATGTGATATTTAGCAAAGGAAAGGATTTCCTTAAACATATCACCATGGGAGAAGTGAAACGGATAAGGGTTTTGTGTGAAGAACCTCTACAAATTAGATGTAGAATGTTGTGCTTCTTTGAGCACAAAAGCATAGAAGGTGCAGAGCCGAGACATCGATGAATTATGGCATAGGAGGCTTGGCCATTTCACCATGGAGTTTTGAAGATCATGCAACATATTTCTACAGGACTTCCCAAGGGTGCACTAGAGCATCAAGATACATGCAAAGGGTGTACACTGGGGAAGTACACCAAAGTCACCTTTCACGATAAGGACAATAGAGCACAAGAAGTCCTTGAAAGAGTTCATTTAGATTTGTGTGGACCTTTCTTGATAGCCTCCATGACCAAGAAAAATTATTATGTGATATTTGTAGATGATTTCTCACATAAGTGTTGGATTTTCTTCATGTAGAAGAAATACCATACATTCTCCAAATTTTGTGAATTTAAAGCACTTGTTGAGAAATAGACTGGTAGGAAAGTGAAGGCTCTCAGGAGCGATAACAATGGTGAATATGTGTCAAATGAGTTCAAGAACTTCTATGCATCAGAAGGCATTTGATGGGAGTTAATAGCACCCCATAACCTATAACAGAATGGGGTGGCTGAGAGGAAGAAAAAACTATCATGGGAGTTCCACGGACGATGTTACACAAGCGCCTACCGTTTCACTTGTGGGATGAAGCATGCAACATAGCTATATATATGCAGAACAAAATTCATCATCGGATTCTTAGGATGAGTACACCAGAAGAAGATTTTTGAGGGAAGAAACAAGATGTGTCACACTTCAGGATATTTGGTTCATCAATTTACTGTCATGTTACCAAGGATGCAAGGAAAAAGCTAGATTTGAAAGCTAATTTGGGCATATTTGTTGGGTACAATGATACACCTCACAACTATCGGGTGTACCTTCCATCTCTCAGGATGAAATTTTTTCATAGAGATGTGAATTTCTATGAAGAGAAGGCCATGAGATGTTCCCTTGAGAGGGAGCTTCAGTTACATGCAGATGAGGATATTTTGACTACAAAGGAAGAACCTCAGGATGTTATGGAGAAACCACAAGAAGAGGAGCAGAGAGTGGAAGCACCCACTCATGCAAAGACATCCAGAGATGGAAGGAAGTGCACTAGGGAAGCTGACAGATTATTGCATGATGCTAGAGAGAATGTGGGAGCACCCACATCACAATGCAGCTAGAGGAGGTCACTAGATAAATACACTAGGTACATGGCTATGATGAGTTATCTAGTTGAGACAGAACCATACCCATTCGACTAAGTAGTGTAAAAGCTAGTGTGGGTTGATGCCATGGTAGAGGAATATGATTCCATAATCAGAAACAATGTTTGGAAAGTTGTCCCAAGGCCAGAGAACAAGTCAGTGGTAGGTTCCAAGTGGATCTACAAGGTGAAGCAAGCAGTAGATGGAAGCATCGAGAAACACGAGGGCATATTTGTGGCCAAGGGGTTCTCTCAGGTGGAGGGAATTTATTACGAGACCTTTTCTCCAGTTGCAAGGTACTCTTCTATCATATCAATTCTAACACTTGCAGTGCAAATGGATGGAAGTTACATCAAATGGATGTGAAGACAACATTCCTCAATGGAGTAATTGAGGAGGAGGTGTACATTGAACAACCTAAAGGATTTGAGACCTTCGATATAGAGTCACATGTGTGCAGACTCAAGCAAGTGCTGTATGGATTGAAACAAGCACCTTGTGCTTGGTACACCAAGATCGAAAACTATTTCACCAGGTTGGGCTTCACCAAAAGTGAAGTAGATGCAAAACTTTACCATATTGTGGTTGAAGGTAAATTATTGATTCTAATATATATGTCGATGATTTAATTCTAATAGGTGATGAGAAGTTGGTAAAATCTTGCAAAGAGGATCTTGCATGAGAATTCAAGATGAAGGACCTGGGGATCATGCATTATTTCCTTAGTATGGAAGTATGGAAATGAGATGGAGAATTGTTTGTCTCTTAGGGAAATTATGCCAACGAGATACTAAAGAAGTTCCACATTGAGAGAAACAAACCCATGGAGACTCCTCTAGCAGGGAATTGGAGGAAGGAAGATGCTACTTCAAGTGAAGTAGTGGAGGCTACTATTTATGGGCAACTTGTGGGTTCACTTATGTATTTGGTGAACACATGAACAAACATGTGTTATGTAGTTAACCAACTTAGTCAAGAAATGGTTAATCCAACCAAACTGTATTGGAAGGAAACCAAACATGTGTCGAGATACTTCAGAGGCACCACTCAATTTGGTCTTTGGTACAGGTGGATCGAGGGAGTGAAGTTGCAAGGCTTCACATATTTAGATTGGGCGGGTAGTCCATCAGACAGGAAGAGCACATAAGGAGGCATCTTCAATATTGGACCAACAACAATTTCTTGGTACAACAAGAAGCAAAGACAGTTGCACTCAGTTCGACATAAGAAGAGTACATGGCTACTAGTCAAGAAACTTATGAAGCTATCTGGATGACGAAGATTCTTGTTGGGTTATTTGGTTAGATTATGGATCCTACAATGATTTACTGTGACAACTAGAGTTGTATCAAACTCTATGAGAATATGGGTTTTCATGATCGATCCAAGCATATAAACGTCCATATCATGATCTATGAGATTGTGTGCAGAGGAGAATCATATTGTTAGAGTACATTCCTATAGAGGGACAAGATGCAAATATTTTTACAAAGACATTGTCAAAATGCAAATTCAAGTTCCATAGAGGTAGGATCAGTTCCCTTTCTTGTTGAGAGGGATGTTAAAAATATGAAACTGCAGTCAAATTCCACTTTGGAAAACTAACTCGAAGGAGATAATTATTTCATTGAATTCCTCTTTTTGAGAGGACCAAAATCAAACTAAATATCACTCAAATCGGATAAGGGAAACTGTAATTATCAAGAAAATCCCACATGTGCATATTTGATAAGGTCGGCCCTAAAGAAAAGTGGAGCACCTTGGAAGGATATAAATACAAGTGACCTCTACCTCATTTAGACACTACTATGAGAATCTCTTATATCTTGGTTTTGGCTCTCACAGGTCTGAGGCTTGTCCGCGAAGGATCATGTTCAATCTTAGGTGAAATTGTAGGTCAGAAGCTCACATCTCTGATTTAGGGTTTTTGGCCTCAGTCATAGGCACAACATAGGAAGGATTCGACTGTAGATGCTCACACAGAAGCTCATCCATGAGACTGGATCCTTCCATTCACTCAGACACTCTCCATCCATGCGACGATGGCATTAGGGTTTCCGCAGTCCAAATCTAACCCCAGTTTCTCTCATGCCAGGTTTAAGGGAGCGAATAGGAAGCAATAGTCGCTTGCATGACACCTCCTCTGTGCAACCGAGGCCTAAAAGATAAAATATCAGTTGTCTGAATATTTCACTGAGTGACAATAGAGTTCAGTAGTTGACCACAAACAATGAAAATTCATTACAGACTTCAGAATCATGGTTTTGAGTATATACATTGTTATTGTAGTTATATTGCTGGTTAGTTACATAGATGACTTAATGGGTCATTATACTCTCTTTTGTTGAATCATTTGATTTCAATCTAAGAACAAGAATAATTTGAAAGGGTTTTTCCCATTATGATTTTTTCCATGGTCTCTGACCAATCCTAGTGTCTCTATGTGTGAATTATTTTCTTCTATTGTTCCTTTATGTTTCGTTGCATTGATGATGATGCCATTTTTATTTATACATAGTCACATATGATGATGAATAATGATGCAAATATGAATAATGTTATGATGTTATGGGGTGAAATTAATATGTTAATGAAGAAATGCAATTATCAAAGAAAAGGACAATATAGCCCTATGAAAGATTAACATGGTATCAGAGTTGGGTTGAAGAAAAGTCATGGATATCAACCCCATGGAGACATCTTCGATGGAAGAAAGAGAAGATGGAGGAGACCTAAAATAATTCTAGGGTTTGAAGAAAACCTTAGGCAATTTGTGTATTAGGGTTTGATGGATATTACGAGGTTAGGATTTGATAGAAACCAGGTTGATGGTGAAATTTTGAGATATGAAACCTTACATGATCAATGTGAAGATTCTCAAGCACTTGTGATAGATTTGATGAAGCCTTAGATGGTATAGTCTCTAGTCGACCTGGTTGTTGATAAAGTTGATTGAAGGCAACATTGTTATGTGGAAAATGGAGAGTGATGGCTCTTGAAGGTTGGTTCAAGAGGGAGAGGATCACCTCTCATTGAAGAGAAGTATTTCTTGACTTATGATGCTCCTTTATGTCTTTACTTTTGTCTAGACTTATAGATTTGATTATTGTTTTGATCATAGCTTATACCTCTTGCATGTATATTTGAATATTTGGATGTTTCTAATCTCCTTGACGAGAAATAATAAAAGGATCCTTCTTGAGGATCATTTGAGATGCATGAAAGACAACCTAGAGTTGGAAAAGGTAAAGAGGCACCTGATGAAAATATGACTAAGTGCTACAAGTTGCCTATGTTAAATGAAAAGGTGCACATGTATTTGAATACTACAAGGTATACATGGTATATTGTTTCAATGTTACATTTCAGTTGTAATATTAGCAATCCCCAATGTATGATGAGAATGTATCCTTCTCAAAAGGTTCATGAATGCATATGAATGTAATTTGAATTCATGGTTCTTATGTTGAAATGGTGCACTTGGTATTGAAAAAGTATCTTTTTGATCATGATTAACTTCTTGATTTAGTGAGGCTATGTTAGGCCCCTATACTACTAGTGTAACCCCTTATTGTTATTAGTACAACCCACTTATTATATTGATGTACCCATGTAGTGCCCATATTGTTACTATTGTGCCCCATAGAAGCCCACTATTGTTATTATTATGCCCTTACATTATTATTGTTATGTCGGCTTTGATTATGTTATGACCCCTTAGACTCCTATATATAGAAAGGAGGTCTTTTCATTTGTATCATCGAAGAATTTTTCATTTGTGTAATGTAAAGGAGGTTTCCCCCTCGAAGAGGCTGAATTATAAGGCGTTGATCTATCTTTTCTATCTTTTTGTGAGTTGGTTTCATAACATTTGGTATCAGAGCTTTGGATTCTAGGGTTTTGCTACTCCAAATAGGTCATCATGGAATTTTCGCTATAACTTTTTTCTGCGATGTTTCAGAAGCTAAGAAAAAAAAACCATTTGAGAAGACATCGCATTGAACCTGGGGTTTGAATTTCATAGCGTTTCGCACTATATTGGCGGAGATATGATATGAGGAAGTTGGTCTTTTTGCAGACTCCTGAATTATATTCCAAATAGGTGACCTGGGGAAAATCGTCATAACTTTCTCTCTGAGCATCGGATTGAAATTTCGTAAGAAGGTACAGAAATAGGACAGACAGTAGTTTCTTTTGTATCTTTTTTAGATCCAAAGATCGAAATAGTGACACGTGGCACTTCATACAATTTCGCTCTTCTGGAAAGATCTATAATCAGGTCATCGTGGGAGATTGTGCATAACTCTTTCTTGGAGAACCTAATTTTGATCAGACTGGTGGCATTCTAAAGAGGACACAGAGGGATACTACAGATTGCAACTTCAAAAACTTAAAGATCTGAATGTACAGAGTTACAATCGTTTCAAGATCGAGCTCCTAAAATCAAGAAAAAGCAAGATGAGGAAGTTTGATGGCAAGGATCCGGTAAATTGGATACTTCAGATGGAGCAATATTTTGATCTACATGGTGTACCACTGTTACAAAAGGTATGTATTTCATCTTCATATTTGGAACTGGATCAATTTTTATGGTATGAAGGGCTTTGTTCTCATAAACAACTTGTTACGTGGTCAATTTTCACAGAGGAAATGATACCACATTATGAGGATACAAAGAGAAACACCTTCTTTAGAGCAACACCACAACAATTGGAAATAGTAAAAGGGCTTTGTGACATAATGGAAATCAAAATTATGGAAAGCAGGAAGCATACCCCTCACAACTATAAAGATGGAAGTGTTGTTTCTCCTAGCCTTCCACATCCTACAAGGGTTACACCACAACAATTGGAAGAAAAAAGAGAAAAAGGGCTTTGTTACAATTGTGATAACAAATGCACTAAAGGTCATAAGTGTGCTGAGAAGAAATTATTTTACATAGAATATGAAGAGGAGGAAGAAAAGGATCAAGAAACATCAAAAGAAAAAGATATATGCCAAGATCCCACCCTAGGGAAAGAAGAAATGAATCAGACTGTATCTTGTAAAGCATTAACAAGAATTACCACTCCTCAAACTCTCAAGATAGAAGGACATATCAAGAAGAAAAAGGTGCAAGAAGTGAAAGATCACATCGAGAAAGAAGAAATGAATCCAACCATATCTTGTAATTCATTGGTCGAAATTACCACTCCTCAAACTATCAAGATAGAAGGACATATCAAGAAGAAAAATGTTCAAGAAGTGAGAGATCACATTGAGCATCAAGAAATGAATCCGACCATATCTTGTAAAGGATTGGAAGAAATTACCACTCCTAAAACTCTAGAGATAGAAGGACATATCAAGAAGAAAAAGGTTCAAGCAGTGAAAGATCACATCGAGCATCAACAACAACTTCTCCAACTTTTAAAGGATAATGCTACTTCGGTGCAAAATCAAACGAAACAACAGGTAGATCAACATCGTAGTGAAGAATGTTTTGATGTAGGTGATTGGGTATTTTTACTGCTACATCTCAAGCAAGCTATTTATGAGAAGAAAATGTTGGCAATACTACATCCACTTAAAAAATGGCGACCTTACCGAATGGGAAGACTCTTCAAGGATGAGGATGTGGAAGCATTGTTTTGTGCTATTTCTATTATCCAACCAGATTGGATAAACGAAGCAAGGGATGAATGGAAGAAGGACGAAGAAGTATGGCCACTTATTCAAAAGCTGCAAAAGATCCCAATTCAAACAATATTGCCAGAAATTGAAGAGGAAGGAAAAATCATATTGGAACCTAGAGCAGTCACAAAAACAAGAACCCGACAGCTACGAAATCGATCAATTTCAAAGTATCTCATCAAGTGGAAGAACTTACCGGTTGAAGATTCCACATGGGAGGACAAGAATTTTATACAGAAGCATCAAGAACTACTCAAGCATTGAGGACAACACTTTTTGAAGGAGAGGGGCATGTTAGGCCCCTATACTACTAGTGTAACCCCTTAGTACAACCCACTTATTATATTGATGTACCCATGTAGTGCCCATATTGTTACTATTGTGCCCCATAGAAGCCCACTATTGTTATTATTGTGCCCTTACATTATTATTGTTATGTCGGCTCTGATTATGTTATGACCCCTTAGACTCCTATATATAGAAAGGAGGTTTTTTCATTTGTATCATCGAATAATTGCTCATTTTTGTAATGTAAAGGAGGTTGCCCCCTCGAAGAGGCTGAATTCTAAGGCGTTGATCTATCTTTTCTATCTTTTTGTGAGCTAGTTTCATAACAGGCTACTTAATGTTGATCTTTAATATAGTGACATAATTGATGTTTGGCTAACATATATCATTTTTGGATATCTTGATCCCATAAAGAAGGTTAACACCTTGATTCTAGTAGATGGTAACTTGACACTATTTCTTTGTGAAAAGAATGGTATCCATGATAATAGAAGTATAACAATGAGATTGATATTCAAGATCTCTTGTTGGCCATGGTTATTGTTTTTATGTGTTTAGTGATTGTGGAATATGATAAAATTGAATGCCTTGACTTAATGGACTGAGTTATGTGACAAAGAAGTAATGCATGAGATCATCTTGAAGTCTACTCTTATTAACTCTTTGACACTATCCCGTGATGACAAATTGATTCCATGATGAAGTAGCTGATGATAACATAATATAACCATGATGAATATGTGATATGTTTTGACTTTATGATCTATCATATCTACTGATGCATGAAAGCATTATAGATAGGCTGATGGCATGAGTGAAGATGGTTGAAGTGGATTCCCATTCAGAGGGATAACCTCTCCATAAGATCCCTTCTCCTATTGTCATTTGCATTATATACTCTTTACAGTTGAAGTATGATTTATGCATAAGAATAGACAAATATTTGGCATTGTTGATCTATGAGGTGAGAGAGTTTTCTCTTACTCTAAGCCTCAGTCACATGAAATAAATCCTACAGGTGTGACTATAGCTTCCCAATCGCACGGAAACAAAATCAAGGGTGCGACCGAGGCATTGAGACAATTTTGAGCTATGGTTTGGTAGTTGGGGAGCCACAATCGCTCGCATAACATCTTTAAGGGTGTGAATGTAATCTACCAACTGCACAGAAGAAAGCCTATAGGTGTGACTATGCCTGCAGGACACAAAAATGAAGTTTATGCATGAAATCAGATATTCACCTAAAGGAAGTCAGTCCTACAGACATGAAGCAAACAACATGAAGTTCTATGAATAGGGAAGTTTGAATGACTTGCTATAATGTGAATATGCTGACTGAACTTGTGTTTTTCAGGTGATCAATATTTTCATATGTAATTATGATTTAACCATTGAGGTTTGTGCTACAAAAGTTTGACTAGATTTGGCATATTGATATAGATAAGTAGTGTTTGGAGTTTTTGACATGATTTTGAGATATGTTCTAGAATATAGATCTCATTGTTGTCACTCACTGCTCACTCACTGCTTTGCAAATGATCAATTATCTGGGATGCATAATAAGAGCGAATTTGAAGCCATTTCCTGAGCCACAAAAGCCATCAGAGCTTGATTAGACCCTCTCCATTGCATAGTGCCCAGAACAAGTTTTCCAATGGTATATAAAAGTCCCAAAATGGACCTTTGGATCAGAAGATATGGCCTGTGGAAGATTAGGAGTCCTATTGCCTTGGAGTGAAGGAAAAGAGCTTATTAGAGGGCCTCAGGCATAACAAGTTAAGCATAATGGGAAATCCCACAGGCCCATAGTCCCGCATGACCCCCACAATTCCTTATGGTCCATCCTTAAGGAATTGCGAGAGGGAAGTACGCCGATAGTGTTAAAGCACCAGGGAGGGCAAAGGCCGATTTACATTGAAAATCAGTGGAAAAGAAGGTCGGGCCACCCCCTCCCCTCTCATCCACGTGGCAGACTACTCACAAGTCCTGCATCCCACAAGTCTAGCAAGTCCCGCATCCCGTAAGCCTCACAAGTCCTTTATCTCACAGGCCCCGCACTCCCAAAGCCCCGCAATTCCTGTAGTCCCACAGGCCCTGTAGTCCCGCATCTCAGTGACCTCAAATCGCATAGTCATAGTAGTATTTCAATCCCACAGTCTCTCACACTCCAAAATCTTGTGGGGGGCCGATATTGCGAGATATTGGTAAATCGCCGGGAGGCTAAAAAGTTGTTAGCAAAGAAAATGCTCGACAAAAGAAAGGTTGGGCTGCCCCATTCTCTCTCCTCCACATGGAGGTACGACGGTATGACACATCAGCGATGGGAAATCCTACATCCTGAAATCCTGCATTATCAGTGATCTGTGAGGTTTTCACTCTAAAGACCATGCGGGGGCCGATTCTACGATACAATGTAAAATTTTCAGGGAGGGTCGAAATTCATTAACAAAGGAAATGCATGCAAAAACAGGATCGTGTAAGGCTTTTTCTCTCTCCTCCAGGGGGCCATGTGGCGGCACATGATTTCTCCTCATAGCTGACATGGTAGCTGATGTCATCTATGAGATGGCAGTACAGAGGACACATGGCAGTACAAATTTCAGCCGATGCGGTAAAAGGGCGTCATTGAGGGTGATTCAAGTTATACAAGGAAAAGGCCCCAAAAAGTTGTTGATAGCCTCAACACCCAAAGGGCTAAGCCCCTGGTTCCAGCTCCTGGTCATATGAGGAAAGTCACACAAGGGTCTATAATAAAGGGGGGCTAAGGGGGAAATCAAAAAGTGCCTATTTCGCCTGTTTTAGAGGTAAAAAACCCGTGGCTGATAGACTTCATTGTTGCAATACATCAAGGCACAGATAGTGCAGGACTGCGCAGAGCTTTAAAAGACATATGGGTCAGCAGTTCGGGTGTTTAATGGAGGGATGACACGTTCAAACCAGGTGTGGGCACATTCATGAGAAAACTATTCTGCAATACGCATCCAAAGTTGGTGCTGAAAGTAGCAGTAACACTACATACAGAAGATTGAGCATTCAAAACCAAGTATGGGTGGAATTAGAAATGGCTCTTTGTGACCCACTTCCAAGGTTGGTGCCAAAGGCACTAAAGGCAGAAATGAATAGAGTTAGCTAAGCAACACTGGAGACCATACCGTGAACTAGATGCAGCCTGAAGCTGAAGTAATTACAGGGATAGGCTCAAAGATATTTCATTAATGTTTCATTTGTTTGGTGATCTTGTGATGTTCTTTCCTTTATGAGGAAATTACTGTTTTTTATGATGTTTTTTGGACATAGAGCCTTCTCTAGCCGAGATAGAAAGCTGATCTAACAACTGAGACTTGGCCCAGGGATATTTTGTATTGTATCATGATTGATAACACAACCCCTCTTCTTATAAATAGCGGGTAGCAACACTGAATAAAGGTTCTAAAATATGCAAAGAAAGGCTGATATTTTTGTGAGACTGTATCACTTAGTTACATAGATCTTGCAGAATATCACAGGAGTAGTGGTGATTCCCCTTTTAAGTATTACAGTGTGTTATTTCCTATTTTCATATATTTTGTCTATTTTCTTCTCTGAATTCATGTAATAATAGATGCTAGAATGTTTCATACTTTCCTATAGATTCATTTTCATTGAGATGTTAATGCACATGCCTGTTTGAGGGGTTGAAATTATGTCTTTAAACCCCACTACATGAATCATAACATCCAGTTTCTTTTATGTCCATTATATCTACCTGTAACTCAGATAATTATAGCAAATCTCATGGTTTCATGCTCTATGTTTTTAATATATAATTCTTGGTGCTTTGAGCTATACATTTTGAGTTATCCCTTCTCTTTGTCTTCTCTCATTTATTCCACAAAGCTTATTAAAATTTAAGCCTTTGAAGTGCTCAACCTCCACTATTTTCTGTTATATTTTTGGGAATTGTGTATGTGTAGAAATACTGAAATACCTAACCTGTATCTTTGGATGAAAGAACCAACTCATGACTCTTATATATGTGTATATAACATGGGTGATGTCTCCTCTTGCTTGAGAATCATTTGAGAAACACTAATATAGATGTACCCAGGCACTAGTCTTGTAAGCAATCCAAGGTTGTCTGTGGGAGCGACAACATCTTCTGGCGTCATTGTTGGGGGAATGTATTGAAGGCTTTTTCCCCTGGGATACGACAAATTGAACACCCTTCATGTAGGTAAGTGAAGTATGTTCAGATTGCATTCACATCACTTTGGCGACTCCACACCCCCCTCATTATCATTCCTCACCTTGGCTTTTAGAAGGCCTCATACTTACTCAAACACCTCTCAGCAGAAAGCCCCATTTGTATATGATCCTAAAAAATTAATTTTCAAGAAAGTCCGGAAAGAGAAAACTCCCCCTGCTTGTGCCACCATCTCACTAGCCTTTACAACTTCCTCCTCCACTTCTCATCCCACTGTTGCTCACTATTCAAGATTGGCTCCTAAGATCCTGACATACCTTTCTTCCAGTTTGGCCACTCAAAACCTTGTGGTTTTGACCCAAGCTCCTCAGCTAAATCTTAATCCGCCTCCACTAATTCATATGGATCTTCTAGGATTTTTGCTAAATAAGTATGCACCTCTTGATTTACCTCAACCCCTAAGTGATATGCTCCAAGACTACTTAAATCTTATGCCTAGGTTTAATGGGGAAGATGAAAATTCTACTCAGAAACACATTCAAGCCTTCTGTGCTTTTGCTGAGACCCTCAATGTAGAACAACTAGATGTGGTCCTGAGACTTTTTGTACAACCCCTTGATGGAGAAGCCAAAAAATGGTTTAAAACCCTACCAAATGCCTCCATCACCAATTGGGAGGAACTTGACGCCTCCTTCATACAAAAGTGGGGTGAGAAGATAAATCATGAGTACCTCCTCACATAGTTCAATGTTATCAGGAAGAAGCCAAAGGAGGATATATCAGAATTTAATAAGATGTTCAATAAGCAGTGTAACAACTTTTCTACTGAGATAAAGCCTCCTCCATTTGCTGCTCGTGTGGATTACTTGGGAGCCTTGGAATCTGACTTTGGTTTTACCTTAAGAGAAAGTAAGTCTTCCACTTTAGATCAACTCCAAGTCGTTGCTCTTGAAGTAGAAGCCAATTTTGCCTCAACAGGGAAGTCAAGTGGAAAGCAGGAAACCACTGGGAATAGAAGAGGTAAAGAAGAAGCTTCCTACTCTAGTAAAACTAGAGAATCACCAGACTTGAAGTTGGAAGAGTTGGATAAACTCATCAAGATTTTGTCACATAAGGTTGGAAAGCTCGAAATTGAGAACAAGAGTCTCTACAAACATAATTCTCAAGGCAACAACAGGGGATATAACCCACAGTATAGAAGGCCTCCATTATAGATATTGCTAAGGGAAAGAAAGGAACAACCGAATCAGATCCCTCATCCTCTATATTTAGAAGACGATCCCGATGAATAATGGTCATATACACAGGGGATGTAGGGAAACTTATATTCTGCTTTCTCTGAAGAAGAACATGGAAATATGGCTCACCAGGAGGAAGGTCATGATAAAGAAACAACAACAAAGGAGGAAGATATAGATTATTATTGTAAACAATTTGCAGATTTCATGCAAACACATCTACACCAAAGGTATGATCTAATATCTTCAAGAAAGAGGTCAAGGGAGCCAAAACAACAAGAAGAAACTTCTCCCCAAACTATTCCCTCAGTACCAGGTAAAGGGAAAGGTAAGCTGAATCCTGACCCTTCTAGGGGAAAATCCCCCTTGAATAAGGAGAGAGGTAGCTCATAGAGGCACACAAAAAAGGAGGTACCTATTCTATAGAAGTGGTAGTGAAGGAGAAGCAGAACCAGGAGGTATAGAAAAGACCCAATCTACATTCAACCTTCAAAAGGAGCTTGAAAAGGTAAAGATTTCTGTTCCACTGACTGAGCTTCTGAAGCGGCCTACCTATAAAGCTCAGGTATCTCAATTCATGCATCCATCAGTCTCATCACCCACCCATGATTCTCTAAATATCCAGGAAGAGAGGAAAATGGTGGTCTTTGGGCCTCATGTGGAAGAACTTGATCCTTTTACGAAACCTTTCTATGTGACTTTGGGAATCCATGACCTTCTTTTGAATAATTTCATGTTGGACTTCGGAGCCTCCCACAACCTCATGCAATTGGAAGTAATGGAACAACTTGGCTTGCAGATCACCAGGACCTACAAGGACTTATACTCCTTTAACTCCAAGAGGGTCAAATGTTTGGTAATGATAAAGGATTTGGTAGTGAACTTGGCTTAGATCCCTATGAAGAGTGTGGTAATGTACATAGTAGTGGAAAATATACCCCCTCGTTTTGGCATGCTGCTATCTAGATATCGGGGTTCCAAGGTGGGGGTCTCTATCAAGTTGGATCTAGCTTATGCCACCATTCACACCTTTGGAGGAGAACTAAGGAGGCTACATAGAGAATCTAGCTTTGTAAAAATAGTGACCTCAACTAAAGGGTCAAAAAACTCCCCAGTGTATGGAAAATAAAGTGACCTCTCATGTCTACTCCTAGAGGAAGACAAGTCTATCTTAGAAGAAACATCAGTCTACCTAACATGGTAGTTAGAACATCAGCATGCAAGTGAAAGCAAAGTATGGAAATTATATTTTGATGGAGCCAATTCAAAAGAGGGAAATGAGGCAGGAGTATTGTTGGTATCTATTGAGGGGTGCCTGATACCCCTCTTATTCAAGATGGAGTTCAAAGAAACTAACAACGTGGCAAAGTAGGAAGCACTGCTCCTTGGGTTACAGATTGCAAAATATATGAATATTGAATGCCTAACAGTTTATGGAGACTCTGAGATGGTCATAAGACAAATCAGAAATCAATGTCAGGCAAAACACCCCAGACTGAGGACCTACTATATTGAAGTGTGGGATTTAATTGAAAACTTCTTCCTAGATTTTAATATCTAATTTCTAGCCATACAAGGAAACATAATGGCTGACTCCCTTGCTATAGCTGCAATCACTTTTAGGCCCCCTCAAAATCCTCTCCTCAGATATGAGGTGGAATTCAGGTGTAGACCCTCCATACCTGATAACGTCAAGCACTGGCAGGTGTTTGAATATGATGAGAAAGTGAAACGATTTAGAGAAGTCATTGGGGAGTTTTCTAACTCCACCATCAATCAAGAAGAAGAAGAAGAAGAAGTAGATTAAGAAGCCACTTCGTGGAAAGACGCAGTGGTTGGACACAAAATTTTGCAACTAAAAGGGAATATTATCCCTCGCGAACTAGTCCCACTAGAAAGGATTTTTAATAAAGATGACATAGCCACCAAACAAATGGCTCCTGAGATGGACGATCAAGTACAAGATTGCAACATTGGATCAGAGGAGGAGCCCTAGATGATCAAGTTGTCAAAAGGAATCCCCTTGCATTACAAACAGAGGTATTTAGATCTTTTCAAAACCTACAAATATGTTTTTTCTTGGTCTTATGATGATTTGAAAACGTTTGATACTAACATCATACATCATAAGATTCCCTTGAAAAGTGGAATGAAACCCTGCAAGCAGAAACTCAGACAGATAAATCCACTCTTACTCCCCTCCATTGAAAGGGAGGTAAGGAAGTTGTTCCGGGAAAATATCATAGTACTTTTAAGATACTCTGAGTGGGTTGCGAATTTGATCCTGGTCTAGAAAAATAACAAAGATATAAGGCTATGTGTAGACTTCCAGAATCTAAAAATGGCGTCTTTCAAAGACAACTTCCCACTGCCCAAGATGGATAATATATTGCAGAAGGTGGTTGGTTTAGCCATAATTTCCATGATGGACAGGTTCTCTGGATACAATCAAGTGGAAGTTCATCCCGAGGATCAGGAAAAGACCACTTTCACCACCCCATGGGGAAAATTCATGTATGTCTATGGAGCAGGTAAATTCTCAGTGCGGACACAAACAATTCCTCTAGCTCGAGAGAGTGGGTCTAGCCACAAAAAAACAATATATGGAAAATATCCTTAATCTAGAATCAATTAAGAGGGCCTACCTTTTAGAACACTATTCCGTTTGGTGATGATCCTAATTCCTCACTCTAGCTATCTTCTGTTTCCTGCTTCAAATACTTGAAACAAGCAAACAACAACAACAAACATGATAACATACAATATTGTATTCATCCTACTTAATAGGTCAAGGAACATTAAGCCATAAATATGTAAAATGACACTTCATGTAGGAAATCAATCAATAGTTGCATTTATATAAATGAGAAAGAGATTACGATAGGTGCCTTGACGTTGCTGGTCTCCTCCAATGTATCTGGGTTCCCACACTTCTTATAGCACTTCATGGATAGCCCTAACAATGGACGTTTTAAGGCATCTTCCCGTCTAGTCTCAAACCAAACCAAAATCACACTATTCTCCCTCAAACATACACTATAAAGCTATAAGCTATAGATGACTTGCTGGTTATTCAAACTTGCTCCAAAACTCCAACTAGATTTTGCTTGGGAAAAACAGAGGTTTATATAGTTTGGATGGATGGGAGATGTTTCCTCTCATCATGGGAGAAGGTCTTATCTCTTAAGTTTGTTCCATCCTAATAGGGGAAAGAAACCCAAACTCATTTCTCGGCTCTATCCTGCTGAACCATCTACCAGACTTCCGTTATGGAGCTTCTAGACATGTAAGCTTCGGCTCCTTATTTAAAGAACCTTCCAAAAGGGGATCGACGTGACTAGAAAAGGGCTCAACCGATCCGAATGATGCAAGGGTTATTTTTAACCTCTGTAAATTAGCGCGAGGAGAAAAATGGTTAGTAGTGCCGGTCTTGTAAATTGGGATAAAAGGAAGTTTCTTTGGAAATGATGCAAAGGGGAATTATTCTGCTCATGAAGAGGGACATACTGGGAGTTTCTTCATGATGGGAAAGCATGTTGGGTACACTGTAGAGGTCCTCCAGGATCGTAGACGGGGGAGTATATGGACAGTGACAAAATGCTCTGTAACAAATGCCCCCTAAAGCGTGAAGGTCGAAATAGAGTGAGGGGTGAAATGATTTACAAGTGGAAGCAGGGAACCAGAGTCTATCATCAGAAGACTTGCAAGCAAGCATAGATACATATGCATCACTGAAAACTATGAATAATGATACATTAATCATGGTATGGATGTAGCCATCTAGAGAATGATCATGTGAATGGATCCAAGTCATGGGCGCAACCATCCAACAGAAAGGATCATAACGAAACCAAGGTATGGTCGCAACCATCCAATAATGAGAAGGATCACATATAAAAACTCATGGTATGGTCACAACCATCCATCTGAAGAGACATGTATATCAACATGACCATGTCACATCACCTTGCAACTTGGACTTGGGTAATCTTACCCTAGGATCTTGCACTCCAAACGACCCGATCAAAGTACAAATCCTAACATGCGAATGAATGCGTTGAAGTCGAACATGCTAAGAATCCGTTTGATTACCAGTTAATGATGTGAACCGTTAACAAGCACGAGAGAAACCACCAATAATTGCAATGGCTCTCAAGCTACCGGAAGCACAGTTCACGGATTGTGAATAAAGGAACTAATGTCGAACACCCGTGAAATCACCCGATCAAAAGCCAATGATGTGAACTTGTCATCGAGTGTGAAGAACTTGCCATTAGGGCATGCAAGCTCCAAGGTACTGGAAGGGAGTCTCTCGGCCAGCTTCCTGGAAGTGACCATGTGGAAGGAGGGCCATGATGTATCCCACATCATCGACATGAGACAAAGGGATGCAAATGATTTCAGATGATACAGAGGATTAGGTGTAAGTGTAATTGCAGAGGAACTAACTCTTGAACATATCAGCGACACGATTCCAGAGTTTGGCAGCTATTAAATCCATAGGATCAGAGGTCATGATGATGTGGCAGAGATCAAATGGAAGGCAAAAATGAGCGGCCCAACCCAGGAAGGTCAAATGAAAAGGAGGATATCCCAACCTGACATGAAGCAAAAAGTGTCATGTTCAAGAGTGAGTTGTTGAAACAACTAATAGAATTTCGAAATCCCCCCCCCACCATTTCTGGCAGGGACCCTAATTATTTTTTATCACAAGCTCAAATGGGATAGAATATGCTTGCATTATAAGTTCATCCTTCGGATGAATCTGACCCAATAAGTTTAATGAGCCCTAGGAATGAGAAGCTCACGTTTGTCATGATGGCGAATCCAATGTCGTTTAATGTTTTAATGAGTCCGACAAAGGGGTAACTCAGTATCTTTTTCATGTTTAGAGAGTTTGAAAAAGACACGGAAAAGAAAACTCCACATGGTCTGTTTTTGTATATTTGTGTCTCTCGAGCCTTGAAAGGTAGAAAATGATACTTGAGAGAACCGCTTAACCATTTCAGTCAAGGAGTACCTTTTTCGTAAGTAGTGCATCCCATCCTGAAAAAGGGGTAAATGTATATTGGGTACACGACGTTTCGCAGCCTTTAACGAGTTCAAAACGACAACAGCTCGACAATCTTTTCATGTTTAAAGAGTTAGAAAGAGCTTGAAAGCAGACCCCCCATTTTATTCTCTTTTACGAGTCAAAAAGGGAAAAATACTCGGCGATATTTTCATTTGAGTTTTACGAGTCTAGAAAAGAGTTGAAACGCAACTCCAGTACCATCATCGACAATCTGTCAACTGTCGCTGAACAAAAAAGGTAAATGCATTATCCAGTTTTGAGGCAAAATAGGTCAAAAAATACTCAAAAACCCTAATATTTTATGAAAAAATGAATAAAATGGGGCAAAAGTAATTATTTTTTATCATTTACCATTTTACCTTTGTGTGGAGAGCTTTTTACCCACTTGTGCTTGAATTGTTTCGGAGCATATTGCGGAAGATTTGGGAGGTCATTCGCCGAGCCGTCAGTTGCAGGTAGGAGGCAACACCTTAAGCTCCATTTTCATACTATTTTTACCTATTTTTATCCATTCTTTTGGTTTCATGGGGAGGTTTTGGCAAAACTTTTTCACCCTCATTCGGCGTGATTTCTAGGCACGAAATTGTGTTGATCAGGGGTTGCTAAGACTGCCAATTGCGCCGTCAATGGCACTATTTTTAAAATATTCGCGTCGACGTCGTGAGCAAAGAATTTGCATGTTTTTTTCTCAATTTGACCGTTTGAATCTAATTTTTTCCAGCCAAAGATGATCATTGACTTGATTATATGGTTTTTGCAGGAAAAAATTGTGAAAAAATGGTGGATTGGAAAGAATGGGACCATGACGATATTGACACTAAAGAAATAGCTGACCAAAATTGCTTGGAGGCTTTGAGGAATTGTGGGCTCCTAAAATTCTTTCTTACACCAGGTCTACGGGCTCAACCCGAGTTTCTATGGTACCTGATCAATTTCTAGGACATGAATCGGGAAATTTTCATCATTGGTGACCAAGAGCTAGAGTTGGAAACTTCAGACATTTATTTCATAATAGGATTGTCCTGGAGAGAGGAACCAGTCAATCTATTGGGTCGAGGCCGATTAGGGAAAGTGTGACCATGCTACTTGCCGAACATTTCCCTAAAGCTCTCAAATTCAAAAGTGGCAAGATCGAGATTATAATTGTTCGGGATCTTGTGTTGAGAATGTTACTATTGACCATCAATAAATTCGCTGGGTCCTAAGTGCCACATGAGACTAAGAAGTTGAATTTTTAGTACGCTATCGACTGCACAATGCCCATTATCTTTAACTAGGCAGAAGCTATGAAAATCAACATGAAGTGCCAACTATCAAAAGCTAAGGTGGGAAACCTGAAGCAGTTTTGCTTTGGGTTTGTGCTAGTGACCTTCTTCCTAGAATGGGTTCTGCTATTCTAATACTAGCTGATTGATGTGGATCCGCCGATGCCATGAGATCCATGGATGGTCCGTTGGAGTGAGTTGATGCATAGGGTTACTGGGGGCCAACAAATGTCCTATAAGCCAACCTTTTTCTCGTGGGTACAATGAAAATTGATCGTAGTGAAGGATTGGCCTTATAGCAGTACCAACTTCTGTGGAGAATCGGATATGCCACTTCCAGAGGGGGAGGATTTTGATGATGGAGGTGAAAAAACCAAACAATTTTTAATTTTTTGATGTTTTTTATTGTTTTTGAGATATATTTGTTCATGAAACTTTGATTTTATGAATGCAGATGTTGGACCAGAACACCCTGCTGGGATGTCCCCGATTACCAACCGTGTCACTTGACAATTTGATGTCGCTCCTTATCAGGAGGGAAGTGAAAACGAGGAGGATATTGTGCAGAATCTCGATGGTTTGACCCATGGGATCCCAGAGCATGCTCGGATGGGTGATGCCCCACGGTAGTACCAGAGGCATACGGTGGGGGTGTCAGATCGGATCTGTCGATTGCTGGCTCGTGTAGTCCAAGTAGTTACATGCTATCATGAGCATCATGTTGTTTAGTGAATAGGTCTAGAATTCCACATTTTTTAGGCCTGTGAACCACCAATGTATTTTGAACACACATATTATTTTTTTAGGTTTTGATGTATGACAAACATTACTGGCACACACACACACACACACACATATATATATATATGTTATACTTCCTTGCTTACTATGGTACAAATGTTTTTGTTTTTTGAGTTTTTACATGTTTCGCAAATGTCTATCCAACACATAATTAGCTAATGCATCTGTTAATGTATTCATGTGTCTAGGAATATGATGATATGTAATGTAATCAAAATTTCTCTCTAGCAGATGAATACGTAGATACATTCTCAATATCTGAGGGTTTCTGATGGAATATTGCCCGTTAAGTTGAAGAACAACAAGCTGTGAATCAAGGTTGACAACCAATTCCTGGATGCCAAGAGCGATAGATTTTGACAACAATTCGATAACTGCGCTATACTCAGCGATGTTATTAGTTTTTCGACCTAGAAATATACCTTGAATATCAATCAAATCACCATGGGGGTCATAAATGGCCCATGCCACAAATGATAGATTCCGAGTAGGACAGAAAGCACCATCAGCGAAACTGATGTGAGGAGACACCGACATCTACAAAGCAGGCAAAAACATAATAAGTAGGAAAGCTTCTTGCAAAATAACACACCAAACCACACTGTACAAAAATGAATAACACACTATTGTACAAAAGTAACCATGCAAGATGACCTAAGCATAGTACTTTTTGAGAGAGTCCATGCTCGGACTCAGGTAATCAATCAACACAGATGAAAACTAGAGTTTTACTGTTGACATGATGAGTAAGCATCGACTCGACCAAATAATAGAGTATAACTCATATAAGGTTGTGCCCCCATGCCCCCTGGGTGAGGGAGGGTTACGAGTCAGATGAAAACCCCATTGCAATAATGGGAAATCGGTAAAAACTCAGGGAGGGAGAAAAAAACTGAATCCATGAAGAGATAAAGGTGCCCTCAGTTGAAAGATCTTGACAATGTCAAGAGAAACTGACATGTCAATAGGCAGTGGAGAAGAGAACTTCTCAAGACACATAGACATGACTGCCAGGCCAGAACCAAGCCATAGGGAATGAGAAGACACATTGAGAGATGTTCTTGAAATAAGATGACCAGAGGATACTGAAGGTGAAGATGAAACAATCTCCACGTAATCAATTTCGGCGGGACTTAATGGCATAACCTCACCCCATGTATCAACAAGATTCGGTAAAGGAATGACCCAAGGATTAGACTTGACCGAAATAATGTAGACAAAGGCAACATGAGGAGGTGGGAGTGGAAATATGCCCATCAAGGTAGGATCTTTGAAAAGTCCTACACCCACACTCTCATAAGGAGCACCAATGTGCTTGACATACGGAACATTTCCATCCGAGGAGGAAGAGGCAAAGAAGGATAGTTTGTTGACTGTGAATATCTTCCCATGATGGGGAAACCAAATCACGCGGAAGAGGGAGTAGGCTACAACATGCATGGCATGGGTTCAACTCTGTCCGAGTAGAAGTTTGTAGTTGAGATTAGCATCAATGATCTCTACCTCAACATGTACCATCTTGGCCTCCAATGTAATGGAAAGGTTGGGAAGGACACTGAATGGTCGCGATCACGCTTGTCAAAAGATTCTAGAGTGTTAGGGGATTGGTTTAGAGTAGGAGAACCAATTTCCTTCCAATAAGCGACATACATGATGCAGGTAGAAGCACCTTCATCGATGATGGTCCTATGAATGGTTTTCTCATTAATGATTACTTGAATGAGAAAGGAAATTTGATGAGGTAAACATGGAACGTGGTTTTCTAGGTCAAAACAGATGAGATTAGAGTTAGCTGGATCAATACCCCCAATAGTCGACAATAAAGATTTTTGCTAAGAAGGACAGCTTTGAAGGACCTTGAGAGTAGACATAGCTGATGTCACTTGAGCCAAATCTTCAACAATGTTATAATGTTGAGCGACTTGAGCGTTAGGATTGTATGAGGACTTTTGAAGCACACCTTGAGAAGGTGCTCGAATGGTGGAATGAGGATTAGGTCACTCTATATGAAGAAGACCAAAACTTGACAAAGCAGAAGAAGAAGGGGTACCTTCTTTGTCTTTCCCTGCTGACGGGGTAGGGGTTTGATAATATTTTGACTTGGTAGCCACGTTGATCAGGGTACTCATCATGAGCACTTGTGAACCCAAGGAAGTGGATGACTGAGGCTGGTATACCATTTGAGTCTGCTGGGACGGAAAGGGATCTTTCAGGACAACAAGGGTCCCTTTCAGAAACGACTAACTTCGGACTGTCTGGGACAATCCTTAGTATAGTGATCCTCCTCACAAATGAGGCATGGATACTTGGGTTTTTGTTGGGAAGCATCACCAGCAGATGATTTAGGAGGACCCTGTTTGGGGCATTGGATTTACCCTTGTCTTTGCCTTTCTTCTTACTTTTAGAGGATTTATCCGTTGTGGTAGACTGGACAACGTGAACCTCCAAGGTTTTACCATTGGATGCATTGCGAGAGGAATCATTGGGAGTAGTCTTGGATACCGACTTCTATTTGGAAGAATATTTTGCAGGGGTCTGATTCATTGAACCAATTACTCCATCAACAAGAGGGATAGCCGAAGACTTAGATGTCCTCAAATCAGATAATGTTCTAGGCGCATCGGGTAACATGTCATATAACGTGCCGGACTGTGAATAGACAATATCTAGATACTGGGCATGCGTGATGGTTTGATCCTCAGTGATGCATCCACCCATAGCAATATCCTCAACAATCTTGTTGACGAATGATTTAGTGAACCACTCAGTCAACAACTGATCAACAATTTCAAACTTAATCTGATGACGCCTACCTCTCCATTCATGGATGTGATCAGAGATGTGAGTCGCAATGTCTTGCTTGAGTGACGTTAACAGATGGGTGCCAGTTTCATAGCGAACTGGCAGTTGGAAATGTGTGAGAAAGGCCATGGCGAGAGTGTTAAAATCATGATAGGTATTCCGAGGCAGCTCGATATACAATTTGGCTACAGTTCCTGTAAGATTTCATTGGAAAAGACGAAGATGAATGGAATCATCAATGTAGGAATTCGAGGACCACCATAGGTGATACGTCATCACGTCGACTTGAGGGTCCTTTTTCTCTTTTCCTTCAAACTTTGGATAATCGCTCGGAATATTGGACGACACAGGAGTCTGGTATGGCAAATGAAGAATTGGGTCATTCATGAGTCTAGACACATCTAGTGTAATGTCCCTTAATAATGAATAATAAATAATAAATAATATAATATAATACAAGAAAATAAATAATAATAATAAATAAAAATAGTAATAGTAAATAAATAATAATTAATAATAAAATAATAAATAACAATACTAAAGCTCTAAATAAATATAAATAGAAATAAAAAAAGAAAGCAGTAAAAATCAATAAAGCTATCAAAAAGTAAAAACAAAAGAATAAAACAAGAAAGCAATAAAGTTGCATGTTGACACATGGAGTGTGTGCATGTGGTTCCCCTTCCAAGGTTTTCTCTATTTAATAGACGGTGAGGAAGATGAGAGGCATTCCATTCCATCATTCCATTCATTCCATCATCCATTCTCTGGGGAGAATAGTGTTGTGAGACAAAGGATACCCTAGCAGTAGTACATTGATTAAGGGCTCGGGGGTGGCCAGTGGTAGCAAGATTTTGTGCAACTGAGCCTACGGTTGGGTGGAGAGTTGTCCCCAAAACTTTGTTGCAGTTAGCAGAATTCAAATAGCGTTCAATCCAAATTCACAAGTGAGAAACATCATCACCATAGGTAAGTGTATCTACTCACATTTCTTTTGAAATTTGATGTTAATTAGTTGATAAATTGTGTGTTGATTATAAATCACATGATTAATCTAATTAATTACATGTTTTTAATCTGGGACTGTTACATCTAGCAATTCTAGTGTAGCCAAGAATGGCAATTGAGTATTGAAAGACATTTGAGGTCGATAAGGGGACCTAGCTGGCGGGGCCCATCCCTGCTGGTAAGGATTTTGTCCCCAAAGTGGAGGGTTTTGCCCATAAGGCATTTGATTTTGCCCCCATTGCAATTTACCTTGCCCGTAGGGAGGATTCTGACCTTGAAAGCCTTGAAACTATCCGACCATAGGCTGTTGATAAGCAACATACCAGTTAAATGGCTGTTGAGCCTACTGTCCTTGGTCATATGGATTTTGCAACTTATGTCCCTGAGCATAAGGTTTTTGGATACGCTTCTCCTAGACGAACGAGTTTTGGACCTGCGACCCTTGGACGTAAGGATTCTGCACTTGTTGTCTTTGGACATAAGGATTTTAGACTTGCTGTCCTTGGAAAAACGGAGGTTGAACCTGTTTCCCTTAGACATAAGGATTCTGCGCCTACTGCTGCAGGACTTGACCCTAGTCTTGCCCTTGCAAGTGTTGACCTTGTTGATATGAGTATAAGGGTTGCTGCTGCCCGAGTTGACCTTGTGGCTGTAAGGGTTGACCTTGTGGCTGTAAAGGTTGTCCCTATGACTATGGAGGTTGACCTTGTGAAGGCATAGGCTGGGAGGATTGCAGTGCATACTGCATTTGTGGCTACATGGTTTGCTATAATGGTTGTGAGGGTTTCCCCTGCGGTTGTTGTAGTTTTCCTTCCCGTGGAATCATCTAGCCTTGCTGTTGCATGGATGGCCCTTGCTGCAACGAAGGTTTCCCTTACTACTGCAGGAGTTTTCGTTGCTGCTACAAAGGTACTTGAACAGTTCCTAGAATGACAACTTGAAAGTTCATGAACTATATCTGGCCATACCCACTAGACGCGACAGATGGACCAGGCTAGACATAAGGTCTAGGCTGAGGGATGTATGACAGATTAGCCATCACTTGTGAACCATATGGAACATAAGGAGGTTGGTACTGACCTTGAGCCATATTGGGTTGCTGGTACTGGACGTGACTTGACCCAGACAGACCAACATTGGGTTGTTGGTACTGGACATGACTTGACCCAGACAGACCAACATTGGGCTGTTGGTACTGGACATTACTTGATCCAGCAGGACCAATAGGATTTGAAATGGCACCCAAAGAGGGTTGGTTCATCCCAACCATGTGAGGTTGTGAGCCACTCACATTGGTTGTGCCAGACATCATAGAAACATCCGGACTCTTCCCCTTAGGCAGTGGAACAAACTGTCCACTTAATGGAAGGATCGAAGAACTGACAACAACATGACTTGAGATCATTGGTTGAACTGGACAGGTTACTTGGACCGATGAAACAAGAGGATTGGGAATGGTGGGTTGCATCAAGACTGAAGTAACTGCAGAAATCACCGTCTGTTGGGAGGTCGGGTTCTGAATGAATGGACTTGTGGTAGGCATAGCACCAGATGCCCAAATAGGGTTGTGATACAATGATGAGGTAGTAGGCATGCCTGAAACCAACTGAGATAAAGTCATGTAATTACATGGTAACTCAGGATGAACACTAGTCAGAATGCTTCCTGTGTAAGGGAAACCTTCAGGAGGGAAGGGATATTCCCGCTCCTCGATTGTGCATAGAGTGGAAACCTCTGAGTGACCCAGAGAGGAGACTGGGATTTCGCCTTCTGATTCCATGAGTGAAAACAGATGACGACGGACTACAAAAGATGTTTGAGGAGATAATTAAAAAGGAATACCCGGCTGATCGTACGTACTGTACAGATGCTGCAGTGATATCACAACAGGATCTAACAAAGGATTCAGAGGATAAAAAACCAGTCCAATCTGACCTTCAGAAGTCGGCGGACTCTCAGGAGCTTGGATAGGGTTATCCAAAGATTTTGAGCCAATGTAAGAAAGTGACCCAGTATCTGAAGGGGAAGGACGAGATGAAAAAGGTTGAATACTCAAAACAATTCCAAGCTCAACACCTTGGTCCTCAAGTGACTGTGGCAATTTAGGAAAAGGCTCCTCAGACAATCTTTCAGACAGAGGAGAGGAAGAGGAACTGGGAGAACCAGTTGGTTCAGCCATGATGATTTTGTGTCAAATAACCAAAAGAGAGTTGATTTCAAGGGCTTTAAAATGTACTTAAAGGTATACTCAAGATGTGGTCTAAAAGAGACTAACATGGATGTTATAATATCATGGGCAACAAATTTTTAAGACGCAAAACAAACTGGTGCTCTTTCATGTTTTAAGAGTCGAGAAAGAAGCAAAGGTGACTCTATAACTTTTGGTTTGAAACGAGTTCAAAAGGACAAGCGCTCGGGTGATCTTTTATGTTTAGGAAGTCAAAAAGATCAAAATGAATACTCAAGAAGATCTAGGTAAAAAGTATCACCAGGTAACCATGAATTGCATAATACCTCCCAGTGAATTGAGAAGTACAGGCAGGCAATCTCCCCAAATGTTGTGTTCGGTGTATCACATTTACAAGGCGGCAGACTCAGCTTCCTATGGATCAAGGATTTCAACCTAGTGGGGTCTCCGCGGCAGACTCAGCTTCCTATGGATAAAGGATTTCAACCTAGTGGGGTCTCCCTTTATATACTCGATGGTACGAGGAGTGCAAGTTCGTACTAGCGTTATCTAGTGCAGAAGAGAATGACAACTGATAGGTTTTAAGATGCTAGAACACGTCTCTAGCCTAGACCTTCTAAGATGTGATCGTTAGATTTCAAATAGGCCTTAGGTTAATTGAGTACATTTTAGAGTTTATCTTGAAATTATGTCTCGGTTTTCAGGCCTTATCGATGCGACTTAAGAACACCTATATGCAGCTGAATGAGACAAGACCCTTTCAATTCAATGAATTGTCTACACTAATGAGAGTATAAAACACACTCAAATGAAACAAAACAAGCAATTGAAAGAAAAATGACCTTTTCACTATTTCGCCTTTTGAAAACAAAATGATGAAAAAACTCTTTCCAATTCCTAACTTTCCTATCATATGCACTTCAAGTAGTCCTTTTACTAGTAAAGAGAATTCATTTCTTTTCTAATGCAAGTGACGATGCAACTCTAGCCTTCAATGATGCTAATTAATGTAACTTATTGATTCAACAAACTAGAATTATGTATTTTTCAATGAAATGACGGAATGAATCATTCACAAACACTTCAATGAAATATTCGCAATACAATCAATCAAAAGCAAACACAAAGCACAAAAGAAAATTCCTTTCAAAACTAATGAAGTAAAGACTGAACCAAAAATAAGACAGGTAATGTGATCTATGCCAAAAAATAGATGCTCAGACACTAAATGAAACTTTTCAAACTTGTTAAGTGGAAATCAAAGCAACAAAAGGACTAATCAAACGAAATGCAAGGAGAAAATTGGACTATCAGCTTGACTTTTTGAGTAGGCAAACAAGCGAATCGGTGATGACCTAGATTCCCTAGGGTTATACACCGTCCAATATCTCAAGAAACCAAGTGAAGAAAATGCAAATCAACCAATCATACAAACCAAGCTAAAAGAGCTTTCCATCTAGGGAGAACACAATCAAAACAAGCTAAGAGATAGAAATCAAAAGGGCACGACACACTAGCTATGATCTAGGGTAAACCCTGATCTTCACCTACAGGAATTGTTGCGACTGCCTAACTGAAAAAATGCGCCAAAAGGGGGTCGAAGCGACTACTTTTGAGAAATTTGTGTTGATCGGCGCGACTATCAGAAAAAATAAATGCAATGACCTAGGATTCAAGGAAAAAATAAATAAATTCAAAGGTTAAGACCAAACTTTCCACTGTAAATTTCAGGCTCAGAGCAGTAAACTAGCCAAAGTAGAGAACACTAAAGGGAGATGGTGATACTAGAAAAGTTCACAAAAAACCATAAAATGACAATCAATCAAACAGAAGGATTAACTCCCAAGCAGAGTCGCCAATTTGTGGAGCAGGTAAATTCTCAGTGCGAATACAAACAATTCCTCTAGCCTGAGAGAGTGGGTCTAGCCACAAACAAACAATCTATGGAAAATCTCCTTAAGCTAGAATCAATTAAGAGGGCCTACCTCTTAGAACACTATTCCGATTGGTGATGATCCTACTTCCTCACTCCAGCTATCTTCTATTTCCTCCTTCGAATACCTGAAACAAGAAAACAACAACAACAAACGTGATAGCATACAATATTGTATTAAGCCTACTTAATTGGTCAAGGAACATTAAGCCATAAAGATGTAAAATGACACTTCATGTAGGAAATCAATCAATAGTTGCATCTATATAAATTAGCAAGAGATTACAACTGGTGCCTTGGCATTGCTATTCTCCTCCGATTTATTCGGGTTCCCACACTTCTACTAGCACTTCATGGATAGCCCCAACAATGGAAGTTTTAAGGCCTCTTCCCCTCTAGTATACACTAGAAAGCTACGAGTTATAGATGACATGCTGGTTATTCAAACTTGCTACAAAACTCACAATGTAAACTTTGAAATGAGAACTGATACTGTTACCCGTTTTGTAGAGATAGCAAAAAAGTGATCCGATTTTGAAAAGGGGTGATGCTGAACACACATGTTTTTTTTAGAGCATAGATTTTGGCACTATAATTTTTTTTATGTACATTCCGGGAATAGGCCGCCCGTGGTGGCGTAACCGTGGGCGGTGGGGCCTGCGTGTAGGCCCTCCACCCACAGCCGCACCGCCACGAGCGGCATGGGAGGGGGCGGCCAATAAAAAAACTTATTTATTTTTAAATAATTTTTTAAAAATTTTAAATTAAAAATTAAAAATTTAAATTCGTTTAAAAAAGATTTAAAATTTTTTTAATGATTGTGTTTTTTTTTTTTTTAATAAGAAAAAAAATGTTTAAAAACAAAAGTTAATAATAATATATTTTTTTTAATAAAAAAAAATTGTTTAAAAAAAATAAATTTTAAAATTTTTCGGTTTTTTTTTTTTGAGTTTATTTTTGTTTTTTTAATATTAATTTTACAAGTTTTTAAATTATTTATTTATTTTTTAACTAGTTTGTTTTTATTTATTTATTTTTTATTATTATTATTTTTGTTCTCCTAGTTTTTGCTAATTTTTTTTTTTTTTTTATTTCTCTATTTTCACTTACTTAATTATATATATATATTTTTCCAAATTCTTTTATGGTTTATGAGATAATTTTTTTTTTTTACATTTTTTATTTTTTATTTTTGTCTTTTTATATATATATTTATATTTGTTTTTTTAAGTAATCAACATTTTAATCTTAGCTTTAGTAGTTTTTTTTTTTTTTGTTAACTTTCTTTTCTTCTTTTTTTAAAATCTAGTTTGTTTTTAATTTTTTTAATTTTTATTTTTTTTAATTTTTCTATTTTTACCTACATAATTTTTAGAATTTTTGGTTTGTTTGTTTGTTTGTTTTGTTTTGTTTTTTGTTTAGTTAGTTTGTTGTTTTTTTTTTTTTTTTTTTTTATGGTTTACAATATAATTGTATTTATTTATTTATTTTACTATTTATTTGTTTATAATGTTTTTTTTTTTAGTTTTTTAATTCTTATCATCAATTTTGTTTGTTTTTTTTTTTTTTTTTGTTTACATTTTAATGATTGATTTTTTTTTTAATAATTG
Organism: Pinus tabuliformis; assembly: GCA_031772625.1. Taxonomy (NCBI): domain Eukaryota; kingdom Viridiplantae; phylum Streptophyta; class Pinopsida; order Pinales; family Pinaceae; genus Pinus; species Pinus tabuliformis. Next base: position 1,208,881,137 of record CM062805.1, on the reverse strand, counting down.
TTGTTTTTTTTCATAGTTTTAATTTATTTTTTTTTATTTTATGTTCTCATTTTTTTTTTAAATTTTAATGTTTTTCAGGGTCATGATAAAATATTTTACGCCATTATTTCGAAATGTAGAAATTTTACTTTTGAAAAAAAAAAAAGTGTTTTCCCAACATTAACACTTTTTGTTTTGAGGGTGTTTTTTGGACAATTTTTGCGCAAAAAATTGGTTTTCACCACCATTTTTAAAACATGTTGAAAATTTACCCAAAAAAAAAAGGGTGTTATTCTAGCATCAACACTTTTCATTTTCAACGCTGTTTTTGATGTTTTTTGGAGGTTTTTTGGCCAGAGTTCCCGTTTTGAGTTTACAGTTCCCGTTTCAAAGTTTACATTGTTAACTCCTACTAGATTTTGTTTGGGAAAAAGACAGGTTTATATAGTTTGGATGGATGGGAGATGGTTCCTCTCATCATGGGAGAAGGTTTTATCTCTTAAGGTTGTTCCATCCTAATAGGGGAAAGAAACCCAAACTTATTTCCCCGGCTCTATTCGGCCCAACCATCTACTAGACTTCTGTTATGGAGCTTCTAGACATGGAATCTTTAGATCCTTATTTAAAAAACCTTCCAAAAGAGGATTGGCGCAACTGGAAAAGGGATCAGTCGATCGAAACGACGCGTGGGTTACTTTTAACCTCTGTAAATCGGCGGGAGGAGAAAACTACTCAGTAGCGCCAGTCTTGTAAACTAGGATAGAAGGAATATTCTTGGGAAATGATGCAAAGGGGAATTATTCTGCTCATGAAGAGGGACATACTAGGAGTTTCTTCATGATGGGAAATCATGTCGGGTACACTGTAGAGGTCCTCTAGGATCATAGACAGGGAGTACAGGGAAAATGAAAAAATGTTGTGTAACATGATCGCATTCCTTTTGGGCTGATAAATGCAGGGGCCACATTTCAGAGAGCCATGGATATAGATTTAATGGGGGAGAAAGAAAAATTCATGGTCGTCTAGTTGGATGACATCACAGTCTTTTCCAAGACTGAAGAGGAACACATCCCCCACTTAAAACTTGCCTTTGAGAAGTGTAGGAGATATGGTCTCTCCCTGAATCCTAAGAAATCTCATTTCGCCCTAAGTGAGGGAAAGCTGCTAGGACATATAGTAGTGCAGGAGGGTGTGAAGATCAATCCTAAATGAGTTGAAGCCATCAGACACATTCCTTTGCCCAAGAATAAGAAATAAGTCCAAGCCATCTTGGGTAGAATAAATTTCTTAAGGCGGTTTATACCCAACTATGCAGAGATAGTCAAGGGTATTACAAACATGCTCAAGAAGGGAAATGAATTCAAATGGAGCCCTGTCCCCCGTGATTCTTTTAGTAGAATCAAAGAATCTTTGGTTGAATCCCCAGTGTCATCCAACCCTAACTATAAATTGCCTTTCTACATCTTTTCTTTCAACTCTCCAAATACCATCGCTACAGTGCTGCTACAGAAAAATAAAGCGATTTATGAGCATCCAACCGCCTTCTTCAGCCAAGTCCTAAGGGACGTTGAGCTAAACGATAATATATTGGAGAAATAAGCCTATGCATTGGTAAAGGCTTTGAATTCATTTTGCACGTATGTGCTGCAATCGAAAATCACAACGTTTGTCCCAACGACAATAGTCAAAGACATCTTGGTGCAGGGAGACAACGAAGGAAAGAGGGGCAGGTGGATATTGAAAATACAAGAATACGAGATAGAAATAAATCCTACCAAGCTCATTAAAGGCTAGGTTTTAGCCAAGGTTTTATCCGAATCCAACTGTCAAGCACTAGGGATAAACCTGATCATAGAGGAAGGCGAACCAGAGGATCGCCAGAGCAGTATTAAAACATTCAAGCAGAAAATCTATGCCAAATACGAGGGATCACCTTGGTATAAGAAAACCATTCATTACCTCTTATTCCTAAGGTGCCCGTTGGGGCTAGATACCTCCAAATACTGCAACCTCAGATTGCAAGCATAGAAACATATCATATCCAATGGCTTACTCTACTGGAAGGACCCTGTGGGGGTCTTATTGCTATGTTTGGTGGAAGGGGAAACCCATAAAGTGATTAGGGAGTTTCATGGAGGAGTTTGTGGAGGGCATTACATCTGGAAGACCACGACACACAAAATCCTCAAGGTTAGATTTTACTGGCCTACACAATTTGGGGATGTTTATTCCAGAGTCAGGATATGTCAGAAATGCCAAGTGTTTGCGAAAAGACAGAAGTTGGCTCTTCTCCCCCTGATACCTGTGCATGTGGAGGAGCCTTTTAAATAGTGGGGACTGGACTTCATAGGGGATATAAACCCACCATCCAGTGGCCAAGACAAATGGATATTAACAACCACTAACTATTTCACCAAGTGGGTAGAGGCCATCCCAGCTAGAAATGCTATAGACTCAGTGGTGATAAAATTCATGGAGGAGAACATACTATCCCGCTTTGGTTGTCCTTTCAAAATCATCACTGATAACACTTAGGTCTTCAAATCTACCAAGTTCACTAGCTTCTGCCATAAATATAATATCACCATTTGGCACTCCACTACATACTACCCTCAAGGCAATGGATTGGCTGAGTCCTCAAGCAAAGTTGTGGTGAGGGTGCTAAAGAAGACCATCACTGAAAATCAAAGGAACTCAGACTCCCAACTAAAGTTTTCTCTATGGGCCAACTGGGCAACGCCTAAACAATCCACTGGGAAATCACCTTTTGAGATAGTGTATGGCAAGGTTGTTGTCTTCCTGATCCAACTAGCAATTCCAGTAGCAAGGTTGCTACAAGAAGCCGAGGAAGAACCAAGCACCTTGACAAGGAGGTTAAATTAGCTAGTTGAGCTCCATGAAAATAGAGAACAGGTGGAAGCCAAACTATCCAGTTACCACCAAAGGATGAAATCTATGTTTGACAAGAAGGCCAAGGAAAAACCTCTTCAACCAAGAGATTTAGTTCTCAAGTGGGATGTTTGACGAGAGGACAAAGGCAAACATGGAAAATTTGATCCACTATGGTTTGGCCCCTTCAGGATTGTAGAAGAGAGAGGGAACAACACATATCTGCTTGAAAACTTGGATGGTGAACTGTTGGAACTGCCAGTAAATGGTCAGTTCCTCAAATTTTATTTTCAAAATTAGAAGTACTTGTCTTATACTCATTGTAAATATCCGGTGTGTGTATTGCAATTGTTATTTGAATTTTCATTTTATGTAAAAAATTATACTTTCATGAAATTTATTTTTTATTAGAAGTCACTCCATGCACAAAGGAGTAGTTCCTAGTGTGCAGGTTCTCAGCACCATGCTAGCAAGGCACTGTCCCCAGGTGGAGCCAATGTCATCACTCACTTCTTTGTAAATGATCATTTGTCCAGGATGCATAAGAATAGTGAAGTTGAATCCATTTCCCGAGCCACAAAAGCTATAAAATATTTATTATACCCTCTCCATTACATAGTGCCTGGAATGGGCTTTCTAATGGTATATAGAAGTCCCAAAATGGATCTCTGGATCAGAAGATATGGCCTGTGGAAAATAAGGAGTCCTGTTTCCTTGAAGTGAAGGAAAAGAGCTTATTAGAGGGCCCTAGGCATAGAAAGTTAAGCATAATGGGAAATCTCGCAGCCCTGCAGTCCTACATGACCCCCACAATTCCTTATGGGTCATCTTTAAGGAATTGCGGGAGGGAAGCACACCAATAGTGTTAAAACGCTGGGGAGGGCAAAGGCCAATTTACACTAAAAATTAATGAAAGACAAAGGCCAGGCCGCCCCCTCCTCTCTCCTCCACGTGGAAGACTACTTGCAACCCTGCAAGACCCGCATCCCGTAGTCTTGTAGTCTCGCATCTCTCATCTCGGTGTCCTTGCATCCCGAAGTTACAACAGTACCGCGATATGGCAGTCCCGCACACTCCAAAACCTTGCGAGGGGTTGATCTTGCGATATATTAGTAAACCGCTGGGGAGGCTGAAAAGTCATTAACAAAGAAAATGCTTGACAGAAAAAAGGTCAGGTCGCCCCCTTCTCTCTCCTCCACATGGAAGTATGACATATCAGCGATGGGAAATCCTGCATCCCACATTATCGGCGATCTACGGGGTTTTCACTCTAAAGACCGTGCAGAGGCCAATTCTATGATATAGTGTAAAAGTTCCGGGGAGGGTTTAAATTCATTAACAAAGGAATGCAAGCGAAAATAGGGTTGGGCGGGCCTTTTTCTCTCTCCTCCATGGACCCACCTGGCGACATATGATTGGTCTTTAGAGCTGACATGGTAGCTGACATCATCATTGACGTGGCAGTATGGAGAACACGTGGCAATATAGATGTTGACGTGGCAGGGGACACGTGTCACTCAATTTCAGTGTAAATAGGAGTCTTATGGGGCCATTTCAGGGTGACACATGGCAACGATGACATCATCCCGCATATCAGCGATTGCAGCTGCCTAGGGGAAAATCTTAAAGAAAAGTGCATCCACCGTCGCGATGTGGTTTTCCGAGTAACAAACAAAAAATACCCCGGATGTGATGTTTCATAGGTTCTATCTGATAAAGGTTTCGCATCTGTATTTCAGCCGATGCGGTAAAAAGGCATCACTGAGGGTGTTTCAAGTTATAGGAGGAAAAGGCCCCCACACAACTGTTGATAGCCTCAACACCCAAAGGGCTAAGCCCCTGGTTCCAACCCCCGGTCATATGAGGAAAGTCACACAAGGGGATATAATAAAGGGGGGCTATGGGGGAAATCAAAAAGTTCCCATTTCACCTATTTTAGAAGTAAAATCCTACGACTGACAAAATTTGTTGTTACACTACATCAAGGCACCGATAGTGCAGGACTTCGCAGAGTGTTAAAAGACGTATGGGTTGGTAGTTGGGGTGTTTAATGGAGGGATGGCACATTCAAACTAGGTGTGCGCGCATTCATGAGAAAAATGTTATGCAATGCGCATCCAATGTTGGCATCGAAGGAAGTTGTAACACTACATACAAAATATCAAGCATTCAAAACCAAGTATGGGTGGACTCAGAAATGGCTCTTTGTGACTCGCTTCCAAGGTCAACGCCGAAGAAACTAAAGGTAGAAATGACAAGAGTTAGGTGAGCAACACAGGAGACCATATCGTGAACTAGATGTAGCCTGAAGTTGAAGTAATTATAGGGATGGGCATGGATATATTGCATTAATGTTTCATTTGTTTTGTGATCTTGTGATGTGTTTTCCTTTATGAGGCAATTATTGTTTTTTGTGATGTTTTTTGAACACAGATCCTTCCTTGGATGAGATAGAAAGTTGATATGACAGGTGAGACTTAGCCCAGGGATATTTTTTATTGTATCATGATTGATAATGCACCCCCTCTTCGTATAATTAGGGGGTAGCAACACTGAATAAAGGTTCTTAAATATGAAAAGAAAGGCTGATATTTTGTGAGACTATATCACTTAGTTACATAGATCTTGTAGAATATCACAGGAGTAGTGGTGATTCCCCCTTTTAAGTATTACAGTGTGTTATTTCCTGTTTCATCCATTTTGTCTATTTTCTTCTCTGAATTCATGTAACAATAGATGCCAGAATGTTTCATACTTGCCTACAGATTAATTTTCATTGAGTTGTTATTGCACATGCATGTTTTATGGGTTGAAATTATATCTTTAAACTGCACTACATGAATCATAGAATCCAGTTTATTTTTTGTCCATTATATCTACCTGTAACTTAAATAATTGTAGAAAATCTCATGGCTTCAAGCTCTATGTTTTTAATATATAATTCTTGGTGCTTTGAGCTCTACATTTTGAGTTATCCCTTCTATTTGTCTTCTCTCATTTATTCCACAAATATGATTAAACTGTTAGCCTTTGAAGTGCTCGACCTCCACTATTTTATGTTATATTTCTAGGAATTGTGTATGTGTAGAAATAATGAAATACCTAATCTGTATCTTTGGATGAAAGAACCAACTCATGCCTCTTATATATGTGTATATAGCATGGGTGATGTCTCCTCCTGCTTGAGAATCATTTGAGAGACACCAATCTAGACGTACCTAGGAACTAGTCTTGTAAGCAATCCAAGGTTGTCTCTGGGAGTGACAATTCTCATTATGATAACGAATTTGGGATTTGACCCGATGACTAATGATTTTATTTGATTTTACGATTGATGATTTTCCTTGATCACAATGCTATGTGGGCATAGTGTATTTCAATGAATAATATTGGTATTCGACAATGGTTTTGTATTGGCCACCTCGTTCTAAGCACATTGGTTAAAGTATTGACAATTGTGATTCAATGTGAAGTAATATGACAATGAATGGATGGAACCTACATAACTTATTCTTGGTGTATGAATTTGCATCTAGTGACCTATATATCATAAGGATGAATTGATGAAGTTTGGTTTGATATTGCTTATGACAACTTGTTGGCATGATAATAGATGAAGTCATGACTTCATAAGAGCTCTACTTGTCACCTAGACTAAAGAATCTAATACTAATGATTTTGATATTGGTTATGATCTAGCATCTAAACTTTGATAAGATGACTTAGCTTGTCTGATTGAACAATATTGTGAGTTTGAGCATATTCATTTGGAAAAGTATTGTGTTTGCAGAGAGCACTATATGAAGAAATCTCCTTGGTCTTGATATGTCCACATTGACATTTATCTGGTGAAGTCGGGATGAAGTGTTGATCCAAACCTCTACTTCAGAAGTGTTCCAAGGTATGACTTTGATTTTCGTTTTGGTTTTGGTTTTATATACTGATGGTCTACTATTGAATGGTAATGAGCCTCTAATGATCAAAGTAAGAGGGAGATAACTTCTAAAGCTAAAAATAATGAATCATGGGATGATGAATTGATTTCTAAATTTGGGTAAAGATAACCTATATTGCAAAGCTATTGAAGAAGTACTGGAAAGTAGAAATGCAAATCCGTGGACACTCTGATTAAATTGCAAGAAGTTGGGAAGAAATATTGTTGAACTCAACTTGGAAATGGAAGTTTATTGAAGTATTGATGTTTGTTTAGAACACTTGATCGTATACTGAGTCAATTCATGATTGAGCCACTTCATATGCATTGAGTTTCCATAGAGCATCCTTCAAGATATTTGCAAGGGATGATCAATTTTTGGTTTGATACATTCCTCCTGTGGATGTACTGATGATGATTAGGATCATTATTGATGAGATGAGCACATGTGGATGCTGCCTTAGTATGATATCTTCCATGATATATTGGATGAGAGGTCCATAGCACAAACGAGGTTGAGTATGATGTTGCTAGCATGGCTAGCTATGTAGCAGGATGAAGAAGCTCCTTGGAGAGCCGTCTGAGTAGGATTTGGATATGACATGGACACATTATGATGACAAAGAGTGGGAACCGATTGGCAAAGAATCTCGCATATAGGTGGGATTGAGTTACCTTCATATATTGAGACAATTATACTGTACGAGATAAGCTTAGGCTTGTTGTTGGCACCTCCTTGAGAGGGAGAATGAATATGGTATCCTTTTGTGATCTATATGATTATTTATGTTCTAATATGATATTTGATTTGATGAAATGCATGAATAGGAGAATTTTACTATTGCAACATGATGATCACGCTGATACCAGATATGAGTATCATGAGAGAATTGTTGATCGATGACACTGAGCCAACTCTTCTCCCTTGTATGAGCTCCCAGGGTGAGGAATTGAGATAAAGGGCTCTTGGGATTGAGGGAACTATGGACAATAGGGTATCACCCCTATATGTTACCCATATGGTTGGAGTAGCAGCTCACCCTATATTGGTCTTTGCAGAGTATACCCTAGTTAGCATCATACCCATAAGTAGGGCTTATTGGGATTTTCGCTCCTCATCTAGCCAACGAGTTGAGGAGGCTTGGAGGCGTGTGATCCTTACCTCTTGGTAAGTCAGGTATCTCGTCCAAGCTTGGATTATTATGCAGATATTCTACCGCATGACTCTTGAGGGTCATTTCTGGGAAGAATAGTAGGCAATAGGATGGGTTGAGTAGTAGCTTCCCTATATTACCTATTTCTCGATATGGGGTCATAGTAGTCACTCCCCAAGGATATTCTGGGTTGAGTAGTAGCTCCCCAATGTGGTTCCAGGTTGATATGTACTCCCTGATGATATGCTCTCTGATGATGATGTGGGTCGTAGATCTGACCCCCCACTGATATTCCCGGGTAGTAGCCCGTTGGAAGAGATTTCAGGTTGTAGCCTAATGGATAGAGGGTGGTAAACTGAGCTCCCCTCTGATGTCAAAATTCTTCTTCTTTTAGATTCAAGAATGTTCAACACATGAGATGGAAAAATCAAGAGATAAGTTAGAATAAGCAAGATATGAATCGAGATGAATAGTGATGATACGATATAATGATATACTTGAGACTTGATGGGATATGATGGCATGGTGATCGATGGTGTGATATTGGCAAGTGCAATCCTACCTAGTTGAGAGGGAGTGTTAAAAATATGAATCTGCGCTCAAATTCTACTTTGGACAACTCACCTAATGGAGATAATTATTGCATTGAATTCCTCTTTTCGAGAGGACCAAAATCGACCTAAAGATCACTCAAATCAGATAAGGGAAAGTGTAATTATGAAGAAAAGACCACATGTGCATATTTGATAAGGTCATCCCTAAAGCAAAGTGGACCATCTTGGAAGGCTATAAATACAAGTGATCTCTACCTCATTTAGACACTACTATGAGACACTATTCTATTTTGTTTTTGGCTCACACAAGTCCGAGGCTTGTCTGCAGAGGATCATGTTCGCTCTTAGGTGAAATTTTAGGGTTCGAAGCTTGCATCTCTGATTTAGGATTTTGGGCCTCAGTTGCAAGCACATCACAGGAAGGATTCGACTACATTCGCTCTTACAAAATCTCATCCATGTGACTGGAGCCTTCCAATTGCATGGAAACTCTCCAACTATGCGACTAGGGTGTTAGGGCTTCCATAGTCCAGATCTGACTCCAGTCACTTGCATGACACCTCCTTCGTGCGATCGGGGCATAAAATATGAAATTTTAGATGTCTGAATATTTCACTCAGTGATCACAGATTTCATCAGTTGACCATAAATAGTGACATTTTATTACAGACTTTAGAATCAGGGTTTAGAGTATATACATTATTATTGTAGTTGTCTTTTTGGTTAGTTACATAGATGAAGAAATGGATCATTGTACTCTCTTTTGCTAAGTCATTTGATGAGAATCTAAGACAAAGAATAATTTGAAATGGTTTTCCCCATAGTGGGTTTTTCCCTGGCCTCTGACCAATCCCGGTGTCTCTATGTGTGTATGCTTTTCTTCTATTGTTCCTTTATGTTCCGCTGCATTGATGATTATGACATTTTTCTTTCTACATAGTTGCATATGATGTTGAATAATGATGTAAATATGAATAATGTTATGATGTTATGGGGTGAAATTAATATGTTAATGAAGAAATGAAATTATCAAAGCAAAGAACAATATAGCCCTATGAAAAATTAACAAGGGAGTGTTGAAAATGGAAACAAGAAAATCATGATTTAATTTTCCCTTGAATTAAAGAAAATTGTCATTCCACATCCCAAGATGACTAAAATGAATTAAATAAGTTAATTTCACTTATTTGGCTCAATTCATTCGAGTTGAGGGCCTAAATTGAGTCATGTAGAGTGGTTCCTACATTTTAGGAGCCGAGGTTGAGTTTAATTTGAGTTGTAATAGTTTAATTCAGATAAACTAGTTCCAATTGTTGGAGGAACTAGTAGGAGGTCTAACAGTGGGGTGCAACTTCATTTGTTCAACCAGTTAACTAATAAATCAATCATAATTAACTCATGCATGCACGAAATTCAAGTTAGCCATTTTATATTGGAGTTGAAGGGAAATGTACTATCAGTGGCATACTTTTCCAAGCTGTATAGGTGGTGCATGTAGTCACAGAAGGGCCTATAGAGATTGTGCAATTGAGGATGGAGATTTCCCTAATTAACAGGGGGCTAATTCCTTGAGAAACAACGAAATTAAATAGGAGCTTGGAAGGCAGTAGAATTGGCCAAGTATTGGCCAGAGTAAGCTTTCAAGGAAACATAATTGGCTAAGTATTGGCCAGAGTCAGCTTGTGAGGTAGTGAGATAGATTGTACTTGTGCATAGATTGTTTAGGTTGAACAAGCATTGTATTTTCTTCTCTATTTTTCTGATCTAATGCAATATAAAGATAGGAAGGAGTTTTGAGCAACAAGCTTTCCCCTCAGATAAATCTCTGAGCATATGTGATTGAATTTTGTCTCATGTTTATGTTCTGATTTCTCGATCGATTAGTTATTTCCGCTTATGAGTAGAGTAGATTCAAGTCTTTTGTTTTAGCAAATTATATAAGAAATTTGAATCTACAGGGAATTTCTATAAGAGGCAATGCAAAACATTCGTCATTAGTCTCTATTTTGATACAAAAAGAAAATAAAAACAAGAAGCAGAAAATCTTTAACTTCCATGAAAAGTCCTTGCTAAAAGAAAATCAAGGAGCCTAAAATGAAATATCTAGATCTTAGATCCACATCCACTTGTGATTTGCGGCTTCAAACAACACATGTAAAAATTTAATATCTACTTCGTATTTAGGAATCTCATACATTCTCATAGCTTAAAGTGACATCACATTTACCAAAAATAAAGCAACAAAGGTAAGGAAAAAACCAAAACTTGGAGCAACAAAGGGAGGGAAATACACAAGTAACCAGGAGAAAAAATGTTTGAAATATTCACACTGTTTCCGCTGCAAGATGAAGTCGGCCTCAGATACCGCCCTCTCATCTCCAAATTAGATTTTTCCATTGGAAAATGCCACTGAAGGTTTAATATAAATATATTTCCAACCCTTCCCATAAATTCTACCTCATATAATCTCTCTTCAAAGCCTTAAGGATTAAATAAAACCAAAACCTTAAAGGATTGAAGAAATCAAAATTAGATGTTATTAGAACTTCAACTTGACAAGCTCGAAACATGTCAAACTTCTATGCCTTTCAAATATTCTTCCGATGTTGGACACAACTGAGAATCTGACTAATCGACGCATAGCCACACATCCCAAGATTTTGATCTGACAACAATTTCTATTTTTTTAAAGATGTGGTTCATTGCACCACTTTGATACTAGTTATGCCCATGAACAACATCTACTTGTTATTTCAAGGAATCAAGGTAGATAATTGTGTTACATAGTCAAATATGTCATATCATGAGATAAACAAGTGGGGAGGAAGTCAACAAATAACCAGGTGGGGAGGAAGACAATAGACCAACATATACATGACATTCTGAGGAATCAAGGTAGATAATTGTGTTACATAGTCAAATATGTCATAGCATGAGATAGGGTGGGGAAAAAGGAACCGGACCAAACCCAAATGGGGAGGAAGACAATAGATCATCTCCACCACATGACCTATACTTGATTGACAACAATGATTTATATTTATTTAGAAAATAATGGCTCTTCTCTTGGACATGTATATAAGGGTTGTGCTCTTCATTTTCTGCCATCCAACCATTTTGTTTCCATTCTAATGGAAAATGTGACAATGAATGCAGAGGAGGAAATAAAGGACACAACTATGCAAAAAAAATGAAATACATTTCACTTGAAAGTAAATAACACAGAGTAAAACTTCAGAAATTATGTGTAGTCTAGAACATAGTAAAATGGAGTAATGCACAATAATAACTAGACATGAAAATTCCAGAATGAGTGTGTAAGTAAATATACTTTGGATTATATTCCATTAAGAAATAATATATATTTACAAAATAACCATAGATGCACAGTGAAAGTTGTTGAGAAATCTAGCGACAACTAGATAAGGTGAATTCTCTTACTTTGATAATTGCTTGTGATGTATTTTTGCTTAACTTGATTAGCTTCTTATTTCACTTGATTATTATTAGTGTTCTCTATCATCAAATAGCTACCAAGCAATGAAATAACAATGAGACAAGAGGACATAATATATAGGATATAGGACATAATAACAATGAGAAATACAAGAAGGAGGAAGTAATAGATCTCCATAATTGAGATAATATTCGTCACATAAGTTCTTTTCAAGTTCCTAAGTCTTCTAAGATATGGCTACAATGGTTCACTAAGTAAAATAATGATGCATCAAGGCATCATAAAATCATTGAAAGCAAGATATCGGGACATCATCATAGAGAAGCATGAAAGATAGTTACAATCTATGGAGGTCAAGGATGTAGCTCTTGGGAAACTAATTAAAAACACAAGTGTAAAGGTCATCTAGTACAAGGTTCGCCATACATCTGTCAAAAAGAAACATTTTCTAATGGGGTTACTTTAGATCATCAAGATTCTCTCATGGAATCTTCATTGAAAGGTTCACCGATCATGAGGAGAAGCAAGTGTTTCATCATGAACTCCAAACTTGTAGAATTCATGGGATGATGGTATGATGACATAATAGTGAATCAAATCAAGGGATTGAAGCTCTTTCAATCAAGGAAGTTGTTTCAAGAAGTCTGGATGACCCAACAGAAAAATGAGGTATGTGTGCTTACATTTGATATTGTGGAAGCCATGTCATATGGTTGTAGGTAACATGGATCAATGCTCTATCTTGAGAGCATAATCAAAAGAAAGGATCCCCTCCCTCAAAGGAATGTAGGAATGCATGTATCACACATTCACTAGATGAAATCAACATAATATGTCCACATATGAAGTATTAGGTGTTTGACTATAATTGAGGAACTTTTATTGGAAGCTACTGGGAATGAAATGTGTGAAGAAAGGAAGTGAGATAACATGGAATATGCAACCATGGTAAAGACAATCAACATCCGAAATACCAAGAATATTTGACTAGGATATCTCCATGAAAGATATGAAGACTCTGATGGAGTATGAAAAAGAAAGAGACCCTTGACAATATATATCTTTGGGATATGTGTCGATATGTATGTAAGATGTTGATGCAAACTAGAAGATGTCATGATGAAATATCATTACAAAGGTAATGTTGATTTTAATGTCCATTCCTTTATTTTTGAACAAATATTTGGATGGGTTTATGCAGGGTTGCCGAGGGAAGATCTATGGATGTCTTCCACCACTGATGCAAATGTAGTAGGATGAAATTTCCTTAAGTAAACATGGCATGAAGAAAGCATCATGGCATGAAGGAAGGCCAAATATGGACTGATGGATCACTTTCTGATGATGACATGGATGAAAGTGATGGATGGTCGATGCCCTATGTAGAAGTTCCAAACATGAAGACTCCTAGATAATGAAAAGAAGTTCATGAAATCGTGAAGAGGAGTTCTTCAAGCATTTGGTTATCAAAACATCTCCACCTGAGGAGCTACTGTAGGTCCCTATTTAAGAGGGAGCCTGGAACAAGTTTCTTACTTGGAAGAAACTTGGAAATTCCTAATCCAAGAGGGAGCTTAGGTACATGCCTTTCGTAGGAATAAGTACATACCTTTATTGGAATAGATATGTACTCCATAATTAAGAGGGAGAAATAGACACATCATTCTTGTCTTCACTTGGGAAGATAGAATGGAGGATTGGGTAAACATTTGGCATCCGATACTCCTTGAGAATGTATTAGGGCATCCAAGATAAGAGTAGTCCTTGAGGACTAACATTCTTTGAGGACTGGGAATCCAAGATAGGAATAGTCCTCGTGGAGCACATCTTGAGAACCCGGGTGGGGTATGTTCCGAGAGAGACAATGATGAGGGTTTCTATACAACATTGGTTTCGTAGACATTGTGCTCAGATCTCATGGAGAGATAGATTTTTTATTCAAGGCCTTGATATGTAACAATGCTAGTTGATATGATGCTAAACAGATGGGTTACCAATCCGACTCTTCTTATGAGAAATTCTTCAAATTGAGAATGATCAAGTACCACTATGAATACCCCCCTAGTTAAGAGGGAGTGTTGAAAAGTGTAACTATGTTTTATCTTCATAATGACACGTGTAATTGTGATTTTATATAATTGATGAAAATAATAAAAATAAAATTATTATTGTAATGCTCATCTCATGGGTTTCATGAGAAAGGAATTTTATTTTAGTGATGGTTCCCATTATGAACCTTTAGGATTAAGTCATCTAGTCATAAAAGTCAAATTGAGTCTATGCCATGTAAGAAGGACCCTTATTGGGCATGTCACATTTTATATGAGTCATTTAATAGGTATGAAAATCCCTCTATGTCAAGCACAATGCCTCTCCTAGATGTCAACTACAAGATAGCATTAATTTTCTCCTCCAACAAACATGTAATATCACCCTCTTCATGTCAGCTAATTTGAGGGAGAAACCACTATATATAGGCAACTCGACCTCAGCTCAGATCACCAAAAATTTTAGAGAAGTAAAAGTCTGTAGTTTGAAGTGGAAAAGAGTAAAAGGAAGAGCCTCCCAACCAACAAAGCAAAAAAAAAGAAGAGTGAAGTTATTGAGGGAGTTTTTGGGATTATTTTAAGGACATAAAAACTTATATACATGAATTCTGTTGCAACAGTAAAGGATAAGTTTGTTACAGTAGTGAAGGAGAATTTTGTTGTAGCAATGAAGGCCGAATGTATGTCTTTTGCAGTGGAAGCCAAGGACAAGTGCAGTCCTCCTAAGAAGCCGAAGTGGAAGAAGGGATAGTCATGAAGGCTGAAGGTCTAAATTACAAGGAAGCCAAGGATGCAGAAGAATCCAAGCAGGAAGGAGCTAAAGGTTGACTATCATTGACTGAGTATTTTTGTGACTTGGTCTTGGGGAGGAAAATAGGCCAAGGGTATTGGTCTTGGTATTCGTCAATTGGAATCTCTATAAGAAGAATAATCTCAAAGAGTCAGAGGTTTTGGCGCTGGATGATAGCCTATATTCTATGTCTCTTGTCTCTTTATGGTTTATGCATTGGTAGTTGTTTGATAAAGAGGAACACTAATAACCTAATTAAAAGAAGATCCTAATGTAAAGAAGTAAAAAGTAGTCACAACCAGTTACTAATAGAAGAGAAATCACTTTATTTCTATGCCCTAGATTTCTCAACATGGTGTAATGCAAGGACGGGGGAGCTTGTACGATGGTTCAAAAACTCATTTACTTCACATTCCTTTTGCCAGAAACCTAAATATGCAAGTTGGTTTTCCTTGTACTTTCAAGTATGGTGCACTGTCAGAGAATTTAGTAATGGTAGTTTTGATTATTTTTCTTATTGGAAATAGCAAGGGCGGGGGGTGAATTAGTATTTCTTTTCAATTTTTATTTTTAGCAGTTAAGTTCACTTATAATTATAACACAAAATGAACAATGATAGAATAATAATTTTATTAATCAATGACAAGGAAACTAATCCTCTTTACAATCAATCAAGTACAATAATAATTAGGGCTCCAATCCTAGATGAAGACACTGATGTCCAATCCACCATGCTCCAACCAGTGTTTTTCCAAGCATCGACTTGGACTTCACGAGGCTCCAACCTCTACTTTTCCAAGCACTGACTTGGACTTCACGAGGGTTCAACCCTATCTTCCAAAAGCTCCTACCTTATCACTTTGAGGCACCAACCTCTAGGGATCCAACCCTATCTCTGGTACATGATCTAACTTGATCTTCTTGAGGACTCCTATTTTCGAGGGCTCCAACCCACAACTTCAATTCATCAAGATAAGTTTAATGATTCTTTACAATCCCAATATCTGTTATAAATCTAATCTGAAAGTATAAGATAATAGAAATATACCCAAGAATAACAATATTAGAATATAGAAAGAAATGTTTCACTTTATTGATCAAACCCTTAAGGTAGGATAGCACCATACATTCACTCCTTAAGGAAGGATAACACTCCATAAGCCATATGCATGTTCATACAATATTCCTTGACTTCTCTCAATAAGGAGTCTCTAGTCTCTATATAGGCCTCATACATATAATACCATGGGTCATTACCATGGTTCCCTTAATAGCATCTATCTAATACCATGGGTTTATTACATTATTGCTAACTACTTGTGGTCCCTTACATGATATGGGTTAACCACCTTATTTATTACTATGGCCCATCCCATTATTACATTATTCCCTTGGGTACCTCTCTTTGTAACCGATATTATCCCCCCTAGGTATACTACATTCCACCCCCCTTAAACATGTTTCGTCCTCGAAACATAAGAAGAAAACAAATAATAATATATACTCAAAAGAGTAGTCCACTAGTACCATGCACTTGCATCTAGCCATCCCAGAGAAAGGTGAACCCTCGATCTAGCTCGTGCCTCGCTCGCTTGAGATAAAAGTTGACCCTAGCAGCTCTTTTGTGTTGATGTGTAGTAAGTGGATCGTCGCCCCTCTCTATCTGTCATGTGGGGGTTGTTGTCCTTGTGGCTAATTTGTTGCCATCTTGTTGGTTGTTTTCTTGCGGGGTGATGTGGGTGGTGATATGCTGAAGTTTTAACCAAAGATGTCTTTTTATTTAATTCACCACCTAATGGAGTCTGATTGGTAGTTGGTACATGTTTTTGTGCCTACTGTTGTTTCTTATCTTCCAATATTACTTCAACCACTGAGTCCTCATCTAATGTATCCATACCTATAACATTTTCTGCTTCAGCCTCCTTGGAATCTACCTGTTTTTCTTGTACCTGGTTTGATGTTTGTGTTTGGTTGTCGACCATCAAGGGCTCATCATCTGATGTGTCATTCCCTGGAACATCTTCTGCTTCAGCCTTCATGGACTCTACTTGTTTATTGATGGAAATATCCTGTAATGTAATTTTCTTCTTTTTATACCAGAGTTTCAAGAATTTCTTCTGCACATTAATATTGATAGTACCCACAGATTCCATCCAAGGGTATGCTAAAACCACATCCACATTAGCCATACTTGAAGCATGAAAATCACAATGAAACACATACTTATCCATAGAAATCTTCAAATATTTATAAACTTGAACATCCTCATTATCAACATCTGTGTTTTCAATGTGTTTTGCTGGAACTTGTAATTTTTTTGCCAAATTGACATTTATAAGATTTTGCTTGCAACTAGGATTTATAGACACAATGATTTTCTCCTTCTGAATACATCCATGAACCTGCAATAAGAAGCTACCAGTAGCAAAAAACCCCTTACATGTCTCATTCCCCTATTGTCTAGCATGAGACCATTTGTCCAAAAGGAGTTTTTCAAATTCTTTATCTGAAAGTTTGGACAACTCTTTATTGTAAAGTGAGTTCCACCATCTGGTAGCCTCACCTCTAAAATTAGCCACTACCCAAAATTTCCAATGTTTTTCCCATAATGACTTTTGTGCTTTTATGTGTTCTTCAATAGTAGGACCATCATCTTTTCCTGTAAAATCTGGAACCGCCATGAAGAGTGTTTTGAAAAAAAATTCACTTACTTGGCGAAAATTTGAAATGGCCACAAATTAGTCAATATTGCTCAGAATCCCTATTATGACTTATTTTCTGAAATGGAACAACCCTTCTGCTCATGTGATAAAAATCCTAATCTAAGCACTGGAATTTCAGATTCGTGTTGCACTTGTCCCGCCGTCACAAAAAAATTCTGAAAAAAGAGTTGTTTTTAAATCAGCGATATCTCCTTCATCCAGACTCTGATTCAACTAATTTTTTTTGAAATTGGGTATTTTTCGCCAAAAACCCAAATCTACAATAAGATTTTGCACCAGAACGTACAAATTTGATCTGCAAACGCGTCGCTCCGAAAAATGTCTGCACACAGCTGATTTTTAAATCAGCAATATCTCCCTCATCCGGACTCCGATTCAACCAATTTTTTTTTCAAATTCGGTATTTTTTCGTAGAAAAACCCATATTTGCAATTAGATTTGGTATATTTTCACTAGAATTTATGAATATGATCCACAAATGCGCCGCCCCAAAAAATGTTTGCAACACAGCTGATTTTTAAATCAACAATATCTCCCTCATCCGAACTCTGATTCGGCCGATTTTTTTTGTTTTGAAATTGGGTATTTTTTCTCCAAAAACTCAGATCTGCAATTATATTTTGCAGATTTTGCACCAAAATGTATAGATCTGATCCATAAACTTGCCGCCCAAAAAATTCCTAAAAAAAATAAAAATAAAAATACTCCATTTTTCCCAAGAAAATGCTCTGATACCACTTGTTATAAATCTGATTTGAAAGTATAAGATAATAGAAATATACCCAAGAATAACAAGATCTGAATATAGACAGAAATGATTCACTTTATTGATTAAACCCTTAAGGTAGGGAAACACCATACATTCACTCCTTAAGGAAGGAGAACACTCCACAAGCCATATGCCTGTTCATACAATATTCCTTAACTTCTCTCAATGGGGAGTCTCTAGCCTCTATATAGGCCTCATGCATACAATACCATGGGTCATTACCATGGTTCCCTCAATACCATCTATCTAATACCATGGGCTTATTACATTATTGCTAACTACTTGTGGTCCCTTACATGATACGGGTTAACCACCTTATTTATTACTTTGGCCCATCCCATTATTACATTATTCCCTTGGGTACCTCCCTTTGTACCCCATATTATCCCCCTAGGTATACTACAATATCTTAGGCAACAAGCCTTGACAATATCTTCGCCTTCAACACCGCCCTCAAACTATATTCAAGGCACTTAGCTCATCAATGACAACTTTGTCTTCCCAGAAGCTGCCACCACAATTCTTCATTTCACCCAACCAAAATATCCAAGGTCACCTCATGATGGATTCAATTAAGGAAAATATCACAAATGTCTCCAAGGTATCTTTCAAGATGTGATGTTAATGTTTCTTTAATAAGACTTCTAAATATGATCCAAAGTGTCATGAAGGTATCTCAACACAAAAAGTCTACCATTGTCCTTTGGCAATGCCCACATATCCAATCCAATTGGTGTCACCGCATGACTATCTACAGGTCTAAAGTGTTTTTCCTTAAGGTGATACGAGCTTCACAAGACTCCACAGGTCTAAAACCTTACAGTTCTGAGTTATCTCCAAGTCTGCTTCTTATTACATCACTTCAGCACCCAATATAGGTCCAAGCTCAAAATTGTGCCTCAAGAATCAAGCCCTTCAACAGATTTGAGTCACAATTAGGTGATTGTTCCAAGTAGCACCAAGGTCTAAGGTGGAAGGATGAATGTACGAGATTCCTTCTGCAATGTCCGAGCTAGATAGGTGTTACTGCTAGTCCAAGCCTCTACAACTAATCTGAGCACTCCACACTAGACATTGTCAATAATGTTATCACTATTCTAAGCTTTTGAGCAGCCACTACCAATCTGGGCTATGTTCATTGTTTGATTATATGAACCCTAAGCATAAGTATCCTCCATAGGTATGTCCTGTCCGAGCTCCAAAAAAAACAAACACTGGTCTGCACTGCGAGTTATATGATCACAAGAGTGAGGTATCCGAGCTTCTAATGTGGTTAGTCTAAAATCTGCACCAAAGGTCTGAAACTATTTAAGGCATATCACTGCTATGTCTGAGCTGAAACGGAGGAAGTTTGTTTAGCCCAACCACAAATTTATCTACCCACACACAAGTTAACAATCTGAGATGAGGATAACTCAATCAAAGTTTCTGAAAGCTCCACCTCAAAAATCCGAACTTCAAAAAATGTAACTCCAACTACCTTTTATATCTCCTCAAATTTTTAACTCCATATGTCTACAATTTATAATAGGTCTATAGTCTGAGGTTTGTAGCACAGGTTTGAAATTAAGTCCGAGTTGAAGTCTCTCACAGGAGATCCAAGCTGTTCAAATTGAAAGTCCAAGTTTGAAAGGAGTATAAAGGTACTTTCCCAAAACAGTATACTTTTTTAATCTCCTCGGCTTTTGTCACGCTTCAATTCTTATTCTATGTGTATTCTTCACTGAGATAATGAGTGGAATGATGAGTTCTAACTTTATATATATACAAGTTTTGATTTTGTAGTGAAGAGACATGTCACTTAAGGAGAGATGTCACCCTACATGAGTCAGCTTACCAAAAATAATAATTTTCTTATAAATTCAATTTCTCTCAGCCTATGAGGAGTTAGAGGGCATGTAATAGCTCATTGGAAAGGGGAAAATGTCCTCTACAATCTTATGCCAATTTCATCTTCAATTAGGTTATCTTTTAATCATTAATAAAATTATATTTTTGAAACAATCATCCTTATTTCATCCATGGCCGCCATAAGGTTTTATATTTATGTTTTAGGGCTCCTTCTTCATAGACTTAGGCCATCAAGATTATTAGGATTAGGGCTTTCATTTTATATTTTAGGCCTTCAAGTTTATGACATGCAAAATGTTGGCTTGATGGGACCTGACCTAGGTTCGAAAGTTTTTTATCCTAACAAATCCTACACTACTAGCCCTTTCGGCAACAATCCACGAAGCGTGGACTGAAGTCTCACCCAAGGTAGTATGGGAGGGTGCTGGAACCAGGTTTCCGCACCCTAGAGATGTCTTGATGAGGTCTGGCAGGGTCGCGAACTAGCTTGGGCACTCGCGTTGCTCCGTGTAGCGGTCCATCCTTCGCATAGATCCACGACGAGGCGCTTCCTAGCTTCTTATTATTATTGCAGTTATTACAGATCTGATCTAATTATTGTTGTCTTAATCAAGCATTCAATTGTTATAACTAGCACAAACAACCATACTCTTAAAGAAATGCATAAAATCATAACATAAGAACAATCATTCAGATTTGCTACCAGATGTAGAATATAAAACATATACACAATATTTCAGAAGTAACTTCTCTTTATTAATGTCTTTGTTCCGATGCAATCGCTTCCTGCCCTACGCACCTAGCTGCAGGGGTCCGCGCACACAGCTCTGGACTCTAACTGGCCTCTGCACACACAGCTGTGGAGCCTCTATCTCCAACTACGACCCAAGACTCGGACTTACAGACTCAGATCTGTTACCACATTTAGAAACCCTTCCTTGTTCTTAACATCACCAAAAAGCTACCTCCTACACTTAGAGCCTCGCTCTATTTATACATTCCCATGGTCCGTAGACCATGGGTAGGCCAACACCTTCTAGATTTAATTACAATATTTTAGCGCGGACTACCCTTAGACTTGACCCATTACAATTCGTGCTCTACGCACTTCGCGGAGCCTTTATAATATTAATACCCAAAATTGTGGGCTTTAAGCCCCAAAACCGTTACGTGGGGCCTCCGCTACCCAACAAACCCCCAACACAATCATTGTGACTCATCCCGAGTCACTCGTCAATGCGGCGAGATGTGCTGCCACGGAGTCGCGGTTCACCATCCCTGCGAGTGACACACTATGTTTTGTTGCTCCATCCTTGTGTCTTGCAAACTCCTTCAAGCTCCTGCTCCATTGCCTCTACTAACTTGCTCAACCGATGATGCTCATTCTACTCTACTAGGTTAACACAAAGCGACCCTTCATAGGATCTTAGCTCTAGCTGAGGTGCCAAAAGTGGGAATTCGCCAAAGCAACAAGTTTCCAATTTCTTGTCCACTATATGCACTGTCTGCTACAACTTCTGTTGCATTTTTGCAAGAGAGATGTTGCTGTCCGTGAGGTCTTAATCTTCAAGGTGTGTCAGAGACGAACTGTTAACTGCAACTCCATCATTTGCCTCAAGATTTACCATATTTCCCTTATCTTTCATGGGTCGCTTGCCAACCCGTGGTTTAGGTAACGGCTTCTGGACCAGTCCTGCTTCGCGTTTGAGAATTTCCGGTACATCCCCTACCGTCAGTGCTAAACTCGGCGGCGTGTCCGCGGCCGTCGACATCACACTATCCAGAAGATCTTGCATCTCCATTGGCCATATTAAAAACCCCCGGTCTTACTCCTTGGGCATCGATAATCAACAGTTCCATACCGATTTGAAGGCACAATAGCTTACTTCTCCCAATGCCACAGATTGTTGGTGGAGTTCCCCTTGTGATTTTGTTGGATACCTATACTAATAGGTTTCATATTTCATGATTGGCCAAGGAAAGTCCAAATATGCTCTGCTTTGGTATTACAAAGATCCCATATTTCCTAGAGAACAAGAGGTGTGTAATCTGTTTCAAATATTGAGGACCTTATTTCAATTTTGTGGATGATTCAACAGTTTAACCTGGATCATGCCATGTTTCAATTTCGAGTTATAGAATAGAGAAAGAAGTCTGTCCAAACTGTTTAATCTTGGCAGACAAGTAGTTTAGGTAGAGAAGTAAAGGTTCCCAACAGCTTAATCTGGGACCTTGGAAGAGATAAGGGTAGAAGTAGATAGAAAAGAATAAAGAAAAAGCCAAAGAAAAGAATAGGCAAGTAAGGGTTTGCAAGCCTAAATGCACCCTCCAAGGAGAAACAAAAAATGTTAGGAAAGTAGCTGGGTAAGCAGTTGTGGTTGCAGAAAAGGTATTTTCACCATTTCACACATGTCAAGAGGTGTTTTGCCAAGGCAAAAATCTATCAATGGACAAAGTGGTGAATTCCATCAAATTACAGCAAGGAGCATGACTAACCTCCCTCTCCCCCTTCATTCCATTACTAACATTCCCTTTCTTTAGCTGAGATTTATGAAGAGAGATCATGGTTTTATGATGGTTCTTGTTCTTTCAGAAGCCACATTTCTTGTCTAAGATCTTTTCATTTTGATCTACTCTCAAAACTAAATCAACTTTACATAAACTCAGTAAAGTCCCCTTCATTTGCTCCCCTCATTCATATTAACCTCTAATTCTACTATATAGCTCCCTTATCTTACCCCTCCCCTAATAATACTAACACTATGGTGTATAAAGCCCCAAAATCTTGTAAATACTCCTCCCCTTGGCATTATAGCCATATGCTCTTCAAAAGGAACCAAAGAGACCTCTGGTCACCTTGGTGAACCTATCACATCCCATTCCCCCTTGCTACAAGCCAACTCGCTCCTCAAACCACCATTTGCATTGAAAAACCCTTGTAAACCCTCTTTTACCCCTTAAAACCTTTGCAAGAATTACCCAAAGTCAAAAAACCCGCCTCTGGCGCATTTCCAAAGGGTTAGCGCGCAGTTTGATTTTATGAAAAACATTGAAAAAAACCATTAAAAAAAAACCCGCAACCCAAAGTTTTCCGCCCACATATCACCCGAGCATGTTGTTGCTCTGCCCACCGTCGGATCAAGGCCCGAAGATCCGACGATCCACGATGATATCGGAGCAGCCCCCGCAGCCGTCCTTTACCGCCCGAGAAGGTGACGTTGCGTCACGTCAGGGCCTCTCCACGTGTCAAGCAATAAGGTCTCTCGGAGCCAGGCCTGACACTTTCAGCGCCGTACCCAAACCGCCCCGAGAGACCGTAGCGGTTAGCCTTAACCGTAACCGCTACGGTCCTAACCGCCATCTGTCTTCCACTAATGCTTCGCCACGTCATATCCGCTTGCCCTCGCCCCTGTTATTCGTCCACCTGGCCGCTGACATGGCTGCCACCTCATCGCCCCCATGGACCAACAGTGTATTGACACGTCACCCGATGACGTCAGCTGACGTCACTTGACCTTGACCCACCAATGACGTCATGCTGACGTCATCACTAAAAAGCGCCAAAATCATAAAAAGCCCATATTAAGCCAAAAAACGTCTATTTTTCCATTGTTTGTGCGTTTCTCTACTGTTTTTCTGCATGAGCGTTTACGTCCAAATTTTCGCCAACCTGCTCTATTGACCGAGGCGACCTCCACAGCTCCAACCGTGCACGCCCATGCGACCTCCGTTCGTCAATTAACAGGTATTTACCGCTTGCTGCCCTCCATACGCCTGTTATTGAAATAAAAGTTACTCAGAGGGCTAAGGACACCATAAAAATTATATTTTCACCGGCCATTTCCCTCTGCACGTCCACATTTGCAACTGTGAAGTCCCTAAAACACCAGCTGAGCCTTAATACCTGTAATTTCGCTCAAAACCAACATTCACTGCGTATTCCCGGCAAATGTCTGGTTAAACTCAATTCACCCGCTAAAAGAGGACATAGTGAGACCATAGAGAAGCCCTGCTCCTGAAACAAACAGTATTTCAATTGCTGTTGTGTAAATTCCTCCTCTGTTGTCTGAGATACAAACTGCTTTTACAGAAAATCACTTCTATTCTGTGTTGCTTCCATTAAACCATCCACCTGCAATTGTTGAACTTTGAAGAAGATCATGGAGACTCCCATTGCTCTCAACATTAAGCCCCTCAATGCCCCTCACCAGGAATTGGAGTGGAAAGCCCTGGGAGATATGGATTACCAAATGCTGGACTGGTTTCTTATGGGCTCCAAGTATAATATCCAGATGCTGAATGAGTTGAAAGCCCAGCACCTGAGTGGAGCAGACATCTTGGGGATTTGGGACTCAAACCTGCCAATCTATAACCTCCCCCAGGTAAATCCTATGCCAGAGTTGATATACAGCTGCCAGGAATGCTATGACCCAAATCAAAGAGCTGTCATCAGCCCCACAGGCTCAGTCCTGTTCCAGATCACCCCAGAGAGTATTAATGAGATGCTGCACTTCCATACTGCCAAACAATTGACCCCCCTCAATATGCAGAACCTGATAAAGAAAGGGAGCAAGCTGTCAATTGACCAAATCATTAAAATCAATCAGTTGTTTGTAAAACCAGGCTCTGAATCAGTCAGAACTCCTCCTATTGGATATCAATACTTGAATGAATTGGGCAGGATGTTAGTGGATTTGATCAGCTATGCCCTAGGATTCAAAGGAATGGAGGATGTGGATGAAACCATAATAGCAATGCTGTCTCTATTCTCTCCTGGTAAGCCCCCAGCTGTGCATTATGATTATGCTACATACATTGCAGATAAAATCCATGACCAGTTTATGAACTTAAAGAGAGAAAGACTATTCAGGTATACCTCATACATATACCACCTCTTCTTGTTTTATCAACCAGCTACCTTCTCTTTTCCTTTGAAGCAACTCAATGCCCAAGGAAATCCAAGATCAGTGGTGTTCTGGACCTCTGTCTTCCACTATACATCTGTGTCACCTTACACATACAATGAGTTCATTGACTTATTCATTTATCCAGCCTTGACAGTATTGCATGGTGTTCCTCCTCCAAGACTAACCGATGACATGAGGAGAATTCTCCATTTGAATAAGTCCTACAGCATTGGGAATTGGTACTTCTACCAAAACCACACAGTCATCAGAATATATGGCTGTGAGTTGACACCTTTTAGGTTGCCAAGGTATGTCCCCATGAGGCTTTTTGCCTTGGAATATTTCAGACAGTTTGGCAACTCAGACTACCTGCATTTTCAGAGCAAGAACAAGAAGTCACAGCTAAAGGTAAGGAGCCAGCTGGGTCCTTTCCTATATAACAGAAAAGAGGAGGGATGGAAAGAGGCAAACACTATCCTGGAAGGCCTCAGACTGCAAACTAGTTTTGAATGGATACCCTATGACCCCAATCATTCTATCTCCCTCAGGAGGATAAAATACAAATTGGGTGGTTATGCACACAAGAGACAACCTGAGATTGAACAGTATGCCAATGCCTTAAGCTGGGAAGAGGGTACCTTAGAAGAAGAAATAACTGCTGAAGAGCTTCTAGAAAGAGAAGCTAGAAATATACAAAAACAAGCTGACTTGGAAAATTGTGGACAGGTTCCTCATTCATACAGAAGACAGCTTGGAGCAGCTACTACATCATCAACAACACAGCAGCAAACTGCCGAGAAGGCACCGCTGACAGCAAGCAAAGATAAAGGGAAGCAGGTGGAACAACCACCTCCATTGACAGAAGAACAAGTGGAGACATTGCTACAACAGCAAGAAGAGATGGAACAGCAGGAACAAGGGCAGCAGCAAGAAGAAGTGCCACTTAAGGAACAGCAACCCTTGCAGCAGGAAAGGGTGATTGACACTCCTAGTCCCACTGAGCAACTGGCTCAGAATATAGTGCCTCCTAGGGCAGAAACTACCTTTGATACATCGGTCCTCCAAACCCCACAAAAGGAGGACTTAACCAGGAAAAGAGATAGAGAGACTCCCCTGACTTCATCCATCGATCAGGGAGAGAAAAGGCAAAGGTTGAATGACTTCCCAGAAGATGATGAGGCAGTGAGGCAAGCAATGGGCATGGGCCCACCCAGTGGAGAAGTTTCAGCCAGTTCACTCCAGCATGAACGTGATAGAGCTATAGGAGGAGAGGTCAGCTCCTCCAGCCAGCACAGAGAAGGACAGTCAAGCATCAAACAACAGTTTATCGACATTAAAAGGAGGAGTGATCCTATTAAAGTACAGCTGTACAATCATTTGCTGAACCTGGCTCCCACCAATCAGCAAAGACTCATGTCTGCCTTTGATGTAAGTGAAGGCAAAATGATCATGAGTCACTTCATGCCCACAACTCTGCATCCCCAATCTACCTCGGATTACCTAAGGACCAACATGGAGGTTCTGGCCAAAGATATACACCCTATGGATAAAATCGAACTGCATAAACAAACTGGTGAAATGGTGTATGCCTCCTTGGCAGATGAAACATTGGAAAACTACAAATTGAAGAGCAGCCTTGATAATACAGCCTCTCAGCTGGAATTGGAGAGAGCATCATCACAGGCCAAGGACAACAGAATCAAGTCCTTGGAGGAGGTAATTATAGAAATAGGACATGATCCTAAAGATGTTAAAGGGATCCAAGAACTGTTGAAGATAAGGGATCAAGACATGGCTGCCTTAAGAAGGAAAATCAAGCTCCCAGCCACCATCCATCCTCAAACAGATGAAGTTGCTCAGCAAAGGCTAGAAAAGGATGCTACAGATTTGATGATATCCTTATACAAGGAGCTGGTTCGGACTCAAGACCAGCTAGGACAATCAGAAGCTGCAAAGGCAGCATTACAGACAGCATTGAAACAGAGAGAAGAGGGCCAAACTTCCCAGCCCCCTCCGGAAGTAATCAATCTTGAAGAAGCTACTCCAATAACTACTCTTCCTCCTCAGCAGACGGGAACTACAGCACCATCTACAGCAACAACTACACCAACAACAGAGCAGACTCCTAGTCTGGATATGCAGAAGTTGCAAGCTGAGATCCGAGTTCTTGAATCCCAAATGAAAGAGCTTGATGAAGTCAAAAAGTCTTTGACTAAGGTGAATGAAAGATTTGATAAAAGCAAGCAGAATGAGGCAGCAAAGGAAAGAGAAATAAAAGCTCTAAAAAAGAGAATAGCTGAACTAGAAAAAGAGCTTGCACTAGAAAAAGTAACAGCAGAATTAAAAGCAGTCCTCTGGGGCAACATTGGTCGATCCATCACCAATCAGTGGCAGTATATTGAGACTATGGATGAGCAAATAGTACTCATTACCAAGGCAAACAGGGAAGTACAGAGAGCTAGAGCAAGCTTGGGCCACATGCCAGATGCTGCCAGCAGAATGATCACTATTTTGAATAACAAAACTAGCTCTCAACTAGCTACCATGGGGATTACTAACAGGACTGAAACAATCTCAGTAGTTAAAAGAGTCCTGACACTAAGAAGCCTAGTTGGAACGCTGGAGAGAAGAACACGGGATATGCAGACCGAGATCAACAAATTCCTGGACAGATTTGTGGCATTACAAAACAGAGGCCTCCCCAGCATATTAAGCAGTGTAGGAAGGCTGCTTACCCTGGAAAATTACATCAAAAGGGTTGATGCCCATGCTGCATCACAAATTGCAAAACAGCCCAGTACCTCAGCAGAAACAGGGCCAGCATCAGGGCAGAATTTGTATGATAGGGTGGATAACTTGTTTTTTATCATGAATGAAATTGATCACCTATTTGATACACCACCTAATTTCTTTAAGTATACAGAAGCAGATGAGACTATGGGGGCAATCATAAATCATAAATTGCCCACACAGGAAGTATGGAGGAATTTGACACAGATAATTTTATCAGGCCAGAATCTGTAGCGCTAATTTTCTCCAACTTATGAACAGTCATGCACAGGCAGAATTTTTGGTGAATAACTCCACAAGGAAAGGACAGATGCTGAGCCAACTCAGCAAGGCTATTTACTCACCACAGCAGCAATCACAATCACAGGTGGCAGACCCAAAATACAGCGCGCGAGCCATAAAGTCGGGTTCTCCAGCAGTTGATCAAAGTATCCTGACCGACTTAGCAGCTCCCAAAGGGCCAAAATATCTTCTGACAGAACGTCAAGTGGCCTTTATCTTGTATTCAATGCTGTAATAAATTTCTTATAATAATATCTCAAAAGTTGGTGAGAACATTAAGTCTGAGATAACTTAGAACTCAGATATTTTTGTGAAATCGTATGTATATATTCGCCCCTGACTGAAGCTTAAGGGGTTGTTGTTATTTTCATTTTAGGCATCTCATTTGCTGTAAAATTCTCAGAGAAATAATACAAAGGGTGAATGGAATTTCCGAAGCTTGGCGTACCTTGATGCATGATGATGAATGGTGAATGTTGCAGGATTCCAGAGTGTTTCATAAAACAATAAGTCTTTCTTAAATCTCTGTGTTACATGTTTTCGAGTCTTTTGTTCTCTTTCATTGTTTAAATGTTTTACACTTAATAGCAAAGTAGAAGAATAGTTCCAGGATTTAATCACTGATTACCCTGAACTCAATCTGAGCTATTATCCATGTTTTCTTCAGATACAGTGAATGAAGTGTAATTCTTAATTGCTGCACTTTAAAACTATATCTTCTACAGTGATAGACATCCCCAGGGATTCAAGTTTTGCTCCTGAGGCATCTATCTGTTTCTCATACCTAGTTTGGTGGAAATACTTGAATACTTTAGTGAAAATTCTTAATTGCTTTCACTGGTTTTTTCACCTGTTTGTGTTATAAATCAAAATTTGTTCTATGAAGTATCCAAATGGCCCTGTAAGTTGCACTAATTCATCTCAAAGTTTCTAGACACCTACTGCTATAGACTCCATTGCCCAATGATATTTGACTCTTTGAATACTACATCATAAGACCTAAAAGAAACTCTTCAACCAAAACATAAACAAAACCTGTGCATAATAGCTAGCCTAAAACCCTATCACAAACAGATACAAATCATAAAGAGAGAGCCCTCTCTGATCACAGTTTGGCTAGAAACAGTGATCCAAGATTGGTTAGTGGTTACCCCGGCCGTATTCCCTTGGGAGTCATAGGGAACAACCTGGGTGTTAACATAATTGGCGACTCCACTGGGGACTTCATAAAGATTTTTCAATTACTATCTATCTTCCGTAGCTACCATCAAGCCCGAAACTAGCCAAGAGGCCTTAGGACTGTTTCTATGCCACAGGAACAGCTTTAGGGAAGAGCTGATTAGGGAATCTTCATCCTAGCTTTGAAACATATATAGCCATTCCAAAATTTTCATCCAGTCCTTGCATATATATAAACTTCTTGTACAAATTCAAAAGAAATTAGAAGTTGGCTCCCAAAAGAAACCCAAGGCACACTAGGGCAAACCCTGACCCTAATCAACCTATCATTGTTGATAATCCAAATATCATTCCAAAGAACATAAGGAGACAGCAAAAGCAGGAGAAGCCTGCTGATTCAGATATAAGTTCAGATCGACCTATCCTTATTCCTACTCCTTGCAAAGTTCTTTTCCGGTCCACCCCTAGTTCCCCTAGTTCATCATCAACACCTCAAAGCTCTCCTCTCCCATCTTCACCATCTGCACATACTCTTTCAACCAGTTCCCCGCTTGTTACTCATACCATTAACCCTGTCACACCTGTAATCCCTGTTGTCCCATTTATTCCTGTCAACCCTGTAAATCCCATAAACATGGCTAACAGGTATGCACCTCTGCAGATACCTGCTAATGCTCCAGCTCTACCCCAAGATTACCAAACCAAAATCTCATTTTTTGACTCCCATGGCCCTTTGACAGCTGTCCAGCATGCTAAGAAGATGCAAGACCACTTTGAGACCTATGAAATAGATGATAACAGCGTCAGGATGAGAATTTTTGTTCAAAGTTTAACTGGGGATGTTAGAACTTGGTTCAGATCCCTCAATGCAAACTCCATTGCAACACCTGATCAGCTTTACGAAGTCTTTACTGAGAGATGGGAGAAAAAGAAAGATCCCCTCCACATACTTGGGGAATATAACACTATTAAAAGAGGTCCCCAAGAAACAGTTTTGGAATATTGTGCTAGGTTTAACAATGTATATAATGCTATCCCACAGAACTTAAGGCCCCCTCCTGATTTGGCCCTGTATAACTTCCCTGACGGTTTTGATTCGGATATGGCTTATCAATTGAAAGAAAGAGATCCTCCAACCCTTGCAGAAGCTCAAAGGGTTGCAGTCACTGTAGAGGCTAACCTAATTGCCAAAAGAAACAGGGCAAAGTTGGAAAAGAAAGCTGGCTTCAGAGAAGAGCCCTCAGGTTTTGATCAGAAGCTGGATGCAATACTAAACAGCATGAAGAGATTGGGTGAAAGAGTGGAATCGGTTGAAAGAAAATCATCATGGGAGGCATCACAAAGCAACCCTCCTAGAAACCCAAATTTTAGGAGAAATCAGAACCCAAACATAGGAAAAACAAGTGCTGACCAAGATATTAGACCCCCTTTTCAAGAAAACTATGCAGAAACTTCCACAGACAATCAGCTCAATGAAGATCCTGAAATCAACTTAATAGGTCTGGATGGTAAAAGCCATGTTTTCTTAACACAAGAAGACCATGAGGAGGATGAAAGCAAAACATTCCAAACTAAAACAGGAGAATCCTTTGACTTTAAACAAGGATATGATACTGCTGTCTATGAAGTCCATAAACAATACAAACTAAGGAGTAGGACTGTAAATGTAAATCAGCCTGAAAAGATAAAGGAGAAACAGCAGTTTAAAGAAACCTCAGTCACAGAACCTAATGACAAAACAAACTTGCCTACAAAAGAAGTAGTGGTTGAGGAGGTTACTGAACTACTGTCCCCACTACAACAGCCCATGGCAACCTCCTCCTCTCACCCTAATCCAAACATTACCCCTCAAGACATGAGTATAAGGGGCAGGTTTCAAAATCAAGATGAAATCCAACAAGAAGATTTAGTGAACAAAGAAAAGACTGCTACCCGTGACTCTAAAACCCAAGTTGACAAACCTTTTGACCTAGGCACAGAGATTGGCAAGCTAAAAATAGCAATTCCTCTCTCAGAGCTAGCCAAGCATGATATCTATAAACAGCAGATCAAGAACTCCCTTCAACTCACTAATAGCAAAGATGATGTAAATGTGCTAGATGACACTCCAGAATTACTGTTTGGCCCAGAGGTAGATGGAAAAACAATAGTCACAGGGGTTTTACCTTTTTATGTCAGCCTGCATGTTCACGATAAAATACTGCATAATGCAATGTTCGACTCAGGCGCCTCTCACAACCTTATGCCAAAAGCAGTCATGGAAAGATTGAATTTGGATGTAACAAGACCATACAAAGACCTGTTTTCCTTTGATTCTAGCCAAGTCAAATGTTTGGGCCTAATAAAAGATTTATGTGTGTCCCTGGTTCAATTCCCCAACAAAACCATTCTAATGGATGTTGTAGTCGCTGATATCCCACCCAAATATGGGATGCTGTTATCAAGATCATGGGGAGCCAAGCTCCAAGGCTCCCTGCAATTAGATATGTCATATGCAACCATCTCTGTCTTTGGGCAACCAAAAAGACTTTACAGGGAAACACTCATGAAGTATATGGTCAGCAGTGAAGAAAAGCCTCAAAATTTTCCAATATATGCTGTCCATTCGGACATAGACTCCTTCATCCTCTTCAATGACAGCACAAGCCTCTCAAACAAAGATATTAGGACCAAAGCACTCATACAAGAACAAAACATTGATCAAACAAGTAGCACCTGCCAAACATCAATCAGCCCAACAATACACATTAACCCTCCTCTAGTTGTCAAAGATTGTCAAACAACTGATGAAATTGTCCTAGAAAACAAATGGGAAAAGAAACCCCAACTCATGCTCACATTGCCATCCCATGAACAGAATTTTAAATCTCCTATTCAGCAAGACATCCTGTGGGTCCTAGAATTTGATGGCTCAGTTAACAAGCTAGGAGCAGGAGCTGGAGTGTGGATACATAACAAAGAGAAAGATTATGCAGAAGGCAGGGCTTATAGATTGAATTTTAGATGCACTAACAACATGGCAGAATACGAAGCTCTGTTGCTCGGTCTCAAACTAGCAAGGTCATTACAAGCTCCTAAACTCTCCATCATGGGAGACTCGGACCTAGTAATTCAACAAGTGAAAGGAAACTTTGTCACCAATGACAAAAGATTGAGGTCCTACAGATCTGCTGTAATTGAAATATTAGAGACCTTCTCTGAGTATGTTATCACAAAAATTTCAAGGGGTCACAATCTCCATGCACACAGCTTGGCAACGTTTGCCAGCACCTTCAAATTTCCATTAGAACCCAATAACTGTTTCACAGCCGAGGTCAAATACAGACCCTCTATTCCAAACAATGTCAAAGAATGGCAAGTATTTGAGGATGACATGCAAATAAACAATTTTTTAACCTTACAACAAGAGTTCACAGGATTAAATATTGACCTTGAGTCAGCAAGTCAATCACAAATACTTGAGTCAGCAAGTCAATCACAAATACTGTTTCAACAGTCTGCTCACCCAATGTCACCTAGAACAGCAAAACAATTACTGAGTCCAACTATTTTCAACAATGAAAACATTCACCAAATTCACCAAATTGACTGTGAAGAGATGAGCAGCGCTGAAGCTGAAATCATACAACTTAAGGACAATTTCCTTCCAGTAGGCCTTACCCCATTAGAAGACATTTTTGATTCAAATGATGTCCCCAGGAAGCCAAAAATGCAGCCATTAGATGCAGCAATTGAAGAATGCAACATTGGTACCACTGACAAGCCTAAAATAATAAAACTATCTGCTGCTTTGCCCCCTGATCAAAAACCCAAATACATTGATCTCTTTAGAGTTTCAAGATGTTTTTGCTTGGGGTTATGAGGATCTAAAGTCCTATGATACTTCTGTCATCCAGCACACCATTCCCCTCAAGCCTAATCAAAAACCATTCAAACAGAAATTGAGAAGGATCAATCCTGTGCTCCTTCCTTCCATTGAAAAAGAATTACATAAAATGTTCAAAGCTGGTATCATAGCACCAATCAGGTTCTCGGAATGGATTTCAAATTTGGTCCCTACAAGAAAGAAAACTGGTGAGATTAGACTTTGTGTAGACTTAAGGAATTTGAATCAAGTATCACTCAAAGATAACTACCCTTTACCCAAAATGGATCACATCCTTCAAAGAGTAGTAGGGGCTTCAAGGATATCATTGCTTGATGGATTCTCAGGCTTCAATCAAATCCTAGTACACCCTGATGACCAAGACAAAACTGCATTTACAACCCCATGGGGAACTTTCAAGTATGTGAAAATGCCATTTGGATTGAAAAATGCAGGGGCAACGTTTCAAAGAGCAATGGACATTGCTTTTGCAAAAGAGATTCATGACTTCTTGGTCATTTACCTAGATGATCTTACACCCTTTTCAAAATCAGACCAAGAACACTTGAAACATTTGAGACAAATTTTCATAACATGCAGGAAATATGGCATTTCCTTAAACCCCAAGAAGTCATTATTTGGCTTGGAAGAAGGGAAACTTTTAGGACACATTATTTCAAAAGATGGCATAAGAATTGATCCAGATAGGATACAAGCTATCCTACAAATGCCTCATCCAAGGAATGTCAAGGAATTGCAAGGATTCTTAGGGAAAATCAACTTTTTAAGAAGGTTTATCCCTAATTTAGCAGAATTAATCAGATTACTAAACAATATGCTAAAG
Source organism: Pinus tabuliformis (assembly GCA_031772625.1). Taxonomy (NCBI): domain Eukaryota; kingdom Viridiplantae; phylum Streptophyta; class Pinopsida; order Pinales; family Pinaceae; genus Pinus; species Pinus tabuliformis. Next base: position 1,208,847,122 of record CM062805.1, on the reverse strand, counting down.
AAAGATTCAAAGGTCAAATGGACTGTTGAAGCAAAACAAGCCTTTGAAAGTATAAAATTGGCCTTGACTCAAACCCCGGTGTTAACCAATCCTCAGTTTGATAGAGACTTTATCATTTTCTCTTTTGCCTCTCAGCATACCATTGCTGCTGTTTTATTACAGAAAGATGACCAAGGGAATGAGAAGCCCATTGCTTTTTTCAGCAGAGCTCTTAGAGATGCCCCTTTAAACTATCAAATTATGGAGAAGCAAGCCTACGCTTTGATCAAAGCTATTAAAGACTTTAGGATTTACATCCTTTACTCCCATGTTGTGGCTTATGTACCAAGTCCTATTGTCAAAGACATTCTCACCCAAGAAAACTTAGAGGGCAGGAGAGGAAAATGGATTGCCAATATACTAGAATTCGACATTGAAATAAAACCCACAAAGCTGATAAAAGGGCAAGGTTTGGCCAAATTAATGACAGAAGCAAATTTCCAAGCCTTAGACATCAACCAACTGGATAGTGAAACAGAGCTGGCGACTCCAAAGATCAATGTAGCCTTTGAACAATCCCCTTGGTACTCTGATATCTATCATGTGTTACAAAACCTGTGTGCTCCCCCAGGACTGTCCAGAACTAAGTGTAGGTTCCTAAAAATGAAAACATCTAGATTTTGTGTGATGGATGGAAATCTACTTTGGAAAAACCATGAAGGTATTTTACTGCACTGTCTAATAGAGAATGAAACTAACAATATCATGCAAGACTTCCATGCTGGAGACTGTGGTGGACATTTGTACTGGAAGTCCACTGTGGACAAAATATTGAGGGCTGGTTATTACTGGCCCACCATGTTCTCTGATGTTAAGAAATTTACAGCCTCATGCCACAAATGCCAACTGTTTGAAGGCAAAAGACAGTTGCTGCCACTCCCTTTGAAGCCCATTGCAACAGAGAGACCTTTCCAACAATGGGGTTTGGATTTCATTGGGGAAATTCATCCCTCATCCTCAGGCCAACACAGATGGATTTTAACAGCAACAGACTACTTCACCAAGTGGATTGAAGCTGCCCCATGCAGACAAGCAAATGATTCAGTAATCATTCAGTTTCTGGAAAACAATATACTGGCTAGATTTGGCTGTCCGGACAAGATAATAACAGACAATGCTGCTGCCTTCAGATCCAAGAAAATGGTGAACTTCTGCCATAAATTTCACATTACTTTGGGCCATTCTACTGCTTACTATCCTCAAGGAAATGGCCTTGCTGAATCATCAAACAAAAGTCTAATAAATATCATAAAGAAAGTGCTGGAAGAGAACAAAAAGAACTGGCATAAGAAACTAGTAAATGCTTTATGGGCAGACAGACTAACAACTAAAAGATCAATTGGGACCAGCCCATATGAGTTAGTCTATGGATTAGAGGCCAGATTTCCTTCATCACTAGGAGTGCCGGTTATGAAACTTCTGCAAGAAAACCAAGCAGAGCCAAATGACATGCAAAGAAGGATCAATCAGATAATCTGTTTACAGCAAACTAGAGAACAAGTTTTCAACAGAGTGCAGATATTACAAGAGAAATTGAAAAGGGCCTTTGATAGAAGAACCAAAGAAGAAGATTTCAATGTGGGGGACAAAGTCTTAAAGTGGGATGCAAGAAGAGAAGAGAAAGGAAAACATGGAAAGTTTGACTCTTTATGGAGAGGACCATTTGCTGTCCAAGCAGTACAAGGTAACAACACTTACTTCCTTAAAAGTCTGACTGAAACTGACTTGGATGAAGGTCCTGTCAATGGCAGGATGCTGAAGCACTACTTTGACTATTCCCCATGAATGGAAACTAAGGATTCATTGTATATATGCAGATGTAAATATTGTTTTCTGTTTTAGATTATAAAATACAGTTTTTCAAGTGATTCACCAACCAGCTAGAGGCAAGTAGAATCAGAGGTCTTCCAAGAAAGAAGCACACAATTTTGACACATTTTTGCAGCAAATTTCAGAGATTGGGATGGGCAGTCAAAGAACAAGGCAATCTGACCTGCTGTTCTTGGTCTTTCAGAAGAAAAACCATCCCCATGTGGAGCCACTGTTGGATACCTATACTAATAGGTTTCATATTTCATGATTGGCCAAGGAAAGTCCAAATATGCTCTGCTTTGGTATTACAAAGATCCCATATTTCCTAGAGAACAAGAGGTGTGTAATCTGTTTCAAATATTGAGGACCTTATTTCAATTTTGTGGATGATTCAACAGTTTAACCTGGATCATGCCATGTTTCAATTTCGAGTTATAGAATAGAGAAAGAAGTCTGTCCAAACTGTTTAATCTTGGCAGACAAGTAGTTTAGGTAGAGAAGTAAAGGTTCCCAACAGCTTAATCTGGGACCTTGGAAGAGATAAGGGTAGAAGTAGATAGAAAAGAATAAAGAAAAAGCCAAAGAAAAGAATAGGCAAGTAAGGGTTTGCAAGCCTAAATGCACCCTCCAAGGAGAAACAAAAAATGTTAGGAAAGTAGCTGGGTAAGCAGTTGTGGTTGCAGAAAAGGTATTTTCACCATTTCACACATGTCAAGAGGTGTTTTGCCAAGGCAAAAATCTATCAATGGACAAAGTGGTGAATTCCATCAAATTACAGCAAGGAGCATGACTAACCTCCCTCTCCCCCTTCATTCCATTACTAACATTCCCTTTCTTTAGCTGAGATTTATGAAGAGAGATCATGGTTTTATGATGGTTCTTGTTCTTTCAGAAGCCACATTTCTTGTCTAAGATCTTTTCATTTTGATCTACTCTCAAAACTAAATCAACTTTACATAAACTCAGTAAAGTCCCCTTCATTTGCTCCCCTCATTCATATTAACCTCTAATTCTACTATATAGCTCCCTTATCTTACCCCTCCCCTAATAATACTAACACTATGGTGTATAAAGCCCCAAAATCTTGTAAATACTCCTCCCCTTGGCATTATAGCCATATGCTCTTCAAAAGGAACCAAAGAGACCTCTGGTCACCTTGGTGAACCTATCACATCCCATTCCCCCTTGCTACAAGCCAACTCGCTCCTCAAACCACCATTTGCATTGAAAAACCCTTGTAAACCCTCTTTTACCCTTAAAACCTTTGCAAGAATTACCCAAAGTCAAAAAACCCGCCTCTGGCGCATTTCCAAAGGGTTAGCGCGCAGTTTGATTTTATGAAAAACATTGAAAAAAACCATTAAAAAAAAACCCGCAACCCAAAGTTTTCCGCCCACATATCACCCGAGCATGTTGTTGCTCCGCCCACCGTCGGATCAAGGCCCGAAGATCCGACGATCCACGATGATATCGGAGCAGCCCCCGCAGCCGTCCTTTACCGCCCGAGAAGGTGACGTTGCGTCACGTCAGGGCCTCTCCACGTGTCAAGCAATAAGGTCTCTCGGAGCCAGGCCTGACACTTTCAGCGCCGTACCCAAACCGCCCCGAGAGACCGTAGCGGTTAGCCTTAACCGTAACCGCTACGGTCCTAACCGCCATCTGTCTTCCACTAATGCTTCGCCACGTCATATCCGCTTGCCCTCGCCCCTGTTATTCGTCCACCTGGCCGCTGACATGGCTGCCACCTCATCGCCCCCATGGACCAACAGTGTATTGACACGTCACCCGATGACGTCAGCTGACGTCACTTGACCTTGACCCACCAATGACGTCATGCTGACGTCATCACTAAAAAGCGCCAAAATCATAAAAAGCCCATATTAAGCCAAAAAACGTCTATTTTTCCATTGTTTGTGCGTTTCTCTACTGTTTTTCTGCATGAGCGTTTACGTCCAAATTTTCGCCAACCTGCTCTATTGACCGAGGCGACCTCCACAGCTCCAACCGTGCACGCCCATGCGACCTCCGTTCGTCAATTAACAGGTATTTACCGCTTGCTGCCCTCCATACGCCTGTTATTGAAATAAAAGTTACTCAGAGGGCTAAGGACACCATAAAAATTATATTTTCACCGGCCATTTCCCTCTGCACGTCCACATTTGCAACTGTGAAGTCCCTAAAACACCAGCTGAGCCTTAATACCTGTAATTTCGCTCAAAACCAACATTCACTGCGTATTCCCGGCAAATGTCTGGTTAAACTCAATTCACCCGCTAAAAGAGGACATAGTGAGACCATAGAGAAGCCCTGCTCCTGAAACAAACAATATTTCAATTGCTGTTGTGTAAATTCCTCCTCTGTTGTCTGAGATACAAACTGCTTTTACAGAAAATCACTTCTATTCTGTGTTGCTTCCATTAAACCATCCACCTGCAATTGTTGAACTTTGAAGAAGATCATGGAGACTCCCATTGCTCTCAACATTAAGCCCCTCAATGCCCCTCACCAGGAATTGGAGTGGAAAGCCCTGGGAGATATGGATTACCAAATGCTGGACTGGTTTCTTATGGGCTCCAAGTATAATATCCAGATGCTGAATGAGTTGAAAGCCCAGCACCTGAGTGGAGCAGACATCTTGGGGATTTGGGACTCAAACCTGCCAATCTATAACCTCCCCCAGGTAAATCCTATGCCAGAGTTGATATACAGCTGCCAGGAATGCTATGACCCAAATCAAAGAGCTGTCATCAGCCCCACAGGCTCAGTCCTGTTCCAGATCACCCCAGAGAGTATTAATGAGATGCTGCACTTCCATACTGCCAAGCAATTGACCCCCCTCAATATGCAGAACCTGATAAAGAAAGGGAGCAAGCTGTCAATTGACCAAATCATTAAAATCAATCAGTTGTTTGTAAAACCAGGCTCTGAATCAGTCAGAACTCCTCCTATTGGATATCAATACTTGAATGAATTGGGCAGGATGTTAGTGGATTTGATCAGCTATGCCCTAGGATTCAAAGGAATGGAGGATGTGGATGAAACCATAATAGCAATGATGTCTCTATTCTCTCCTGGTAAGCCCCCAGCTGTGCATTATGATTATGCTACATACATTGCAGATAAAATCCATGACCAGTTTATGAACTTAAAGAGAGAAAGACTATTCAGGTATACCTCATACATATACCACCTCTTCTTGTTTTATCAACCAGCTACCTTCTCTTTTCCTTTGAAGCAACTCAATGCCCAAGGAAATCCAAGATCAGTGGTGTTCTGGACCTCTGTCTTCCACTATACATCTGTGTCACCTTACACATACAATGAGTTCATTGACTTATTCATTTATCCAGCCTTGACAGTATTGCATGGTGTTCCTCCTCCAAGACTAACCGATGACATGAGGAGAATTCTCCATTTGAATAAGTCCTACAGCATTGGGAATTGGTACTTCTACCAAAACCACACAGTCATCAGAATATATGGCTGTGAGTTGACACCTTTTAGGTTGCCAAGGTATGTCCCCATGAGGCTTTTTGCCTTGGAATATTTCAGACAGTTTGGCAACTCAGACTACCTGCATTTTCAGAGCAAGAACAAGAAGTCACAGCTAAAGGTAAGGAGCCAGCTGGGTCCTTTCCTATATAACAGAAAAGAGGAGGGATGGAAAGAGGCAAACACTATCCTGGAAGGCCTCAGACTGCAAACTAGTTTTGAATGGATACCCTATGACCCCAATCATTCTATCTCCCTCAGGAGGATAAAATACAAATTGGGTGGTTATGCACACAAGAGACAACCTGAGATTGAACAGTATGCCAATGCCTTAAGCTGGGAAGAGGGTACCTTAGAAGAAGAAATAACTGCTGAAGAGCTTCTAGAAAGAGAAGCTAGAAATATACAAAAACAAGCTGACTTGGAAAATTGTGGACAGGTTCCTCATTCATACAGAAGACAGCTTGGAGCAGCTACTACATCATCAACAACACAGCAGCAAACTGCCGAGAAGGCACCGCTGACAGCAAGCAAAGATAAAGGGAAGCAGGTGGAACAGCCACCTCCATTGACAGAAGAACAAGTGGAGACATTGCTACAACAGCAAGAAGAGATGGAACAGCAGGAACAAGGGCAGCAGCAAGAAGAAGTGCCACTTAAGGAACAGCAACCCTTGCAGCAGGAAAGGGTGATTGACACTCCTAGTCCCACTGAGCAACTGGCTCAGAATATAGTGCCTCCTAGGGCAGAAACTACCTTTGATACATCGGTCCTCCAAACCCCACAAAAGGAGGACTTAACCAGGAAAAGAGATAGAGAGACTCCCCTGACTTCATCCATCGATCAGGGAGAGAAAAGGCAAAGGTTGAATGACTTCCCAGAAGATGATGAGGCAGTGAGGCAAGCAATGGGCATGGGCCCACCCAGTGGAGAAGTTTCAGCCAGTTCACTCCAGCATGAACGTGATAGAGCTATAGGAGGAGAGGTCAGCTCCTCCAGCCAGCACAGAGAAGGACAGTCAAGCATCAAACAGCAGTTTATCGACATTAAAAGGAGGAGTGATCCTATTAAAGTACAGCTGTACAATCATTTGCTGAACCTGGCTCCCACCAATCAGCAAAGACTCATGTCTGCCTTTGATGTAAGTGAAGGCAAAATGATCATGAGTCACTTCATGCCCACAACTCTGCATCCCCAATCTACCTCGGATTACCTAAGGACCAACATGGAGGTTCTGGCCAAAGATATACACCCTATGGATAAAATCGAACTGCATAAACAAACTGGTGAAATGGTGTATGCCTCCTTGGCAGATGAAACATTGGAAAACTACAAATTGAAGAGCAGCCTTGATAATACAGCCTCTCAGCTGGAATTGGAGAGAGCATCATCACAGGCCAAGGACAACAGAATCAAGTCCTTGGAGGAGGTAATTATAGAAATAGGACATGATCCTAAAGATGTTAAAGGGATCCAAGAACTGTTGAAGATAAGGGATCAAGACATGGCTGCCTTAAGAAGGAAAATCAAGCTCCCAGCCACCATCCATCCTCAAACAGATGAAGTTGCTCAGCAAAGGCTAGAAAAGGATGCTACAGATTTGATGATATCCTTATACAAGGAGCTGGTTCGGACTCAAGACCAGCTAGGACAATCAGAAGCTGCAAAGGCAGCATTACAGACAGCATTGAAACAGAGAGAAGAGGGCCAAACTTCCCAGCCCCCTCCGGAAGTAATCAATCTTGAAGAAGCTACTCCAATAACTACTCTTCCTCCTCAGCAGACGGGAACTACAGCACCATCTACAGCAACAACTACACCAACAACAGAGCAGACTCCTAGTCTGGATATGCAGAAGTTGCAAGCTGAGATCCGAGTTCTTGAATCCCAAATGAAAGAGCTTGATGAAGTCAAAAAGTCTTTGACTAAGGTGAATGAAAGATTTGATAAAAGCAAGCAGAATGAGGCAGCAAAGGAAAGAGAAATAAAAGCTCTAAAAAAGAGAATAGCTGAACTAGAAAAAGAGCTTGCACTAGAAAAAGTAACAGCAGAATTAAAAGCAGTCCTCTGGGGCAACATTGGTCGATCCATCACCAATCAGTGGCAGTATATTGAGACTATGGATGAGCAAATAGTACTCATTACCAAGGCAAACAGGGAAGTACAGAGAGCTAGAGCAAGCTTGGGCCACATGCCAGATGCTGCCAGCAGAATGATCACTATTTTGAATAACAAAACTAGCTCTCAACTAGCTACCATGGGGATTACTAACAGGACTGAAACAATCTCAGTAGTTAAAAGAGTCCTGACACTAAGAAGCCTAGTTGGAACGCTGGAGAGAAGAACACAGGATATGCAGACCGAGATCAACAAATTCCTGGACAGATTTGTGGCATTACAAAACAGAGGCCTCCCCAGCATATTAAGCAGTGTAGGAAGGCTGCTTACCCTGGAAAATTACATCAAAAGGGTTGATGCCCATGCTGCATCACAAATTGCAAAACAGCCCAGTACCTCAGCAGAAACAGGGCCAGCATCAGGGCAGAATTTGTATGATAGGGTGGATAACTTGTTTTTTATCATGAATGAAATTGATCACCTATTTGATACACCACCTAATTTCTTTAAGTATACAGAAGCAGATGAGACTATGGGGGCAATCATAAATCATCAATTGCCCACACAGGAAGTATGGAGGAATTTGACACAGATAATTTTATCAGGCCAGAATCTGTAGCGCTAATTTTCTCCAAATTATGAACAGTCATGCACAGGCAGAATTTTTGGTGAATAACTCCACAAGGAAAGGACAGATGCTGAGCCAACTCAGCAAGGCTATTTACTCACCACAGCAGCAATCACAATCACAGGTGGCAGACCCAAAATACAGCGCGCGAGCCATAAAGTCGGGTTCTCCAGCAGTTGATCAAAGTATCCTGACCGACTTAGCAGCTCCCAAAGGGCCAAAATATCTTCTGACAGAACGTCAAGACGCCTTTATCTTGTATTCAATGCTGTAATAAATTTCTTATAATAATATCTCAAAAGTTGGTGAGAACATTAAGTCTGAGATAACTTAGAACTCAGATATTTTTGTGAAATCGTATGTATATATTCGCCCCTGACTGAAGCTTAAGGGGTTGTTGTTATTTTCATTTTAGGCATCTCATTTGCTGTAAAATTCTCAGAGAAATAATACAAAGGGTGAATGGAATTTCCGAAGCTTGGCGTACCTTGATGCATGATGATGAATGGTGAATGTTGCAGGATTCCAGAGTGTTTCATAAAACAATAAGTCTTTCTTAAATCTCTGTGTTACATGTTTTCGAGTCTTTTGTTCTCTTTCATTGTTTAAATGTTTTACACTTAATAGCAAAGTAGAAGAATAGTTCCAGGATTTAATCACTGATTACCCTGAACTCAATCTGAGCTATTATCCATGTTTTCTTCAGATACAGTGAATGAAGTGTAATTCTTAATTGCTGCACTTTAAAACTATATCTTCTACAGTGATAGACATCCCCAGGGATTCAAGTTTTGCTCCTGAGGCATCTATCTGTTTCTCATACCTAGTTTGGTGGAAATACTTGAATACTTTAGTGAAAATTCTTAATTGCTTTCACTGGTTTTTTCACCTGTTTGTGTTATAAATCAAAATTTGTTCTATGAAGTATCCAAATGGCCCTGTAAGTTGCACTAATTCATCTCAAAGTTTCTAGACACCTACTGCTATAGACTCCATTGCCCAATGATATTTGACTCTTTGAATACTACATCATAAGACCTAAAAGAAACTCTTCAACCAAAACATAAACAAAACCTGTGCATAATAGCTAGCCTAAAACCCTATCACAAACAGATACAAATCATAAAGAGAGAGCCCTCTCTGATCACAGTTTGGCTAGAAACAGTGATCCAAGATTGGTTAGTGGTTACCCCGGCCGTATTCCCTTGGGAGTCATAGGGAACAACCTGGGTGTTAACAGATTTATAGGCGTGTTGAACCTCAAATTCACTCATTCCCTCCTTTTCTAGCGCATTAATGATATATCTACGGTAGATCGTTCTAGATATGGCTCGTACTATGTATCTTAATTTCCCGCCGCCCGATCCTTTTCGCTGTGACTCAGACATCTTGTCATGAACAGTGACAGCAACGGTCACCTCCGTTTTTATCCACGCAGCAGTGCAACCCATTCTGCGTAACTGCAACTTTTGTGACACACCGATCCTGCATGTTCCCTAGTCACGCAGCTCCTTAACAGAATGTTTTACCGTCCAGCTCTCTCTTTCAACTGTCAGGAGCAGTGAGACTGTGCTTTGGTCAGTTAGTCAGGTAGCCGGCCCACCCATGTAGAGCTTCAGGTGACTGCCATTTACTCTTCCTAGGAAGGGCTCTCCATTAAGCTTGTCGAGCTAGACAACGCCTTCATTTGTGACTTCCTTGACTACATATGGTCCCAACTAATGCATCCAGAGTTTTCCAGGGAATTTCTCGAACTTTTTGTCATACAAAAATACTAAATCATTTTCTTTGAACATGTGCAACTTGATATGGCGATCATGCCAAGCCTTTTCGCGCTGCTCCTGTACCTACTGATGGAATCTCGCCAGAAACCGTTCCTTCTCTAGTTCTTCTAATTGCACGAGCCTTTCTTCCAATGCTCCACGGTCTGCCATGCCTATCATCGCTGCTATTCGCAAACTAGGTACATTGTATTCCATTGGAATGACAAATTCGGTGCCGTAGACTAACCGGAAAAGTGTTTGACCCGTCAATTTCTTGCAAGTGGTTCGGTATACCCATAGCACAACAGGTATGCGAAAATCCCAATCATTTCGCTACGTGTTATAGACCTTGGTCAATGCAGCCTCTAAAATCTTGTTGAACGCTTCGACTGTCCCATTCACTTGCAGATGATACAACATACTTTTCTAATGATATACCTGGAACTCCTCAGTGAGTGCGCTGATAGTTTCATTTAGGAAGTGCATTCCGCAATCACTCATTAGAATTTTCGGGCATCCAAACCGTGTCAACACATTCTCGAACAAAAATTTCGCAGCTGTAGTAGCTGTGCAGTCCTTAACCGGTTGTGCTTCCGCCCATCGAGTCAATTATTCTGTCGCAATGATGATACAACGCACAACCGTCTTTCATTGAGGTGTGTTAGGCCCCACAAAGTCGATCGCCCATTTTTCGAATGGTTGCAGCGTCATCTATGGATTGAGTGGCATTTCATCCCTCCGTGATGGTTTCCCAGTCCGTTGACATACGTTGCAGGCCCGACAGTACGATTTTGATTCTTGACGTAGGGTTGGCCACCATAGTTCAACATGAAGAATCTTTTGTGTTGTCACCCTTCCCGCATAATGTCCTCCTGCAACCCCTACATGTGCTTTTGTAAGGATCTGTCCTCATTCAAATTCAGGTACATATCTTTGTAATATTTGGTTGTTTCCCATTTTATAGAGGTGCCCCGCAATAACAGTAAAGTCTGCTACACGTATCACAAGTTTTTTCTTCTGCTGAATTGAATACCCTTGCGGCGCGGTCATGTTGTAGCCAGCAACAACCCCCTTCTCATTTAGTGCTATTTGTAATACTAAATGTGTGGGGACCCTTAGTTATAAAATCCAGGAAAATCAAAGTAGTGCTTAAATTTCCTTTCCGCAAATAAAGTTACCATCATAAGCTTAGGAAGCTCCTTGGAAACTCTTAAAATCTAAGTTTATGATAAGGTAAAAATCTTTAATTAGGAAAATCGCATCGCAAAAAGATAGCGGGATGCCACCTTACAAGCACAATTCCAACATTTGCGAGATTGCGATAATGAACAAATATTGCGTTGCATTCGGCGTAACTTACATCAAAACTCTTCAAAATCTACCGATATGCGATGACGCCAATCGCAAGATCGCATCTCGCAAGAAACAGGTTAACGAAATTTGTCATACATAAAACTCCTGCGATCTACGATATTGTGATATCACGATTTCGCGATAAAGCAATGTTGCGACATCATGCCAGATCAACGCTGCAATGTTGTGTTTTTGCGATTCTGCGATTTTGCGATGTTGCGAAGCAAATCGCAAAATCGTTCCATCGCAGATCTTTCCGGCACATTATTCAAGAAAAGTATTTTCCATAAGCTGACACATGGTTATGCACTTTAAATGCTAATAAAGGAGTTAGCTGTCAGTTATTAATGGAATATGAGTGCATGCTTTTCAAAAAATCATTTCACGTAAGGTGGTGTATTTGGTATGTCCGTGGAATTTAAAACTCTCCCATCACCCTTCCTTGTCATTCATTTCTACTTCACTTGTGAATTGCAGGAACAGAGAATAGAGGACGATACAAAGCAATACGCAGGTTGAAATGGGAAAGAAAAGCAAAGCCCCGAGCTCCGAAGAAAAGGAAATGGCACCTTTGTATACAGACACGGCTTGTAACAGAGACGTTGGAATAACTACATGGGAAGGCATGTATAATCTGCTCAAAGAGGAGAATCCAAAAGTAATGGAAGTTACTGATATTGCAGGCTCACAGAGTCCTTCTAAAGCATCCCTAACAGAGCTAGCTTGCTCATTCTTACATTGGATAGTAGCAAGGCCAAAAATCCTCCCATACACGGACATGGTCAAGTGGATACTGGATAGCGCAGAAATCAAAAATAGAGAGTTCGAAATTCATGGTCAAGTACTCATCGGTTCATCCGCTACGCAGGATATAAAGCTCATGTATCATCTGCCAGAGCCACAAGTAACTTATAACAAGCAATTTATGGAGAAATTTGTAAAGGAAAATCAGGACCTAGCAGAAACCACCAAAGATTGTTCCAGGAGAGACGAACCGCTGAAGAAAGATAAACACGGTATGCACAGTACTGGCTCCCTTACCTCCCCATATTGCTTTGCTGCTGCCATGATCTGTAGAATATTTGGAATGCGAGATATCAACAAATTTTCATCTGAATGGCTACCGTTATCGGATGCTACCACAAATGCCACTATTGTAGATTGGGCCAAAATTTTATCTGATAACCTAGTCACGGCCATTGTCAGTTACCGGTTCAAAAGAGCTGCGGCTCAGAGAATTTATCCACCTTTTTACCTATCTGCATATATAATGGATTCAATATGTTATGTTTCTAAGTTTCCCTGTTATGGGTTGGAAGTGGACAACTCAAGACCCCTTACCATCCATGTCTATCATAAAGAGTTGTGGGACTCTCAGTTCACTCCATACTTCTACCAGATTTGTCATGGAATTATGCTTCCCTTGTACAGAATGTTGTATGATAAATACCCCCCAAGGTGATCCCCTGAAGTAGAGATAGACATCCTCCCTATAGCAAGATGGTTCGGGGAGGAATTGTTTACTTATGTCAGGGTATTTGGAAGTTCTGCACCCCCTCATGTCCTACCTTTGTATATCCCTGATAAACTCTTAGCTCGAGAGATTGCCTATCAAACCTGTGGGGAAGGTGGTCTAACTAAAGATTTAAAGGATAAAAAGAAGGCTATATGGCCACAGTTTCCTATAGCCTGTGGGGCCTTTTCGCTATTTGATGTAGGCCACGCATTCATAGAAGTAAAGAATATGACATGTTTACAGCTATTCAAATTTTTACAAAGACCATTTGACCCTAATGAGGTTGCCCAGAATTTCACAACTACAGTCAAGATAAAGGTGTTCTCTGGAGAAAAGGATTTATTTGATGATATATTCCAACAGAAAAGCGCACTTGAAGAAATTCTGCACGCAGCCCAATTGCAATTATCTCTAGAAGAATTCCAAAAGTTCAAAATATACAGAGAAAGAAGGTTAGCCAGTATTCCTCTAGAGAAACTACGCCTACCCTCAAGAGAACAAAATCCAAGTGTTAGTCTTAGTGGGATTTCAAGCACTAACGGATCTAAATCCAAGTCTGAAAAAGAAATGTCTGAACACTCTAAAAGATCCGGAAATGAACAGGATAAGAGCAAAGGGTCAGTAAAGGATACTACCCAGTCAATGGAACTTCTACATCAGCAGGTTATTGCCTCCCCGCAAAGAGATCCTCCCCCTCTCATCATTCAAGCACCGCCAGTCATAACTGAATTAGACAAAGAATGGGAAACCTTCAATGACTTGATCAATCTTGAAGGACAAGCCATAAAAACACCTGTGAGCAATGCACAGGTAGCAAAAGAAGTAGTCACAAGAACAGTCAGCGATGTCTCAGATATGGAGCATATTCCTGTTGCCCCATCCTCTGAGCTTATACTAAAAATAGAAGAAATCCCCCCTCTGGATATATTTTATAGCCCACAGCACAAAGCAGTGGTAAGAAGACAGTGGAAGAAAATGAAATTGGAAAACACACTCTCTCAATATGCAGAACAATTAGACGTCTTGTGGAAAGATCCCACTAGCAATCCTACTGAAAATCTCACCAAACTATCTTAGATCGCAGGAGCATACGCCTCTGCGACTATTGATAAAGCATCTGAGGTACAACAATTGTTAAAAGAAAGGGAAGACCATATACAAGTACTGCAACAATAGTTGCAGCAAGATAACACCAATAATGAAGCATAGGAACAACTTGAGAGGTTGCAGCAGGACTTCCAGTAAATGCAGATAGGATATCAAAAAAGATTGGATGAGAAAGGAAAGCAATTACAGGATTTACAGGAGATGCACAAGGACAACCCTAAGCTTACAGAATTTATTACAGAGTCCATTTCCTTGAATGAACAATTACTACAACAACAAGAAGCGTTGGGCCAAAAAATATCACAGTAGAGTTATTATTGTGAAATTAGTGATAAAACCACTAATCAAGTGGTAGATTTACGAAGTGACTATGATCTAATTGATAAAAAAGTGACTTAATATTTGGCTTGGCAAGAAAAAGACGAGGGAAAAAGAGTAGGTGCACCAAGGATAAATGAAAACCATAAAGAAATGCCCTTTAACAAATGGGACGAGCAAATCAGGGAGGCAGAACAAGTGGCAGAAGGAGAAGCCACGGCAGCAAGCAGTCTTATTGATTGTGTAAATGAGAATTTTCACAGGGAAAATTTGATTGCAGAGACCACTCCAAGATATTTACCGAACGCACAGCAACTAGAGGCAGATTGGAAACAGAGAGCGCAAGAAAAGGCAAAAGCAATTCAAGGGCTAAGCAAGTTAAACTGGGATTATTACTGGGCATACTTGGTGAAGCCACATAGCCAGTGGATGACTGTTAAGTGTATCATAAATGCGGCCGAAAAAATGGCACCAGCTCTTGTCGATTCTGTTTTCTCAGCTCAGCTAAAAGCGGAAGTCAGCCAGCCGACTCTCCTTAAACAGATGCTGCATACGTGCGATTTCAAAGACCAAATACAGAAGTAGTTTAATTTTAGGTTCAATTTTAGCTTTAATTTTGTTTTATTTTCCTGAAAAGAGGATGGTCATTTAAACTGCATCCTATATTTTTGTAATAAATTATTTTTAGAATTAGTTAGTAGTATTTAAACCCTTCTCATGCATTTAGAGAAGGGTCCAGAAATTTGTCAAAAACTTGTCCTCAGAACATGCACTTTTGCACCCTTCGAGGAGAACATGCACTTTTGCACCCTCAGAGAAGGTTTTGATGAATGAATGGAACAGTATTTGTTGATTTTTGCATTTAATATCTAGTACTGATGTTGCACTTTTGTACTCTTAGTGGATGTTAGAGCAAGAGGAGATAAATCATTGTCACTTGAAGCTCATGAGTAGGACTAGTTATAAATGGTACTTTTATCTCTTAACCATTTCTGCTTATGTGTTAAAGTGATATGCAGTTTTAGTTGTTTATATATTAATGTATGAATGCCTGAGTTATCATTTGGCACTTTTGTACGGTGATAGCTATTTATTTATGCTTAATGTATGAATAGCTCATTATGTGATATGTTTTTCTCAACTGTTTCGTCTAACTTTTTATACGAAGTGGTTCATCCTTATTGATTTGTTTTCTCATAATAGCTGAATGATCTTTATTACCAATTGTTATTGGAAATCTTTTTAGATTGCATAATAGAAGAATTACACCCCGAGTTATTATAGACTTAGATGTTGCTGCTTATTAGAATACAATAGCATAGCATTAGATTAAAGTTAGGATTAGAATATCTTAATTACGAACTGTTAGATCGGGAACATCAAATTCTACACACTCATAATTTGGGAAACTGGTCCCATATCCCCAGTCGGACCTGCTATACCAAACGGATAAGGAGCTACCAACCAAGGTCCGGATTGGGCGGGTATCACCCTTGTTGTAGACCCGATTTTCGGGGCTTCAACATAATTGGCGCTAGAAGGAAGGCCTGAAACATGTTGTCTGTTGGGGTTTGTTTTCAATTTTAACATTTGAATTACAATGCCCTCTCTTAAACTTCCAATTTGGAGTTGCATCCATGTATGTGCATCTTCCAACACTCCACCCGAAGTGGTAAGACTCTTGTCTCAGGTAAAATTCAATGGTAAGAGAAATTCTTCTGCTTTTAATCATGCCCTTCAATTTATTCAAAATGTTTCAAATTCTAATTTTCAAGAAATTGATGAAGGCATTTTATGCAGAATTTTTACTCTCACATTTGTAGCAGAAGCTACAAACTGGTGTAGAACCCTTCCGGTTGCCTCAATTCACAGCTGGGATCAATTTGTCACAGTTTTCATTTGTAAATTTGACTGTTGTAATTATGATCAGGTATATGATGAAATTGAGTATCTACGAAAAGAAGATGAGTCTGTTAGAGATTTTAATATTCGATTTCATCTGAATTGTTTGAAATTTGATGTTGAAAATGAACCCATAAGTGAAGAATCACTAGATTGTGTTGATCATAATTATTCTCTGCCTCCTATTCTCGATCCATATGAAATTAGTCCAAGCTTTGTTCAATTCCCTTCTAACATAAATGAGAAATCCAATTTGGATGTGCAAATAAATTTTGATGAAGAAGTTTCCCAAAGCTTAGAGGATATTTCTGATCAAATACAAGAAGACAAAAGCAGCAATTTTGGAAGAAAGGTTGCCTTGGAATCTGAAAGCAACTTTGAGGCAAATTCAGAAAATATGATCGCAACTCAACAAATGAAAATGCCAAGGTTAGAACAGCAAAGTAATCTTCTTCCAAAAAACATGAGCACAAAAAGGTATGATCTAAAACCTGAAATCTACGATGAACATAATGCACAAGAATTCTCAAAAAGAGATATTTTTAAATGCATTATTTCAGAGTCACATTTTTCTCTTTATCTTGATATTTTTAATGATGGTAATTTTTCCCCTCTCAGTATTAATGATATTTCAGAAAATACAGAGGCTGATCTAAATGAATCACCATTAAGTTTCTTTCAAGATAGAGAAGCAATTATAGAGCATTCTTTTGCCATTAACGAACATGAAAGGCTTGTCCCTCCTTGTTTGAATATACTGGATGAAACTGAAGAGAAATCTAGAGAATCTTGTGAAGTCATTTATGATAATTACTTTGACATGAAGATGTTGATTTATCTCGAGAGAATCATCAAAAACTTCAAATAACATCTGAGAATGAGAGGTATTTTAATTCAGAAATCATTTCAACCGATCCTCATTCTAAAGCAGCAAATCATCTGCATGATTTCACTATCCAAGAAAGTATTCTAGTCTATGATTCATATCATGGTCAAGCTTTCACATCTGTTCATAATCATAATTTTCTTTCTAATTCACAAGATGGAATTCGAAATTACTCGAATTCCATAATTCTGGCCAATCCTTGTGAAAGAGAAAATATTTCAAAACGATCCCAATTGTGCTATAACACTAGTTGTACAGATAGTCATTTCATTCTATTCCATTTGCACCCATTTTATATAAAATTAGATTTAGTTTTAGATTTTAATTTTCAGACTTTTGATATATTACACTGGCATATTGAGCACCTTACTATCAGACATTCAAGTGATGTATTACCCTGTTGGAAAGTTGAAGTTTTTCAAAAGAATGTAGAGTTGTTTCAATTTCAATTTCAATCAATGTCAATGTTTTATCAAAAGCTTCTATCCTATCCAAGACAATATCAACAAAAGGATGTATTTTTAGAAATCTGCCAGCAATTCAATTTAATTGATAATTTTCCTTTGAAAGATTTCCATCCATTCTTCATTGGTCCATTCAAAGAAATATATTTGGAAACTTTTCTTTCACCGAAAATTGTCAAAAGCTTAACTTTCACACATAACATTCATAATGTGTTACAGGCTGTTAAATCCAAAAATTCATATCTTCAACCTGGCCTATCATTTCTTTCCTTGAACGTTTATCAATCCATAATAGAAATCCATCCAGATTTCTATGATCCAATAGGTATTCAATTGGAAAGAAAATTTCATAAGGAGATTTCAAGTAAAATTCTAATAATAGTTGTACATTCTAATTCCATATTTAATGTTCTCAATTCAGCAAGAACTTTATTACTAATACTAATATTTGAAATGTATATATGTGCAGAAATAAAAATGAGAGAATGGTTACACTAGAAATATGACTATACCTAGTCAATTTCATGTATATAGTTAAAATAGGAGTAGAATTAATTTAGTTTGTTTGTTATGTTGATAGTTTATTTTTAACAGTCTGCAGGTAAAAATAAAGGAAGTAATTAGCCCTCTTCATATCATATAAATATCCAAGGGAATAGTTACCTCTCATCTTCTTTAAATATATCTTCCATAATAAAATCTATTGTCGTTAGTTACATTAGGCATTTACAAATGAGATACCAATTCTCTTTCAGATTTTGATTTTTTGTTTGTATAAATAGCAAATGATTTGGAAAATTGATCTTTATTATTGAAAGATATAGTTAAAAACTCTAGCCTAGATATGATACTAGTTTCAACTTCATAAATTTTGATGAAAACAACCTTTAATGAAGAAATTGTTTTATGTCAGTACAATGAAAGGTATCAATAACAAAATAAAGATTCTCTGTAGAACAACTATTTCCAAAAACTCTACTATTGTCGTCCAGAGCCATCTTAAGGAAACAATGACTTCCTCCCTGCTAAGGAAATCACAACTTTCAGAGGAAAAACCCAAGGATACACTTCATCTTGAAGAATAAGAGGTCTCATCACGAGCCAACTTATCATAATCATAGATATTATAACTTGCTGACTTTGCCAAATACTGCACACCACAACAGGGAAATGACTCAAGATTGTTGCAATCAAAAGGCAAGGGGTCTCATCATGAGCCAACTTGTTCAGCAAAGTTATAAATCAAGTGAATGACTGTGTCATAAATTAGCTATCAAACCAAGACATTGTTCTTTAAGAGTAAAAAGAAAATCAAAACAATAAGTGTGGATGTGGATTCTTCTTTGAGAGTTGTAGGTTGCTTTAAGTAGGATACATGATCATTGTTGGGTAACAGGTAACCCTATCGAGGCTATAAACGCCTGCTGGCAATAGAGGCTCTACCTACGACAAATGAGCATATTTAAAATTGGTTTACAGAGAAGACTTTGTTTTATCTTTACAGACCAAGTAATGACTAATGTAAATACAAGGACTAGCTTGAGGGAGCAAATAATCAAAGTTGAAACAAAATGTCATTGACAGGTTAGAGCATAATGTACTTTACCTTTCCATAATAAAGTTTAACTTTCTGGAAAATTTTCTGTTTTGGAAGTTTAGAAAATTCAATAGAAAAACAGAGATAACTGGTTCTTCCAAGTGAATTGCCAATTGTTGTAGCCAGCAACAACCCCCCTTCTGATTTAGTGTTATTGTAATTTTAAATGTGTCGGGACCCTTAGTTATGAAATCCAGGAAAATCAAAGTAGTTCTTAAATTTCCTTTCCGCAAATAAAGTTACCATCATAAGCTTAGGAAGCTCCTTGGAAACTCTTAAAATCTAAGTTTATGATAAGGTAAAAATATTTAATTAGGAAAATCACATCGCAAAAAGATAGCGGGATGCCACCTTACAAGCACAATTCCAACATTTGCGAGATCATGATAATGAACAAATATCGTGTCGCATTCAGCATAACTTACATGAAACACTTCAAAATCTGTCGATATGCGATGACGCCGATCGCAAGATCGCATCTCGCAAGAAACAGGTTAACGAAATTTGTCATACATAACACTCTTGCGATTTGCGATATTGCGATATCACGATTTCGCGATAAAGCGATGTTGCGACGTCATGCCAGATCAACACTGCGATGTTGTGTTTTTGTGATTCTGCGATGTTGCGAAGCAAATCGCAAAATCGCTCCATCGCAGATCTTTCGGGCATGTTATTCAAGAAAAGTATTTTCCATAAGCTGACACATGGTTATGCGCTTTAAATGCTAATAAAGGAGTTAGTTGTCAGTTATTAATGGAATATGAGTGCGTGCTTTTCAAAAAATCATTTCACATAAGGTGGTGTATTTGGTATGTTTGCGGCATTTAAAACTCTCCCATCACCCTTCCTTGTCATTCATTTCTACTTCACTTGTGAATTGCAGGAAAGGAGAACATAGGATGATACAAAGCAATACGCAGGTTGAAATGGGAAAGAAAAGCAAAGCCCCGAGCTCCGAAGAAAAGGAAATGGCACCTTTGTATACAGACACGGCTTGTAACAAAGACGCGGGAATAGCTACATGGGAAGGCATGTATAATCTGCTCGAAGAGGAGAATCCCAGAGTAATGGAAGTTACTGCTATTGCAGGCTCACAAAGTCCTTCTAAAGCATCCCTAACAGAGCTAGCTTGCTCATTCTTACATCGTATAGAAGCAAGGCCAAAAATCCTCCCATACAAGGACATGGTCAAGTGGATACTAGATAGCGCAGAAATCAGAAATAGACAATTCAAAATTCATGGTCAAGGACTCATCGGTTCATTCGCTACGCAGGATTTAAAGCTCATGTATCATCTGTCAGAGCCACAGGAAACTTATAACAAGCAATTTATGGAAAAATTTGTAAAGGAAAATCAGGACCTGGCAGAAACCACCAAAGACTGGTCCAGGAGAGATGAACCGCTGAAGAATGATAAACACGATATGTACAGTACTGGTTCCCTTACCTCCCCATACTGCTTTGTTACTGCCATGCTCTGTAGAATATTTGGAATGCCAGATATCAAAAAAATTTCATCCGAATGGCTACCGTTATTGGATGCTGCCACAAATGCCACTATTGTAGATTGGGCCAAAATTTTATCTGATAACCTAGTCACGACCATTGTCAGTTACCGGTCCAAAAGAGTTGCGACTCAAAGAATTTATCCACCTTTTTACCTATCTGAATATATAATGGATTCAATATGTTATGTTTCTAAGTTTCCTGTGGGTTGGAAGTGGACAACTCAAGACCCCTTACCCATCCATGTCTATCATAAAGAGTTGTGGGACTCTCAGTTCACTCCATACTTCTACCAGATTTGTCATGGAATTATGCTTCCCTTGTACAGAATGTTGTATGATAAAGACCCCCCAAGGTGCTTGCCTGAAGCAGAGGTAGACATCCTCCCTATCGCAAGATGGTTCGGGGAGGAATTGTTTACTTATGTCAGGGTATTTGGAAGTTCTGCACCCCCTCATGTCCTACCTTTGTATATCCCAGATAAACTCTTAGCTCGAGAGATTGCCTATCAAACCTATGGGGAAGGTGGTCTAACTAAAAATTAAAAGGACAAAAAGAAGGCTATATTGCCACAGCTTCTTGTAGCCTGTGGGGCCTTTTCGCTATTTGATGTAGGCCACGCATTCATAGAAGTAAAGAATATGATGTGTTTACAGCTATTCAAATTTTCAGGAAGACCATTTGACCCTAATGAGGTTGCCGAGAATTTCACAACTGCAGTCAAGATAAAGGTGTTCTCTGGAGAAAATGATTTATTTGATGATATATTCCAACAGAAAATCACACTTGAAGAATTTTTCACGCAACCCAATTGCAATTATCTCCATAAGAATTCCAAAAGTTCAAAATATACAGAGAAAGAAGGTTAGCCAGTATTCCTCTAGAGAAACTACGCCTACCCTCAAGAGAAACAACTCCAAGTGTTAGTCTTAGTGGGAGTTCAAGCACTAAAGGATCTAAATCCAAGTCTGAAAAGGAAATGTCTGAACACTCTAAAAGATCCGGAAATGAACAGGATAAGAGCGAAGGGTCAGTAAAGGATATTGCACAATCAATGGAACATCTACATCAGCAGGTTATTGCCTCCCCGCAAAGAGATCCTCCCCCTCTCATCATTCAAGCACTGCCAGTCATAACCGAATTAAACAAATAATGGGAAACCTTCAAAGACTTGATCAATCTTGAAGGACAAGCCATAAAAACACCTGTGAGCAATGCACAGGTAGCAAAAGAAGTAGTCACAAGAACAGTCAGCGATGTCTCAGATATGGAGCATATTCTTGTTGCCCCATCCTCTGAGCTTATACTCAAAATAGAAGAAATCCCCCCTCTGGATATATTTTATAGCCCACAGCACAAAGCAGTGATAAGAAGACAGATGAAGAAAAGGAAATTGGAAAACACGCTCTCTCAAGACGCAGAACAATTAGACTTCTTGTGGAAAGATCCCACTAGCAATCCCACTGAAAATCTCACCAAACTATCTCAGATCGCAGGAGCATACGCCTCTGCGACTATTGATAAAGCATATGAGGTACAACAGTTGTTAAAAGAAAGGGAAGACCAGATACAAGTACTGCAACAACAGTTGCAACAAGCTAACACCAATAATGAAGCACATAAACAGCTTGAGAGGTTGCAGCAGGACTTCCGGCAAATGTAGATAGGATATCAGAAAAGTTTGGATGAGAAAGGAAAGTAGTTACAGGATTTACAGGAGATGCACAAAGACAACCCTAAGCTTACAGAATTTATTACAGAGTCCATTTCCTTGAATGAAAAATTACTACAACAGCAAGAAGCGTTGGGCCAAAAGATATCACAGTAGAGTTATTATTGTGAAATTAGTGATAAAACCACTAATCAAGTGGTAGATTTACGAAGTGACTATGATCTAATTGATAAACGAGTGACTGAATATTTGGCTTGGAAAGAAAAAGACGAGGGAAAAAGCGCAGGTGCACCAAGGATAAATGAAAACCATAAAGAAATAACAATGTAAACTTTGAAACGGGAACTATAAACTCAAAACGGGAACTCTCGCCAAAAAACCCCAAAAAAACATCAAAAACAGTGCTAAAAACGAAAAGTGTTGATGCTGGAATAACACCTTTTTTTTTCTTGGGTAAATTTTCAACATGTTTTAAAAATGGCGGTGAAAACCAATTTTTTGCAGAAAAATTATCCAAAAAACACCCTCAAAACGAATAGTGTTAATTCTGGAAGAACACTTTTTTTTTCGAACTTAAAATTTCAACATTTCGAAATAATAGCGTAAAATATTTTATCATGACCCCGAAAAACATTAAATTTTAAAAAAATAATGAAAACATATAACTAAAAAAAAAATAAAAAAAATTAAAACAATGAAAAACACAAAACAAAAAAAAAAAGTTTAAAAAATTAACAAAACATAAATTAAGATATATACTAAAAACAAAACACAAAATAAAAATATAAAACTTAAAAAAAAATCAAATAAAAAAAATATATATATCAATCATAAAAATGTAAAAAAAAAAAAATTAATGGTAAAAATTAAAAAAATAATAAATTATAAACAAATAAATAGTGAAAATAAAAAATAAAAAATAAATTATCTTGTAAACCATCAAAAATTTGCAAAAGAAAAAAAAATATGGAAAAAAAAAAAAAATAAGAAAAACAAAAAAAATTAAAAACAAACTAGATTTAAAAAAAAAAATAGAAAAATAAAAAAAGTTAAAAAAAAAATTATCTCATATATCAAAAAAGAATTTGGAAAAAAAATAATAATAATAAATATATATATATATATATGAGACAAAAATAAAAAATAAAAAATGTTAAAAAAAAAATATCTCATAAACCCTAAAAGAATTTGGATATATATATATATATATATATAAGTAAAAATAGAGAAATTAAGAAAAAAACATTAGCAAAAATTAGGAAAAAAAAATTAAAAACAAACTAGTTTAAAAAAATAAATAGAAAATTAACGAAAAAAATTAAAAGACTAGTAAAATTGATATTAAAAAAATCAAAAATAAAATCAAATTATAAAAAAAAAACCCAAAAAATATGAATATGGCGGAAAATATATGTCTTTTCAAATGAGAAAATAAATAAATAAAATAAAAAAACATTTACAATTTACAAAAAAAAATACCTATTTTTGATTTTTTTTTTTTTTATTCAAATTAAAAAAAAAAAAAAAAAAAAATATATAATAAAATATATATATATGAAAAAAAACCCCAAAAATGCATATTTTTTATTTTTATTTTTTTTAAAGTTAATAATAATTATTTTTATTGAACCTAAAAATTTTATTTAAAAGAAATTAAAATTAAAATTAATTTTTTTTTTAAATAAACCTTTTTTTCTATTTAAAAGAATTATAAAAAAAAATTTAACACTTTTTTTTTTAACTTATAAGTACAAATAATTTAAAAAATAAAAAATAATAATAATAATTTTTTTTCAAAAAAGTTTAAATTTTTAATTTCAAATTTAAAAATTAAAAAAAAAAAAAAATTAACGCATTTTTTAAATATCAAATTTAAAAATTTATTAAAAAAAAAAAAAAAAAAATAACACATTTTTTTGTTTGTTTTTTATTAAAAAAAAAATTGGTTTCGGGCCCCCGCCCCTCGGCCGCCGTTGGTGGCGCGGCCGTGGGCGGAGGGCCTGCGCGCCCTCCGCCCACGGCCGTGCCACCACAGGCGGCCAGGGGGCTGGGGCTCGATTTCGGCACGGCCGCGCCACCACGGGTGGCCGTGGGGCGGGGGCTCGATTCCGGGAATCGAGCCCCCGCCCCCGGCCGCCCGTGGTGGCGCGGCCGTGGGCGGAGGGCCCTACGTGTAGGCCCTCCGCCCAGGGTCGCGCCCCCACGGGCGGCCGAGGGGCGGGGGCCCGAAACCAATTTTTTTTTTTTAATAAAAAACAAACAAAAAATGCGTTTTTTTCTCTTTTTTTTAATTTTAATTTGTTTTTAATAAATTTTTAAATTTGATACTTAAAAAATGCGTTAATATTTTTTTTAATTTTTATTTTTTAATAAATTTTTAAATTTGAAATTAAAAATTTAAATTTTTTTGAAAAAAAATTAATTTTTTTTTTAATTATTTGTATTTATAAATTAAAAAAAAAAGTGTTCGAAAAAAATTATAATTCTTTTAAATAAAAAAAAAAAAGGTTTATTTAAAAATAATAATTTTAATTTTAATTTCTTTTAATAAAATTTTTAGGTTCAATAAAAATAATTATTATTAACTTTAAAAAAAAAAAAAAAAAAAATATGCATTTTTGGGGTTTTTTTTTCATATAGTTTTAATTTGTTTTATGGTTTTTTTTTTTAATTTGAATTAAAAAAAAAAAATCAAAAATAGGTATTTTTTTTTTTTAAATTGTAAAGTTTTTTTATTTTTTTTTTATTTATTTTCTCATTTCAAAAGACATATATTTTCAGCCATATTCATATTTTTTTGGGTTTTTTTTTTTTTATAATTTGATTTTATTTTTGATTTTTTTAATATCAATTTTACTACTTTTTTAATTTTTTTCGTTAATTTTCTATTTATTTTTTTAAATTAGTTTGTTTTTAATTTCTTTTATTTTTTTCCTAGTTTTTGCTAATGTTTTTTCTTAATTTCTCTATCTTTATATATATATATATATATATATATATATATATATATATATATTTTTAATTTTTGTTTTTTTTCCAAATTCTTTTAGGGTTTTTGAGATAATTTTTTTTTAACATTTTTTTTTTTTGTCTTTTATATATTTTTTTATATTTGTTTTTTAGAGACAATTATTTCATGTGGATTGAAAATTTAATTAAGGATGTATAAATATGTAGATTATCTAAAATTCAAACTATCAACTTTCTAATTTAAAAACGCAAAACAATAAAAACCCCACTAAAAAAAAATTAAGATAGAGAACAAGAAAATATGAATAAAATGACCACTTCAAAAACTATCAAATTTAGAAAATAATTTTTTACATTTCACACACTAGAAAATTTAAAGTCAAAAAATAGGTCTTTTAGAAAAAGGGTGTGATGCAGAGTACTCACTTTTTAAAATCAGCATGAAAATCACTACCATTCTAAAACTTAATGCACATGAAAAAAATTAAAGTTCCAAAAACCATGTTCTAAAAAAAACATGTGTATTCTGCATCACCACTTTTGAAAATCGGGTCATTTTTTTGCTATCTCTACGAAACGTGTAACAGTATCAGTTCCCGTTTCAAAGTTTACATTGTTAAATGCTCTTTAACAAATGGGACGAGCAAATTAGGGAGGCAGAACAAGCGGTAGAAGGAGCAGCCACAGCAGCAAGCAGTCTTATTGATTGTGTAAATGAAAATTTGCATAGGGAAAATTTGGTCGCAGAGACCACTCTAGGATATTTTCCGAACGCACAGCAACTAGAGGCAGATTGGAAATAGAGAGTGCAAGAAAAGGCAAAAGCAATTCAAGGGCTAAGCAAGTTAAACTGGGATTATTACTGGGCATACTTGTTGAAGCCACATAGCCAGTGGATGATTGTTAAGTGTATCATAAATGCGGCCAAAAAAATGGCACCAGCTCTTGTCGATTCTATTTTCTCAACTCAGCTAAAAGCGGAAGTGAGCCAGCCGACTCTCCTTAAACAGATGATGCTTACGTGCGATTTCAAAGACCAAATACAGAAGTAGTTTAATTTTAGGTTCAATTTTAGCTTTAATTTTGTTTTATTTTCATGAAAATAGGATAGTCATTTAAACTGCATCCTATATTTTTGTAATAAATTATTTTTAGAATTAGTTAGTAGTATTTAAACCCTTCTCATGCATTTAGAGAAGGGTCCAGAAATTTGTCAAAAACTTGTCCTCAGAACATGCACTTTTGCACCCTCCAAGGAGGTTTTGATGAATGAATGGAACATGATTTGTTGATGTTTGCATTTAATATCTGCAACCGATGTTGCACTTCTATACTCTTAGTGGATGTTAGAGCAAGAGGAGATAAATCATTGTCACTTGAAGCTCATGTGTAGGACTAGTTATAAATGGTACTTTTATCTCTTAACCATTTCTGCTTATGTGTTAAAGTGATATGCAGTTTTAGTTGTTTATATATTAATGTATGAATGCCTGAGTTATCATTTGGCACTTTTGTACGGTGATAGCTATTTATTTATGCTTAATGTATGAATAGATCATTATGCGATATGTTTTTCATAACTGTTTCGTCTAACTTTTTATACGAAGTGGTTCATCCTTATTGATTTCTTTTCTCATAATAGCTGAATGATCTTTATTACCAGTTGTTATTTGAAATCATTTTAGATCGCATAATAGAAGAATTACACCCCGGGTTATTATAGACTTAGATGTTGCTGCTTATTAGAATACAATAGCATAGCATTAGATTAAAGTTAGAATTAGAATATCTTAATTAGGAACTATTAGATCAGGAACATCAAATTCTATACACACACACTCATAATTTGGGAAACTGGTCCCATATCCCCAATCGGACCCGCTATACCAAACGGATAAGGAGCTTCCAACCAAGGTCCGGACCGGGCGGGTATCCCCCTTGTTGTAGACCCAATTTTCGGGGCTTCAACAGGTCCCTATGGTTAAAAAGTGGATTATATCCTTGAAGTGGCCATCCGCGATGTGCACTGCATAAAGTTGTGCATCAGGTAGTCCTTCCTCTAAATTTATGGGCTCTTCACTGTTCTCAATTCGGGACAAGTGATATGGGCCTGCGTTTAAGCGTCTTGGCTTTACGATGACTTGGAAATCATATTCTTGAAATAGCAACAACCATCTACAAATGCGCCCCCCCTAACACAGTCTTATTCACTAAGTATTTCAACGCAGAATGATCAATATACATCTTAAAGTGTCCACCGAGTAGATAGTGGCAATATTTCTGGAGCGCGTATACCATTGCCAACCCCTCACGCTCAGTAGTGGAGTAGTTCTTTTCAGCTTTGGACAATCGTTGACTCACGAATGCGATTGGGTGATCAATTCCTTCCATTCCTTCCTACATGAGTACAACGCCCAGCATGATACATGACGCATCAACATGGATATGAAATTCGATGTCCCATTTTGGGAAAACCAAAATGGGGGCAGATGCCATTTTTTCCTTGAGAATCTCCAAACTCTTATTACAATCATCATTTCAACAATATGTAGCGTCTTTTTTTAACAGTTGTTCCATTGGTGTCATGATTTGTGCATAACCCTTAATAAACTTGTGATAGTAGCCAGTGTGCCCCAACGTGGTGCGGAGTTATTTGACACTTCGCGGCGCTTGCAGATTGAGTATGACAACAATCTTCGTAGGGTCCATTATCAGGCCTTGTCTGTAGACCACATGGCCAAGCAATTTTCGGAAGGGGACAAGGAAGGTACACTTCTTAAGATTCAGCGCAATCTGGTGTAGTCGGCATGTATCCAACATCAACCGTAAGCTTGCTATATGTTTCTTGACTAGCCCAAATACAGTGCAATCGTCAAAGTAATCTTCCAAAAACTTATGGATGAATTCCTTGAATGTGGCCACTACTACGCGTGAAAATATCACTGGGGCATTCTTTAACCCAAAGGGCATAATAGTGTACTGAAAACATCCCCATTCGGTTGCGAAGGTGGTCTTGCTTCTATCTTTCGGCACGATCTTGATTTGATTGTAGCCTGAGAACCCATCCTTAAATGAGTACACTTCCTGTCCACCAACATTCTCTAGAACTTCATCTCTAAATGGCATCGGGAATGGGTCATGAACACAAGCGTCATTCAGTTTTCGGAGGTCCACGCAGGTTCGAATTTTTCCCTTTTGTTTTTTCTCCTGCACTATCATAGGACTCACCCAGTCAGACTCTTCCACAGGTTCGATAATTCTTGCTGCAAGCATTTTTTCCAATTCTTCATAGACCTTTTCCTTGTACTTTGGATTCAAATGGTAAGGACGCTGCTTCGCTAGCTTCGCGTCTGGTTTCAGAGTTATCTTCATCATCCCTAGATCGCCTAGGATCCCTTTTAACTCGGTTATTTTGGTCGGGAATAAGTCTTGATATTAGCGAAGTAATTCGACAACCTTATTCACCGTGGCATCATCCCAATAGTCCCCAAGCGTTGCGTACTTTGGCTCCTCCTCTGTACCAATGTTCACTTGTTTGGTTTTCAGTGGCGCGGTGATGTCGGGGTCCTCGAGCAATGGCCCGCGAACCTCACGACTCCCCTCTATTTCTAGAATATTGATGTTTTTGGGGTCATCATCATCATCCTCTACCTGCACGTTGTAATATTCTAGGGCCTGGCTCAACTGATGAGACCATACTGCTTGCACTATTTCTTCTGGTTCCAGTGGTATTTTGAAAATGGTGGCTTTCACAACTTGTGGCACATCGTCAACAGTATCCATCCATTGGTCCTCAAATAAGAATGTTAATAAAAAACCTTCACGCAAGATATCCCATTCACCTGTACCATGTCGGAGTTTTGTCTCAATATACTAGTTCCTTGGGATGACATCCAGGGCATGATAAAATAAGTGTACCCACTCCAGCTAGGGTTCTTCCCCATAGGCTTTGGTCCATTCAATGAGGTGTACGCGTGGGTCATCACGTCCATCGTATTTCTCAGTTATTTGTAGTTCCAGCTTCCCAACCTTATCTACATCATCCTCCTGTAGTCGCACAAGTCTCCAAATATTCCTTCATGTGTTCCCCACCAACGAGCAGGCATCACGCGCATCGACCATTTTAATGCATCGAACCTCTTGTGCTCTGGTACTGCACTTTCAAACTTGTTCAAGAATTCATCTACCATTGTCAACCCATCATATGTTAGTAGATCTCGATCCTGAGCAGTTACGCAACACAGTGACCTAGACATCATGTTGCAGTTTAAAGTTGTTTAGTTCAACCGATTATGACAACATTCGTCCTCTTTATCTGAATCTGAGGGGCAGGAATCTATGCATGCCCATGATATTCTTCCCTTTGCAATCAGATTTATCTAATCCTGATCTCTCGCAGTTATAGTATAGATACAATCCAATTCATCATCACTTCCTTTGTCTCGCATGGGTTTAGTGTAGCGCGCTCCTTTGGCCGGATCTAACGGAATGATTAAGCGTAGGGACTTTTTCTCAAATATCATTTTTCGCTTCTTTAGGTTGATAACTCCATTCATATCCGTGGCCCAATCTATTCCTAGAAATGTGGGGTAAGGGTTGTTGTCATCCACAATTTCTATTACCTCAAAGTCATTTTGTGTGCTCACGCCTTCGATGTCCACTGTTACTCCTTGCAATCTCCCCATGGGCAAGATCTTTTGTTGGTTCACCATCCGTTATTGAATCAGAGACCACTATAATGTGGGCCTGCCCATGCTTTCCCATGTCTGTTTAGGTAGCACATTCGTGTCCGAACCTAAGTCCAGAATGATCTGATCCATCTCATATTTGTCAATCTGAGATGTTAATCACATTTCCCATCTAGTGCACAAATGCAAGGTTCCCCTGACCCTGTGCACCTAGTTATCAGCGCTTGTAATCCTTTAACTGCCTTGTTGTCACGTAGAAGCTTCATGCATGTCTCTAAAAAGGTAGTTAGCATAGAGGGATCCATTTCCGGCTTGGGTTGATCCTTACTACTCGCAGTAGAGACCTTTGCAAAGCTCTTCTTAGCTTGCATAAATGTCTCCTTCACGCGTTCCAAGTCGAACTCAGGCTGCTTTGTAGAGGCCTTGCAAACCCATGTGTCTTCCTCGGTTTATTTCCCCTTATCTTCCCCTGTGTTTGCGCCACTTCTGAGCATCATGTTCACGTTGGGGTCTTCCTCACACGATTCGGACCTCATCATATGGATGCTTTGTGTCAGCATAGCCTGTGCTACCATTTTCTCACGTATCTACGCTATCAGCGTGGGACAATCTATCATTTCACGATCAAACTTTTCACAATAGGGGCGTGATATTCTAGTCGGGTTGGTACAGTCACGAGCGTAGTGCCTTGGTCCTCTGCAGTTATAATAGATTAGTTGTCCACGGCCCCTTCCTAGCCCCATTCCTCCTCATCCTCGACCTCGCCCTTGAAACCCAGCACGTACCATCCCCACAGCTGGATCAAGGCCTTGCATCCCCGTCTGCACCCTATAGGCACGTGTTTGGTCCATTAACAATTCATAACTTTGACAGTTTTGCTCATCGTGGCCTACTGATCTACAAAAATTGCAAAATATCTGTTGGGGGGTCTATGTAAACTTCTGCAATAGATGACAGTTGTCCATTGTGTGCTTTCCTCCCACTTGACAGATCACACACCAGAGCGTGGGCGCCGCACTTGGCCCTGCCGATGCCTCTGGTCTTAATGACATTGGTCCCCCCCTGCCAAATAGTTTGCGAATACTAGACAATGCTCCTTATTGTGACCTTGACCCTTGCATTTCATGCACCACACTTCCTCGCGCACTTTTGGTCGGGGTGCCCTATCATGTTTCAAACTATGCATCTCCAAGCATAGGTTTTTTAGTTGCGCGTGGATCTATTGGAATCCCAACCCAGGATCCTATATCGGAGTTTCATGCAACCTCATCGCTATTTCCAAAGCTTTTTCCTGGGTTGAAAGCTTCTATTGTGATAGCACCATCCTCAGGTGTGGGGTCAAAGATGCCACAAACCACGCACGGTGTTGCGCATCCATCAACATCATGTTAGCCTCCCGGATCGTGCTCTTTAGTCTCTGATCCAAATCCCATGGGATTTCACCTAGAAGCATTGCAATCTCCTTGAATCCGATGATTGACTGCATTTCTAATTTCGGCTAGCTAAATTCTTTGTTCAATGCAATTTGGATTTCTACTATTTCGGCATTCGGATGATCATTCGAGTGCTTTATATACCAAGTCAGCGCGCGATCCTGCAACACACTTACCAAGGTTGCCTTCTTAATGTTAAGATCTATAACTCCATGCACTTCTCACACTGATCTTACTACGAACCAAAACTAATCTGGGTCTTCGCTCCCTACTCCTTTGAATATAGGCAACTTGATCGCACTCACCATGTTGAACTTTTGGTTTGGTGGAGGTGATGTGGGAGAATATGGAGGTGAGGGAGGTGATGCAAGTGGTGGTGTTAGCGAGGATGATAACTATGGAATGCATTGCCTGATCACACTCCTTGGAGAAGCCCAAGCGCGCTCTTCCTCGTCCTTTTGCGGTGGTGAAATTAACGGGCTATTCCCTAACCCTTCGATACCCTTGTAGGCCTTCCTGCTCCGCGCTGTTCCACTCATTAATAGATTCGCATCACCCGTTTTTCACATAACAACATCTTAATCTAGGTATTCAGGGATTTTATGTACCTACCTCGCGATCCCTTGAGAAAACCTCGCTCAGCTTCACTGTAGCTCACGGTGGTGTCTATCGCAAACTCAGTGATAAACCCTCCTATTATCTGATCCAGCCACCTCTTCTCTGATATCTGCGGGGTTTTGTTTTCCTGTAACACGAACTCGTGCAGCTTTTGATCCAACCAATCCTCAATGTCTTTCTTTGTAGGGTTCCAACGTTCCGACATCAGACATCCCTTAGGCAGATCCTGGTGTTGAGCCCCAAACTTGCACCTTCCCTATACACCTTTCTAACCTTTTTTTCCATTTACCTGGACCTCCTAAGCTGTCAAATCATTTCATATTAGTTTAAAAAGAGCATATAAAGTGGTTTCCTAACTATGTCTTGTGTCTGCTGTTTGATTTAGATTTTTGTTCATTCCGCTGCAGAATCTTGTCACTTTCCGCAGCCAGTTCAACTTTCTGCAACCTTTTTGTTAAATTCTATGTCACAGGTGTCTTTAGGCAAATCCGGCCACATGGGAAAGTTGCAAATGACGTGGACATGGACCGTGTCCTATTGGCTCAGTCGAATCCATCAAAGAAGACCGTGGTCAAAGATAGTCAAGCGGTGGTCAACCTAAGTGTCCTACGGTGACATAACTCTGTTTTTCACCATGTGAAGATTTGCGTGGCCATTTCTAAATATTAGGAGATGTGTTAACACCTGTGGACTGCTCCGTGAACTGAATCCAACAGCCACCCTCCTTAGATTTAATCTTCACGGCTACCATAATGCTAGATTCCTAGACGTGGTTGCTTCACGTGTCTTTTATCAGCACAGATTTTAGGAAAGTAGTTATGTCATCCTCTGTTATAAATAAAGCGTTCTCATATGCATAGTAGCTAGTTCTTGTAATGTAATTTTGACTGTTAACGAGCCCACTGTGCCGTGACTTTATCTCTATGTTATGACTGCATTTTAATACATGAGAAGACTCTGTTTATAATCTCAATTCGTGGTTGATTGTTGACTGCCCGAGGTTGTGCAGAGGGCCCCTGTACACACCGAGGTTTTGTTAATTGATGTATAGTTTCATGCTTTATTTCTTCATGTTCCTTATGCCATAATCATTTACTTGTATATATTGCATTGCTTATGGTATTCACGTTCATTGCTGTCCATAGTTTTTATGCTTTCTAAAGCTGTTAACTGATCAGTGTCTTTGTTTCAGATTATAATAGGCAGCCTGAGCATTTGCACATAGCTTTATAATGACTAATAACATGGAATTATTCTTGTCCTTCTACTGATTTATTTTCTTAGTTCTAATTCCAGAACTGTTTTATTTCTTTCAGTTTTGTTCATTTACTTTTTGCAAGATAGATATTAGATTACTCATGTCATTTTCAGTTACCTCCGAAAGCCAGAGTGAGTCAAATGGTGAGGGATTGAAGTATGAATGCGTAGTTTGATATTAGTTTAATTTTCTGCAAGTTAGTTACTTAATTGCCCATGTCATTTTCAGTTACCTCCGAAAGCCAGAGCGAGACGAATGGTGAGGGATTGAAGTATGAGTGTGTAGTTTAATAATAGTTTTATTTTCTGCAAATTAGATATCAGATTGCTCAAGTTGTTTATGATTACCTCCGAAAGCCAGAGCGAGTCGAATGGTGAGGGGTTAGAATATGAGTTGATGTAATATGATTTTAGTTTAATTTGCTTGAAGTTTTTGAATTTCTTTGAGTTCAGTTTATTTTATATTTATACAGCAGCAAGGATACTAGGTTTCATGGTCACTAGCTCACTGTTTGTTTAATTAGAATAGTGGTACATTTTCATTCTCTTTTAGGAATTGATTTCATCATTGCAATTTTTAAAACCTTTCTAAAAATTTTGAAGTTTGGAAATCATTTTAAAGGACACCATTGCCTTGAAAACTTATATCCATACTTGACTTTTAGAATTGCCATCTCACATTAGGGAATCAACGAAGATAAACCCAAAAGCAAACTAAAAATCCAAAACGACAAAAAGAAAGAAATCGGTTATCTTGCATATATAGTGCACCTCACTTCAGCAGTTTACAACTCCCGGATTGACAATTAATATAGCAATTTAGGACACTCTAAATTGACAAAACATTTTGGCGTCGTTGCCAGGGAAGTGAAACTAGGTAGCCAATTTCTTAAAAAAAAAAAAAAAATCAAAGAAGGTAAAAATTGATAACTTCTCAAAGTATGCTTTCCTCTTGCACCTAGTGTGATCTGGAGGATCAGGAAAGAGAGTTATTGGTACAATAATTTCTTGAGTATGCTCTCTTCTTGCACCTAGAGTGATCTGGAAGATCAGAAAGAGAATTATTAGCCTGACTTGAAGAAAAATA
Organism: Pinus tabuliformis; assembly: GCA_031772625.1. NCBI lineage: Eukaryota > Viridiplantae > Streptophyta > Pinopsida > Pinales > Pinaceae > Pinus > Pinus tabuliformis. The sequence continues at coordinate 1,208,812,893 of CM062805.1, read as the reverse complement.
AAAAAATGACATGCATAGAGCAAGAGATTCTAAGGGAAGGTTTATAGCTAGGGCCAAGAGTTTGATTTTTACAACTCCATCTACTTCAAGGCATAGACAAGATACACCTCCATCATCTCCAACTCACACTCCTAGCCTTAGGATTCCTGGAATTCAAGGGGCAGCAGCTGAATTAGGAGACTCTCCCACACTATCCATTGAATCTGAATTAGGAAAAGACCCTTTATTTACTTCTACAGGAGAACAAATTGTAATCAAGGAAGTAGAATCACCTGAAGAAGAAGAGGGAGAAATTCTTCCTCGTTCGCCATTAGTAGAGGAACCAGAGGACTCTGAAATATCTGAGGAAACTATCATGACAGAGGAAGTAGTAAACGGATTTGGAGGAGGAAGTAGAGGTAGAGGTAGAGGAGGAGGAAACAATGGAGGAGGTAGAGGTAACAACAGGGGAAATAGGGATGGAGATAACTCATTTGGATTTCCTATAGTTGATGAGGAATCTCATACAACAATGAAAAACATCTCACTATCTGTCTTCCCAAACTTTTATGGGTTGCGAAGTGAGGATCCTGAAACATTTCTATTTGAGTTTGAAGTCGTGTGCCGAACTTATGACTATATGGAAGACTCTCAAAAACTCAAATTGTTTCCTTCAACATTGAAGGGAGCTGCTCTAAAATGGTTCATGGGATTAGTCACTCAATCTATTAGGACTTGGAATGATATGAAACAAGCATTTTTGGATAGATACCTAGACTATTGTATGCCCACCAATCATAAGGATGAGGTATTCAAAATGGTGCAAAAAGAAGATGAAAACTTGGAGGATTTACTTGAAAGATTTCAATACAATCTGAAAAGAGCAAAAATGAATAACCTAGATGAGGCCTTGAAAGCCCTTCTATTAAAAGCCATTAGAGATGAATGGATAGATATTTTAAACATGATTGGAAAAGGAGATATTTCTCAACTTCCACTTCATGATATAGCAGAACTATGTGTCCATCTCTCAAGGGGAAAATCTAAAACTGGAAAAGGGCCTAGAGATCCTTCTTTCATTAGAGCAAACAAATCTGCAACTGGATCAGTAAGTAGGGTTGAGATTGGAAACATGCTTGATGAGTTCAAAACTGATATTTTAGGGAGCCTTAGTGAGAAACTAAACACCCTTAAAATACAAAACAAGTAGAAATCATAAGCTGAAGCTTTGGCCATCTTTTGTCCAAAATGTAGGAAGAAACATGCTCTAAGGAAATTCCCCTTGGATGCAAAAGTTGTAGAAACATGTATGATTTGTTCAGAAAGCTATGAGACCAAGGATTGTCCTTCAATTCCTGGGCTCAAAGCTGTCTTTCAAGAAGATCAAAATTCAATTGAGTCTCTCTGCTTTGTTTCAAGGAGACCTTGGCAGGGGCAACAAAATCAAGGGTTTAACAACCCCATGAACTTTCAACCCCCAACAAATTGGAATCCTTGGCAACAACCTTGGTCCCAACCTCAAAATCCATTTCAATCATGGGTACAAGGTATGCAAAATCCTTATGGGAGATTTGCTCAATTTTATCAATATCCTCCATCTTTTCAAAATCAACAAGCTCCACAACTTCCAAATCAAAATCCACAACTTTCATTTCCATTTCCACAACAACAACAACCTTCTCAACAAAATCCAAATTCCCAACTCTTGCTTCCATTCCAACAAAATACAAATCAATTACCTTCCCAGCTATTGCCAAATCCTAATAATAAAAATCCTCAAAATGCTCACATGGTAGAAGGACAACAATTTCCTACCTATATGATTGTTCCTCTCAATGATGTACAACTTAGATCTGGTAGAGTTTTAGAAAATCCTTCTATAGATGCTCAAAAGCAAAGTATTTCTGAGGAAGATTCTCTTGAAGCCAATAAAGGTTCTGAATCATCTCTTCAAAACTCAAGCACTCAAAAAGAAAAAGAAAAATAGTCAACCCCCACAACTCCTATAGTTGAGCAACCTGCATCTTCATCCACACCTCCTTATCTTGAAAGATTACAAATTGACAAAGGAGTAGAAAAACAAATCTTGTTGCCTAACTATGATTTTCTATATGAATTAAAGAATGTCAGTATCAAGATTCCCTTACTACAAGCCATTAGAGAGATTCCTATTCTAGCAAAAACAATAAAGGAGTTGAGTCTCAAAAGACCAGGAAGGAAACCAAGAGATACAAGAAGAATCCACCTGGTAGGAAAAATTGCAGATATCATGATGGGAAAAATTACCATGTAGAAGTATGTATATCCTAGTAGTCCAATTGTCAAAACACATATCAATGGGGTAGAAATTCCAAATACTTTGATTGATTTAGGGGCTGCTATCAACATTATGAGTAGACAGACTATGGAACAACTAAAACTTCCTAATCTTCTTTTTACACCTACTCTACTACAACTTGCAGATCGATCAATTATCAAACTAGATGGTGTATTAGAAGAAATTTCGGTCTCCTTAGATTCTTGGGAATATCCAGTAGATTTCATGATTTTGACTCCCAAGAGTAATCTAGGAGGGCACCCACTCATCTTAGGAAGACCTTGGCTAGCCATAGCTGATGCTATCATTAATTGTAGATCTGGGGATATGTACATTTCTGATGGTAATTCGACAAAGAAATTCAATTTGTATCCTCCAGCAAAAGCAATTATATAAGTAGGAGATAATGAGTGGGTCGATGATGAGGACACTATACATCCTGTCTTTACCATTTCTGAAATCAGTGAAGATAGTCAAATTCCGAACACAATAGAAAATTTTGAAACATCTTTGGAATATGACCACACACAATTTGAATTAGATTCTGACATTGAGTATCTATCATCTAGACAAATGTCTCTTTACTCTATGGGATAGTTTGGAAGTTCCGCCATTGAGATTTTTCCGGGTAAAACATTGAATATCAACAAAAACTTGGAAAAATCACAATAGGGAGAGATAACCAAAATCTTGCAAAAACATTCTACTGCATTTGAATGAGAGTATATTGATATGAAAGGTATTGACCCTAAGACTTGCATTCATCACATCTACATCGAGGAAAACAGTAGACCAATCAGACAACCTTAGAGAGGATGAATCCAAACCTTAGGGAGATAGTGAAAGAGGAGCTCCAAAAACTACTCAATGTAAACTTCATTTATCCAATTTCAGATAGCCGATGGGTTTCTCCTTTGGTTATAGTACCCAAAAATAATGGTAAATGGAGAGTATGCATTGATTACAGGGAATTGAATAAAGCAACTTTGAAGGATCATTTTCCTTTTCCCTTTATCGATCAGGTATTAGATACTCTAGCAAGCACAAAGTACTTTTCATTTTTGGATGGTTTTAGTGGCTATAATCAAATTCAGGTAGCACCTGAAGATCAAGATAAGACCACATTTACCTGTCCATGGGGAACTTTTGCTTACCGAGTGCTTCCTTTTGAATTATGTAATGCACCCCCAACATTTCAAAGAGCAGTACTAAGAATCTTTTTTGATATAATCCATGATTGTGTAGAGGTTTATATGGATGATTTTACAGTTTATGGTAATTCATTTGAAGAGGCATTAGAGAATTTGAAAAAATTCCTTATAAGATGTAAAGAAACAAACCTTTCATTGAGTCATGAAAAATGCTTTATGATGTTTATTGAAGGTATTGTTTTGGGACATCACATTTCAGGGGATGGGATTAAAGTTGATAGATCAAAAGTTGAAGTCATCTCCAAGTTGCCTATTCCAAATTGTCAAAAAGATGTTAGAAGTTTTCTGGGATTTACTGGCTACTATAGAAGCTTTATAGAAAACTTCACCAAAATAGCATCTCCACTCTTCAAATTGCTTACAAAAGACTGTGAATTCAAATGGGATCTTAATTTTCAATCAGCATTTGAAACTTTTAAAACAAGAATATCTGAAGCACCCATCTTGAGAGGGCCAAATTGGAAACTTCCTTTCCATATTTCTACAGATGCTTCAGATACAGCTCTAGGAGCTATGTTGGGTCAAAAGGATTTAGTTCCTTATGCCATTTACTATACCAGTAAAAATTTGACTCCCACTGAGTTGAACTATACTGTGACTTTAAAGAGTTCTTAGTTGTTGTTCATGCAATCAATAAGTTTAGACATTATATAACAGGCTATGAAACTTTTGTCCACACTGATCATTCTACGATTAGATATCTAATGAACAAACCTGTTACTAATGGAAGAGTTACAAGATGGCTCTTACTTTTACAGGAATTCAATATTACTGTGCTGGATAGACCAGGGAAACAAAATACAATAGCTGATTTCTTGTTTAGGATCCAAAATACTAAAGAAGATTCTCCTGTAGAGGATAAGTTTTCAGATGAATATTTATTTGCAGTAACTACTAAGACTCCTTGGTATGCAGATATTGCTAACTATTTGGTTACAGGGAAACTACCTCCACATCTATTTCCTAGTGAAAGAAGAAAGATTATTCAGGAGAGTTCAAAATATTCATGGATTTCTAACGAATTGTTTAAAACAGGGCCAGATTTTGTGATCAGAAGATGTGTTAGGGAAGATGAAATGCCTGACATCCTCAAGGCATATCATGATGAACCATGCAGTGGACACTTTGCTGACAAAAGGACGGCCTATAAAATCCTTTCTTTAGGATATCATTGGCCTTCCCTCTTCAAAGATACAAAAGAATATGTCAAAAGGTGTGACAGCTGCCAAAGAGTAGGGAAACCGACTCTTTCAAATGAAATGCCATTACAACCACAGGTACTAATCGAACCCTTTGAAAAATGGACTTTAGATTTCATTGGACCTATTAATCCACCATCTAAACAAAAGAAGTATATATTGGTATGTACTGATTATGTCACTAAATGGGTAGAAGCCAAAGCATTACTTTCTGCTACTGAAAATTCAGTTGTTAGTTTTCTTTGAGGATGTTTTTACTCGCCTTGGTGTCCCAAGAGAAATTGTGACAGATCAAGGAAGTCAATTTACATCCAACATGATGGAGAAGCTGATGGAAGAATAAAAAATCAAGCACATAAAATCTACTCCTTACCATCCACAAGCAAATGGCCAAGTGGAGTCTACAAACAAAGTTATTGAAAGCATCATCATCAAAACTGTTCATCTACATAGAAGAGATTGGGCAGAAAAGCTTCCTGAAGCCTTAAGGGCCTACAGAACTACATGGAGGAATACAACAGGACATTCTCCCTATGAACTTGTTTATGGGAAAGAAGTCCTGCTCCCCATTGAGTTTCAAGTCAAAACTTTCAAGATGGATGTTCAGTTGGGGATGGATCTATCAGAAGCCCAAAAGCACAGAATGGAGCAGTTGAATGAGCTGGATGATATCAGACAAGAAGCAATCCTAAGAACTGATCTAATTCAGCATCAAAGAGCTAAGTGGCATGACAAATACATCAAAGAGAAAAAGTTTCAAGAGGGAGATTGGGCATTACTATTTGATTCCAAGTTTAAAGACTTCAAAGGTAAATTTTAGACTCATTAGCTTGGGCCATATGAGATTGACAAAGTCTTTAGCAATGGAGCGGTAAGAATCAAGACCATTGATGAATTTCAAACTCCTCTTATTGTGAATGGCCACAGATTAAAGATTTATCATAAGCCACTCTCAAAAGAGGAATTTTTCAAAATGTTTCAAGAGAATTCTGCAATAACGCTGGTGAAGAAGAATCTTTCTTCTCCACCAACCTAGCCTTTGTTCCTTTCTGTTAAAAAAAAAAAAAATTGTATAAGCCTGAAAACCAATCACTGATTGGCAGTCTTATACAGAAAATATAGAGTGAAAATCAGGAACACCTGACACCCTATATTTTCCAAAAAAAAATCTCTCTTTATTTCCCATTTTCAATTCACTTCACTTCATTTTCATTCCACTCCACTCCATTTCATCCATTTCATCAATAAAAGTCTCTTTCATGACCATTTCATTCAGTTAGTTATTATCTAACTATCTTCATTCAGCCAAGTGGTTGCTATGTCAGTTTTTGCAGCTGGAATCAATTTCCGCAGCCAGAAGCAGTTTCCGCAGCCACCACTCTATTTTTCAAATTGACAGTCAAGATGTTAGTTCAATAATCATGAAAATGCAGGTATGACTGAGGACATATTATGAAGACATGGAGCATCTAAAGGCATCAATAAGGAGCAGTTGATTAAGGGCTAATGGACAACAAATGGAAAAGATTCCAAGGTATGAGTAAAAATTTCTTTCAAATAGCAATCAAAAGCACAATTTTGCATAGTTATTAAACCATAAGCTCCACTATATGCAATGATTGCCATGATAGCTCCATAACCATTCCATGACATTCCTCCACGAACCATGCATTTATTTTCTAAAAAGTCTCATGATTAATTCTCGGGTTTAACTCGTAGTTGACTGCACTTTCACACTCCACTTGTAATCATGAGATGTGACCGATTTAATTACGGCTCCTCTCCACCGCATAATTTCCGCAGCCATTTCATAAACTTGTTAACATTGCCTCCGCAGTCGTTTAGTTTAAAAATTTTGTCGGGTTCACTTCACTCCCCTGCCATTTTATTGAAGCCACAGCTACATTACCACCTCGTTCACATACGTTTCCACTCCACTTCGTGAACTTACCTTGGCTGCCTGTCCTCTATTTTCCGCTTATAGTCCTTGAACACTCCCGTTACCTGTTCTCCAGTTTCCATTTTGAGCCACTATTTTCTTCTCCATAAACCCCGTAACCTAGCCATCTTACCTCTGCTAAACCCCGCAGTCGAATTTCAAACAGAAGAAAGGATGGGTCGGTTATTAAGGGCAGAACCGGAAGGGACCAAGTTCTTAGAAGGATATCCTCAAGTGAAAGACTTACTGAAGAAGGAAAAATGGCTATGTCTCATTCAAAAATTTAAGGGCCACAATAAGGAGATAACAAAAGCTTTTGCAAGGTCTTTTAATGGCCAGGTGGTGGAAATTGGAGACCTTAAGTTCACAGTCGCCGAAGCATCCATAGCAGCTGCTACAGAATTTCCCCAGGAAGGTGAACGCTAGTTCAAGAACAAGAGTTTGGACAAGCAGGCTTGGAGAGTCATATTACGCAACCCAGGTATGGACGTAACTGTATTCACAAGAGGAATTCTTGTTCATGCATTAAAAGAAGAGTGGGCCAGCTTACTGTTAATAATTCAAAAGTTCATTACTTGTGAAGGCCGTTTTGGAGCAACGCACATGTATCATACTCGGTTATTGATGAACTTTTTAGAGAACAAAACCCTCAATCTGCCCTACTTTTTATTGTTGAGCTTGAAAAAGATGTGCACAACAGTCCAAAAGAACATAGAAGACATAGAACCTCATTTATATCATCATGGGCTTGTGAGAATTCTAATTGAAGACCAATTGAAGAAAAATAGGGATACCTGGGAACGGTTTTTGGTGAGAAACTACTTCCAAGAGCCATCCGAGGCACCGTAAAGAATTACACTAAAAACACCAAGAAGGAGTAGGAGAAAGGAGAAAAGTGCAATAATTCAAGACTCTCCTATTAGCAAAACTAAATAAGTTGATCAAAAAGAGATGGAGGAAAGAACCAAGGATAGAAAACAGAAAAAATTGAAAGGGAAAAGAAGCATAGAGGATGTCTACCAATCACCAGAACCATGTTTAGAAGAAGACTATCAAGTGTTGTCTGAAACACTAGCGCATCTTCGAAAACAAGCGGCTACAGCCAAGAAGAAAGAAAAAGGAAAACAGAGTATGGAAGAAGAGAGTACTAGCCCACAACATTTAAGAAGAAGCAACAGGCTTAGAGGAAAGTGGAGGAAAACACAAATAAAAGGACCCCACTTTATTGACTTGGGTGGGGAAACACCCGAGAAACCTCCAGCTAGTTGTAGCCCACCTCATCTTCAGCCAAATATTGAAACCAGTCCTCCAGATGTTGATATAAGTCCTTCTCGGCCAGAGTTAGAAATCAGTCCTCCTCAACAAGACTTTGGGGTCAGCCCAAGGAAAACACCCGAAATAGACCCAAATCAGCAAGAGGTGTATGATTATCTAGAATCCTTAGAGAAGACAGCTGTAGGCCCGAGCACGTCATCCACTCTGCCTCACATAGCACAAGAAGCACAAGTCCAATCATTGAAATAAGAAGTGTTTGAATTGGAGGTCTTAAACAGGCACATTAAACAATAAAATGAAGCATTAAAGGAGAAAAGCAAACTGGACAAGATCATTCATGACAACACTATGTTACATTTGGGACTGTGGTAGAAAAAGAACAGGAAATTAAAGAAAAAGTGCAGGAAGTTGAGTAGAGAATTGATCAGTCTCAAATTCAGATGTTTGATGAGGAAGCCCAGGATGGTCGTAGCACCAAGGAAGAGGAGAAGAGGACTGGATGTACTGGTAGAAGCTTTAGAACACATAGACTAAAGGGGGGATGATCAAAATTTTGGTTGCATGAGGACATGCAACACCTTCACAGTGGGAGTATGTTGAGCCCCAAACTTGCACCTTCCCTATACACCTTTCTAACCTTTTTTTTCCATTTACCTGGACTTCCTAAGCTATCAAATCTTTGCATATTAGTTTAAAAAGAGCATATAAAGTGGTTTCCTAACTATCTTGTGTCTGATGTTTGATTTATATTTTTGCTCATTCAGCTGCGTAATCTTGTCACTTTCCGCATCCAGTTCAACTTTCCACAGCCTTTTCGTTAAAGTCTATGTTACAGGTGTCTTCAGGCGAATCTGGCCACATAGGAAAGTTGCAAATGACGTGGACATGGACCGTGTCCTATTGGCTCATTCGAATCCATCAAAGAAGGTCGTGGTCAAAGATAGTCAAGCAATGGTCAACCTAAGTGTCCTACGATGACAGAACTATGTTTTTCACCACGTGAAGACTTGCATGGCCATTTCTAAATCTCAGGAGACGTGTTAACACTTGTGGACTGCCCCGTGAACCGAATCCAACAGCCACCCTCCTTAGATTTAATCTTCATAGCTACCATAATGCTAGATTCCTGGACGTGGTTGCTTCATGTGTCTTTTATCAGCGCAAATTTTAGGAAAGTAGTTATGTCATCCTTTGTTATAAATAAAGTGTTCTCATACGCATAGTAGCTAGTCCTTGTAATGTAATTTTGACTATTAAGGAGCCCACTGTGCTGTGACTTTATCTCTATGTTATGACTGCATTTTAATACATGAGAAGACTCTGTTTATAAGCTCAATTCATGGTTGATTGCTGACTACCCGAGGTTGTGCAGAGGGCCCCTGTACACACCGAGGTTTTGTTAATTGCTGTATAGTTTCATGCTTTATTTCTTCATGTTCCTTATGCCATAATCATTTACTTGTATATATTGCACTGCTTATGGTATTCACGTTGATTGATGTCCATAGTTTTTATGCTTTCTAAAGCTGTTAACTGATCAGTGTCTTTGTTTCAGATTACAATAGGTAGCTCAGGAATTTGCACATAGCTTTATAATGACTAATGACATGGAATTATTCTTCTCCTTCTGCTGATTTATTTTCTTACTTCTAATTCCAACACTGTTTTATTTCTTTCAGTTTTGTTCATTTACTTTTCTGCAAGATAGATATTAGATTACTCATGTCATTTTCAGTTACCTCCGAAAGCCAGAGCGATTCAAATGGTGAGGGATTGAAGTATGAATGCGTAGTTTGATATTAGTTTATTTTTCTACGAGTTAGTTATTGAATTGCCCATGTCATTTTCAGTTACCTCCGAAAGCCAGAGCGAGACGAATGGTGAGGGATTGAAGTATGAGTGTGTAGTTTAATAATAGTTTTATTTTCTACAAATTAGATATCAGATTGCTCAAGTTGTTTATGATTACCTCCGAAAGCTAGAGCGAGTCGAATGGTGAGGGGTCAGAATATCAATTGATGTAATATGATTTTAGTTTACTTTGCTTGCTGTTTTTGAATTTCTTTGAGTTCAATTTCTTTTATATTTATACAGCAGCAAGGATACTAGGTTTCATGGTCACTAGCTCACTGTTTGTTTAATTAGAATAGTGGTATATTTTCATTCTCTTTTAGGAATTTATTTCATCATTGCAAGTTTTAAAACCTTTATGAAAATTTTGAAGTTTGGAAATCATTTTAAAGGACACCATTGCCTTGAAAACTTATATCCATACTTGACTTTTAGAATTGCCATCTCACATTAGGGAATCAACGAAGATAAACCCAAAAACAAACTAAAAATCAAAAACGACAAAAAGAAAGAAATTGGTTATCTTGCATATATAGTGCACCTCACTTCAGCAGTTTACGACTCCCGGATTGACAATTAATATAGCAATTTAGGACACTCTAAATTGATCAAACACCTGGTCCCGGCAACGGAACCATTTGTTGGCTTGATGGGGCTGACCCAAGTTTGGAAGTTTTTTAGCCTAACAAATCCCGCACTACTTGACCTTTCAGCAACAATCCGCGGAGTGCAGACTGAAATCTCACCCGAGCTAGTATGGGAGGGTGCTGGAACCAGGTTTCTGTACCCTAGGGATGTCTTGATGAGGTCTGGTAGGGTTGCGAACCAACCTGCACACTCGCACTGCTCTGCGTAGCGATCCGTCCTTCGCCTAGATCCGCGACGGGGCACTTCCTAGCTTCTTATTATTATTGCAGTTATTACAGATCTGATCTAATTTTTGCGGTCTTAATCAAGCATTCAATTGTTATAACCAGTGTATGAAACCATACTCTTAAAGAAATGCATAAAATCATAACATAAGAACAATCATTCAGATTTGCTACCAGATGCAGAATATAAAACAGATACGCAATATTTCAGAACTAACTTCTCTTTATTAATGTCTTTGTTCCGATACAATCCCTTCCTGCCATGCGCACTATTATAGACATTTTTGTGCCTTACAACTCCAAGCATGAAATGTCCATAAACCAAGGGCTCCTAAGTCCCTAAAAGTGTTGTTCTAACCCCTAAAGGAACAAGGTCAACAAATTACAGCTTCTCCCAGAATTTCCCCACCAGAAATTGCTCAGAATAAGTCAAAACGGGATCATTTCAGCTGCTCCACTAGCTAAGTGCGTTGCATAGCACCTAAATCCACTGGCTAGGTGTGTTGCAACGCACCTAAATGCACTATGAGGGTGCGTCGGGCGAGAAATGACAAATGGCAGTGTCATTCCGCGAGGTGGAGAGACAATGGAAGCTTCCAGAATCTTCTCCTATGACACTTGCCTCACTGAATTCGACCAAGGATGAGTAAGAGGCCTTTAGTCTCCAAGTGGAAGCAAGAACTGACAGAGAGAAGACACTAATCAAATCACAAGATGACTCATCCTCCTTACACACATCTATATATGGACCCCTCATCCCAGAGATCCAAAGGCTGGAATTTTGCACATTGTAAGGAATTGTTGTTGGTTTTGAGACAAACATCAGAGAATTGGGTGATCTATGCTTTGTTGGAGGTGAAGAGGGGCTTCTTTGCTGGGAGGTTGATGCTGGGTCAGGAATCATCGGTTGTAACTCCTCCTAGATCTTCTTGTTTATCAATAAAAACTATTTGAGTTTCTCCTCCATGCTTTTGTATCATTGATGCTTGTTACATTTGTATGGTTAACTTAAATCTAATCCTAAGTTGTTTATGAATATAGATCCATGTCTTTGTATAGTTTTCTTCTTCTATGATCTTACAGGTACTTGGTGAAGCTGGGCAAGTAAGGGAGCAGGTAGCTGGAAGTTGTCAAAGAAGAGAGGGATTGAATCAAAGGATTAGCGCAAGACACAGGTTGGTTCTTTCTATTCCTCCCTATTTATAGTTCATAAAGGAAATACAAAAGTAGTTTTTCTCTGTTTGTTTCTAAGGCAGCTGTCACACCTTAGTGGGATAGAGCAGTTCTAAATAGACACTTTTCCCGGTAACAAAATGGCGACTCCACTGGGGAGAATGTCTAATTAGTTTGTTTGTGTATCTCTTGTTGTTTGTTTCATAAACTTATAAGTAGCATTCGAACTGCATTTGCCATAACAAATGCAAAGTAGACATCTTCTGCTTCAATCCATTCACTGGATCTGTTTATGATTTGAACAGCTGATTCACAGACTATCTGATTGCCCTTGTGATAGCTCTTAGACCCTCCTTAGATCTACCCCTGATTGTGCATTACTGATTGCTTTTACTCGGCCAAAAACCAAAGACTAAACTGCAAACTGTGACCCAGAACCCGGATAGAATTCTCGTTTCTGGCCCAGCGCAGGTACTGTGAAGAGATCCTGCATTTCAACGCACTTCCTGAAAGGGAAACCTGCGCTGCAATGTAGTTTCTCTGTGTTACAGGTGCGCTGATCAGCCTAGCCCTGTGCAACTGAGGTTCTTGTGCTTCATTCTTTCCAGTTTTGTCTCTGAATTTTGCATCCTGTGATCAGTATATGTCTGTTTAAAACCCCTTTTCCTTACTGATATTCCGCCTCCTTTATACAAAAGAACTGTAGATGTTTTTGTGTGTTTGTTGAGTCGTTTACAGTTTTCCATTGCAAAAGTAGAATAATCGTACTGTCGTCCTTTGATTTAGATCTGTCGCAAGTGTCGATTTCGATCATAGGAGAAAGTTTAATTGCTGTTGATGGTCGATTATACTTTTACTATTGCCTTTGGTCTAAATTTGTGATTTTCTAGTGTCAAAACGAGTATTCATTTCAAAATCGTAAAGTGTCGTAATCATCTCTATCTTTTGATTTCGAAAAGAAGCTTGTTTGTGTTTGTCGCTTGAAAGCAAATTCAGATTTGTACATCAACTTTCTTTTTAGCATCAATACTAAGAAAGTGGAAAACAAATACATGCATGTGCATTTGCATATAGACAGTCTGTTTGGCTTGATTTAGGAAAGTGCATTTATAGTGTGCTCTTTGCTCTTTGTGAAAAGATTGTGTCTTTCTTTTCCCCTAGTAGCTAGGATTTTCATTGCAGAAAAGAGATAAAAGTTTGTTTATCATCTTTAGATTGCATTTTAGGAATTACATCTACATCTCGTGGTGAACCCAAAAGGCAAACTTCATAAGCAAGATCAACTTAAAATAAATTCAATAAATCTAACAACGCTTTGGAACTTAACGCACAACATTTAGAGGTCTAGGCTAGAGACGTATTCCGGCGTCGTAAAGCCTGGTAACTGTTGTCCTCACTGATGGTTGGGTGATTCCTCCACTTTGAGACGATAAGTGCCAGTACGGACTTGTGCTCCCACGTACCGTCGAGTATATTTTTGGAGACCCCTATAGGCTTAAATCCTTTATCCATAGGAATTCGTGTCTGCTGCCTTATCGATCGCAATGCACTGAACACAGCATTCGGGAAGATTGACTGTCGTACCGTAAAAAGTATTCTGCAGTTTTGCGATTGGTTTGGTACTCCCTCTACCTAGACCTCCAGAGAAGTCCCTTTCGTTCCTTTTCAGACTCCTTAACGGAAAAGGTCCATCTGAGCACTTGTCACTTCAGGCTCATTAAAAATCAAAGGAGACTAGAGTCATCTTTTGTTTTTTCTCGACTCTTAAAAACTGAAAAAACAAGTTGTGTCAAAGCGTATAAAAAATTATTTTAAATGGAATATTCATTACCCCTTTCCTACGTTGATCTTGGGTTGAGAAAATGGAGTCTACCAACCAAGGAATTACCCTTGGTGGAAATCCTAGTTCCTTCTCCTCTTGGGGAGATGTTGGTGCACCCCATATGGCCACCTTGTCGCTTCCAAGGCTGACAATTGGTTTGCCTGTATGGCTCTTCTCAACCTCTGTCGTTCAGAACACCACTATTCCTGAACAATCGAATCAGCAATTAGACGAGTCCAGAGTTTCCTACCAACCTTCTACTTCCTCTAATTCTTCCCCTCCTCCTTCCTCTTCGCTTGATGGGGCTGGTAAAGCCAAAAGTCAAGTTCCTAAGGAGAAGAAGGAAAAGAAGAAGAAAGAGAAGAAGAAGAAGGAGCCAAAGGCGAATGGGGGAAAACGAGTGTCGTATAACGAAAATCCACACACTGCACCGACCAGGCCTAAATCGCTATGTGTCATTTGCAAAGGAGACCACTTTCACAAAGATTGTCCTTGCATCCCTCGGATATTAAGGGACTGGTCTCCTCGTTTGCACAACCCGGTGTCATCAACCTCTGATGACCATGTTGAAAGCACACCATCAACTAGTGAAAGTGAAGCCCCAGGACAAAAAGGGAAATGTAGATTTCCTTGTAAACTGTGCGAAGGCGATCATGCCATCCACTGTTGTCCCTTCTTAGACGAAGCTAAAAGAGTTTTGGATGATCGCCCGGTTTCACCGTTACGACTTCCTCCTGGATATAAAAAACTCTTTCCGAGTCCGTCATTAGTTGAAAATCCGGCTGGCCCGCTCAGGTGGTCGGCTGAAGCACCTATCATTGAAGATAAACCATCCGGATCCATACCAGACGAAAGTCAAAAGGTCGAGGCGGCAGTTGACCCGGTCTTGCCTTCAGAGGTTTTATCTTCAGATGATACAGTCACTGAAGAGAACAAGGATGACACCGTCCAAATTCTCTTCACAAACACAGACTCCGACGAACATGGGGGCAATTTACCCGTTCCTTTACCACAGGAAGGAAGTTCGTCAAAGCCGTACCCGGCTGTCTATTCGGTCCCACCTCCAAGCAACCTAGTTGTCTCCTTCGACTCGAATCAACTAGGCAGACCCCGTTTACCAGCAAGCGTACCATTCTGAATCATCGTTCAAATATATAGAATGGTTATGGCTGGTACCATCATAGATGAGGGGGCTTCTGTGAGTATCCTTTCCTCAACTGCTTGGAAAGCGCTTGGTTTGCCATCGCTTTTGCCTGAGATGAGAAATCTGACGGGCTTTGATAAAGGAACCAGTCGACCTTTAGGGATCCTTCCCGATGTGCCCATAACATTGAGAAGGAAAACAGTTCGCATGAACGTAATGGTAGTTCAAGGACCCCTGGATTACAATCTACTCCTTGGACGAGACTATATTTATTGCATGGGGGCAATTGTCTCCTCACTATTTAGAGTAATGTGTTTTCCACACGAAGGAAGAGTGGTCAAGCTCGTGGACCAGCTTTCATTTCCCGGATCATACAGAGAAAATAGTGATATACCGTCCCTGAATGGTCTTTTCACGCAAGAAATGTCTCAATCTCCAGTCCGTCCTCCCAATGAGCGCGAGTAATTCGGAGGGATATGACTGAAACCCAGGGGGCATGCACCCTGGTCTGCTTCGGCAGGAAAACTTCGGGTATAGGGTAGGTTTCCGTGGGAGAATATGACTAGTCTGTACCCCCGTCCGTGATTGGAAGAGGGGGTTATTCTAGAACAAGATCCTCTTGTCAAAGTTATGTCAGGGATGGTCTCACTATATCATCTGTTCACCTTTGTTTATTTTGGTAGAAATTGCCAAAGAAGTGTTTTGTTTGCGCTGTGAATAGAACAATCTTTGGGTAACCTGTAAGAGGTAGGCCTCTCTCGGTAAAACAAATGTTTTGGCAGATAGAAGTAGAGGTAACCTTGAAACTCTGTTTTATACCTGGGGGCATGCAAAACTTTTGGAGTGCAAGCAAAGAGCGACTATTTATTTTTTAAATTTTTAGGACCTCTAACCCTTTAAACTCGTAGGATTGGTCGTCTCCTAACTTGCATAAAGAAAGGATGTGGGGCAAAACTCTAAAAGTTGTCGTTTTTATATGAGACATTCTTATCATATGACTGGATTAATCGAGCAGTGTTACCGCAAGGTTCAAGCTCATTAAAAAATAAACCCGCACCGAGCAAATGTTTCCACCCGCGTTTAAGCTCGTTAAAAAATGAACTATTCCCTGGTAAATAACCACCGTGAATGTAGTACTTCAGCCATTAAAGCCTTGGTCGTGTTTGCACTGTCACCTCCACTTTTTCATTGGCCGATCATTCACCTCCATTTGATTGTTTACCCATTTTGAGGAACAGCTGCGAAGAGTGATTTCACTAGCCATCCTTGTGACACTGCCGTGATTGGAAAATTCCAAACCTTACCTGAAATCAGCTGCTACCCATTTTATCACTCGTTCCTCAAAAGACGAGTCTTCTTTAAGCTCTTTTCAACTGACTCGTAAAATATGAAAAGATTGCCGAGTTCTTGGCCTTCCAGCTCATTAAAGGGACAGGAAGTGCTATCCCTCATCTAGATTTTAATCTTTTCAGACCTGAGGGATTATTGCACAAAACGATCGAGCGCTTGTTTTGTTCGGCTCGTTAAAACTATCGAAAATTCATCCCTTCTGTATGGTTTTATACTTTTTCGGACTTAAGGGATTAGATGAAGAAAAAGGAATTTTGGAGTTACCTTTACGTACCTTTTCAGACTCTCTAAAAATGAAAAGGACCGAGTTATCTTTGTCGTTAAACTCGTTAAAAAGGTTAATATCGACAAACTTGTCTTTAGACGAGAACGAGTTTCACTATCGCTAGGCTCGTTAAAACATAGCGATGGGTTTGCCCGAAGGGCAAATTATAGAACAAGCATATGTTATCCTCCTCAAGCTTGACAAAAATAAAGAGGTACTGGTCAGCAATGACTGGGGAAAAATTGGGAAGAAAACTCAAAGAATCTTTATTGGTAGCAAGTCGCTCTTGAACATGACACTTCCACTCCGTATCCGAGTCGGGTTGGGTTGTTTCATTCACCGGTCACATCGCCATGGTCACACCATACCATCCACATTTGGGGTTAATGCTACCAATCCATCACATCAGTGTCGCTGACATGTTCAAGAGAAGTCATCCAGAAAGGCCACCTGTGTCCCACCCACTACCATACATTATACTCCATTATTTCATGACCGCCACCTTGAACCGTATATCATCAGATCGTTTTCACCTCCATCAAAATCATTTGCTCTGTTCCGTGTCATTGATGTGGGATTCATTAAGTCCCTCCTATGACGGATCACTTCTTGTTGACATCAGCTCATTATCCAAGAAGTTAGTCTAGGAACACCCCATTCAGTACTTTGAAGCTTGCATGCCTCAATGGCAAGTTTCTCACTTCCGGCAACAAGTTCACATCAATGACCTTCGACTGAAAGATTTTGCATGGTGTTCGATGCCAAGTCCTTTATTCAAACCACGTGAATTGTACTGCAGTACCTTGAGGATCATTATCATTATCGGTGATTCCTCTCGCGCTTATTAACAGTTTACATCATTGACTGGTAATCAAGCAATGTCTTTCCATGTTCGACTTCAAAACATTTCTCACATGGATCGACTTGTACTTCGAGTGAAGATCAGACGAGATTGAAGACCCCGGATCTAGTTTCATCCATCCGGGCTGTGATATATATTCAGGGAAATAAAGACATTAAAATGTACAACATTGCAGCACAGATAATCATCCTACCAAAAGGATGATGGCTCTATCAGAATCATCAGTCTACAATCAGACGATTGTCTGTCCTATGTACATGAAAATGAATTTATAAAGCTGAGCATGGGAATGCCCGCCTCAGCTAGATCATGAAAACAGTATGAAGATAATGTATTGTATTGTATCTTATTACAGGTCTCCTCCCAGCATTGAAAGAACTTCGGATCCTCATAATAAAGCATTTCACCTGATTAACGGCCTCATACTTTAGGGGGCAACTATTATAGACATTTTTGTGCCTTACAACTCCAAGCATGAAATGTCCATAAACCAAGGGCTCCTAAGTCCCTAAAAGTGTTGTTCTAACCCCTAAAGGAACAAGGTCAACAAATTACAGCTTCTCCCAGAAGTTCCCCACCAGAAACTGCTCAGAATAAGTCAAAACAGGATCATTTCAGCTGCTCCACTAGCTAAGTGCGTTGCATAGCACCTAAATCCACTGGCTAGGTGCGTTGCAATGCGTCTAAATGCACTATGAGGGTGCGTTGGGTGAGAAATGACAAATGGCAGTGTCATTCCGCGAGGTGGAGAGACAATGGAAGCTTCCAGAATCTTCTCCTATGACACTTGCCTCATTGAATTCGACCAAGGATGAGTAAGAGGCCTTCAGTCTCCAAGTGGAAGCAAGAACTGACAAAGAGAAGACACTAATCAAAACACAAGCTGACTCATCCTCCTTACACACATCTATATATGGATCCCTCATCCCAGAGATCCAGAGGCTGGAATTTTGCACATTGTAAGGAATTGTTGTTGGTTTTGAGACAAACATCAGAGAATTGGGTGATCTATGCTTTGTTGGAGGTGAAGAGGGGCTTCTTTGCTGGGAGGTTGATGTTGGGTCAGGAATCATCGGTTGTAACTCCTCCTGGATCTTCTTGTTTATCAATAAAAACTATTTGAGTTTCTCCTCCATGCTTTTGTATCATTGATGCTTGTTACATTTGTATGGTTAACTTAAATCTGATCCTAAGTTGTTTATGAATATAGATCCATGTCTTTGTATAGTTTTCTTCTTCTGTGATCTTCAGGTACTTGGTGAAGCTAGGAAAGTAAGGGAGCAGGTAGCTGGAAGTTGTCAAAGAAGAGAGGGATTGAATCAAAGGATTAGCGCAAGACACAGGTTGGTTCTTTCTATTCCTAACTATTTATAGTTCATAAAGGAAATACAAAAGTAGTTTTTCTCTGTTTGTTTCTAAGGCAGCTGTCACACCTTAGTGGGATAGAGCAGTTCTAAATAGACACTTTTCCCGGTAACACGCACCTAGATGCAAGGGTTCGCGCACATAGCTACGGACTCTGTCTGGCCTCCGCGCACACAACTACGGAGCCTCTATCTCCTACTACGACCCAAGGCTCGGACTTACAAACTCAGATCTATTACCACATTTAGAAACCCTTCCTTTTTCTTAACATCATCAAAAAGCTACTTCCTACACTTAGAGCCTCGCTCTATTTATACATTCCCATGGTCTGTGGACCATGGGTAGGCCGACACCTTCTAGATTTAATTACAATATTTTAGGGCAGACTACCCTTAGACTTGACCCATTATAATTCGTGCTCTACGCACTTCGCGGAGCCTTTAAAATATTAATACCCAAAATTGTTGGATTTAAGCCCCAAAACTGTTACGCGAGGCCTTCGCTACCCAACACAAAAAGAGAGATTCGTTACATGTGTTCTTCATTTATTTGAATTAGGGAATCTTCAAAGGCACCATGGGTATCTAGGGCTTCATTTATTCATGGTAGGGATTTTAGGGCTTCATTTATTTATGCATGCATCATTCTAGGGCAAACCATCTAAGGTTTCATGTAGCAAGAAATGTGCCTAGGAGGGTTTCATGGAAAATCATCCTTCATCCATCATTAGATCATGCATCATTAGATTAGGGACTTGTCATCATATAGATGGGAAATATATAGCTAGGGAATTTTCATCATTTCATGCTTAGGGTTTTCTCCTAGGGTTTTTCATGAGGTTAGGGAAACAATGTTTATTCATGTATCACAAGAATATTTTCCATCTCCAACAATGCCATATTGACATCAATGACAACATTGACCAACATTCTCCCCCTTTGTCATTGATGGAAATATTCTTGCCCTCTCAACAATTTCTCCCCCTTTGACATCAATGGAAAATGGGGTGCCCAAGTACTACACCTATCAAGTTGCTTCTTGACATCCTTTTCATCATATTTTCTTCATCAATGATAGTTCTCCATGATAGATATGTTTCTCCTACTGTCATGGTGCTCCTTTTTGTTATGCTGCTCTTTGCAACTCCCTCTGTCATTATGATTTTTCTTCAATGTATTTACTTCACCTAAGCCTTTGCATGCCTTCATGGAAATGGATGAGGTAGATGATCAACCAAATACCCCTGCCTACATAAATTCCTCTAGCTCTTATGTTTTCTCAAGATAAGAAATATTGTTGCCTTGTGATCAAGTGGAAGACATCATCACAATATCATGATTTTCTTCAATGGAGTTACTCTCGAGAGATGATCTATCAAGAGATGATTATCCATGTGTCACTCATCAAGGGTTTCACAGGGATATTCATGGATAGATTATGTAAGAATCACAAGCCCCCCTAACAATATGCTTAGCAGAATTTTATCATAGAAACTTGGAATATTATCTCTGCCAATGATGCATTCATCAAATCAACAACATGTGTTGTTGACTTGAGTGTTCAAGATACTTTTTGCTCCAATTTGCTTCCTTCTCCATACTTGTGTAACTTTCTTTTCTAGATTGGTAGTCATGGTTTTATCTTGTTTAGGGACCCAAGTCGAGTTACAATCACGAGCCATATGTTCAATGTTATGAAAATTGAGGCATTCCATCTTGTTCATGAATGAGGAATCATGATTTCTTCTTGCATAGATTCTTCTAGGGCACTGATGTGGACCATTATATTTGTCCTTGTGGTATGCCCTACAATCCTTTTCCATATGCCCAAAATTTGTTCAATAATAGAAATAATGAAAAAAAATACTTTAGTACATGGAGGATGGAGATTTCCTTGATGTACTTCTAAAGTCATTTTTCCTTGGGATCCTTTGATGATATAGATTGCCTCTTGCATTCTTAACACCATCTTCATATCTTCTTGAAGGAGGGTTTCTTCCAATTTCATCTTGACTCTTCTCCTTGCTTTCGCTGGAATTGGGGGCATCAATATTTCTTCAAGGCTTCTCCACATCCTTATTGTTTTAACAATTAGGGTTTGCATCATTTTTGTTTGAGGGTTAACCTACATAACCAAGAATTGATTTATCAATAGGATATCTTTGATGACTTAAGATGTCATATAGGGTTTGAGATCTCTTTAGACTCTTGTTCAGGTGATCAACTTATTTTATTAGGAGATTAATTTCTTCTTTCATCGTCTTGCATTATTCATCCTTATTTGCTAGATGATTCTCCATTTCTTCCTTCATCTTGGTTGATTCACATTATTGGGCCTTAAGTAAGGTGATTTTTTATTTTAATTTGGTGATATCCTCATCCTTTTCTTCTAGTTGGCATGTCATGGAATTTATTTCTTTTTCTGCTTCATTGAGTTGTCCTTCTAGGAGGATCAAAACTTCCATCACCTTTTTTGCTCCTTGTGCTTGTTTCTTTGCTTCTTCTAGTTGAGATTTAATGGAGGAGATCTCTTCCCTGTATTGACTGATGTTTCTTTCAAGTTTGTTCAAGTCTTCATGTCTTTGTTCAAGATGGCTTGACAAAGTTTCTTCCCTTTTCGTTGCTTTATCCAATTGATTTGTCATGAATATGACTTCTTCATGATGCCTTTTCTTGTTTTGATGAAATTCCTCCTTAAGCTTTATGAGCTCCTCATCTCTTTCTTGTATTTGAAGCTTAAATAGGTCAACTTCATGCCTTGTTTTATCAAGGTCATGGTCACTGTCTTGTGCTTGCTTCTTGAACTCCTTTTTCAAACTTCTAATATCTTCTAGGGAAACTACAAGTTTTGCCATCAGATCTTCTTTGAGATATTCTTCATTTTCTTCATCTTCTAGGTCTTCCTTAGTTTTGATGTATTCACTCTTGTTTTCATCCTCCTTAATGGATTTTGGATTTCCTTATTGATTTCCATCATCTTCTTGACTAGAGGTCATGGTCAATCCACCTTCATCTTCTTGACTAGAGGTCATGGTCAATGCACCTTCATCTTATTGAATAGAGGTCATGGTCAATGCACCTTCATCTTCTTGACTAGAGGTCATGGAAAATGCACTTTTTGAGTGAATATATTGAAGTTTGTCCCACATACCTTTCTCTAATGAACATTTTTCTACTTTGGCCTTTATAGGATTTGGTAGCCCACTCAAGATTTTCTTTATTGCTCTCGCATCATATTCCTTGGATTCTTCTTCCATCGCACTTTTAGTCATCACCGATTCCCATACTTCAAAATCTTGAGCCATGAAGAAATTATTCATTCTTACCTTCCATATTTCAAAGTTTCCATTTAACAATGGAGCTTTCCCAATTTGATTGTCTTCTCTTTTGATGGTTGAAGAAGAGACGTCTTTAGAAGGATTGGAGGCTTTATTCCTTGGCTTTGCCATTTGTGCTCTATGGATCTACTGGCTCTAAGATTGATTGTTGGAAATAAGGGTGGGGGGGTGTGAATCAATATTTATTTTCAATTGTTATTTTTACCAGTTAAGATTAATTATAATTAGAACACAAAATGAACAATGATAGAACAATAATTTTATTTAATCAATGATGAGGACTCCAATCCTCTTTACAATTAACCAAGTACAATAATAATTGGGGCTCCAACCATAGATGAAGACACCAATCTCCAATCCACCAGGCTCTAACCTATATTTGTTCAAGCACCGACTTGGACTTCACAAGGCTCCAACCTCTACTTTTCCAAGCACCGACTTGGACTTCATGAGGCTCCAACCTCTTCCAACCCCATCTTCCCAAAGATCCAACCTTATCACTTTGAGGCACCAATCTCTAGGGATCCAACCCTATCTCTGGTACATGCTCCAACTTGATCTTCTTGAGGACTCCTATCCTCTAGGGCTCCAACCCACAACTTCAATTCATCAAGATAAGTTTAATGATTCTTTACGACTCCCAATATCTTAAGCAACGAGCCTTGACAATATATTCACCTTCAACACCACCCTCAAACTATCTCCAAGGCACTTAGCTCATCAATGACAACTTTGTCTTCTCAGAAGATGTCACCACAAATCTTCATTTCACCCAACCAAAATCTCCAAGGTGACCTCATGATGGCTTCAATTACGAAAAGTCCCAAAAATTTCTTTAAGGTATCTTTCAATACGTGATGTTAATGTTGCTTCAATAAGACTTCTAAAAATTCTCCAAAGTGTCACGAAGGCAACTCAACACAAAAAGTCTACCAATGTCCCTTGGCAATTCCAATAGATCCAATCCAATTTGTGTCACCACAGGACTGTCTACATGTTTGAAGTATTTTTCCTTAAGGTGATCCGAGCTTCACAAGACTCCATAGGTCTGAAACCTTATAGTTCTGAGCTATCTTTGAGTCTTCTTCTTATTACATCACTTCAACACCCAATATAGGTCCAATCTCAAAAATGTGCCTCAAGAACCAAGCCCCTTAACAGATTTGAGCCACAATTAGGTGACTGTTCCAAGTTGTTAGAAAATTATATATTACGGAGCAATGGAACACATAAAATATTGCAAAAATATAAACACAGAAAATGCATAAAACAAGAGAGACACAAATATATGTGGTTCACCCAGTTTGGGCTACGTCCACTCCGAACAGCCAGTCCTTCCTTTCTATTATCCAGCAAAATGAAGAGACACAACCTACAACAGGTCCGTTGTAATATCCTCTGTTTTCTCTCACGGTCTCACCTCTTTTTTTCTCGCTCACCGAATACACATCTATTACACAGCCTCGAATACAATGTCCTCATACAAAGGGAGGGGTTGCCTTCTAGAGCAAAAAACCCTAAACTAAACATAAGTTCTACCGTCAGATCATCCGCCTAATGAACAACCAAGATTGACTAGAAATTACTATACTTTTACAAGGCAATTTTACATCTATTTTTGGCTTCGAGGGCGCTGCCCCCAAGCCCCCGCCGGCCCCCGGACCCCCCAGCTGGGGGGGATTGGCCCCCCTGTACCCCCGTGGGGGGGAAAGTCCCCCCCGCGTGGAGGGGTGTACAAACTTCCTAGGGTATACATCCGGCTGAAATAAAGACCTCTGAACAATCATGCTCCACACACAACACAAGTAGCGCCATGGTATGAGGAGGAAGGATGACTGTCCAAGATTCCTTCTGAAATGTCTAAGCTATAGATAGGTGTTACTTTTAGTCCAATCCTCTATAAATAATATGAGCACTCCACAGAAGGCATAGTCAATAATGTTATCGCTATTCCGAGCTTCTGAGTAGCCAATACAAATATGAGCTATGTTCACTGTTTGATTTTCCAAACCTTGAGCATAAGTATCCTCCACAAGTCTATCCTATCCGAGCTCCAAATAAAAACAAAAACTAGTTTTCACTTCGATTTATGTGATCAGAAGACTAAGATATCCGAGCTTCTAAAGCTACTAGTCTGAAATATGCACCAAAGCTCCGAAATTGTTTAAGGCTTATCACTGTTATATCTTAGATGAAATGGAGGAAGTTTATTTAGCCCAACCACAGATTTATCTATCCACACACATATCAGCAATTCAAGCTAAGGATAACTCAATCGCAATTTTTGAAAGATCCACCTCAATAATCTGAGCTTCAAAAATTGTAACTCCAACGGCCTTATAGACCTCCATGAATTTTTAAATCCACAGGTCTGCAATTTATAATAGGCCTGTAGCATGGGTTTTAAATTAAGTCCGAGTTGTCTCTCACAGGGGATCTGAGCACTTAAGAATGCAAGTTCGAGTTTGAAAGGAGTATAAAGGTATTTTCCAAAAGCAATATGCTTTTTTAATCTCCTCAGCTTCTGTCCTGCTTCAATTATTCTTATCTGTATATTCTTTATCTGTGTATTCTTCATTGAGCTAACGAGTGGAATGACGAGTTCCAACCTTCTACATATAGAAGTTTTGATTTTGTAGCTAAGAGACACGTCACTTAAGAAGACATGTTGCCCTACATGAGTTGGCTAACCAAAAATAATATTTTTTTTTACTTATAAATTCAATTTTTCTCAGCTTATGAGGAGCTAAAGGGCATGTAATAGCTCATTGGAAAGGGAAAATTTTCCTCTACGAGATTATGCTAATTTCATCTACAATTAGGGTCCTTTTTATCGTGACTCAATAAAATTATATTTGTGAAACAAGCATCCTTATTTTATCCATGGCAACTATAAGGTTTTATATTTATGTTTTAGGGCTCCTTCTTCATAGACTTAAGCCATCAAGCTTATTAGGATTAGGGATTTCATTTTATCTTTTAGGCCTTCAAATTTATGACATGCAAGAAGAGAGATTCGTTACATGTGTTCTTTAATTATTTGAATTAGGGCATCTTCAAAGGCATCATGGGCATCTAGGGCTTCATTTATTCATGGTAGGGATTTTAGGGCTTCATTGATTTATGAATGCATCATTCTAGGGCAAACCATATAAGGTTTCATGTAGCAATAAATGTGCCTAGGAAGGTTTCATGGAAAATGCTCCTTCATTCAACATCAGATCATGCATCATTATATTAGGGACGTGTCATCATATAGAGAGGGATATATATCTAGGGAATTTGAATCATTTCCTACGTATGGTTTTCTACTCAGGTTTTTCATGAGGTTATCACAACAAGGGTTATTTATGTATCACAAGAATATTTTCCATCTTCAACAATGCCATATTGACATCAATGACAAATTTGACCAACATTTCTAACACTCCCCCTTAATCACAACTACTGATATTGAAAATTCCCAAACAGTCTCTTAGATGGACAAAACTTTCTTTTTCCAATGGTTTGGTGAAGATGTATGAAAACTGCTCATGTAACCTGTAATGTTGCAAAACAATGTTTCCATTGTTGATAATCTCTCTGATAAAATGATACTTAGTGTCAATGTGCTCACTTATTTTGTGAAAAACTAAATTCTTGGATATCGTAATTGCAAAATAGTTGTCACAATAATTCTTTTGTCATTCCTTTTTGTTCATGCCATAAATATTTCAACATTCTTCTCATCCAAATTGCTTGACATGTTTCCCTTGTTGCTACGACATATTCAAATTCAACAGTCGATAGTGAAACTATTGGTTGTTTCATGGAAGACCATGAAATGACTACCGAACCCATATGAAATGCATAACCTGATGTGCTCTTTCTATCATCAACACTTTCTGCCCAATCATTATCAGTGTATCCAACTAGCCTAAATTCATTTGATGTAGTATACACAATTCCATATCCTTTAGTTCCATTAACATACCTTAGAATTATTTTAGCTTATTTCGAATGTGTCTCCATTAGTGTCTCCATGAATATTGAAACCAAACTCACTGCACACATTAAATTAGGCTTGGTTGTAGTCAAATACATCAAACTTCCAACCATAATTTTGTATCATTCCAGATTAACATTGTTGCTACAATATTCTTTACTCAATTTCAAACACATGATCGTTGGAGTTGGAACATGCTTGCTATTCTTTATTTTAAACCTCTTCAATATTTTTGAAGCTATCTTTTTTGAGAAATAAAAATGTCATTTTTTGTTTGCTTCACTTCTATGCCTAAAAAGTATCCTAACAAGCCCAAATCTATTATTTCAAACTCACTTTTCATGATTCTTTGAAATCAACGATGAGGAGATCATCACTCACTGTGAAAATCAAATAATCTACATATAAAATAACAATTATAGTATTACCATCACTTTCTTTGATGTAGAGTGTAGGCTCATTGTCACATTTACTAAAGCCATTATCCAATAAATAAGTGTCTATCCCACTATACCATGCGCGTGGTGCTTGCTTCAACCCATAAAGGGATTTCTTTAGCCTGTACATCTTATCTTCTTTCCCTTGAACTTCATAACCAGGTGGTTGCGCCACATACATTTCCTCTTTTAGTACTCCATTCAAAAATGTTGATTTCACTTCCATTTGGTACACCTTCCATTTATGTTTCACGCCAATTGCTAATACTTTCCACATAGTACCAATTCTTGTGACTGACACAAATGTCTCCACATAATCTCTTCCACGCTGTTGTTTGTATCCCTTAACAACTAACCTTGCTTATGTCTTTTAATCTTTCCTTCTACATTGCTTTTGGTTTTATAGACCACTTCACACCTAATAATGACTTCTTTTCTTTCTAGAAGGTCCACTAATTCCCAGGTGTCATTCTTTCTATTGCCTTTATTTATTTATCCATTACTACTACCCATTTTTCCTCTTTAATTGCATCTTCAAAATGAATTTGATCATCTACATGAAAAAATAAAGTAAATAGTGAATTCAAACTTGTGCTACTGTCACCTTCATTTTTCTCATAAATCTCACTCAAATTTCTGAATTTTTGTCTTCTTATGCTTGCTAAAGATGGATTTGACGTGTCACTTGATGTTGAACTTGGAGAAGATGGAGTTGTTGATCTTTGTTATGCACTTGAAGGGGTGTTTTCTTGAATGTGTGACATTGTCTTATTGCTTGTTGAAGATGTCACTTGATGACTGCTTTGCTGAGATTGAATAGGTGTAGGAGGAGTCAACATTGAAGGAGTATTTACTACTGCAAATTCTTATTTATCTTCTTGTGGCATGCTAGCTTTTACATTAATTGTCTTATCCAAACTTCCATCCCATGCTTCCTCTTCTTTGAAATGTACATCTTTGTTGATTATGACCTTTTTGGTTATTATATTGTAGAGCTTATATGCCTTGGATTCATCACTATAACCAACAAATATGCATTTCTCCCCCTTGCTATCCAACTTCTTTTTTAATTCGTCTAAGACATGTGTATAAGCCGCACCTCCAAACACTCTCATATGAGTGACAATATTTTTTCTTCCACTCCATGCTTCTTTAGGAACCATATTCTTTACACTTTTGATTGGACACCTATTTATAATATATGTTGCACAAGCTACAACTTCAACCCAATAATCATTTGGCAAATGCTTTTCCTTCAAAATAAACCTTTCCATTTCCATAATTGTCCTATTTTTCCTTTTCGTGACATGATTTTGTTGAGGTGTGTACCTTGTTATGAATTTTTTATGAATTACATGCTCCTTGCAAAAATGTTGGAAGTCATTTGAGATGTATTCACCACCTTTGTTAGTTCTAAAAAAATTGATGTAGTGTCCACTTTGTTTTTCAATAAGAGCTTTGTATTTATGGAAGCACTCAAACACCTCACTTTTTTGTCTTATAAAGTAAACCCATGTATTTCTTATGTAGTCAGATACGAATGTTAAGAAATAAAGGCTTCCACCAGTTAATCATGTATGCATCGGTCCATGTAAATCTGAGTGAAAAATCTCCAAGGGTGCTTTTTCCCTTATTGAATTTCCTACTAAAAATGATTCTCCATGTTGTTTCCCTAAGATGCATCTTTCACATAAGTTGTCTAGTTTTTCTATTAGTGGAAACCCCTTTACCATGCATTTCATGTGTAATAAGTTTATACCTCCAAAGTTAATATTCCCAAAGCTTAGATGCCATAGCCAACTTTCATCTTTAATTTGTACTTGAAACTTTGTTTGTGTGACTGTTGCAACCTTTCTTTCATCTTCTTGTGAATTCATCGACAATTGTGCTTGCACACCTTCTTTCTTAAAATTTGGTTTTATCTTCAAGGGAAACATTATATTGCTTATCGTTTTAATTTTTACAATCAACTACTTGCTTGGAAATTTATCCAAGATTGTGCATTCTCCATTTTTTAGAAAGACTTTGTACCCTTTTTGCATAAGTTGTCCAACACTTATTAGATTGTGCTTTAAACCAGGAAAAAAATACACATCTAAAATATATTTCTTCTCCCCCTTCTTTGTTAAAATATTGACTCTTCCTTTACCCACCACTAAAACTTTTTTATCATTCCCTAATGTGACTTCTGATTTTACACTTTCATCCAAATTAGAAAACATTTTTATGTTCCCTGTCATATTGTTGTGTTTTAGTGGCTACAACCACCCTCTAAAATTATTCCTTTTCTTTGTTTTGGAGCCTCCCTCCTTAAATCTTAGTAGCTTGTCTTGCACTGCTTAGGTACTTGTGCTTTCATTTCAATTTATCTGTTGCTTTACAATTTGTGTTCACCTACTTTCTTTGTTGTCTAACCACAAGTTGAACCCCCGTGACCTGATTGATCCGGTTTTTGCACTACCTTGGCAAACTGTGTAGTCCCAGAGGGAATCCAACCTTGCTCTCAGGAATTGTGCAGAGTAGTCCAGGAATGAGCCTTGCTCTCAAGAATTGTGCAAATTATTCCAATAGTGAGCTTCAACTCCAGAAATGTGCAGACCCAACTGACAACTTGCCTTCAACTGGGAAATTTCATAGAGCATGAGAGGAAGCCAGAGCCACTTCCCAGGAATTGCATAAAATCATTCCCTCAGTTGCTGCCCAATGCATTTTCTGGTAGGTTATCTGACTCCCTCAGGAGCTATGCAATTTCTCCATGCATGCATGGCAACCTTTCTCAAAAATGAAAAAAAGAAAAAGCATCCCTAAAAAATAGGGATCTATTTTTAGCACTAGGAGTTACACTTGAGGTAATTTTAGAAATTTCCGATACTTGTCGCTTTTTCCTAGATTTTTGGCATGTGCGTCATAAACCCTAAATCCATCAAATCTATTTAATGGATGTTGCCAAAGCTTACTTTCACATTCAATCTTGGAGATATGGCATTCCCGAAGCATATAGGAACCTTCAGCATGATCGACACAAATTTTCCGGGTAAGTTTTGCTTTTCAAGTCTTTTGATGCATTTTTGTCGCTTTTGTTTCCTTGGCTTATGTGAGTGTTGTTTTGCATGTTTTATTGAATAACCGTTGACATTTTAATTTGTTTTAACTTGTAGAAGTGTTGTTTCAAGTTTTTCATTGCCTTTCTTAAGTGTCGCATGCATAATCCCATTTTTCACTGACAGTCGATGTTGTCATGACTCTCCCCACTAGCTTCGTTGTTCACATGTTTCACTAATTTCTGCAATTGCTTTGATTGCATGCATGACCATTCACTTAGATCTACACCATCGTTTTCTCATGCATTCAAATCTACTCGTTTTCCAGTTTCCCTTGGGAGATCTGGGCTACCTTGGCTCATATCTAGCTTCTCCCAGCATGCACTGCGCATATATGGAACTCAAGGCTCTGCCTTGGCTCCAGGAATTGCGCAGAGGCTGCTAGTGACTAGCTCTAGCTGTGATCTACGCAGTTCTAGGAGACAGTCCCCAGTCCTACCCACTGGGATTGCAGAATGCATAGTTCCAATCATCAGTACCTCTCACTGGCAGCTGGGATGCGTAGATCGAGATGAAATTCCCTCACCTCTAAGAGTCACAACTGCGCAATATTGCCCAGTTTGTTGCATGATCGACCCTTGAAGCGCTTTGTGTTTTCAAGATGACATTTGCTTGCCGTGTGTGTCTGATCTATCCCCAGGTACATCAGTTGTTGAGAAGCTTCTCAGTAATACAAACATCATGGTTTCCAAGAGAGCTGGATCAAAAGATACAGTAAAGATAAGCATTGGAGATTTGGTTGAACAGGTGCCAATGAACTTGCCTCTCTATGCAGACACACAACTGTTCGTAGAAAAGGACATGAAGATTACATGGAAATAAATAAAGGACATATTTCTAGGTAGCTTCAAGGAAGATCTGAAGATTGACAAGTCTATGTCAACATCCACAAGTCAGGCTTGTACAAGGTTGCATGCAGTTACCCCGCCTTCCCATGAACATATATCATTCACTAGATTGTCTCACATACCGATCCCGAGACGATGACACTGAGTTGTACCAATGGAACATAACTTTTCGCCTTCAGGACGAAAAACTACCATTAGATGTGTCACTTGTCGCAACCAGTGAACTACATGGATGCACTGTTCTACACTCCCAACAACAATGTTAACACTAGAGCCATCAAATTTCAGAGTGACATCCAACCAAGTCTACAAGACAAAGTCACTTAGGAAGGCTCACCAACTCTTGGTCATATTTTCATGTCACTTGTATGGTCAAGAGAGCACGGAGACCTTCCCGCAGAGTTGGGTGGTTATGTTCAATTAGTTGGAAAATGAAGGAAGGTGATTCAATTGGTCAGACATGTTGGCTCTTCAGTTGAAAGTGCATGTGTCTAATGCCCGAAGTCTACCTAAGGATGAGCAAGCAATATTCTTTATGTTCGAGTACCTTCTTGATGCAATCTGTCCCCAACAACAATTCACTAGCATGGGTTGGACGTGGACACCATTAAAGGATGATTTGAACATCTATTGTAAGTTTCTCTCTGAGTGCAACTACCGAGTATTCATGGCAAGGTTGTCTGACCACTTCATCGCCCCGCTGTACAGGATGATATTTGAACAAGATCTCCCTTGCATGTCCCAAGAAGCAATGAAGGAATTGCTTAAAATTGTAGATTGGTATGCCTCACCCGATGACACCTTCATCAGGATGTTTGGTGCGGAGAAACCTTCGCATGAGCTACCAAGGATTGACATGGACAAGCTAGCCATGCAAGAGGTTGCATACCACATCTCCACAGGGTTATCAGTAGGACTGCACAGGAGGAAGAAGGCACCATGGCCTACTATTCCTTTGCGGATTGAGTTGTACGAGATCCGTAACTTGAAGAATGTGGATGCCAAGGCAGAGGAATTGAAGAAGTTTGGGTTCGACACCATGAGTTTCAATCCGTATGATCCCCACTGCATATGCAAGAGCCACTTTGCGAAGGTGCATTACCCATGGATCCATGGGGCATGTCATTGGCCAGAGGAAGATCCTTGGAGGTATTGCTACAAATCCTCTAGGCTCAATGAACCGGTCAACATAGCTGTAGAATCAAAAACAACATTGCAGGAAGCAACACCACAAGAAGCAAGAACAACAACAACATTGAGTAGCAAACCGACGAAAGACAAAGGCAAGAGGAAGATTTTCGAGAGTGCAGAGGTTGAGAAAAGCTACAAGTTCAGAGAAGATCCTCTTGTTGAGAGAGTAGCTTTGGAGATAGAGGCAAAGAGACGACATCATGAAAGGAGAGTAGAATGAAGTAAGAGAGATAAGAAAATGTTGGGAGATGCAAAGAGGAAGTTGTAGGAAACAGAAAAGAATCTGAAAGCAGAGCAAGAGCTTAAGAGGAGAGAAAGGGAAGAAAAGAAGAAACAAGAATAAGAGGAAAGGCAAGGCACACTTACAGAGCAAATTGCACCTATACATGTTGAGACAGTAGAGCAGCCAACAGATGAAGAAGAGGGTGAGCAAGTCCGGGTTCGAGAATTTTCTCAGTAGGTTGAGAAAATGGTTAAGGCAACGAACATGGAGATGGAATAGGAGCCGCAAGACCAAGACACTGATCTCATGCTGAGAGTATCCAAGGTCGCACCACAGTCTCTGCAACCCCCATAATCACAACCAGTCCTGAGCGAGAAAGAAGAGGTTGTTCTCCTTGATGATGATCCAAAGATGGATGTGTAAAATCTGTCATTTGATGTCACATCACACAATTGTACAGACACGAAGAACGCAGCTCCCAGATGATCACACATCACCTATGCACCTAGAAGACAGGGTGATTGTATCAGATGTTAGAAGACATCCAACTGCCATGGACGAGGCTTCTCAGGCTTATGCAAAATCCATGAGTTCGACAATCAAGTTCTTGATAGCAGAGAATGATCGAATGGCGAAGGACTTGCAAGAGGCCAGGCAGAGAACAAAGTAGTCCGTAGGATCTTCTATGGCAGAAATGAAGAAAGAAATACTTGCGGAGACATCAACTTTGGAGACCACCATACAGATGTTGTATAGAAGATTTGTCACCATGCACAAAAGGGTTTTCCATCTATACGGTTTTCAGCAGTAGTGCGCAAAGACAATGCAAACTCTCAAAGACATCCACGTTGCCATTGCAAATGTATAGGAATGGACAATGAGGTATAAGAGGGCACCACTTTACTTGAACAATATGATGAAACCGTAGGCAAAGCTAGACAAATCACAGATTCAAATGTTGATCCTAAACTATGAGCATCCCCCTCCACTCATCACAAGCATTGAGGCTTTCTATGCACAATTGTATAGGAGTCTGGATATCATAGTGAGGACACACAAGATCCCTTCCATCAAAACCCTCACTCAAGCCATGAGGAAGAACTAAGTCATGTTGGAGGTCAATGGGTACATAGAGTAGTTGATGCGTGAAGCTGCCAGTGATGACTTGCAACTGAGCACAGAGAACATGCAGAAGTACATTGGTGGTCCAATCACACTCAAGACAGTGTTGCAGATGTTTCAGGATGAGATGGACAAAGGCTTCAGAACCATATACCCGGAAGCCATGGAGGCGAGAGTTCGCTTTGATAAAGACATCACCAAATAGTACGGGGACACGATAGCATAGTACCAAGCTTGGTTCAGTTTGTCACTGAAGATCATTGCGAGGAGGTTATCGATTTGGTCTTTCCCCAAGGCCCCAAGTGATGTTGTTTGTCTTGTTAGGCTGATTCAATCCTATTTTGTCCCACATGGGTATATGTGGAGATTGTATTATTGTAAATATGTTGTAAGTGAAATTCCAAGTGTCACTAGTGGAATGTGAACAGTCGCTATGTAATGTGAAGTGTCCTGAGGCTAGTCCAAGAGTCAAAGGGGAATGTCTATGGTCACCCCACCTTTTCATATATATAGAACCTCATAACTCATAGTATGGGATTTTTGGGAGCCAAGCTTTTGGCTAAGCATTTCTTAGAGAAGGCTTGGAGAGTATTGTGATGTGCCTTGGCTTCTCCACAGCGTAAAGCGAGTACATATCTTTGGAGGAGCATGTGGTGTTGACTGTAATGTTCCATTATTTGGACTAGTGGTTGTCAATGATGTATATATGGATGGAACTTTCACTTTATAATATAATTGAGCCAACACGTTTTCATGCATATGTTATTATTTTAGTTCGACTATTCTAGTTACTTTAGCAATGTATGTTATTTCACTTACGCATTTGTGTATGATCTATTTTGTATATGATTGTATGAATCTTGTTGAAGGTGTGTTGTTGTATTAACCTGTCACTTTGGATTGCGAACTATTTTACTTCCAGCTTGTGATGTCATTCACCTCGTGTGTTCCTTCTAGGCTGCGTACTATTACAAGCTTATAAGGGACGCACTTTCCTTCCCCCTCTGTGTTTTAGAACCCCCATGCATCTCACTTGACTCGTTGCAAGGTCACACACTTGCTTCCGACAAAGTTATCATACTTACCTCTACACGCTATTGCAGTTAAGGCACCATTGTACTAACCATTGTTGGGACTCCTACTCTAAATGGTCTGAGGTCTAGTTGGGCCTTCTTATTGGGGAGATCCCCTGACATGTTAGTGGGTCCAACGCCATCAACATGTTGCTACAACTTGTCTAAAACCCATACATCCTTGTGCTTCTCTTGTGCTACATTGCATGCTAAAATCATACTTTCTTGGTTTTTATTTTCTTTTGTAAAATTTGCATTTGGTTTACTAAGGTCATGTTGTTTCTTTCTGCATTCACTTGCATAATGTCCATACTTCTTGCAATAATGAATTGAACTTGAGATTTATCATACCTCTGACCTTGTCCTTGATTTTAACTTGAATTTTGGCTTTGATTTTGAGTGCTACCTATTCCACTTGAGCTTGAAGAGTTGTTTCTTACGACTCTTTGGGGACCTCTTCCTCTACCTTTGGGATTTGATATTCCTCTGCCTCTATCTTGACCAATTAAGACTTGCATCTTGAATTCATGTGCCATTGAAGATTTTTCTGTTCTTCTCAACCTATGTTCATGAGAAATAAGTGAGGCATGAAGCTCATCCACTGAAAACTGCAAGAGATCATTTATCTCCTCTATGACCACAACAATAGGATCAAGCCTTGCTGCTAAAATTCTTAAAATATTTTCAGCTATTCTCCTTTCTTCAAGTGTCTCGGCATGGGATCTGATTCGAGGAATCTATACAATAAATTGTGTAAAAAATGAGTCTATTACCTTAGACTCCTTCATACATATGGTTTCAAAATCCCTTCTCAACATTTGTAATTTTGATGGCTTCACTTTTTCCATACCTTGATATGTTTTCTAAAGAATGTCCCATGCTTTCTTATACTTTAATGCTACTACAATCCTTGGAAATATGTGTACTACCTGGAATATGCAGAAAAGGGATTTGGAGTCCTTCCTATTATCTCTCAAAAAAACTCTTTCTTCTTATGTCAATGCATTATATGTTCTTGCATGTTAATTTGAAAGCTCATGGACAAATTCCCTCCTTTGGAAAACCTTCCTCATCAAGAAAGATCGCTCTTAGCCCTTGGAAGAATTTAATTTGGTTAAGGAAAAGTGTATTTTGAAGTTGAAAACCCACATGTGCACAAAAGTATAGGTTGGCATTAAAGAAAAATTGGGCACCCCTTGGAAGCATATAAATACAAGAAAATTCAACCTCATTTGGACACATCACTCACACATTCATTATTCATCTCTTGGAGGTTTTATCTCTCTTTTCTTTGGATTGACATGTACATGTCTGAAATTGCAGGGTCTAAGCTCACACGTGTGAGGAGAAGAAATTAAATTGGGCTCACATGATTGGATCGAGGAAAATTCGGCTACAACAACAATGTTGATATGGTGCTCCCTGTGGATGGAGGGTTACGACCACACTCTATGTCACTAGGTCCCTATGACTATGACCTAAAATACTGTTGACCGATGACCGCAGACTTTGATCGATTTTGGAGACTTTGACTTTGATCAGGTTTGTCTATTAGGCTCATCTCTTGGATATTGTTTGGTTGGTTTTGTTGGATAGTCAAAGGATTGACTTTGACTCTTGATAGATGAATTGGAACATTGTACTCTCTTTTCTAAACATTTTATGACAATATAATAAGAAGAATAATTTGAAAGGTTTTCCCCCTTGTGGGGTTTTTCCTTGGTCTTTAACCAACCCTGGGGTCTCTTGTTATTGCTCTTGATTATCTTCTATTGTACATTTCATTTACTGTTCTATCTAAAATTTCTATTTATTACTAGAAGATTGATTTGATTGCTAATTGAAGTTAATAATTGGGATAAGAGTGATTATAACAACATAGAATAGTGGAAAATTAGCATGGTATTAAAGCCAAGGTGAAGTCAAGCCCAAGGAGACAATAGACAAGAGCAATCATTCTTATAAGAAGCTAAAGGAGCCTATTTGATTTGGTCAAGATGCCCACCTCTTACTTCAAGGATTCTGAGAAGCTGGGTGACTCATCAAACTTTGTTGCTTGGAAGATCGGGTTGGAAGTGATATTGGATGAAAATGAAGTCTTGGAAAATGTGGAAGGAAAGGTTCTTGTACCCTCAGAAAAGGCTATCGCTAATACCAAATCCAAGTACAAGAAAGGTGAGCTCAAAGCCAATAAAATTCTCATTGATGGTTTTCAAGATCATTTACTTATTTATGTTGGTAGCTTGAAGAAGTCTAAGGATATTTATGACAAGCTGGTCGGGATGTATGAGGTCAATAACTTGAATAACATCCTCTCCTTGAAAAATCAACTCAAAGAGATGAATATGACCAAGGGAGAATCCATGAAATCCTATATCATGAGGGTATCCCACCTAAGGTATCAATTGCAATTTGCTGGTGAACAAATATATGAAAAATCACTAGTGGTGGAAACTCTTCAATGCATTCCTCCTATTTGGGAAACCTTCATTACTACTCTAAGAAACAATAATGTTCTTCTGACATTTGATGAGTTCATTGGTAAATACATTCAAAAGGAGACCATGATGATTACCAAAGGAAGGATTCAAAAGCATGAAGAAGGAGAATCATCCGAATTTATTTCTCAAGACAAGAAGAGAAAAGGAAGAGGAAGATCATTTTGTTCAAGAAGGCATCCCCCTGAATCAAAGGAATCCAAGAGAAAAAGAAGTAGAATTGAATTCTTTAACTGCCACAAGCATGGTCATTATGCTCTAGAATGCCCAAAAAAGAGAAACAATTCAAGATCCAACCACAACAACGATCGAGGCTTCAACATCCCCAGGTTAAATGATCGAAGAAGAGGAGATAATTGAAGAAGAAGATATGATAGAAGAAGAATGGATGATAGAATAAGAAGATAGACTCTGAATGATCAAGAAGAAGGCCATTATCGTCAAAAGAGGTCAAGGAACTCTAGGTATGATAGTAATGTAGTTGCTAGTCAATATGAATATATTCTTATTTATACTCTTTCTAGTTCTTCCCCTCTAGATTCTTATGATAATTGGTTGGTAGATAGTGAGGCTTCTAGAAATTTCCCTAGATACCAGGAAGTCCTCTCAAGCCTGGTTGAGAGGGAAACAAATTTAAAATCATCCTTGGATACAATACTACTCATCTTGTGAAGGGTTTTAATTCTGTCAAAGTTCAATTGGACTTCGGTGAAACCATTATTCTTCATGGTGTTATGTATGTTCCGAGACCAAAGAAGAAATTGGTATCTATATAAGCTTTGGAAGACAAAGGGATGAGAGTAGCATTCATAAGCGGAAAATTCCTCACCTGGCCTATGGAATCTCGCATGAGAGATGATTTTACTTTGGGATCTTTAATTGAAGGACTCTTTAGAGTTAATGGAAGACCTTTGTTGGTAATGGTTCACGCCATCAATTATCAAATCTAGCTATGGCATCAAAGGTTGACACATAAACATTCTGAAGCCCTACTGAAATTTAAGAAGTTAGCCTCTGAGATGCCTGATGTTCAAGATAGTCATGATGGAGAATGTTTGGGAATTGTTAGTGGAAAGAAGACAACGGGACGATTCCCCTCTAGCAAGAATAAAACTATTGATGTTCTTCAACTCATTCATTCTGATCTATGTGAACCCATGCCAATGCACTCTATTGGTGGACATCTCTACTACATAATCTTTATTGATGATTTCTCAAGGAATACATGGATATACTACTTAAAGCATAAGGATGAGGCTTTCGATATGTTCAAGGATTTTAATATGTTAAATCTATAGGCATGGCAAGTATATCATTTTGTCTATAATCTCATGTAGAAGCATGCATGTTATCAATGAATACATATTCTAGTTTCTATGATATGTAAACTCTCTCCTGTAGATGGGTTTTTCTTATTTCTTCTTAAATATCTAGGATACTTTTGTTATATGGTACTTGTATGCAATTAAATGTTATGTGTACCAAGTAGAATACTAACAAATGAGCACAATTTTGGATATATTGTAAATATGATTAAAGTCATTTGTATAAAGAGTTTCAAGCATTGTTTAATAAGTGTATATGTAGAGTTATCGTAGAATATTAAATTTAAGATTGCATTCTCATATGGTATCAATATATGTACTTGATCATTAATTGGCAACAATTGATTAATTAAAATCATTTTTTAGCTAGAAAAAGGTATGTGTATGTTTACATGCATATACTATTTGTACATATACATATATAGGATACATATGTGTTTGTATATATATTCTTTTTCACACAAATCACCATGTAGAAACATAACATATAATCATGTGTATATATGAGAGAGATGGAGGAAGGTAGATTACATTTACTGAAATAGTAAAAGGTACGATTTTGACTAAAAAATGAATCAAAGAAAGTTTGTTGATAAAAATCATGTTTAAGAGTATCCATTCACCCATACTGGAATTGAATATATTAATGTTTCTAATATAAATGCTACAACTAATGTAAACAAAACATATGCAAATGCTCTCCATGGATGACTGCTTTGATACATAGCATAAGCTTCCGCTACAAATGTTGATACAGTACTCATGCAACCTAAAAATCCAAGTTCAAGTCCCCCTAACAACAAGTTGGAATTCTTCTCCTTGACCTGCATTAGAAACATTTCGAACATTATGATAATGAATACTATAAATGATAATTAATTATAAACAAATTTAGAATGGTATGTGAGAATGTTATACCATTAAATTGATCAATGATAGAGCAGCCATAAGACACGTTGCAATAAGATTTGTGAGTAGTGTTCCCACTGGTAACCATTTCAAATGCTTTTGCTTTCCAATTCCTTGGCCATTCAGGCGTGCTAAAAGCCACCTTATCCATACACCAAATGGTCCAACTACACATGCAAACCATAACTTCGTTCCATGGTGGGAAATAAAATCCATATTTGATAAAACAAGGCCCCCTATCCATAATATTCCACCTATAGTAAAAAATATTATCAAGCCATATATGTGACATTGATAATGAGTGGTAGATGGAATATGTATGAATTTTGGCCACCTTTTCTTATGTTGGTCATGAATAGATGCTCTCTTCGATTTCAACAATTCTGCAGTTCCAATTCCTACTAACAATGACATATAAGCAAGTTCCATTCCTGTCATTTTCAAAATAATATATATCATATATTGGCATTGTAACTATAAACAAACTTTAGTTAAAAAATGTAAGAAGTGTTCAAGATATATGGATATAATTATAAATAAATAACTATTAATTTAATATATTAAAATGGGTTCTTGCATTATCTTAATTCTTAATCATAATGAGGATCATGCAAAATGATTGTCAAACTATTAATTTAATTCAAGGTACTAGACAATGAACTATTATCACCATTTGTATACATTACCTAAAAGGATACCAATAAAACCACGCATCCAATGCCCTTTAGTTGTTAAGTTTACCATTTCTTGAATCCAGGCTGTGAAAGTAGTAATGCTTCCCATTAACCCAGTTGATAGACCAATGGCTAAGACTTCAGAAAAATGAGAAATATCTCTTTTGAACACAACTCCAACCCATCCCATGAAAAAGCAACCAACCTTGCAAATAAAACATAAGTTAAGATGAGTCTAAGAAAATAATAAATTTATTATAGAGATGATTGATTTATTATATTATTATAGGAATCAAGTGTTCATAATGCTAAAGTTGTAGGAAAAATCAAGTAAATTCTTACCATATTTGATGGAAGATCAATATAAAGAGGACTATGAATATTTGTAACATTTGCTCCATCAGGTCCAAATAAAACTTGCAATCCATATCTCGTTAAGACCTACACCCAAGGAAAACACAAATCAATCACCAAAGAAATTTTTCATTAAGTTATTAACATAAGTTTCAAATTTCAAATTATTTTTAGAATGAATATATATATATATATATATATATATATATATATATATATAACAATTTTTTATATTTATAAAGAAAATTTACAATGTAATTTTATTATATATTAACCATTTTAGTTTAAATTTGTTGAAGATGAACTTTATGTGGAGAACAATGCACCATGCAGAAATTGGGCAGTGCAAGGAGCAATTCCCTCCTTTGGGAAGCCCTTCTCACCCTCTAGAGACCCTACTATCCATTGGAAGAATTTAATTTGCACATGGGAAAATATTATTTTTAATGTGGAACCATGTCATCTCAAAAAGTACAAGTCGCCCTGGAGGAGGAAATTCAAACCCAAAGACCACATATAAATAAACACCATTTGGTATCACTTGGAGGCATCATCACACATTCAGTTCACCTTATCTTGGTTAAATTAAATCAAAAAATTGTAGGTCTAAGTTCACACATGCGACAAAGAGAGAGGTGCTTTTGTTGACCAACGTTGATTTTCTGTTTGGGACTATTTTGACCAACGTTGACTTTAGAGGGTTTGACTTGTTTTGACTTGGGATTTGGTTCAGTTCTTGGAGATTGAATTTAGGAGAGAGAAGGCCAAATTTTTTTCGGCACTTTGACCACATTTGACCGCAAGCTTCAGGAAACTTTGATTGTAGGGTTAACTTTGACATTGACTAATTTAGAGGCAGCTTTTTGTGACTATTTTGACCAAATTTGACTGAGGAAAAGAGGCTGAATTATTTGCTACCTTGACAAAAAAAATTGGATCACTTTGACCATTAATTGTTGATTGGTTAGGGTAGAGTTGACTACTATTAACTTTGACCAAAAATTTCAAATTTGAAGTTTGAACAGATTTGACTTTCTTGCTCATATTTGATTGGATCTTGGTTGGTTGATTTGGCTAGTCAAGGACTTGACCTTTGACTCATTGTTGATGTACTTGGACTATGTATCTCTTTGCTAAAAAATTGATGGTAATCTAATAGAAGAAGAATTTGGAAAGGGTTTTCCCCCTTGTGGGGCTTTCCTTTGGTCTTTGACCAAATCTTTGTCTCTATTGTTCTTGGTTGTCTTCTATTGTGCATATGGTTTTATGTTCTATCTACAATTGCTTACTATTACTGGGTGATTGAAAATATATTGGATAATTTATTAGTATAGGAAGAATAATTGTTATAAGTGATTGCTACAACATATTACATTGGAAAATTAACATGGTATCAGAGCTAAGGTGAAGACAAGCCTAAGGAGATAAGATAGATCACCCTAGAAGATTTCTTATCCGCTAATGAAGATCACTTGATTTGGTCAACATATCTACCTCATACTTCAAGATTGAGGAGAAACTAAATGACTCATCAAATTATGTTGTTTGGAGAACTAGGTTGGATGTGACTTTGGATGAGAATGATGTCTTGGAATATGTTGAAGGCAAAGTACCCGAGCCTTCAGATAATGCTTCTACTGCTATCAAAGGCAAGTACAAGAAAGGTGAGGTCAAAGCTAAGAAAATTATTATTGATTCTTTGAGAGACCATTTGATTATTTATATTTCAAAGTTGAAGAAGTCCAAGGAAATGTATAATAAGATGGTTGGGATGTACGAAGTCAAAAACTTGAGCCATATTCTTTATTTGAAGAATCAACTCAAGGACATTAAGATGAACAAAGCAGAAACTGTGAAATGATACTTCATGAGGATATCCCAACTCAAGGATCCACTGATGTTTACTGGAGAAATTACATTTGATAGAGAGATAGTACTAATTTCACTTGGAGGACTCCCTCCAATTTGGGAGACATCAATTACCACCATTAGCAACAATGACATGTTTCCTTAATTTAATGAGCTATTGGGCAAGTGCACTCAACAAGAGACCTAGATGATTTCTAAAGGGAGAATTCAAAAGAATTAGAGAAATTTTGAGGTCTAAAATGGGCCTCCTAAGGAATATGAAAAATAATAGTGCAAATAATAAAATAAGATTAGACTACTTCATCAAGCTTTGGAGGAAAAAAAAAAAAAAAACCTACTTTTTCAACTTGTATTTTCAATTTATTTACCTATGGTTTTACTCAAATTTTGAGCGGGAGCTCTTGTTGGATGTGGAATTTAATTTTACATCCAAGGAGTACCCATGTTGCATACTCTCGGTGGACCCTACTACACAAAAAATGTGAATTACATGAAAAAATGTGATTAATCATGTTTTTTCATGTATTTCACATTTTTGTGTAGTAGGGTCCATCGAAAGTATGCAACATGAGCACTCCTTGGATGCAAAATTAAATTTCACATCCAACAAGTGCTCATGCTCAAAATTTGAGTAAAATCGTAGGGAGGTAAGTTGAAAATATGAGCTAAAAAAATAGTTTTATTTTTTATTTTTTATTTTTAATCTTTTTACTCCAGAAATGATGAATCATTGACGTCATCATATTAAATTCTATTGGTTCTTATAAATTTGATTTTTGTTGTACATTTTTATTTTGAGGCCTATTTTTGACCTCAAAAATTCTCTAATGCATGAAGAAGGAAGCCCTTTGCCTTTGCCACCCAAGCTAAGAAGAAGATAGGAAAAGGAGGTCCAGAAAAAATCAAGGATTCAAGAGCAACAATCAAGGATTGAAGAAGGACACATCCAACATAAAATGCTACAATTTTCAAGTATGGTCACTATGACCGAGATTGTCCAGAAGAAAGAAGTGCTCTAAGGAACAACTGCAATCTTAGGAGGAAGAAAGGAGGATCCCCTGCCCGAGAGAAGACTCATCATCCTCCTAAAATATCAAGGAACTTAAGGTATGATAACAATGTAGCTACTACTCATTCTGAATATTTTCTTATTTCTGATTTTTATAGTTACTCTCCTCCAAATGCATTTGATAGGTGGTTGGTAGATAGTGGGGCCTCTAGACACTTCATTGGCTATCGTGAAGTCCTCTCAAACCTGGTTGAGAGGGAGACAAAATTGAAGATCATTCTTGGGGGAAATTATACTTATTTTATGAAGGGGTTTGGTTCTATTTCATTTCATTTGGATTTTGGTTAAACGATACATCTTTAGGATGTTCTGGGATTGAAAAAGAATATTGTGTCCATATATGCCTTGGAGGACAAAGGGATGAAGGTTGATTTTATAAATGGAAAAATCCTCACTTGGCCCATGGAATCTAGCTTGAGGGGTTCCTTCACCTTGGGATCAAGAATTGAAGGCCTTTATAAAGCCAATGAAATACCAATTTGAGCATTAGTTCATGATAGTAATCATCAATGTGAGTTGTGGCACCAAATATTTGCTCACCTTCACTATGAAGCGTTGCCTAAGGTGAGAAGGATGGTTTCTGGGATGCCCAAGATTCATGTAGATCATGAGGGAGTTTGTCTAGGATGTGCAAGTAGAAAGAAGAAAAAGGGACCATTCCATTTAAGCAGGAGTAGGACCACTAATATTCTACAACTCATACATTCTGATCTATGTGGACCCATGCCAATGATTTCACTTGGTGGCTACCTATATTACATAATCTTTATGGATGATTTCTCCCAAAAGTCATGGATTTTCTTCTTGAAACATAAGGACCAAGCATTCAACATGTTCAAAGAATTCAAAGCATTGATAGAGAATCAAACAGGGAAAATAATCAAAATCTTCAGGTTTGATAATGCAGGAGAA
Source organism: Pinus tabuliformis (assembly GCA_031772625.1). Lineage (NCBI taxonomy): Eukaryota > Viridiplantae > Streptophyta > Pinopsida > Pinales > Pinaceae > Pinus > Pinus tabuliformis. The sequence continues at coordinate 1,208,769,342 of CM062805.1, read as the reverse complement.
TTCATTTCAAATGAGTTCATTAACTTTTACAAGAAAGTTGGAATCAAGAAGGAGACCATCGTACCTTATAATCTTGAGTAGAATAGTGTATCTGAACAGAAGAATAGGACTATCATGGAAGCTTCCTAAGCCATGTTGCATGATCAAAAGTTGCCAAAGTTTCTATGGGGAGAAGTTGTTAACACAATGGTCTATGTTCAGAATAGGACTCCTCATCAAGACTTGGGTGATGAGACTCCCGAAGAAGAATTCACAGGTGTGATGCCCGATATTGGACAATTGAGGATCTTTGGCTGCCCCATCTACTTTCATGTGTCGAACGACAAGAGGAACTAGCTGACATTAGAGAAATTTTGAGGTAAAAAATGGGCCTCGAAACAAAAAGGTACAAACAAAATCAACTTTATAAGAGCTAATAGGATTAAAGATGACGATGTCAACCATGGGGGATGATTCACCATTTTTGCAGTAAAAAGGTAAAAAGATTTAAAAAAACAAACAAACAAACAAACAAACTTTTTCAACTCGTATTTTCAACTAATCTCCCTATGATTTTACTCAAATTTTGAGCGGGAGCACTCGTTGGATGCAAAACTTAATTCCTCATCCAAGGAGTACCCATGTTGCATAATTTCGAAGGACCTTGCTGCATGAAAATTTAGAAATACATGAAAAACATGATTGCAATCACATTTTTCATGTATCTGTCATTTTTCATGTAGCAGGGTCCATTGAAAGTATGCAACATGGTTACTCATTGGATGAGGAATTAAATTCCACATCCAATTATTGCTCCCACTCAAAATTCGAGTAAAACCCTAAGGAGTAAGTTGAAAATACGAGTTGAAAAAGTAGTTTTTTTCCCTCTAAAATGTGATGATGTAATCTAATATTATTTTATTATTTCCACTATTATTTCATAATATTCCTTAGGAGGCCTATTTTAGACCTCAAAATTTCTCTAATGAGAGCTCATGGGATTGATCGAACTCTGCACTATAGGGTTGAAGGATCCTTGTCTTTTGATAAGTGGATATTCCCTATCATGATTAGGACTTGTTAGAGTATACCCTAGTATGCATCCGACCCACAAGCTAGGCTTGGCTGGATTGCCACTCATCTGGCCAATGAGTGAGGAGAGTGCTTAGGTCGGAGGATCTTTACCCATGGAAGATGCGTATGGTAAATTGATCTCCCTATGTTCGAGATGCATGGTGTTGAAACCACTTGATCACTGAGGGTCAAGTTGGGTGACATAGGGTTTGGAGGATCTTTGTCACTTGTAACAAATTGATCTCCCTTATTGTCAAAGATATAGGGTTTGGAGGATATTTACCCCAAATGTAAATCGATATCCCCTAATATCTGGATGGAACTTTTCAATTAGTCAGTTGGATATGGTTATGAAGGATCTTTACCTAGAGGTAAATTGATATCCCCTAATATCTAGATGGAGCTTTTTAATTAGTCGGTTGGATATAGGTTTGGAGGATCTTTACCTAGAGGTAAATTGATCTCCCCTATGATGATTCTTCTTATTTAGGTTGAGAGTGTTCAACAAATGAGCAGATATGAGCAAGAGATGAGAAGATATGAGATATGATATGATGATGATGAGACGTTTTAGATGAGACTTATGATGTAGTCATTAATTCCTCCCTAACAAAGAGGGAGTGTTGAAATTTGGCAGCTCAAGGAGCAATTCCTTCCTTTGGGAAGCCCTTCTCACCCTCTAGAGACCCTACTAACCCTTGGAAGAATTTAATTTTCACATCGAAAAATATTATTTTTAATCTGGAACCATGTCATCTCAAAAAGTACAAGTTGACTTCGAGGAGGAAATTCAACCCCCAAGACTACATATAAATAAACATCACTTGGAGGCATCATCACACATTCATTTCATATTTTCTTGTTTTGATTAACTCTGAAAATTGCAAGTCCGAGTTCACATGTGCAAAGGAGAGAGAGGAAATTTTGTTGACCAACATTAACTTTATGTTTGGGACTATTTTGACCAATGTTGACTTTGGAGGGTTTGACTTATTTTGACTTGGGGGGTTTGGATTTGTTCTTGGAGGTCAAATTTAGGAGATATTTTGATTACAGGGTTGACTTTGACTAATTTTGAGGCAAATTTTTGTGATTGTTTTGACCAAGTTTGACTAAGGGAAATAGATCGAATTCTTTGCTACCTTGACCGAACTTTTTGGAGCACTTTGACCGTTGACTGTTGACTGTTGTTGAATTTGACCAGAGATTGCATATTTGAAGTTTGAGCTAATTTGACTTTCTTTCTCATATTTGACTGAATCTTGGTTGGTCGATTTGGCTAGTCAAGGCTTTGACCTCTGACTCATTGTTGATGTACTTGGACTATGCATCTCTTTGTTGAACATTTGATGACAATCTAATAGAAGAAAATTTTGGAAAGGGTTTTCTCCCTTGTGGGGTTTTCCCCTAGTCTTTGACCAACTCTCTATCTTTATTATTCTTGGTTGTCTTCTATTGTGCATATGGTTTTATGTTCTATGTATAATTGCTTACTGTTACTAGGTGATTGAAAATATATTGGATTATTGATTTCTATTTGAAGAAGAATTGTTATAAGTGATTGTTACAACATATAACATTGGGAAATTAACACATCCTTGGTACACTATCTTTGTAGAAATTTATATAATTCAGTATCTATGATGTAAGCAACCAAGAATCTGATATATCCTTATGGATCCATTATTATGTCAAGGGAAAGACTCAAATATATATATTCTTACTTTCATTTTTCACAATTGGGGTGAAAATGTTGCTTATTATTGATAGTGTAGTTATATTAGAGAAATTTTGTGGTCTAAAAAACAAAAATGTACAACCAAAATCAACTTTAAAAGAACTAATATGACTCAAGATGATGATGTCAGCCATGGGGGATGATCCATCATTTCAGGAGTTAAAAAAATATTTAAAAAAAACTACATTTTCAACTTGTATTTTCAAATTATCTCTCTTTGGTTTTACTCAAATTTCGAGCAAGAGCACTCGATGAATGCATAATTTAATTCTTAATCCAAGGAGTACCCATGTTGCATACTTTCGATGGACCCCACTACACGAAAAATGAGAAATACATGAAAAAACGTGATTGCAATCACGTTTTTCATGTATTTCTCATTTTTTGTGTAGAAGGGTCCATCGAAAGTATGCAACATGGGTACTCCTTGGATGAGGAATTAAATTATGCATCGAACGAGTTCTCCCACTCAAAATTTGAGTAGAACCGTAGGGAGATAAGTTGAGAATACAAGTTGGAAAAATAGTTTTTTCTTTTTTTCCTTCTAAAATTTGAAGATGTAATCTAATATTATTTTATTATTTCCACTATTATTTTATAATATTGCTTAGGAGGCCCATTTTAGACCTCAAAATTTCTCTAATGTAACCTTACAATCTATTGCCTCTTTTTTTTTTTTTATCTCATTATTTTCCTTTAAATCTTATCTTGGTATGACAACTATAATGTCCATATCCATTACAAATGTGTAAGCAAATTGAGGAATTTGGAATTATGCTTCATTGGTAGCTAAGTTCAACACCTAAAAAGAAGAAGATGCATTTGAACTAAAGATGATGTATACGGCATGCTCCACACATGTGGTCATGGTTATGAACCTATTTTGTTTATGTTTTATTAGGAAGGAATGATAAAAAAGCACAGTTACTCCCTCTCTAGTCCCATTTTTTTTCAAATAATGAATGATAGAGTATGGAGTATCAATTGGAAACACCCACACACCCATGTCATACATTATATCCCATAAGCTACAAAGTGCCAAATATTAGGGTATACGTATCTGATTAGAGTTTCCCAAGTGTGGGAAGCTGTGTTTTCTTATATTGTGCATAAGTTACAAAAAACACCATGAAAGTTTCAAACCAAAAGGACCTACACCAATTAAGGAAGTGGTGTGTTGATAGATGTGACCTATAAGATCTATGGAAGGGGGTGTTACAATGTGTAACATGTAACAATATATCACTTCGTTATAAGGAGATCATAGGTAAAGTATAATGGTCTTTTCAAGAGTTGTCACATGCAACATGGTTAAGCATATTTTACGCTCCTCCCATTAAGGGAGGCGATTTAAATTACAAGAGATAACTTAGTACAATGGTCATATGTTAATTTAATATTGTAATTGTATGTTTTAATTAAATATAGCTAAGTTATTAGTAATAAATTTGCACGTGATAATAATATCAAGATAACTCAGGTTAGGTCATGTATTAATCAAATAAAGAGGTTTCAAGACTTGATATCCCTCCTAGGGGAGGTATACTAAAATCACTATGAAATGAATACTATAACATACCCAGCTCCTTAAGTTAATTTAATGATATGGGGTTATAAAATTTTACTTTATTTTACTCACCTTAAAAATCATTTTTTTAGACCACCATCATTTTATCCTCATCGAGGAATTTCCAATGATAGAAATTTCATTAAAATCCAAGCTTTGGGTGCAAAGTTATGCCCTTCTGAATACTTTTCCTTCTAAGTGCCATGTCAACATCCATACCATTCCCATGTGGAAGACACGTGAAATTCCTTTTTCCCATGTGTCACCACCATATAAAGATACATTATCTAAATGTGGTTGGCACATGGAATTCCTTGCCTATGTGTCTTTGCCACCTAGGGCGACATCCTCACAAAACATGTTAGAATCCCTCCCTTTGAATTTAGCTCCATGATTTTCTTTAAGCCTCCATGATAATAAATTCTAGATATTCAAACTTTCATATGCATTTATGTTTTATAAAGCATCAAGGTCTATCATAGTCCAAGATTTTCAAAACATCTAAATCCCTCTAGATTTGAGACTTCATTCTTCCAATAACAACAAATAGGTTAACCTTATGGATATCCAAATCCAAGATTTTTAGAAAGACTAGTTTAAATGGGATTTTTTGATTTCCATATATTTGTTATCCTTAGCTTCCACGTTCATTTTCACCTCCATGAGGTTTCCACATGGCCTCCATCTCAGCATTGAAGCACCACTAGTCCATGTCACTTTTCCATGTTGGTATGCCACTTCAGCAAAATTAACTTATGTGCCACATCATCATGACATGTCACCTAGTTATGTTAGCTCAGAGTGCTCACATGGACTTGACATATCCTCCTTCTAGCCTACTAAGTTGGCATCCAACATTGAATATTTTCTAATTATAGCTTTGTAGTTTTTCTAGATCTCCATATCACTAGAAACATAGACATCATGCTTCCTCTACAAATAATTTTTCAACTGCAATTCCATAATTTTTTTTCTTTTAATTCCATTTAAGAAATCGTTGAGATGCCCATATATCTTAATCTTAATAGAATCTAGATCCCAAGCTCTGTCACTTAATAGATCCTTCAATTCTCACCTATAGAAATTAGCAAAATACAAATCTTAACATATTTTGGACCCTTGGTCCCATTACTTGACAGACCCTGCTAATTTATGTCCTAAAATGTTTAACATAATCAAGATCTTGAAAAACTCTAGACCCCTACTCCCTTCACTTGATATATTATGGAATTCATATTTCTATTAACTAAAGGGTCTATTAACTAAGTAATTGGACACTAGGAAGGATGAAAAATAATGTTGAAATATTGAAGCTAGTCCAGTTAATGAATTCCCACCAATAAAAATGGCAAGAGGGGCTTGTTAATAAACAATTTTTTTTTTTCAATTTGGCCACTAGCGACTACAAGGGCTTAAGAACTAACTCACATGGCTCAAGGTTGTTCTAGTCAATTAATTTCACACATAAGCCCCCTTGCAACCAAATACGAGTCATAAGACCAGAATGGCTCATGTGTCTAAGGGATGGGACAAAACCTCTAATCCTCAAATTTACAATTGACCTTAGCCAAGGAGATCAATCCTTGAATTTATAAACTTCTACAAAGTTCTTAATCTTGTTTCATAGGCTAAAAATAACTCTTAATAGGGGAAGCCTTTCCTAGAATATTTATGAGAATGCATAGGTATTTTCTAGCCTATGAAGTGTTGAACACACACTTATACTAAGAGGGGGGTGAATTAGTATAATGCAATTTTTACTTATTTAAACACTCATGAACCATTAAAAAGTAATCATAAATGATATTTATTATTTTTTAAACATGGAACAGAAGATTTACATTGAAACCCATTCAAGAGAAAATCAAAAACCTATTTATAGATACCAACCTATTATTATAAATATTTATAGGCAATAACCTACTAGAGACATTGATCTTCACTAGTACAAACCCTGGTAGGAACCAACCTATTCTTATATATATTTAGACAACAATCCCAATAGCTAGAAATGTTTGTAGGGACCAACATACTTGAGACACCAATCCCCACTGTTGCAAATATTTGTAGGCACAAACCTACTAGAGACACCAAGCACCAACTTAGCAAGAGACACCAATCCCTTTGTTTGTTTAACAAGCCTTAATTACAACTCATCTTCAGTATATATAACTTCTTCAAAATATGATAAAATTCATATTAGCTACCTCTACTTTCATCGAGTCTTCTCAATGTTTTTCCTTCACTGGATCTACTCACTACTTCTGCATTTAGTGTGTTCGACCAAAATTTGAATCTCCAAATGAAATTTATGGTAGCTCTCCCAATTCTTCTTGTTTTTGGCCTCTTCCAAAGGTCCATATATCCAATTTTTCAAATCCATTTTTGACGATTTTACCTTAGGTACTTATGTATGTCTCCTTAGATATATGAAAATTTCATAGACTAAAAATTGCCAAAAAAGAAGTTATACAAAATATTCCAAGCCAACTTGTTTGAAGTTGATTTTAGGACCATTCATAAACCCTCACTTCCATAGGGAATATTTTTGAAAATATATTGAACCAAAGTTTTAATTTATTACCTAAGCTACTTCTATATGTTTCATTAAATCTTTGAAATTGTCATATTTTCAAAATTCCCAAAAGTAAAGTTACAAACAAAATTCCATGCTAACTTGATTGAAAAGGATTTCAAGGCCATTCAGAACCCCTAAATTCCACAAATCATATCCCCAAAATTATATTGAAAAAAATTCTAAAATTTGGATTATTGGTTCCTATAGATCTCATCTTTGTGTGCTTAAAATTTCGTAGTATGAAACATCCCAGAAAATAATTTATAGTGTAAATTCCAAACTAACGTAATTGAAACTAATTTTGGGAGCATTAAGGAACCCTAAATTCCATTGGTCATATCTAAGAACTATGATGAAATAATGTATAAAATTATCACCACGTGTACTTAGAGATATCTTCTTTGTCTCCTCAAAATTTCACTATCTAAAACATCCTAGAAAATAATTTATAACAAAAATGATAGACTTACCTATTTAAAATTGATTTCAGGAGCATTCAAGAACCCTAACTTTCATAAGGAATATATCAACGAGTATAACGAAACAATGTATCAAATTATTTTCACAAGTACTTATAAATCTCACCTCTGTATCTTTGAAATTTCACAATTTGAAACATACCAAAAACCAAGTTATAACTAAAATCCCAAGATGACTTGTTTGAAGCAGACTTCGAGATAAATCACAAACCCTAACTTCCATCGGGTATTTATCCAAAAGGATAGTGAACCAAGCTCTAATAATTTAACTAGATGTTCCTGTCAATCTCTCCTCAATATGGTCAAAATTTCACCATTTGAGGTAGGCTATAAAAAAAGTTCTAGCGAACATGCCAAGATGACTCATTCACTCCACAAGTTACTTTTTTGGTCACACACACTTTCCTTCCAATATTGTCTCCTTTTAAACATGATCATAACCCTTCATGAAATGACATGTTAGTTCAAAAAGTCACGTCAATTAATTAATTAAGTAATTAATTCCCCTTTTCTATTTCACATTTGTAAATAAGATGGGAAAATACAATGGAATTCTCAGACCACATGTTTAAAACTACCATGGATGGGTTTGAAGACACCATGTCACTTTTTGACTTCTCCTTTTCCGCAAGAATCCCCTTTTTAATATATTTGGATACTTATATATAATATCAACGATAAAATATCTTTGACATCAATGACAACAATGTTTTTAGCAATATCCCCCTTTTTCATTGATGGAGTCTTGTAACTAAATGCATAATCGACTAGGAATATAGTATCAATGATATAATCCTTTTAAAACTGATGATAACAATTTGCTCAAGAATATCCCTATTTGGCATTGATGGTGATGGAAATCCTATAATTAAACACATAATCCACTAGGAATAGAAATAATTCTTCCCATTGTTGTAATACTCTACCTGCCTACAACTACCCCCCTTTGAAATCAACAATATGGGGATGCACCTCCTAAAATTGTGCTCCTCCTAATTATTGTCCAAAGAAAATTCCTAGTTGATTAGTAAACTGAACATGGCCACAACATTATCTGTCAATCCAACAATATCTATTATGCCAATAGTCTTTGTCAATCATATTAGTACAAAATCCATAACTTCAATAACACTCCTGAAATTGAGGGAACAATGAAATCATTGTTGATGAACTACCTAGTCAAAACTTGGTTAACTGGTATATCTACGCAATCCTCAACCAATCATTGTCAATTATTTATTTGCAAGGGAAAGTCACAATGGATGAGTTATAGCTCAAAATGACACCCCCTTAGGCCTACTAAGGAAGCACCTCAAAATGAGGGATAGAATGTAAGAAAACTCCATGGAAACCCTCTCAAAAACTTAGGTTTGCCTCTACAATGCCCCTAGTACACTAGGAGGGAGAGTTGCAATGCTCCAATTGGTCTAGAAGGGAGAGTTGAATGCTCCAATTCTTCAACACAAGATAATTGAAGTGGCTAGGGTTGGTAGTGTGATTGAATAAGGGTAGAAAAAGTAAAAAATGATTAGATATAGAATATAAGGATGAAAGGACCATATTAAACATGGTCAAAAAAGTGTCTAGATACATCTAATCACCTCTCAAACCCATCCGTAAAATACATACCCACCATGGAGGAAATGGATAAAAGGTAGGGATAATGAAATGTTGTCTAATTGAAAACCCAATTCTATTTTCACTAAGTTGCAAAACACAGTGAAGCTTGATTGAGTTGTGGTGAGAGGAGGAACCAGGGGCAAGGACACGAAGTTTGCAACGTTGTAATATTTCGTTGATATAATAAAGAGATCATGCTTCCCCCCCAGTTACATATATTTTTCATGTTGTTGTTAATGTATGTTCTTGGTTTATTCATGATGCTAACGTTAATGTGGTTTGTAGGAAGATAGATATAATGGTTTATGTTATTTGTGTGTAGGTTATAGGTGTAAGGAGTTCAAGGGTCAAGATCTCAAGGGACTTGACCACCAAAGGCACAAAAAATCCACCTTTCAAGCTAAATTGCACTCCCTATCCATTTCCATGTTTACTTCTATTATGCATGTGTGTGTCATTCATTTTGGGTAAAATAGATATCTAGTGCACTACCTGTCAGAGGCCCTTCGTAGGCTAATGGATCAAAAGTATGTTGTTACTACAAAGGAAATTCTTTATAAACAGAACTGGTAACTCCACTAAGATCCCAATGGGTCTCTTTATGGTATTTTTTTTTCTCATTTACTTGATTTCTTTTAATTTTCTCATTTTTGAGTCATCATTAAGGGTCCTAGGAGAATCTTTTTTGGAAAATTTATTGTTGAAAACTTTAAAATAGGGCTTTTAAACCCTTCAAATCTCCTTAATAGCCTTAAAAAATCATTGATCACTTGTCCAATGCTTTTTCTAGCCTATGATAAAGTGTTGCAACTCTTTGTTCCTTCTATGACAGAGGATTGCAACATTCAAAGTGGGGTTTTAAAGGGGTTTTCTATGTAATTTCTTTGGTTTTCTTGCATCATTTTGAGCCAAAATTAGGCCAAAATTAGATCTAATTATTTAATCCTTTTCTTAGTGATAACACTCTCAAATTTACCTCAAATAAGTGAGTTTGTAGTCATGTTTAAGGGTTTTGATTCCCAACAGTGACATTAGAGTTGGATATGTTTCTATCACCATTGTCCTAGATCCCTATTTATTTTTTGCCTACTATCATGAGTATGTTATAATCCTTGGATTCACTTGTTTGATCCATGATTTCTTGTAAGTAGGATCTTGGGTTTTGGGTGTGTTTCTTTTTGTCTCCTTTGGATTTTTCTTTGATTGCTTAATCTTTTAGATTATAATCTATTACTATATGTAAAACTCATAAAGGAGAGAGTTGTGTGAAGTGTATTCATACTACATTAGAAAGATCTAGCTATCTTACAAATATTTTTCATTGAAAGAAAAGATTTCACTTTCATATTTTTCATCTCTTTCCTTGAAGCAAGTCAAAATACCATCAAGTTTCATGCCATATTCCCCTAAATTAAAAAACAACCACTAAAAGCAATAATTTAATAAAATTAATCAAACATTTTTCATTTCTTTGGTAGCAAACCAACATTAGCTTAGGATTTTATGGCCTTGGAATAGGTTGGTGAGGAAACTTTCCAAGGCCATAAAAAACAAATGCTATAATCTTGAGTTAGGAAGTGTAAATCTAGTCAAAATCAAATGTTTCATGGGAAGCCCTTCTAACACAAGTGTCAAGCACTAGATCACGCTGGGATTGGTGGACTAATCACCCTACTTTATTTTCTCTTGGCGGCGTGATTTATATACATATCAAGATCTCTTTTGGGAGGTTGCATGCTCGATACCTTGCCCTTGTGTGTGGACCCTACCCATGACTATCCCCCTAGGTTTGCTAGTTGTATGTGGTAACCGTAGTGCCCATAATCATAGTGACCTTACACAAGTGATGACGAGTGTGACATAATTGTTGTACCTCAAACAAACATTCATCAGTATTCACTAGGATCCCCTAAAGGGTGCCCACACATAATTTAAGGGTACTTGCATCAAGTGCATAACCGTTATGAAAGAATCCAACGTAACCCATCCCTATCTTCACAATTGACTTGGGCCCTAATAAACTAAGATCTAACTAAGGGAAGACCCTTTTGATCCATTGGTTTTCTTGCTTGCTCCTTAGGTTTGCTAGGTCTATGTTGTTTGGTCAAGTCTAGTTCTCCTTATGTTTCATTTCTTTTTATTTTGCATACGTCCTTTGCAACCACAGTGGTTGGGATTAGTCCACATCATTCTCATCACCTAGAGGGCCTTTCTCTTGAGGAGGAAGGTCCAACTCCCAATATATGTAGTATGAACCCCACTAATACCATAGACTTAAGTATTTCTTAACTCTCATTAATGGCTTCTCCATATGCACTCAAGTTTATCTCTTAAAACTTAAGAGTGAGGTTTTTGACATATTTTTTATTTATAAGGCCCTTATAGAAAAACAATTTAAAAAATAATAGTATAATTTAAGAGAAATAATTGCACATCAAAGGAAACGACAAATTGTATGATTCAATATAAGGAATTAAGCCTTCATTATTAGGAAAAAACCACTAATTGTGTCAATTACATAGTCAATCATATTCCCACAAAGGATTTAGAAAATATAACATTGAAAGAATCATGGAGTAAATTTAAATTAGATTTAATCCACTTGGCATGTGTTTGAGAGTGAAGCATGTCAAATAACATTTCTAATGAGAAAAAAATCATGTGACCTAAAAGCGGGAAGTGCAATTTTGTTGGACAATTTGAAGATGTAAAAGGATACAGACTTCTTCAACCTAATTCTAATAAAATTATTATTAGGAGAGATGTTAAGTTTCATGAAAATATTTCAACCTATGAGCCTAATTTAATGTTTGTGACATATTTGGCATTTGTCCCATCTTCCATCCCCAAATTTTTTGTTAATGATCCTAGTATAGTTTCTTCCTTAGATGATGACAATGAGGATGGAAATGCCCCTTTGCCTACTCACCTTCTTCTAGTTGGGTTCATTGAACATGAACGTACACCAACACCATTGTTTTTCCGATGGGTTCATATAAAAAAAAGAAACAATCAGTGATCTTGTTGGTGATCCTACAAATCAATGTTGTGCAAATTACAATTCTAGTGAGCCTCGTCTCTTTTGGCTCAAATGTGAGAGAAAATGATCCAAAAAGATTTGCAAAAGCTTTTGGCCATCCATATTGGGACATAGTAAAATGAAGAATATTGTTTCTTAATGGTGAATGATACTTGGAATCTTATGCATCTTCGGAAAGAGAGAACACTTATTAGATGTAAATAGGTGTAAAGGGTTAATTATGCATAAAATGGAAGTGTTGAAAGACACAAGACTCGACTAGTTTCCAAATAATTATATATTCTTGACATAAATTTATCCAACAACTCATACTCTCCTCGTTATACTGATCCATGACTCTACACTCAATTGGTCTATGATCTCTATTTAAAGAGCATGGAGAGTCATTTGTTGATAATTGATTGTGAGAAACTTATATATATTTTTTCCTTTTGCATTACTATATTACCTGAAGTGGCAACATTAGTTAACTGTGGATTGTTTCCTTGAAATTTTAACCTTATCATACACTGGTCTACTAGTTTTTAATCTATTTTTTAATGATAGCTTAAAATATTTAACTTATATGAAAATATCCTATTTATTAAATAACTATACATTAAAAAAAAAACTCTATGAATAACTAAAATTATTAATTAAATTAGCATTAAAAGGAAAGAAAAAAATGATAGCCAAAAGCTTATTTTATTTGCTAAATGTTTTCAACCTATCAACCAAAAAATGTGATCACATCAAATAAATTGATAGTAAAGGGTTGTAACATAGATTTTTGAGTGTTTTAAAATTGCATTATAAAGAAACTATTGCATTATAAAGCAACTCTTTCTAACCTTAATCTTATAATTGAACAAAGAGCACCTCTATTATGAACGTTGTATATCCAATAACGATCATCCCTTTGCATTCTAGTATATACCTTTACGGTCTTGTATTTTAAAACTACTTAAATCAACGTGAAAGGTCATTTTGTACATTGACTAATTTGTTCATTTGCCATATAGATGGGAAAGCATAAACATTTTGATGAGAAAGTTGTTTATAATCTTACCCCGATAATACCAAAAGCTCCCAGATAAGTAAGAATTGATAGAGATTCCATGATGCATGAAAGTTGCTCCTCATTACCCTACCATTGAAGGAATCCAAAAACCAATACATAAACAGCGATTATTAGTTGTCAATATAGAAGAAGTGTGTACAAACTAATTTATAAATAATGTTAAAAAACAATTATTTCAACCAACCAAATCTAATAAAATGGATTAAGTCATCAAGTTGGTTGTCATTATCTCTCGAAAGATTCATTTGCTATATATCCAAATTAAAAGAAACGGTTTAAAGAGTCTGGTTAGTCGGAACGTGATTAAGTATAACGTTATATGAATATGATATAATATCAGAAGCATTGCACAAAAAAACATGAAATACAGTGTGAAAAAGATATTTTATCTTTTTGTTAAATGAGTCTTGATTCAGGTTTGTTTGTGTATAATTATTATTTTATTAAAGTGAATTGAAATTTTTTTAATTTTTTTTTTACAAAAATAATTAAAATTTATGTCAATATGATGAAATTGTTTAACAAGATAATATAAACCTTATAAGTTTTTAAAGTTAAAAGCATCGAACATAATTTATTTTTTTTTATTACTTTTTATTTTAGATGTTGATTAAAGCTTTTTTTTATCATTATTTATTTCGTAGTTGTATGCCTCTATAAATTATTTTAACAAAATCACACATTTCTAAAACATTGCATTATTGAAAAAATAGTGATAATTGGGCCTATTATGTGCTTCTAGATTGTTACTAAACTTGGTTGTTTGAATGACAAAGGATTGTTTCATTACCTGGCTGGATGAATTTTACATAATAACATCCTTATCGCTCATCAAAATATTCCCTTCAAAAGAACTAATTGGAAAGGAAGGATGAACCACCAACTTGTACTCTTCATTATCCTTCTCTTTCTCAATCTACAATTTTAAAATCCTAGCTTGCAATATGTTTATATTATTTGTTACCTCTTCAATCTTCTATTTGTTGTATTTTGAAATAATTCTACTGTGCATCTATTGGTTTTAACTACATGTATTTGGTAATTGAACCCCATAATTTTCCTTTTCTTTCTTATGTTTCTTACCATTCCTTATTTCCCCGTCCTTCCTCTAGCCTTCCCACTTTCTAGAATATAAAGAAAAACAATCCCAAGCTATTTTGAATTGGTTCTCACATCTCCAACTACCTTACCCTAGCTTTGAATTCTCACAAACAATGCAACGATCAGAATGACCATGAGAGCTAGCCATCTTCCTTCACTCACCTTCACACAAAACAACACATAGTTGAAGCTTCCAAAAAATTCACCTTGCAACTTGAACAATGAGTCTAGGATTGATGATCTATATGCCTTCAGTACACTTATGCAAAGCATGGTGAACAAGTAAGCAATGAGTTTATAATAAGCTTCAAGAAAGTCAATGGTTAACACCACATGGGATTAGTGATCCCATCCTCATGTTCTTTATGGCCTTCACCTCCATCATATTGTATGACATAATGGGAGTGTTATGGATGTTGTAGATTAGTAACCACCTTTGGATATTCATTATATTTTCCCATATTGCCTATGGATTCAAACTTTAGGTTATATGTTGGTGCATGGTTCATGGGAGATAATGGATTGATAGACTCCCCTGATTTGTCCTAAGAATCCTCAAAGAAAAATAGACCCCTTTGTCTATGAACTTGTGTGTAATGAAAAGAAGGTGCCTCACAAAACATGATAGAATTCACAATTTGAAAAATTATTTACCAATATTTGATCTATGATAATGATCTGACATAGTGAGGGTTCTTCAACTTATCATCATTAAATCCCAAATCAACAAAATTCATTGAATTCATTGTTAATATAGAAGCATTAGACCTTGTATCAATGCTAATGCCTCCACTTGATTTCTTGTGGTATCCCCCAACCCTTATTGTAAAAGTGGTTTCTTTTTCTCCTCTAGGATCTAAGATGATCCCCTCGCACTTACTAGCTCCATCCCTTACATGAACAATAATTTCATATACATTTTTCTACCATTATCTAAGCTTACATTTATTCCCTTTTACAAAGAAGAAAAAACCCATACTATTATTACGTTAAGTTAAAAAACAAATTATGTGTTCATTCCATTTTTACTATATATTAATTGGAAAAATGTTAATTATTATTATTAGGATATTTTTATAAAAGAAAATGAGTTACATGACATCCATTACAAGTTAATATAATAAGTATATAAATATTTCAAAATTTATGAAATCTACTCAAGAAAATTATGGTTTTTACTAGAACTATCAAAGTTAGGAAGTTATCCTTAAGAAGTTATGGGGTAGGGTTGTGAGGCCATATATGCTCCATAAACATTAAGCTTATGGTAGAGGTGATTGACTAGCATAGATCTTAACTAATTTTGTAGAAAAATAAAATGATTGTGTAACACTAATTTTGATTGTGCAATACTTGTATACTATAACAAAAATGGAGAAAAATAATGCTAAATAAATCAATCACACACACATTATAATAGATTATACTCTATAAATCCATTTGGAAAAGATAACAAGTAATAGGCTTGGTCTCTTTCCATGCTCGAGAATGATTACAAATATGATTCATGCACTTTGAAACATAGATTATGTTTATTCTTATTCCCTAGTTGTGTTTTACATATCACAATTTGGCTGTAAGATAATCATCTTTCTCCATGGACATGCACATATACCCATGTTTGCCCTCTTGATTTTGGGAGGAAATTCTCACTTTGAGTCTTCTGTTCTTCTACTTTTGTAGCTTTGACTTCTGAAGCTTCAAATTATAATTTCAACAATTTATCCCCCTTCTTGCTGCGATTATACCTTTTTATCAACTCCCTCCATCAAGAGATCATTGCTAATATCTTTACAATTATAGCTCTTAGCCTTTCTTAACATTGTAATTATCACCTCCAAATCCCAAGAGAGAATGTTACAAAGATTTTCCTTTAGGGTTATTATCACCCATGTGGAGTCCAAGTGGCATCCTTTTATTCATAGGAATTCCTGTGGAATTCTTCATTTCACCATGTTGGAGACCAAATAGACCAAGAGTGTCCTCTCATACCAAGCCCTAGGGGCTCCATCCTTTAGATGTAGAAAGGGCTATGATCAAACATATAGTGGTATATCAGGCAACTAGTGAAAATATCTCATCATAGTCCAATCCTTCCTTTTTAGAGAAACCTTGAGCAACGAACTTGGCCTTGAACTTTTCAACACTCCCATCAGCTCCATGTTTGATTTTTTAAAGCCATTTTGAACCACATCCGAGACATCATTGTTCGTGATTGAATCATATTCCTCGTTCATCGCATGCTTCCAAACTTGGTGCTTCATGACTTCTTCAAATGTACATGACTCAAATTGTACTATGGTACTCATGGAAACTAAATACCCTTGGTACCTGTTTGGATTCTTTCTTTCACGAAATGCCCCCCTTAGTGCAATATGTCTCTCAACATCTTCAAGAGTATATTTGAGCCACAAAGGTCTTTTTCTTGATGTATAGGGATCACTAGGAAGTGGATCAATGGGATCCATCAAACCTTCAACATCAGGCATCAAATCATCTGTGAGAGATTCAACCTGCTTTCTTCCATCATCATCATTGTCCTTCCTAGGGATATGAAGATCTCAAACTTTCCCAAGGGAAGAATCTTCATCGAAAGAGACACGATGACTTAATTCCACTTCTCTTTGACCAGGCACATATATTCTATATGCCTTCCAAGTTTCATTGTAGCCCACAAATGTTCCTTTCTTACTAGATGCATCTAGTTTGTTTCTTTTCTCTTTAGGAACATGAAAATATATGGGACAACCCGAAATTCTAAAATGAGAAACATCAAGTTTCTTACTAGTGAAAACTTCTTCGGTTGTCTTGAAGTCCAATTCTTGATGCAGGCATCTATTTTGAATATACACAACGGTTTTGGCAGCGTCTTCCCATAAGAACTTCAGTAGGCCTTGGTCATGAAGCATGGAACGGGTGGCTTATATGATAGTTCGATTCTTCCTTTTGGAAACACCATTTTTCTCAGGAGTAAATGCAATAGTGGTCTCCCTCTAATCCCAACTTCTCTACAATAGTCATTGAATTCATTTGACTCATATTCAATTCCATTATCGGTCCTCAATATTTTGATCTTCTTCCTTGTTTGATTCCCGACCAAGACTTTGAAAGAGCGAAACCATTTGAAAACTTCATCCTTCTTTAAGAAATATATCCATGTTTTGCGAGAGAAATCATCCACAAAAATTGCATAGTACAAACTATCTTCCTAAAGATGTTACAGGAAACATACCTAATAGATTAGAATGGACCAATTAAAGAATATCGGTAGTTTGACTTTCACTTGAGGGGAATGGTCCCCTTGTATGTTTTCCAACTGCACAACCCTAACAAACTCCTTCGTGATCCATGTTGAATTTGGTAATACCTGTGACCATATTCCTTACATCAGGTAAGGCTTTGTAATGAAGGTGAGCAATTCTTCAGTGCCATAATTCGGATTGAAGAAAAGTATCACAAATCATTGCTCCCAACAAAATTCCTCCAACCTAAAAGGGACCTTCAACCCTAAATCCAAGTGTAAATGCATCTTTTGGGTTCCTTTGCCAAACACGAACCTTGCCATCAATGAATATCACCTTGAAACCTTTATCTTCTATCACAGAAATAGAGACCAGGCTCTTTTTCAGATCAAATACATACAATACTTCTTGAAAATGAAGGGTTTGACCTTTATTTAAGTGAAGAGTGACAGTCCCAATTCCTTTCACGGGATAAGTGGCATTATCCCCAAGTATGATCTCCATATTTATATTCTTTTCAACCAAGTATGAGAGGGCCTCCTTGTACATAGTGAAGTGCCTTGAGGCACAACTATTAATCAACCAATGATCCAATGTATTCGGAGGAGAGGCAGTGGTGAGGGTATAAATAAGATAAAATTCTTTTTTCTTTTCTACAACATTAGTTTCTTCATACCAGGATTTTCTCAACTTCTTGGGAGGATGACCATTTCCATATCGAGCAGCGGGAGCATTCCTCTTTCCATTGTTGTTGAACTTATTGTTCCTTTGATTGCCATTGCCTTTGTAGTTGTTGTGGTTGTTGTTGTCATCATCCCTTGGAGTATCCTTCTTGTGAGGACACTCTCTAGCAAAGAGGCCAAACCTGTTGCAATTGAAGCATCTTCCTCTTCTTCCTTCTTTGAATCCTGGCTTGAACGCTTGACCTTGTCTTCTTGGACCAACATCGTTCTTCCTTTTAGCATGAGCAGAGAAGGCATTAAGATTATTTCCATTTTAGGGCTTGTCTCTTTCCATCATCCTTATTTCTTGAGTGCATCTAGACAATAATTCATCAAATCCAGGAATCCTATCACTATTGAGGATGGTAGTGTTAAACACATCCCATTCTCTTGTAAGGCCTGCAAGTGCAATAAGAGTGAGCTCCCTGTCACCAACAACTTCTCCAATAGATAGGAGATCATTCTTGATTTCGGTAATCCTCAGGAAGTAGGATTGAATGGATTCTCCTCTATCCATCTTGATGTCTTTCAACTTGTTCTTGAGAAAGAGAACTTGATTGGCATTATTTACTTTGAACATCCCAAGCATCTTGTCATACATCTACTTAGATGTTTCCAAATAAAAAATATAGGCAACCAAAGGCTTGTGAATGGAATCAACACTAATTTTCTTAGCTTTGACCTCATCTTTCTTGTACTTTGTTTTTTGCAGCGGTGGGTGTACTTGAAGGAGGCTCCACCACTCTTCCTTTGACATAGTCCATAACATCATTCTCTTCCAAATTCAATCCAGAGACATCTTCCATGCATGATAGTTAGATTTGTACTTAATCTTGTCCTCATATTTGAAGTAATATGTAGGCATCATTGAGGCTATCTTCAAATTCTTGTTCAACAACTTCCCTTAGTGATTTCTTTCCTCACTCTTTCTTGGGCTTTGTCTTCACCTGAGCTCTGATACCATGTTAATTTTAGATAAAAATGGTATGTTCTATGCTTAGCACAATTTA